>CAXKWD010000007.1:17530817-18730817 GCA_964059195.1 Ectobius pallidus
TTTCTTGGAACCAGATTTTGGGGAGCCCAGAATGCTTGGCACTCCAGGGGTAAGGGAGGGCAATAAGAAAAAGTACAAAAAATGCCGGGGATATTTGCAGGAACATCGGGTCAGTGATCAAGATCTTGCATTCAAGGCAGCTGGAATACCTTGTCCTAATTATCAACGTGTGCATGCGTCGGGCATGTGATACCAGATGTTTAGAAAACCTGGAACAAACCTATGTAAAGTCTACGCTACAGTTTTCCGGAAATTACACAGCCCAACAAAAAATAACTTTTTATTTGGTGTCTCAGTTTTTTTACCGGATTTTGGCGATACTTAGTGGGCTTATTCTAAATATGTAAACAGTTTTTCTCTACCAGCTTTACTTTTGTACAGGGGGAATTTTATTCGTGAACTCTTAACCTAGCGAAACAAAATCTTGTTTGATAATATAGGTAGTGACGGTTCTTGACCATACTTTGGACACGTAGGATGAAAACTGTACGAATTACAGAAAAACTAAAAGCTGGATTATTTTTTGACAGCTCAGAAGTCATAAACGACCGTACAATATGTGATAATATCAATTTTTTTAAAGACCCCATGTTATATTGTTATTGTAATGTTAATGTAATGTCAGTGTGTTTCTTTATTCTTCACATGATTTAGAAGTTAAAAATAGACACTGTTTTTTATTTATATCAAACGTAAAATGGGATAATATGCATAATGGTAATTCCATATGTCAGAAAACTAAAGTTGATAGGGCAAAACTAATGGCACATTTGGCATCAGCGACCTAAATATACCCAAGAAGAAGTATAAATTCTAACACACCAAAATGGCTGCTGGTCTGTGTTATTGATCAATAACGATTTTTGAAATTTATTTATTATAAACCCTGCATTCAATGGCCCTAATCGCTGTACAATATTCGGTAGGGCCGGAGATACTGCCCATGTGTGATGATGTTTCGAGTGATAAACGGGGGTAAATAGAACTTCACTCCTAGTAATTAAATTATATTTTGGAACAACTACCTTAAATTCATATCTACATCAATGCTTAAATATAAATACCTACATAAAAATAATTACTTTTCCTGTGAAATTTTCTGATTCATTTTACTTTCTCGCATATACGTAGTATAGAGAAAGTATTGTGATCGTGACAAAAAATCGAAGTCGAGATAACACCGGGAGAGCACGTTTCATGAAGCCTAGAAACCGAAAAAAATATTTTTGGAATGACGTCTGTCCGTCTGTCCGTCTGTCTGTGGACAAGCACAGCGGGTAAACGGTTCATTGTATTTACTTCATTTTTTGAATTAAGGACTTTTTCGAAATTTTGTCGAACCGCCCAGAAATTTAGTTTTTCAACTGAAATATTAAGGGGACTTTTCATGAAAACTTTTTTTTTTAATTTGTTTTTTGAAAAAATGGTTCTAACGATTTTAATAAAAATTTAAAATTGTAAAGACTTATCTGTGACTAATAAAATGGCTATATCCGTATTTCCGCAAAAATGACTTAAGGGGCACTTTACTCGTATCCATTTTCAATTTTTCTAGATTATATCCATTACAGTAGGCGATACATGAAAACCTATCACAGTAAAGTTGTAGAAAAATTTAAAATGAACATTTTTTGTTTAACACATTTCTATGTACATTTAATATATATCAAGATAAAAACGAAATAAGGACAGCTTAAATGCGAATTTCAGAACATAAATGTAAATTAAAATATGAAAGACATTTTGTTGCCCCTAGTAACAAGAAAACTATGTACTTATTGTTGTGAAATGCAATCAGTTTAGCTCAGTCGCAATGAACACACTAAAACCAATTGCAGCGAGGTGGTAGGCCTATGGGCTAACAGGGAAGAGGTCCTGAGTTCAAATCAAACCTCGTGGCCGCCCAAATTGACTTGGGTTTTTCATGGTTCCGTCGTTCGCAAAGGCAAACGCCGGGTTTGTAGGACTTGCTTATTTTCCATAACTCATCGCCGCTATGTCACTGGATATTATAATCGTTTAAACTGAATATCACATAAGGAGACATCACTAAACAATAGAAACATGACGCGAATGAGTTGTTGATATAGACCAGCGTTTCTCAACCTATGGTCCGCAGACATAATTAATTAAAAAATATCATAAAGCAAGTGGGAAGTAAAGAAGTAGAAATTTTCCACATAAAATGGACACTAGATGTCAAAGGTTTAAAATCTTCGAAAATACAGGTCATATCGACTAAATTTGACTAATATTGAGCCAAAAAACAGGAACTCTGCAAGAGGCGTCAAGCTCAACCGTCTCATTAAAAGTGAGTAATAACATAATTCCTAATTATATTATCAAATTGGTAATACATATTAAAGTCTGTTCAAAATATAATTTTACTGCCAATAGTTTCATTCCAATTCAATAACTGTGTTTCCGTCGGATTAAAAAAAATGTATTTCGTTATAACGACCTATAATTTAATACCCAAAATATTAAGAATATAGGCCTACATATAGCCTACTTTTAAAAATTGGATGTAAAATTTGGAGTCCGTAAAGTTTTTTTACTCATTTTAGAGGTCCTCGGGTTCAAAAAGGTTAAGAAACGCTGATATAGACTAATGTTTCACGCAAACATACTAAACACGTGGTATGACCTACATGCAGTTAAAGCGTGCAATATAACCTAAGTAGTAGTAGTAGTGGTGGCGAAATTCAAATATAAGTCGCCCCTTAAGCTTCCCCATTCGATATTCACATTTGCACGAACTGTGTGATGTATTTTGTTTCTGAGCGAAGCAGAGTGACCAACTGCCTTGTATACTGTTGCATATAGCTAAATAATGCATAATACTAACCACATAGTTAAGTGCGCGAAGCGGAGGCGGCAGCCGTAGCGAAGCGCCCTTGCATTTTCGAATAATGTACGATACACTGTTTGTAGATTTCGAAAATGTGTCATATTATATCTCCCGCAAGGTTTGTCAGCCTGCCACCTCTCGTCTAGCGGTAAGACGTCACACCTCCAACGTCCAATCACGAGTTTCTTCATAATACTAGGACAGAAGAATTCGCTAGATCGTGGTATAAAAGAAACTGCATCGGTGAAGATAGGTTGGGTGGGACCGATTTATCCCAAGGTGCGACTTATATTTGAATTTTCCCGTAGTAGTAGTAGTACTAATAATATGCAGTTTTACTGTCATTGATTATTATTATTATTGTTATTATTCTTATTATTATTTCACGGTAAAAGCATTGAACATAAAGATCGACCCTGATGCTTTCCGTTCTAGATACTTGTTAGTTTTATGAAAATGTAATAAGTAAAATTTAATTGTCTCTTTAATTTAATTTTTTCTGTGCTAGCCTTTAACACGTATATGCGAGAAAGTTTGTGCAACATATTTTTGCACCATTTATTTCTGATGCAAGATTTTACCATGTGGGAACAATATACAAATAACACTTTCTTTCTCTTGAGCTTCCTTTACGTTAATTTGACCGAGCGAGGTGGTAACGTCTTGGACTCGCATTCAGGGGGTCCTAGGTTCAAATCCCGTAACCGGCCAATTTGACATGGGTTTTTTTCATGGTTTCCCAGTCGTAAAGGCAAATGCCGAATTGGATATTTACATACCTTGAATCATTCTCACCATTTCATCCGATACATATCCATTTAAATTAATCCTTTGCAGGCGGCGATGTTTTATGGCTGTGGGCGGAAGGCATTTTTAAAGAAAAAATATGTTAATGAAAAACCAATTGAAAATAACTTAAATCAAGCATTTATGCATAAAATCAACATATACCTTGGAGTTTTGCCGAATTCTACCCCCAATCTGTTCTAGGAACGATTTTTAGTATTTAGCGAGAAAATGTTTATGCGGAAACGGCACAAGTCTCACTGAGCGCATTATAAGTTTACATAGGCCTACAGTGGGCTATGATTATCAATTGGATCAGTATTTTGTTCAAAATCAGAAGGGAGAACTGGCCCTTGCTGGATATTATATATTGTAGTAATAGATTATGTGCCTGCATCAAAATTACTCACTTCTATTGAGCTGGGCGCACGATTGCCTCCAGTGTCACTTACGTCGCTCTCACTCTCATTAACGCTGCCGGTAGAAATCTCGGAAAAACATCCCTTACTATCGCTAAATGATAATTCTGACACTTCACTGTCACTTTGAATACTTAATTCTTCAGTTTCAGAACCTGTAGGACACTTTCTTTTTGTAATTTTACCGAAAATGAAGGAAAAACACGGAACAAAAAGAGCACGCTGTTCACTAGTTACGCACGGCCAATGAAATCCTCTTCTAAAATCGTCCTGGGCACGTATATTGGGGAATTCCCAAGTCAAAGTCGATAAGAGAACATTCTCCTGCCATCTGTTGAAGATTGTACGTACTTAGTGCGTGAGAAGAGCCGGTCACATTATGAGTCGGTCAGAGAACCCGTATATGGGTTACCGCGCTGGAGGCATCGGACAGGCGTCCCATATATGGGATTCCGCCCGGGAAGGGTTAATATCTGTTGAAATTTACTCCAATACACTGACAGTTCAAAACAATTGACAAACAATAGTTCCACAGACACAGTTCCCGAACTCCAGATATAGCCTCGAAGCTAAAAGGAGTATAAACACAGCTGGATAAAAAAATAAAATAAATAAAAAAAAGTTAATTTTTCATTAGGGCCTGAGGATATTTTTAAAAATGTAAACAATTATTGAGTTTCTGAGAAAAGAACCTAAATTAATATTGTATCAGAAGAGTTATTACTTTACAAAGTAACTTGCTGAGTCCCGAGATTTACAGATTAAAAGTACACACTTAGCCTAATAAAGCCGTCTGACGCCAGGCCACGCAAACAAATTTACTTTCCTTCTATATTACCTCGCAGTAGAGGTTCAGTAAATAAAAGGAAACTGAGTGCAGTAAAGCGTGGTCGTGTATCAACTCTCCTTAACCTAACCTGACACATACAAAAAACTTAGGTAAATAAACTGGAAGTGAATAAATGCTAAGAGTTTGTTGTCTTAAACGAATAATTAAACACACCATGCTACGTACATTCAATTGAATGGATAAACATGGTCAATTTCATTTTGATGTTTGCATGGACGAGTTAGTGAGAACTGCAAATACACCAGTACGATTGGGTTGGACCAACAATCTTTATATGTCCCGATTTTCTCCTACAGACAGCCAGGAGGCATAATAATGGCTTACTAGGGTTTATAGCTAATACTGTATACTTCATCATAAAAAATCAAGGGAACATCGATCAAGAAATGTACCCCGATTTTATGAGAAGAGCGATGTGGAAGGAACTGATAAAAGAAGAAAGAAAAGGAAGGATTAAGTGAAGTTATCTAACAGAATAACAGTAGTTTAAATTCCACCCAAACGAACACAACGAAAAGTAAGCGAAATGACCGAAAAAAAGAGTGAAAAGTGCATATTAACAAATATTTTTAAAAACAAAAAATAAGAAACTGCATTTAAGTTTTAGCTTATGCAAATCCCTTTTGCATATAATTGAATGCCTCATTTTGATTGTGAATTATCTTAAAAAAGAATTAAAAAAGAAAACATTTTAAAAAGGTTGGTTTTGGTGGCGTGTTTAAAAGTTTAGTTTGTGTGCTTGTTAGTTTTGCTTCTGCACTGTTATAACCAGGGCCCGGATTCTGATGACTTAAAATTGTTTGAAAAATGACCTATAAAATGACCCTAAATTTTAAAGAAAATGACTTTAAAAACATTAAAAATTACCTAAAAACAAATATTTTATTTATAAAAAATTATTATTGTACACACAAAATTATAGACTAGGTTGTGCATAATAATTGTAAGAACTGTAAATAACTGTAATGTTGTGAATGTTCCTTTCTCACTGAGGCACTGGTAAGTCAAAATTCGGCACATCCTTTTGTGGGGCTGCCGGATTATATTATTGTTTATTGACGGTAAACAGTAGTTTGCACTCTGAAATCCGAGCAGGTGGCAGACTCTGGTGCCAAGTCAATCTAATAACAATAGTAATATAATACAAAATTTTGGCGTTTCTTTGATTCTCACTTCCTACTGAGACTGGTCAACACTTTAATAACGCCGAATTTTTCCTTCTTGAATTAAACAAACAACACTTCAAAGACAGCACCGCTAGCGACGAAAAAAAGTTAATACACTCAATGTAAACACATAAAAATGACTAAATAAGGAAGCAAACGACAAGAAAATGACAAAATAATGACCTAAAATGGAAATAAATGCCCTAAAAATATAAAATTGCATAAAATGACAAAAAATGGCCTAATAAAAATGTATTTTTATAATCTAGAGGCCATGGTTAGGATTATCCACAAGTTGGCAATGTCTATGCAGCATCAATAAAAAGATGACATGTCATTAGAATCCGGGCCCTGGTTATAACACACCTCGTGCTAAGAATAATGTATAACGTTATATTACTTTTGTTGCACCAATAAAACACTTATTCATTTTAAAAAAAGTCAAAATCAAAACAAGACTGCATAATGATGTCATTGTTTTAAAGAAAAATATAATAAAAAAAATCGGGTGCGTGGAACGCCATGTGACAGAAGTGAAACTTCTTTGGCAACGTTGAGAGTGAAATAGAGGAATACATACAATTATATCGAATGGAAGAAGGAAATCATCTGAATAAAATAAGAAATTCACTTTTTTTGTATGAGCATAATATTTTTATTCAACTGTTCAATTTCTGTATCATCATCATCAGCCAAGAAGGATACAATAGGTTTATGGTAGCTAAAGTAGGATATAATAAAAACCCTTGATTGTAGTCGATCGAGAAAACTTGAGAAGACAACATCGATCGTGGTTCCACATCTTGTCGTACCTTCTGTTGCTTTATTATTCCTCGTCAAATTGAGTTTTTGTTTTAAAAATGTAATAAGTGGCTTCGCGTCTTCGGAAGCAAAATTGACATCATATGTTTCTCTCAAGCGCTCCCCGCTAGGATTTGGGCCCCCAGTATGTAAAATCTTGTGATTTTAGACCAGTGATGCTTGACTTTAATTTCTGAACATCCCCTGCCATGATATATTTAACCTCGGTATGTATTCAGATACTCTGATATTTCCATAAGTATCGATATACTAATACGTTGCTTACCACTGTAAAACAATAGTATATTGCGATACAAGTGCCGTAAGGCATGCATAAGGATCGAGGAAATAGTTTGAAAAAACGAGGCGCTCGCGCCGAGTTTTTTCAATTTTCCGAGATCCGTTATGCGCTTACGGCACGAGTATTGCATGCTGTTTTTTGCACGATGATTATTTATATCAATTTAATTATATTAATTGTGATATTACCTGAAAATATTATGTATATACATTCTTGAAGATAGATGTTTATTTCAGAAAGTGATTTGCATTTGTTGTTGTTTATGGGAACCGAATATTTGTGCTGAGGGGCCTTGTCCATAAGGCTTGTATTATGAGGTGTGGCGTAATATTCATAACAGCACGGAAACTCTTACCGCACATAGCAACAAGATTGTGTGTGGTAATGTTAACTTACGATCCACGGCAACAATATTCGTAAGTACCACTAATTAGTTAAGTCGTGCAAAAATGTTTTAACACACTTTACCAATGTCGCATACACCGAAATAATATTAAACACTATGTAAAACTTATTATTTGTTAATGAACACGTATTCACGTTGTCCTTCATGTTATATGGCATCAAAATATTCATATGTAGTTCGTGACGAATTTGTTCGTAACGCCACTTTGGGTTAGCTCTCGATTTACTCCTAGCGCGCCCTAAAGATGTTTCACTTCAAAAAAGTTAGTCAGAACCTGTAATAATATCCAGTGTAATCCTGCTGAGCGGCTGTTCTTTCAACAGGTTATAATGAGAATAGTGAATGTTAACTTTTTCGGTTTTTGAAGTGGTATTGGATTCCTCACATTTGTCTCTACAATTGAGAATTATGGAAATGATCATTTTCGTCGCTTTCACTTCTTCATGTGAGTGCTTGTGATATTTTGCATAAAGAAATTATAGTGATGTGTATGTCAGTTGCAAGAAAGAATTGGGGAACACTTGTTTTAACGTATCTAATGGAATTTCTCGGATATTTTATTACGTGATTTCGTAAGTGATATTATTAGGTAATATTTCGCAATATTTGGCGAATGTTTTACTCAAAATATCAACATGTTAGTACAGGAAAATGAGTTAAATTTCCTTAGGGAAGAGGATTAGGCCTATATAAAATATTAGCTTGCTATGAAAGTATTATTTCTTGTTATTAATGCACGAGAGAAGTAACATATTTATTTATTTGTTTTAATCATAAATTAACAATACAGATATCCTACTCCCAACTACGAGGGCCGTCCATAAAGTAAGTTTCCCTGGGGCCATTTACAGAAACAAAACATAATTTCGTGGAAATGTTTATTGCAACAGATACTGCAAGTGTTCAGCTATTTTTCAAAATATTCGCTACCAGAAATGAGACATTATTCATATCGTGTCCTATTCGTATGTGTCGTATTCGTATAACTCTGCCGCCTGGTATTTGAACCACTGTGTGACAACCATCTCCGCCTGTCTGTCATTCTCTGTCATTTATTGAGGTGTAGGGAAAGATGGAAATCACTGGGAGCAAGGTCCGGGCTGTAAGGTGAATGTTTAAACACCTCCCAGTCGAACTTCTGCAGGAGACTTGCTGAGAGGTGTTTAAAAGTCCACCCTACAGCCCGGATCTCGCTCCCATTGATTTCCATCTTTTCCTACACCTGAAGAAACGACTGAGAATGACAAAGAGGCGGACATGGTTGCCACACAATGGTTCAAATCCCAGACTGCAGACTTCTCCGTCACATATATTCAAACGTTGGTCCCACGGAATGAAAAATGTCTCAATTAAGGTGGCGAATATGCTGAAAAAAAAAACTGAACACTTGCTGTATCAGTTGCAATAATCACTTCCATGATATATGTATATTGATTTATTTATTTTTTAGACGGCTCCAGGGAAATTTACTTTATGAACGGCCCTCATACATTGCTGCAGTCTATGTTAACAAAACACGATACAGTTATAATAAAACAAATAAGAAAAATAGAAGGTAGGCAAAAAAATAAAAAATAGAATTTCGTTGTACTGGATATTTACACTACATTAGTGTTATTTTGATGAGGGTGAAAGTGATTTTCCCTATATTTATTCTTTTTTTTTTTAAATTTATTATTTTTATTTATTCTGGCAGAGCTAAGGCCATTTGGCCTTCTCTTCCGCTCTACCAGTCAAAAACTACATTACAATTACGTAATACATATACATATTATAGATAATTAATTAATACTAAATACTTAAATACAAAATACTAACATAGCTATTAAAAACATGTAAGCCTAAACACTCTACAAGTTTGTTATATGCCTAATGTAGGCTGCACATGACGCTTAACTGAGCAGTCGGTAACACTGGCTTTCGATTTCTATTTAGGCGGGTCCATTCTGACCCTGGTCTAGGAACGTATCCAGGATTTGGTTCGGGAGGGCCTGTCGGGGGTCTGGGGGTTCACCCCTGATTTTTGTAAAATGAAGCCTTCGAATTTCATTGTTGGTTGTCCTGTACAGAGTACAATTTTTCAACTTTCCAACTTAACAATCTTGTGTTTGAAAACTTAAATATTTTCCGTATTCTATTGTATTTTCGTTTTTTTTTATTTCAGGGGACCCGGCCCCCTTGGGCTTCCTTCCTGTACTGTTAAAGGCCTATAGCATCATATTTATGTAAATCCAATAATGTCATATCTATATAGGTATTAAGTGCTTGTAAAATAACTCCTGTGGGAAAGAAATCTGGCACAGCGGAGACGTTAGCCGGCATATTATTGGATTTTTGTGATGGACGAAACGTGAGATGAAAATAAATTCCTGTCCTTTGTAACTTCCTTATGGCTAGGAAACGGTGGAAGCTAATCAGTAGGGTTCAAATATTTATGACATGTCATATTTTTATCCTGACCTCAATTCTCGCCGCAAACACAAATTAAATATGAATTCCAAGTTTGTTATCCTAATCGGACCATTTTTATTTTGCATATAAAGACATATTTTTGTAATTTTCATGGTCTTGTTCATATTTGGGTAATTTTTAATTTAACGTCATATTTCATTTACAAATTCGGTAAAAGAGTATAATTATGCAGTATGTGTACTAAATTGTCGACAACTTTTTTTTTTCGAAAAAGAGTCATGAATATTTTTGTTACACTGTAACTGAAATGTGAAGAGACAATAAATAACAAGTAACAGCATAGTTTCCTCTTCCTCCTTGTTGTTAACAACTTCCAATAGACATGTTTGAAAAATATGTTCAGTTCACATTTGCAGTGGTATCTGGAAACATTAACAGAGTAGAAGTTCTTTACAAGTAAAACTGTAAATCATCTGTAAAATTGTTAAAAAGTGATTATCCGACTGAATTAATGTGGTGTAATGATTAGTGTCATTAAATGTTTCAAATCAGAACATTTATTTTTAGAAAATACGTTCTTTTATGAGGTCATATTTAGGATATTCGTGTTATATTTAGTCACTTTTAAGGTCATATTTTCCATTTTTTTTATGACTAAACATCCGTACCTACTAATCAGCGTTCATTGAGGTCAGACTCAAAAGCTTGCCGCCTTTCATCGATCTTAGTGGTTTGTTAATAAACATCGATAAGTAACCACATCAAACGTATAATATTCTCTTTATGTAACCTTGGCTTTTTTATGAATAGTGATAAACTGTAATCTACTGTGATCGGGGCCCAGATTTTTATGACCTAAAACTGCTTTAAAAAATTAGCTATTAAATGACTGCAAAAGTAAAAAAAATAACCCAAAAACTAGTTCGAAAATACTAGTTTATTCATCAGATTTGTGTCTATTCTACATTCATATTTTTGATCCAATTATAGACTTGTAATCAGTTATTTACATACGGTCAATTGCGAACAGCAAACACCGTCTTTCAGTATACAAATTAAAATTATAACAAGATCTATTTATTTATGCTTATTTAGAGTTCCGATAGTATTCAATGTATATAAATGCAGAAGAACTCTATATAATACGAGAAACAACACACGCCGTGATTACCACTCCCTACTACTTCTTTTCCAAATCCTTCTATCCTCAACACCTTTCTACCTATCATCACGCTTAAATTCGCTCGCCTCTCGTCATAATTTCCTCACCCGCTCACGACATGACTTAACACTATCAGTACCATCCCATCGCACAGCTCTTTACTTGTCTTCGTTCACCATTTCTGCAACACGATTATGGAACTCTCTGCCCGTGAATGTCAGGGACTTTCAAAATCCCAGACAATTCAAACTGTTTGAATACCTAACTCACTCAGGCATATCGCTTTGTACGTAGAAAGTTACAAGGTGCAAGATTTCTTTTTTATGATTTCATATTATTGTATTGTGTTTTACTATAATTTTAATTATTAGCATTATTATTATTATTGTCATTTAGTATCTTTAATGCGAGTGCTTTTTTTTTTCTTTCTGTATTTTTCTTGTATTTTTATAGTTATATTTAATTGTAGTTTTGGAATCCTGGTAGAGGGGAAGAGAAGACCTGATGGTCTTATCTCTACCAGGATATATAAATAAATTGAATTAAAGGTTTAAAAAAGAAGATTATATTTTTTTAAATAACCTAAAAATATGAAATGTGAAAAAAGGCCATAAAATGAGCAAAAAGGTTCAAACAATGACATTTAATTTTTAAAATGTCAAAAAAATAAAAAATAGGGAAAAATGACCCAAAAATGACCATTTTTATCATCTACGAGTCATGATCAGAATATCTGCTCCGGTGGGCAACGTCCATGACGTAGGCCTACCAGTTAAAAGATGACTTGTCATCAAAATCCGGGCCCTCATTAGTATCAACGAAAGTAGACAATAAAGTGAACTAATGTACAAATACATTTTTCTTCGTGATCCTTCTCAGATAGATTCGCTATAGTTTGGACGAATCAACTTCGAAATATTGTTATTTAAAGGGGTGATGTTTTATTCGTATGATAGTATTCAAGAGTCACATAGTGCTGACTAAGGTATGTGGCTACGACTGTCATGACTAGCGGAAGGGGAAGATGTTTTGTCTCTCTGACTTCTCTGTGAAGTATCATAAAGAAAAAATTACTGTATATGTATGTTCTCTTGCATAATTCATGGTTAGGATAGAAGTGTACGTTAACCCAAGACAAGATTGTTCGTTTATTCACAAAGTTGCGTCATTGGAGGAATGGACGTACATATCCTACCTCAGTGCATCATCTGGAGGAGTGGAAGTAAGCCTTTTTTTTTTGTGCCCTCCCTTACCCCCGGAGTGCCAAGCAATGAAGCTTATCACCTCCGGTCAAACCAAATTTAGGTAACCATTTGCTTGATGCGTTTACCTAATAGTGCCCTTATGTACATCCTGATGGGATGTGTGGTGAAATTGACATGTTTGGGCTGTGTACTTGTGTCGTTGTGTATTAGCGCGGGTTTGCCTTTCTTGCCATGAAGTCGATTGCTTGTCGTTTGTTGTGTTTGTTTAGTATCGTGTAGAGATGTTTTCTAATGTATGCAACAGTGCGTGTATCTGTGTGAGGGGATTATTAGCCAGTCCGGCATTTGCCTATGAGCAAGGGAAACCCCTCAAAAACCTCGCTCGGACTGGGATAGTGGGCATAGCCCGGCCAAAGGCCATCTATCATGTGTTGGATTATTCATTATACTGTTCTTTTTGGAGTAGCGCTGTCTTGGCGAAATTTTTGAACACAGGGAAGGTGTGTTTCTGAGTCCAGAATTGTAACTCAGGGGCCCAGGCTACCTCGTCTGCCCTAGCAGCTTCTAGAAGGAGGAGTCTGGCTTCGCGGTACCGAGGACAAGTGTAAAGCATGTGATACATGGTATCAGCTTCGCAGTCTTCACATATATAAGTTATGGTCGGCAAGATTGAAACGTGCTAAGTTGGCGGCAAAGTTGCCATGGCCAGTGAAAAGTTGGGTGACGAAGTGATCAAGTTTAATCCAGTGCATTTTGAGTCTCGTGTATGTTGGGCATCAGAGGCGCCGGTTTGAAAATAAACTAGGGGAAAGAATTTAACTTTTTGCAGTTATAAATAGGCCTTATATGATAGAAATTTAGATGTCGGGGGGGGGGGTCGCGGAAAGTTCCTTCAGTTTATTTGTTTAGAATCTTGTGAACAGGAAATGATCTGACGGATGTACGAATGTTAGGTTAAAGCTACCAACCCCCTCCTTCTAACTCACCCTTTTCTGAAGACAATTGATTGTGATCTGCATTCCATTCATGTCAACAAGGTAGCTCTGATTTCTGGCAAGATCTCTTTGAAACTTATATCCTGATAAAAATCATAGGGTTCGCATTGTGCGTCACAAATTTCAAGGGTGGGGGTTATGTAAGACAAATCACGTCTGTAAAGGGTGTCGCGTGGCTGACCCCAAGTACTGCAGTGTAAACCCAGCAGAGTTGAATGAAATCAGGTCAAATTCCATACCTCATACCCAAAACGCAAGCTCGAAATCTCATTGGTTCATACACCCATGACGTCAGTCAGATTTTCAGAATGGGTCGTCGGCCCCTCGTGCGATGACCTAGAATACAGTACAACCCCTAGCTTCCAACCCTCCACGTGCAGTTTTGTTCCAGAAATAGCATCATGCCTCATCCCCCTCCTTTGCCACGTGTCGCCCTGTTCCAAGTATAGCACTGGGCTACTGGGTCAAATGTAGAGAATGCTCAACCCCTAGTCAAGGCCGGGTTACCTCATGTAAACATACGTGCAATATTTCTTAATGAACAAAAATGATATAGGATTAGGTAGGATTTATAAAGGCAGGTTTCATAGATATAAAGAAAGTGAAAGGAGCTAGCTAAAACAAGAAAAAATGTACAAGAGTTCTGATTCTGTAAACTTTTTTCTTCAAAAAATCTTTTTCACCTATTGACTTGAAACAACTGTACATGCATTATGAAAAATGTGGCCACATTATCTCTATGAGTGTTGAATAAGTAGCCCACCAGTAAAATTTATGCCGCCGCCGTCTCCAGTGATTTCCTATAAGGTAGAAATGGCTCGTCCCCTTTCCCCAGGTTCGTGTATAGTAGAGTTGTTCATTACTAGGGGGCGGATTTCTATGACATGTCATATTTTTCCCCTTTGCATTATTTCAGGTTTACGACTAATTTAAACCCGATTCCAAGCATCCTGGTGAAAATGGATCGGTTTTATTGTGCATATAACTGCATATTTAGGAAATTTTCAACTATTGTAGCATATTTAGTATGGATATGTATATTTAGGTCATATTTTGGCATATTTGTGTGCATATTAAAGAAATTTTTGAAGTTTCATTTCATATTTTGTAAATTTTGCATTATGATATTACTTTTTTAGAATTTACAGATATTTTAAATAATTAACACTATATTTTAATAAAATCTATTGTAATGAAACTTAAAAAATTATACACAATGTGTAAGTGGTAAAGTCATATTTTAAATTTTATTGGCCATAAATGCATGCATATATCCCATTTTTTAGGTCACAGAAATCCGCCCCTATTCATTACATGTCCAGGCTGCTTCCTTTTGTTAGGGGGAAAAGTTTGCCGACAGCTCATGCTCATTATTTTTACCGCAACAATCAGCTAATTACCGCAGCCAATCAAAATCTAAGAATGTCCTGTGACGACTGTGACAGCTACTCGTCTACTCCGCGTGAAGAAAAACGTGGAGTTGCAAAATCTAGTTACTTTAAACAATAACACGTGTGAATTGATTAAAACGAGGGAAGAATTGAGTTCAGTGATAACATTGAGGGAATATTGCAACGTTGTTTATGTTTTGGAAAGCGGAAATCAAGACTGACTTCGTCAGATCGATTAACATAAAGCAAGACCGACTTAAGGTATATACATTTCAAGTCCAAGTAATAAGACTATTTTAGTTTCCTGAGAGGATTTGTGAGGCGATGGGCACCTGTCAATCTGTCCTCTCTCACGGAAAATAAGCGCAACAGAATTGTAGTTCTTCTATTCTGCTATAGATGACAGCTGATGGCGTGCGGTGGAGTTGAAGCTTCTTCTTGGTATTTTTTTTGAACCAACGGATTTTTACCTCACGACTTGAACTCAGTTTAGTTTAATGTTGAAATTAACACAAAAAATAAAATAAAAATATGTTTTGTTTTAAATATATGTTGTTTATTACGCAGTTCCATTTTCTGAAACCTCTATTTGGTAGTGATGAGCGAGACCAGTCTTGGTCTTGCAGTCTTGGTCTTGGTCTTGCAAAAAATGCAAGACCGAGACCAAGACCAAGACCGCATCAGCGTTAGCAAGACCAAGACCAAGACCGACCAAGCAAGACCGAGACCAAGACCAAGACCAACCCTGCAAGACTCTGGCAAGAACAATACCAAGCTGCAAGACTCTTGCAGTCTTGCTACTTGAATTTTTTTTATAAAGCTTCGTTGTGTATGCGGTGGAGGGCGAGCGGTCTAACCGCTCAGCCATGGGGCGGCCTATGACTGAGGATTTGAAACTTTAAACAGTATCCCCGTAACTTAAAACGCCTATTAACATGTTCAGTACCCTATTTCATTAACGATGACATCCTTTTTTACACCTAACATTAATATTCATAGCCTACTCTCACTTTTAGAATCTTTCCTGTCTACTTGAACAAAATATAACACAGCTATTCAGCTCATTCCATTCTCCTTGCAGGAAATTTCAAAATAAAGTGAAATCTAAAAAAATCAGGTTATACACCCGGCATTCTTCATAATTATTCAATTAAACACAATTAAACCGTAGATTAATTAAAACAGGAACTTATTTGACGGGTATTTGCTAGTTATTACTTTACAGTTACGTATCTGATTGTACTGTAGCTATACAGGCCTACATTTTGCTGATGATAGGTAGGACATCCACTGAAAATCTTTTTTACTACTACAATTTTGTTATTGACACAACAGTGGCGATGTTTTAGTTATTGCTGCTGATTTATATTAAGGATGCATATGGAATGGGAAAAGATACTAAAAGTAGAAAATGGCTGGTCTAGAAATATTTGCTTGCATGAAGAATAGTTATGATTAATTATGACCCAATTAGTTGAAGGCCCGAAACTTGAAAGCAAGTAGAAAGTAATTTATGGGGGGTAGCGGAAATCTTTAAAGTGCAGAAATGATCTGTTCACAATGTGGTATAAATTAGAACTAGGGTATATGCAAAGAGAAATATTATTTATTGCAGCCTATGGTTTGGGTTTCGAATGGACATTGTGTGATTTCCTATAGTTTGCACAATTTCTAAAGCATCTGCTTCAATGCCGTTATGTTTTGTTACTATATTATACAGTTTTAAACATGTCAGATAGAACCTCTCTCCTATGCGGAAATCTTTAAAACATTTCATACACATCCTGTTAATTTTACTTCTTGTCTCCGCAGCCTTTCAATTTGAAATTTTACAATATAATATTCATAATTTTACACTCTCAAATAGTGTATAGCATCTCTTGGATTTTGAGTTTAAAGTTCTGCAATAGGATAACAGAGAATATTTAAATGAACACTCAAAGTTTACTGTTCTAGCCTATATCACCATGGACGATTCGGCAAACAGCATGACGTCACATTACTGTTTACATGGTCAAAGGAACTAAAAGCAATTAGCTTTCGTTACTTTCGCAAGCAATAACACACATGTAATCGGTGTAACTTTAAATCATGTAAACGCCAATGTTCTCAGAAAGATGCGTAAAAGAAAACTGCAAGACTCTTGCAACAAGACCAAGACCGAGTATGCAAGACCGAGACCAAGACTAAGACTACTGATGCAAGACCGAGACCAAGACCAAGACCAGGGTTACCTATGCAAGACCAAGACCAAGACTGAGAGTGCAATACCAAGACCAAGACCAAGACCGCCTTGGTCTTGGTCTTGGTCTTGCATTTGCTCATCACTACTATTTGGAAACCACCATTTATTTATTTAATACGTTAATACTTATTGGCCCCTGTCCTGGATTCCTATCAGTCCCTCTATATGCACTGTACAATTTGCAACTTACTAATTTATAATTACATTGGTTATCTGAACTATTTATAAGTTAATCTAAAGAATATAAATAAAGAAAGAGAGAGAAAAAGTTTAACAATTAAAAAAAACATTAATAACGTAATAATATACTAACTACACTAACTGAGGGATCTATTAGTAAACCCGGCTATCTCCATTTTGATGAAAGATAGATATGCTAACTTCTAATGAAAGTTTAATGCATTTCCTGGTATATTATGTTGCAAATCCGACTTCCCACATAAGGGAGGAACTCAGATTTGCAACGCATACACTAAATATGTACCAGGAAATGCGTTAAACTTTCATTAGAAGTCAGCATCTCTATTTTTTATTGGAATGGAAATTGCTGCGTTTGCTAATAGGCCCCTCAACTACAGTACGTGTCGAAACCGAGGTTTCTGTGGATTTATGATGATGATTTGGAAGCCACTATAGGGGTTATAGGAAATCAGATATTTTAGTTGATTTATAGGTTCCTTTATGTTCTGGGCCCAAGAAGTTAGCCGCTGTTGGCAGCCAGATGCCCAAAACTTTCTGGGAAAAATAGAAACACAAAGTCAGTAGAGTAAAAACGTAAATAGTACCCTATGACGGGCGGAAAGACATTTAGGAGATTGAAATTGAGGATCACATAAAGCCTACATTCCGCACACAATGATGGTATGGTTTTCAGCCTCACGCAGCAGCTGACATTACTGCCAAGATTGCTCCTGGTAATGGTTTCTAATTGAGGCCGAGTCGACCCCAGGCCATAGTGCCAGCAGAAGGATTAGGTAATTTAAAATATTTTTAACGACCACATCGAAAATCGAACCCGCGCTTCCGATTTGTACCGCAGTGAAGAGTACAAAAGTATGTAGTGGAAATATGTTTCTTTCAGAAATTGATCAAGGAATAATGTTTGAACATACGAACTGTATATGCACTATTTATAGAGTATGTTTGTAAAATATTAAAACCGTACGTCCCATAGTTTCGAATTTTCAGGTTTAATTTAAGTTCGCTATTGATTGTCTCTACAAACGCACTGAGAACTACCGACTTTTTACAGTCTGATATTTTATAGCAGAATATAAAGAAAATCATTTGACATGTTTTCAGAATGTATTTAACAAAAGAGAACTTATTTTCTTAGAGTTGATTGAATCAAGCTGTTTATGTAGGTTTATTATCAAGCAGGAGAAACTTGTGTTATTGGGACTCGGCTAAAAGTTGAATTCTAATAGCCCAACTAATGTTTGCAATTATATAACAATTAAACATAGTTACAATTGAGGGGGTCAGCGCAACAGTGGTCTAACCCCTTCGACATGGAATATTAAATAGTAATTATATTTGCATGACATGGAGGTAAATTTTATTCTTATATAGAGGTTGGACAATTTAAGTCTGCTGTAGGTAGTTTTGAAGTCGATAATCTGTTCCCTGAGACAGAATTGCTCTTGTGAATGGGCAACCAAAAATTTTAAAACCAAGAGAAATAAATCCAAAGACTCTAGAGACTATTAACGGTCTTCAGAATTATGAAGAGTTCATTTATAAATAATTTCATGATATCTGATTTCTGTAAATGAGTTAAGTGTTGAAGAAACTGGGGAGAATGTTTGTGAGCTTTTTCATTTATTTCATCGTGTGCAGAACTGAATAATCATTGGAACTTATAAATAAAATTAATACAACTCCTTTCCTCTTAAAATAATGTTTTAATGCATGTAAAAATTAAACATTTATTGATTTTTTTTTCTCCTCTGTCAAGTTGAAATAAATGTCAGGCCAACAGTGGTCTAACCAAGAAAATAGTGTTGCAGCGTCTCATAAAAATGATAATATCTCTGAACAAACTGAACAGTAGACTATGTAACATTGCAATTAAGTTGACGAAGCATCATAGAACGCTCCACTACGAATAAAACTGTATTTTTCAAATTGTATGAAAAACTACAAGTGTAGAACATGAACTTGCTTTTTTCTCTAAACTATAAAAATGTGGGATAGACACTGTTGGGCTAACCCCCTCAATTTTAAATTAGAATATGGTTATGGTGTAAGAAATCAATATTTCCGCTCATAACATGACCTTCAAATAAGACGAGGTATAAATTTTATAGTTTCAGCATATATAAATGTCCTATAAGACGACCCCCAAACTATCAACGGTGAACAGCCTATGAATTAATGTTTACGAAAAAAGTTTCGTTTTTGGTTCAGTGTTTTGGTTGATTGCAAAATGTTGCCAACCATCGCATTGTTGGCTACCCTTACCGGAGCAAAGTTTTCTCGATTTTTTTTTAATTGTATCGTTGAGTACAGTCAAGCACAGTCGCACCATTGTAGAACCGAACGATTCGCGCATTGTGCGTGAGCCATGTGATACATGGCATATAGGGAAAATGAAAAAAAAATCAAAAATAGGTTTTATTTCGAGGATTATGGCGTTTGTGGTTTTATTTACGAAACTCGCGTTATTTTACGGCTTACATTTTCCCGCAAATGGCGTATATCACCTTAATTTATCAATTTATCTTGACATCAGAGTACATAATTTTATAATGGTTTTAATTTACATAAATTTCATTTTTTTTTATCTGATCTATCAAACGACGCCGGCTTTTGGGAGCCCTTTTTTATGATTCAGCAATCGTATTGTCTGCGGAAATATACGGTATGTAAATTTTGGTTAACTTTCAGCAGAAACATTATGTAGTATGAGAATCATCGTAGCCTAAACACACGTCACATACATTCTATACCTTTACACCGATCATCATCGTATTCATCCTCATTCACTCACTGTATCTGAAATTCCATACCTCATTGAGATTTTTACGGATGGTAGTAAAATTCAGGGCAGAATAGGAGCTGGCTTGGCCATGTACGTAGACCAAACATTAATGAGAACGGGCAAATATAAATTAGACGATGGCTGCTCTAACAATCAGGCAGAACAAGTCGCGATCCTGAAGGTTCTGGAATCTATACAAACTTACATAAGCAAAGATACTACTAATGAAGTAGCAATTTATACAGACAGTCAAGTGGCCCTAAATTCAATAAAAAAAAACTCCATTCATGGTTACCTAATTGAAAAGATAAGAGATAAACTTAGAGAGTGTTCAGCCCAAAACTATATAATTCATTTAGGATGGGTTAAAGCCCACACTGGCATAGAGGGGAATGAACTGGCAGACCAACTCGCCAAGGAAGCTGCAGAAGATGAGGAACTGGAGGTAGTGTACAGCAAATCTCCGATAACAACTATATCAACCGAGTTTAAGATGAAAAGCTTCGAAATATGGCAGAAAAAATGGCAGGAAACTGAAAAGGGACGGGTATGCAGATCATTCTTCCCTATAGTAGAGTTGAGACAGAAGAAGAAAATCCCGATCACACAGGAGTTCACGGCAGTTGCCACCGGCCATGGGATAACTAAATCATATCTGTACAGATTTAAAATCATAGACGATCCAATGTGTCCCTGCAACTCAGGTGAGCAAACATCGGAACACTTAATCTATGAGTGCCGATTGTTATCAAGCCAAAGAAATATCCTGAAGCATCAAGTAACAACAGAAGGAGGATCATGGCCTACGAATAATAGTGACCTCATAGAGAAACACTTAAAAGCATTCGTGAAATTCATTAAAAATATAGATTTCAACAAACTTCAGTAGATATATCAAAGACCTGGATGATTGTATATATCTATATTAGTTATACAGTATATCAAACATTAATTTGCCATTGTAACAAATTATTGCCCAAATTCACAAAACTGTGACTAAAATAATGTTTTAAAAATATATAGATCATGTAGTATTACTTTGTAATGGAGCATGAGATTTATGAAGAATAAAAGAAAAGAAAAAAATAAAACTCCCTTGCAAAGTCAGAGGCTGTCAAAGGCTAGGTGAACTTCAGAGAGAAATCAGTAAGTTAATTCGAAATAAAGTAATGTAGCTGTTCTCTTTTCTCATCTTAATAACCAGCCATTTTCACTGCTCTTCTTTTAGAATTTGTAATTCCTAGTTTTTTTATAGTGTTTCACAGACTTCATGAAGTGTAATTTTATAGTGTTTTCTTCCAGTAATTTAGAGATCGTAAACTGTAATTTTTAATGTTTTATAGTATTTGAGGAATTGTAGTAATTTTCTTCTTCTTCCTCCTATCGTTACGGTCTCCTTGCCATCTCGTTCTGGGACATCCCATGTTCTTTCTAGTAAAAGTAAAGTGTTCCCTATACAGGCCATTAAAGACTCGAGGGTTCCAGGAAGTCGAGGCTCCCAGATTTTTAGACATTAGGTCGTTTAGGTACTCTCTTTTTACGTCTGCGACATATGCTAGGCGATGTTAAACAGCTAACCAGTTTAAAGTTATTTTTCAAGTTTAATAGCTTATGGCCTCCGCTCAAGAAAATCATTAAGTCTCGAAACAAAATTAGTAGCGTTTAAAGATTTGGATAATGGTTTGAAGCTGGCAGACGTTGCAAAAAAGTATGGACTTTCACAATCTACGTTGGCTACGTTTCTTGAAAAGAGAAGAGAAAATGAGGAAACTGTTGTGTTTGTTACAGTATAAATAAATTCTTTCTTTAGGTTGTGTAAATACATCATTCGGATTTTTTGTTTTTCATGCAGTTTTCTTAAGATGTCCCTCGATATAACAATAACCTTCTTATAACAATATGAATTGTTAAGGCCCGCAAATATCGTTATAAGGAGGTTTGACTGGATAACAATATAAAGACGAAGAGAATGAAGAAAACAATAGTATAATATAAGAAAATGCTATAATTATATTATTATTATTATTATCTTTTTCATTTCGATTAGGCCAGCTTAGGACCACGTGAAACAGTTGTCTTCTTCTTGTCTTCCCAAAACTTCTTCAGTCTTTCGCGATGTGTCTGTTTCCGTTCTTCCGTCAATTTACTTCCCGTTTCCCTTTTGGGTTTCTCTGGAAATTCGCCATCAAATATTGTTTTCCTAAACTTTTCTCTGTTTGCAATATCCTTCTTTTTTATATTGAGTATTTTCGAATCTTCTTCAACTTCCTTGAAAAATGCTGGTTTAGTTTTTTGACTTACATAGTGATCAAAAATGTGTTTGGTAAGTCTGTCTCTTTCCATTCTGAAAAAGTGACCATAGGATCTTAATCTTCTTTTCCTGAAAGTATTACCTATTTTTTTTCTGTTTGTTTGTATAACTCCTTTTCTGGTCTCAGTTTGTATAGTCCAGTTGTTCATTGGATGGCCAGGCGGCTTCAAAGAGATAAACCATTAAGTCTGTTTCTTTATGTTAATTGATCTGACTATATCGGGCTTGGTTTCCGCTTTCCAAAACAAAAGCAACGTTGCAATATTCTCTCATTATTATCACTGACCTCAGTTCTTCCCTCACTTTAATCAATTCACTCGTGTTATCGTTTACTGTAACTAGATCTTGCAACCTCGCGTTCCACTCCACGTGGAGTTGACGAGTAGCTGTCATATCTGTCGCAGGACATTCTTAGATTTTGATTGGCTGGGGTAACTAGCTGATTGATGCGGTAAAATTAAAGAACATGGGTTGAGCTGTCGGCAAACTTTTCATCCTAACGAAAAGAAGCCGCCTGGCCATGCAATGAATAACCAGAGTATATATGTTATTCTCCCAAATTGGTCCCATAATTTTCCTTAAGATTTTCTTCTCTGTTTTGCTTATTCTTCTATCTGAGTAGGTGTTTATACACACTGTTGCGTACAGAGCGTATTATTATTATTATTATTATTATTATTATTATTATTATTATTATTATTATTTATTACATTTCTCCACATCACATATGGGTAGTAACAGGGCACGGGATGCACCAAGTGCCTCACAATAATATAAAACATTTACATATAATTGTAATACAAGAGTTCAATTAATGTCTTCATTCTTGCGACAGGAATGATCGCACAATGTTGCATGTAGATTATTATTATTATTATTATTATTATTATTATTATTATTACTATTATTATTATTATTATTAAAAGATTACTTCCTCCGCCCCTTCTTGCCTTCACTTCTACCCTGAGTGTACTGCATTGGCGCACTGTATGAACTCAGCACAGTGTAACCCGGACTTTGTTTTGGTTAGGGTGCGGTCCTGGACCTACTTGCCACGTGTCTGCAGCTCGGTGACGTCGCACGCGCTTTGTGTTTGCAAGTGTTACGTCAGTAGTGACGTCATTGCTCGTTGCTATGGAGACCTGGTCCCTTGTTCTCGCTGGCGCGAGATTTTGACCGCCACGTGGAAAGGTCCTCCACGTGGCCTATATCAGTGACGCACTCTCCAAACTTCTTGTTTATTTCCATTTGACCTTTGACCTGCTTTCTGATTGTTACTTTCCCTCTGCTCTATTTTTCGATCATAATAGAATTACAGTATTACAAAAACACGTTCGGATTCTACGTGTAATGAATATTTTCATATTAAGGGAATACTAGTTTCAAATACATAATCATACATGACTGACTGAACTCATATTGCTTTTAATAAACTTCATTTTGTCCAATGAGGGTGTAGTTGATATATGTCCCTCGAAATGCATTCCCGTCAATAGAACTTCCAGGGATTTGCCAATCTCTCTCTATATACCGTATAAGAGGCGTTGTCCTGCCTGACTGACAGAGAATCAACGTAGAGCCTAAACTATAATAGGTAGAGACTTGGAATTTGGACAGTACCTTCGTTTCATAATTAAGTACTCACTAAGAAAGGAGTTTGAACATTTTTTTTATTTTAAATGACAAAAATCAATTTTTTTAATACGGTACTTAATCCCTTTTTACATAGAATTATCAAATCCAAATCACAGTTCACATGAGAACAGTGTATTGTTGGCTGTGGTCTAAGGTAGGTTTGGAAATAAATGATATGGGACTTTGGTAAATTAAAGAAGCTATCGATATAATTCATCTATTGCAAAATGTGATTCAGTCACATAACTTTCTCTACCCTGGATATAGAGAAAACCATACGAGGCATGATAATATGTATATTATTATATCGCAAGTTTTTGGGGAGGGAAGTATGAAAGTTATATTCAATTTGTTTTTAATTTCATCCCCAAAACGGTTGTATGGTGACATGAAAAATAAAACATTTCGCAAAGACAATACAATTTTATATTCCGGAATTTCTGTTTCTTTTTATTTCAACTCCTACCAGGCTTGGTGTGTAGAAGCGATGGGATGCAAAAATTCTACATCCTCTAGAGCCATTAAAAAGCTATATCAAGCGTTTTTCTGAGCGAATAGTTTGAATGTGAAAAGTCGTTCGTCTTCATTTCAAATTCTATACCTTTATAAGGACCTATAATTTTAAAATCGAAAGTCCTTCATAAGTTAATTTCCAATTACAAAATATAAAACCCGGTCGACGCCGGCCCTTTCAAGCTGGAAAGATATATGATACACTGCAAATACTACTAGAACAATACTTGGTGTAGAGGTCAACAGCCTGTAAGAAGAAAACACGAAGAACAAACAAACATACAATCACCAGTTAAGTCAGGTTGTGAGTCCATTCTCCTATATGTTTAGTGAAGTTGTGTTAAGACTAACTACATTTTGGTTTTAAATTTAAGACTAACTCTATAACATTAGCGGAATATTTAATACGCCTTTTTTAGACATGCTTCATTTGAATGTTGAACCTACAAAACAGTTTTACAATTGATTATTATTAGGGCTGTACCGATTAATCGATTAACCGGCTCGATTAATCGATTAAACATTTAATCGTCGATCAATTACATTTTGCGATTAATCGGTTTAGTCGAATTCTGAAAAACGTTTTTCGAGAAATGGGTCAAATGACCAAACTCCTTTCTCTTGCTTCTCCGGCCTTGGCGCATCATGTGTCATTCAGCCTATTGTGTCCAAACAATTCCCGTTATTCAGAAACCTGAAGGGTAGTTTAGTTTTGGAAGTCATGGCTGAAAAAGTAACCGGAAATGTAAGTTTTGTATATATTTTTTCACTAATTAACTAATAATGGTATTAATTAATTCAGGATTTCTTCTGATTATCTGTAGTGTAGTAGTTATTAAACGCGTAAAACAATATTAAATATACACTTTGGTTTCGTTTAAAATGCCGACCTGTTTGTCGATTAATCAGTCGATTAATCGGTCGATTAATCGATTAAAGTCAAGCGTTAACTCGATTAGAAATTTTAATCGATATTCAGCCCTAATTATTATTGATTAGAAGAGATTTTACACGATTGGTAAAACTGTTTTATAAAAGTTTCTTTAATATTATAGGATAATTTATTTGAATATGATTTTTTTTTTTAAATTAACCAATCTATTAGGTCATATGTTGTAAATGTTATTCGCAACATTCCTTGGATATCCTAGGCTACATTGAGGGTATAAGGTGGACAAATCTATGTATACCTCGTATGGCTTCTTTTCTCAGGAAATCTAAATGTATGTGTATTTTAGTATTTTTGGTTAGTTATTGGTTATCGAGTTCACGATGACTCTTGTTACTTTTTTTAAAATTGGGGAATAGAAATAGTTATTTAAAATGTCTAATGAAGTCTTCAAAACCGTAAGAACTCTTCTACTTTATTGAAATTCACAGCATACACATTTACAGGATTTATATCATGCTATACTAAATATAAATGGCAGAACACAATAATTGAACTGAACTCAATTGCTCAGACAAAATTGGACAAACAAGACGTTTACAAAATGAAATTAATTAGAGTAAAAGTGTCATACAAAGTTATTTTGGAGACAATATATCCCTATTGAATGAGTAAGTTATCCACGAATGGTCCCTTACTTCCAGCCTAGAAACCGTAAATTCAAAAAGATATTAGAGTATGGCTCACGACTATCATCGGAGACGGTTTATCATTTCTGCGAAATAATACTGTATACTAAAACTCCGTATAAAATATCGTATATTCGGTCTCTACTTACGTTTGGTCCTTTATGACCAGGGCCCGGATTTTTGTAACCAAAAAATACTTTAAAATGAGCTATAAAAAGACTGCAAAAATACATAAATAGACCCAAAAACTAAAAAAATAACCCCAAAATTTGTTTGAAAATACTAGTTTATTCATCTCATTTGTGTCTATTCTACATTATTTATGTTATTGACCCAGTTATGTAGGCTTGTAGCTTAATTATTTAATTGAAATATACGGTTAAATGCAAGCAGCAAACAGTCTTTTCTGTATCCAAATTAAAATGATAACAAGATCTATTTCATTATGCTTTAAAGAGTTCCGATAATATTCAATGCAAGTAAATGCACAAAAACTCTATATAATGCGAGAAACAACACAAAATAAGAAAATAATGACTTTATATTTAAAATAGTTACCTAAAATATGAAGGATGGGGGAAAAAAGGCCGTAAAATGACCAAAAATGACATTTAATTAAAAAAAATTACTTGAAAATGAAAAATGGGGGAAATTACCAAAAATGATCTTAAAAGTTGCCATTTTTAAGATCGAGGAGTCGTGGTCAAGATATCTGCACTAGTGGGCAACGTCCTTGATGTTTCAATTAAAAGATGACATGTCGTCAAAATCCTGTTTATGACTCTCGCAAAATGCTTGAAATAATTCTTTTGGCTGTCGTAGAATCGTTCTAACAACATTACTGCTGATGATACGCACTGTAAAAGAAGCCAGCCTGATCTGAAATGATCAATAACCCTTTAGTTGTACAAGATAATTATATTAATTGATTGCAAGTGAGGCGACAAAGTGAATAGAACACAGAAGAACAATGTTCATTTGTTGGTTTTCAATTCTTCAATAGTAGGCTATATTGCGATACAAGTGCCATAAGCGGTGCATACGGATCGAGGAAAGAGTTTGAAATTTCCGGGATCCGTTATGCGCTTACGGCACGAGTATTGCATGCTATTTTTGCACGATTCTTTATTTCAATTTATTTATATTAATTGAGATATTAGCTGAAAATATTATGTTTATATGGGTGATTCTTCAAATACGGGAAAATTTGCGTTCCGGAGTGATATTTCCCTTCAAATTCAACTTTAAAAAAAAATTAAAATAAAAGTTTGTTTCTACTACATCCATACTACAACTATCAGTTTGAAATGTCACTAACTTTAAATTCTGATATTCCAAAATCGAATTTAATTCAATGAAATGTCATCCACATGCCCTGTCCCAAACCTCGGTTTTGTATATTCTGATGCATTTTTCCACAAAACAAAATGTTATTTTCTTTTCAACTTTTTTCCTGTCAATGAGTATGAATGGGTGAAGAATATTAACCCCTAAAAAATAAAATGAAATAAAATTGTCACCCCACCTAATGAACATAAAGAATGTCCCAAGGGTTTTTGGTCATCCACATGGCTGAAAAGAATGGAATTTTTTCTGCAGAAATGAGAAATTTGTAAAACTGGCAACAGTGTTAGAAAGCCAACAGGGCAGCTTGTGGTTGAATTGTAAGGTTGAATTTTGCTTGCTTACAAACAGTTTGGGATTAACAAAGGACTTTGTATCATTTTCAAGGAAAACGTTTTT
Source organism: Ectobius pallidus (assembly GCA_964059195.1). Taxonomy (NCBI): domain Eukaryota; kingdom Metazoa; phylum Arthropoda; class Insecta; order Blattodea; family Ectobiidae; genus Ectobius; species Ectobius pallidus. Next base: position 17,558,571 of record CAXKWD010000007.1, read on the forward strand.
ATTCCCCGTCATTAACATGGCTTCTAGAAAGTAGGCAGAAAGTGAATATTAATTAATTTTGATTATGCACTATGATAAACCTTCCAATTCAAAGTACATGACTGAAGTTGAGCCTACAGAGGTTTAGAAATGGTTGCTGAGACCACTTAAACTCCTTCTTTGTCATCCACATGCCTGATTTTTGTGTCATCCACATGTCTCATGAAGGGGTATGTGGATGACTCTCAAGTCATGTAGATGATAAATGTAGGATACTATTGTGTTTGCGGTGTCTGTGACCTGTACTTAAGATCTTAAAACTGATTAAATGAATTTCTGCTTGATTCCCCCTCCCCCAAAACCATAAAAACACAGTCTCGTTGAAATTACATTAATTCCGGAGTATGCACACAAATTTGCAAATTTGATGCAAAATCAACTGAAGTATGCTGAGAAAAATATGAAATCACATAAAGAAAAGCAGATTGTTGCCAAAGTTAGTCATTAATGTGGCCTTCTGCCATCCACATGTACACGGATGTCATCCACATGGCTTTAAAAAAATAAAGAAATTAAAATAAATAAAATTATAAACATTTAAGCTCTGCTGGTGTCATATTATAATCAAGTAACCCCTGAAGTATTTTTGTGATTTTTTTTAGATTTTTTAAACAAAGTAAAAAATTTGGATTTTACACACTCCAAATTTTCCCGTATTTGAAGAATCACCCATATACTACTAGCTTAAATGACCCGGCGTCGCCCGGGTTTTGTATTTTGTAATATGAAATTAACTTATGGAGGACTTTCGATGTTGAAACTCTAGGTCCTTATATAATATGTATGTAGAATTCGAAATGAGGAAGAACGACATATGGCACTCAGACTATTCCCTCAGAAAACGCTAGATATAGTTTTTTATGTCTCATAGAGGATGTCGAATGTTGCATTCCATTGCTTCTACACACCATGCCTGGGGGGAGTGCAAATAAGAAGAAAAATAAATTCCGGTTACATAAGATTGTATTGTCTTGACAGAAAATTGTATTTCTCACTCTCATATTACCATACAACCGTTTCAATATCACTTTCATACTTTCCTTCACAAAGACCTGGGACATAATATACTGTGCGCGTAGGACTTCTTTTAGATGCTTAGAGCCTCTGATAAACATCCCTAGACCTATTTCTCAACTAATACAAAGCCTTCAGCTATGAGTGACGTATCAGTGGATAGGATTTGTTACCGACTTCCGATATAGCATACTCACTGGCACATACTTAAGTTGTCCCTGCAATACGACCGCTTATTCTACATCAAAATGTGAAGTGAGAAAATGATATTTTCCATGTCGAGGGTAGAGAAAGTTATGTGACTGCTTTTTTTGTGGATTTTATTCTTCAAGAATTATTTTCACAAATGCAATAATTATATCGATAGTATCAGAATTTGTTAAAGCCCAGTATTATAATATAGTTTCCAACGCCCTATGGGAACACCGTAAACAATACTTTCGTTATGTAAACAATTGACAGCAGAACTCTCTAATTGTGCCTCATTTCACATTTCCAACTTTTCCCGTGGATTTTCCAAAAATTTTCTTTCATACAAACCTTGTCCTGACAATTACGAACACAACAAAACAAAAATCAGCCAAATCGGTCGTGCCGTTCTCAAGTGATGCGGCAACAACCATTTGGTAATTCATTTTTATTAATATAGATTGAAGATGGATGCTATATTCCAGAAAGTGATTCGCATATGTTGGTTGTTATGAGGACCGAATATTTGTCCTGTTAAAGTCGCCACAAACTGGGGGGCCTTGGTTCCGGTCTTCCATAAAGGCTTGTATTATGATGGTTTTACTTACGGCACTTGTGCTTTTTGTAATATTTACCGCACGGAGATTTCTTTTGTTTTCATATCAACCAGATTGCGTGCGGGAATGTCAAGTTACGATCCACGGCAACAGTATTCGTAAGTAACACTAATTAGTTACGTCGTGCAAAATCTTGTTTTTTACTTGAGAAATTATTACGATAGACTCTGGTTAAATTCCACGTATTCTTATTCTGGATTGGTCACTGTTCAATAAGTAAGATAGTCAAAGCAATTCACAATTTTATATTAAAAAGTTTAGTAAAAACAACTAATAAAGCATAATTTAGAAGATAATCATGTTTTAAAGCCGTATATGGTTGCTCTATTAAAAAGCAATTTTATCCATGCTTGACGTGCATTTGTCTGAAGGAATTGACAACTTGGGAAGCAGAGTTGTAGACTGCTCAGAATCATCAAACATTGTGAAGTGACGACGCTATAAAAATGCAACCCTCACTAACTTGCTTTGAGAAAGACGTGAAGGAGGACACTGTAGCAGGTCGGGACCGGATTAAGATTCTTATTTCCTCCCTAGACCTACTTTCCTTCAGCGACCCCAATCCACCGCAAAAATACGTTTTATCTCAAATACAGACACCCCTTATCGGCATTGTATTACGTATTTTCTTATCTATTTCTTTGTTTAAAAAGCTTCAATTTCAGTTGACATAATCACATCCAACTTAGAACAGGGGGTCTCCAAAATACGACCCGCGGGTCGTATACATTTTTAATAGCATTTTGCTTTATGCTATTCTTCTCTGGGGAAATGGCACAGGGATTTCAAATGTTCTCGGCTTACAAAAAAGGCAAAGCAGATTCAAGTTACAGTGTGCACTGCAAGCCTTTATTTATTGAAGAAAGAATTTTAATAGTAATAAACAGGGCCCGGAATCTGATGACCTAAAATTGTTTGAAAAAGACCTATAAAATGACCCTAAATTTTAAAGATAATGACTTAATAATTATAAAAAATGACCTAAAAACTGATATTTTATTTATAAGAAATTATGATTGTACACAAACAGTTATAGACTAGTTTGTACATAATTGTAAAAACTGTAAATAACTGTAATGTTGTGAATGTTCTTTTCTCACGGAAATTTATACTGGCACTGAGGCACTGGTGAGTCAAAAATCGGCACATCCTTTTGTGGTCTGCCGGATTATATTGTTGTTTATTGAGGGTAAGCAGTAGTTTGCACTCTCAAATCCAAGCATGTGGCAGACTCTGGTGCCAAGTCAATATAATAACAATAGTAATATAATACAACATTTTGGCGTTTCTCATTTCCGACTGAGACATGTCAGCACTTTAGTCTTAGGATCCGTAAAATACGGTAATCTTTACTTGTTTGTTACACACCAAAAAAATCTTGATTCTGCTACTCTTAGGAGAGACATCTTCTATAATCATCACACTAGGAATAACCATCTCATACATCAATCATCTGTTAGATTGACAAAAGTAAAAATAAAAATAAAAACCGGTTACTTACTTTAGCCATTACAACGTTTAATAAACTACCATACGAGTCTCATTATATTTCATTAAATAGATTTAAAAGTTTTTATATAACTGACTTTCCGAACACACTTCTTATAATATGAACTAGCATAAAGGGCCCGGCGACGCCCGGGTTTTGTATTTTGTAATTCAAAATTAACTCACTAAGGACCTTCCCGCAGAAAACGCTTGATATAGCTTTTTATGGCTCATAGAGGATGTAGAATTTTGCATCCCATCGCTTCTACACACCAAGCCTGGTAGGGGTTAAAAATAAGAAGAAACAGAAATTCCGGTAACATAAAATTAATTGTATTGTCTCTGCTGAATATTTTATTTCTCACTCTCATGTTACCATACAACCGTTTCGGGGATGAAATTAAAAAGTAATTCCATTTCACTTTCATACTTCCCTCCCCAAAAACCTGCTATATAATAATATACATTTCATCTTCAATATTTAATTACAGCAATGAATTATATCAATAGCTTCTCTAATTTGTCCAAGTCCCATTTCATTTATTTCCAAACCTACCTAATACCAATGCCAACAATACACTGTTGTCATGTGAACTGTGATTTAGATTTCATAATTCTGTGTAAAAATGGATTAAGTATTCTAAAAAACATTTGATTTTTGGCATTTAAAATCAAAATTTTTCAAAATCCTTTCTTACTGAGCACGTACATTATAAAACGAAGGTGCTGTCAAAATTCCAAGTCTCTACCTATTATAGTTTAGGCTCTACGTTGATTCTCTGTCAGTCAGTCAGTCAGGACAAAGCCTTTTAAATGTTATATAGAGATGACTTCCTGTAATAGATATGACATTCTGATGTTTTATATTGTTTATTAGTTCCTTGTAGTTTTTGTGTTAGTGATGGGTTATAGTTAGTCTAAAGCATCATTCACGATTTTCATGACAAAAGTAAGTAAATAAATAAATAAATAAATAAAAAGTATCCGTCTTGTTAAGCACTTGGATCTGGTCCACGCCCGCGACATATGACATAAGAAAAATCTAAAAAAAAAAAAGTATTACGAGAAAATTATGATCATGGTTGTTATATTTTAAATGTGGTACTTCTTGAACGGAACATTTCCCTGAAAAATTGCCAGACACTACTTGTTTATTCTGTTACATTAACAAGGACGGGAGGTTTGAATGACTACCAGTGAGAGTTAAGGGACTTTTAACAATGAAATAGTTTACGAAATATGAATTTTAATTATTATTCAAGCAAATTGACTCCTAAATGTTTAATTAACAAAGCATTATTTTTACACAATCATTTTAATGGTTTTTAGGGGTCACAATTGAGTCACCACATCATAAATGCCATGAAATGCACTGTCTCGAAGATATGTCATTTTTTTCAGATGAATATCTAATTAACAGAAAAACGTATTTATCATAGTCACTCACATGACTCCCAACTATATGATCTCATAATATGTAGGGCTGTACCGATTAATCGATTAATCGGCTCGATTAATCGATTAAACATTTAATCGTCGATCAATTACATTTTCCGATTAATCGGTTTAGTCGAATTCCGAAAAACTCGCGTCTCCGGCCTTGGCACAACATGTGTCATTCAGCCTATTGTGTCCAAACAATTCCCGTTATTCAGAAACCTGAAGGGTAGTTTAGTTTTGCAAGTCTTGGCTGAAAAAGTAACCGGAAATGTAAGTTTTGTATATATTTTTTCAGTAGTTAACTAGTAATGGTATTAATTAATTCAGGATTTCTTCTGATTATCTGTAGTGTAGTAGTTATTAAACGTGTAAAACAATATTAAATATACACTTTGGTTTCGTTTAAAACAACAACCTGTTTGTCGATTAATTAGTCGATTAATCGGTCGATTAATCGATTAAAGTCAAGCGTTAACTCTATTAGAAATTTTAATCGACTTTCAGCCCTAATAATATGTTATTGTGTTCAAAGTTGCAGTACCCCCTAAATAAGACATAAAGTTATTCTCCCTCAACAAATTCACTGGAAATTTTCTTTGTGCACTCCAAACAGGACGGATTATTACCTCAATAACATTTTAAATGTTTTATTCTTCATAGTGGTGTGCATTAGTAACAAGACATTCCTTTCTCCAAGTTTTCATTCTCCCTTGCCGTTTCATCCACTGAACACAAGGATGCAATTTTATCTGATAAAACGTCAGCTCGTTACTGCACACGTAAAGCATCAACGTGCGGTGATTAATACGTCACGTGCTGCCTCTAAGCAGAATGAAAACACATTATTTTATACAACATAACTTGTTTGGGAATTGCAATTATATAAATGTACATTGATTAAAAATAAGTTCGATTCGGTGCAAGCCAGTTCGTGTGATTTTATTCTATTATGCTGTTAGCTTACCTGAATTAGGTTAACTATGTGTTATATCCACCATTGGTAGCATTGGTCACAACATGGTAAATCGAATCGATTAATGGATGGTTGATTCATAGTATGCCGTGATCTCGAAGCTGTTAGTTTTGTTTTTATATAACAGAGCACGAAAGTAATTATTATTTGTATAATCCATTATATTTTTATTCATGGAATAAACTTAATAAATCCAACCCGAGTTTACGAGTTTCAAAGTTTCTTCAGATAAATTCGCTCCTGCTGCGCAGTCGCCAATGTATCGATAAACTCGTAAACTCCCGTGGGATTACCTATGACAAACTGTCGATTTTGTCGGTTAAAATTTTGCTTTTTGGGAAATAATCGGCCCTGAAAGAGGGTTTCCCAATGCTCGCTGATGTAGAACCCATTTGAATGTGGCCTGAAAGCGATCCGGATAATTGGCGACCCGCATAATTGGAGTTCGGATAATTGGAGGTCTACTGAACTCTCTAAATTACAATCTGGGTTATCATTGATCTAAAGGAAAACTAAGCCAAGAACGGCATTCTGTGTGAGAACATTGCTAGCCATTCCACCACTGCTCCGGCATATATTCATGTGTCGGAATCCGGAACCCAAGAGACGGAAATCCGCACCGTAACTCCCGTAGAATACAGAGATCTGCGGGTCCATAACTAATCATCCAGTTGGCTTATGTGCCGAAAAGAAAACAGGTCACCCAGTTTAGTTGTGTATAAAACATTCTTCAAAATGGAAACTGAAAACATACATCGATTTCAAAGGGTAACTTTTATATGTTTTATTATTTTTTTCACCTACGTTGCTATAGAATGAGACCATAGAATGATCTAAACTAATTTTATTTATATCTGAACTACTAATTTTATTTATTTTCCTTAAACTGTAAGGTGAATTTGAACAATTATAATAGAATGAGTAGAATTTCAGATAAAAAGCAGGATCCAATCGTTCAATTGGCTACGAGACGCGAAATCGCTGGTTTTTTTCATCTTGCTAATATAATAGGTCATAAAGGAAGTCTTATATCAATCTCTTTAATGGTAGTATACTCTCTTTATTGCATGCACCTAAAAAGTGAAATAATTTGCATATAAAACTGCTTTAATATTAATTCTTATTAGCCTATTTATATGTAGGCCTAATATTACTAACGTTCAATGTTTGTTACATTAGGACATTGAAACTCATAGTGTGTTATGATTGCTGATTTCTTATGGGTTTATGAGAACTTGCCATTATGGCAACATTTCATTACCTCTTTCTTCTTAGCCTATAGACTATCTTATAGCCAGGGAAGGTAGATTTTCTCAATCGGGATAGCCAAATGCTAAATGTCCCCAAGCAATATTTTGGTTTTGAAGCATGTGGTGTTTTTAAATTCGTAATGAAATGCGAAATCTACTGTACGTATTTCTGCGAAATAAGTGCAAAATTACATTTTAAAGGTCATTTATGTAAATAATATGACAGGAAATGAAAGAATTCAATTTTATGAAGCTGTTAATGAGCTCTTTAATCAAACAATGGCTGGTCAGATGAGTACCATAATTCCTAAGACAGTGTTCGATATGAAGAGAAGAATTCCATAGTCCATGTTAAGTTCCTTATGTGGTTATGATCAATTTCACAAACATTTGATAACCAGTATAAGAGACAGACAATTAAGACGTTGACTGACAGCAAATTTTATTATCATTGCAAATAAAATTTCCACTCTATGCCAATGCAACTATTCAGGCAATCTGGTCACCTACCAATAGCGTGAATGTAGAACCCTTTTTCAGAAAATACAATTTAATAGTAACAGATAGCCGAAACAAGTTAATGGAGAGTATTATTGAAATTTCTTCAATGTTAAAATTTGTTAATGTGTGTGCTGAATGCTGATTTTAAATGCATGCAGGCAAATATAAGTTAGCGTTGCATATATTTTGACGTGTGTTTTAGTGTTCACAATTTCGCTACAAGTTTATGTTGCTTTATGCCTACTTATACGCTTGAAATTATTGTATCAGGAATAACAATAAAATACACTTGATAACGAACTAATTTGTAAAATCTTTTTTCTAGTAATAACTCAATTGTTTCATCCAAATCGCTACAAAATGCTAAATTTTAACGTTAAATTTGCTATAGGCCTATAATGCCAAATTTTATTTTTTAAATGCTAAATCTTTATTTTTTAGTTGCTAAAATCTACCATCCCTACGTATAGCCTATGATAATAATAGGAAGTGTTTGTTTGTCTGTCTGTCTGTCTATCTGTGCGCAATGCCCAGCGAAATCTACTGCTCGCTGAAATTTTAATCATAGATGGAGTGAAGGGTGGCCGAATGCACCTCGAAACCGGATTTTTAATGTTCGCTTTCGTTCGCGAGTTATGAGTCAAAAACTGGCAGAAAACATGAATTCTTTTTTGTCATAACTTGTAAATAAAAGCATCGCAATTTTTTTAATGTATCGCATGGAATTATCGATCCTTTCGAGATCACCCTGGTCGACTCGTTCCTTTATAATGTAAAATACAATAGAGGCGCTTTCTAATCGTGGAATGCACTCGAAAGCCAGATTATCTTTTTAATTATAATTATTAATCGTTTAGTTTATGAATGATTCGCGTGTACTGTAAGTCTTAATAAATGTAATGATTTATTTAATTTGCTCTTAATTTTAAACTACGAATTAATTATTGGCGAAATAGTGACTAGTGAAATAAAATACTTTATTTCATATAAAATTCCTTTTTCACAGAATATTACAAAATAGGTCGTTTATGATAAATTTAAGCATATTCGCGGGCCGCAAGATAAAGAATCCTGCGAAAAGCATGACGTCTGGTCACTCTAATTAATATGCCCCCTGTTTTAAACAAACATACTTTTATTCACTAATTCCATATATGCAGATGCAGAAAATGAAACAGTACATTATTTTTTCTGACGAATTCTTTAGCTTTACTGCAAAACTTTGGATTTTTCCCCGTATAATCAAAATCATTTAAATCACGGATGATGAAATGGGCTGGACATGGGGGAGGAAAGACATACCGTATCTCAGAAGTATATACTGAGAGACTCGAAGGGAAAATTCCACTTGGAAGACCTAGACGTATGTGGGAGGACAATATTAGGATTGATTTAAGAGAAGTAGGATTTGAGGGGATGGTTGGAAGGAGTTAGCACAGAATAGGGTTAAATGGCGGGCTCAGGTAAGTGCAGCAATGAACCTTCGGGTTCCATATAATGGATAATATTTTTTTAACTTGCTTAGGAATTGTCCATTGCCATTGTCATTGTAAACACAATTGTATAGACTACCTTAGAAAAGCTGGGCTTGCATTCTGAAATTTATTTCATCTTCATAATTCTGTCTCAACCGAGGAAAGAGAAAAATGATGAAAAAGAAGCCACTTATAATAAGTAGTTCAGAAAACATAAATGGGATTTCTTATCCTTATGACATCAATAGACGGTATCGTGTCTTCTTGTGATATAACCTAGTAATGTATAGCACCCTTGGGAAAAGGCCTCCTTTGCGTCTCTGCGCTTCTCCACGGGCAATGCTTAGTTGAAGTTGGGGCCTAAAAACAATACTCAATACAACTGCCGGCGCCGACGGAATTGTACAAAACGTTTATTCTGGAAGGTACCAGAGTAAAGCCGTAATTTTCAATAATCTTTGGAATTGAAGGTTTGTTTGTTTGTTTGTTTGTTTGTTTTTAATCACCTGTGTTTATACTCCTTTTAGCTGTGAGGCCATATCAGGAGTTCGGGATGTGTGTCTATACAGTAGGGTAGACCCTGGAACTATTGCTTGTCAGTTGTTTATTGTCGGTGTGTTTAATGGAGTAAATTTCAACTGATATTAATTTAAATGGATGTGATACAGGATGAAATGGTAAGGATGATTCCTGGTATGTAAATATGCAATTCGGCATTTACCTTTACGACTGGGGAAACCATGAAAAACCCATGTCAACTTGCCCAGCTACGGGATTTGAACCTAACCTCCCGAATGCGAGTCCAAGACGTTACCACTCGGGCACTTCGCTTGGTCTCTTTCTCTTCATAACAAGGCTTGCGATGTTTGTACAGGGACTGAAGATATAGGTTTAGACTTTAGAGTAACATGTACAGGTAGGGGGGGGGGAAGAAAAAAGAAAGAAAGACTCTTGTAGCTCATTTCTGATGGTGACAAATCTAGCGAGTATGGCGGATGTGGGAGGCACCCGAAGCGTTTGTCATCGATGGTTTTCATGGTTGCACGAGCAGCATGAAGACGGGAATTAGGCTATCATGTTGAAGCAAAACACCTGCATTCAGCAATCCCCTTCGCTTTGGCAGCATCAGACTTCCACATCTTTGGTCCATTAAAGGAGCACCTTGGAGGGCAGAAGTTCAAGTCTGATTAAGACGTCCAATCGGAGGTGCACGAGTGGCTACAGCGTCAAACAATATAATTTTTCTCACGTCGTATCGAAGCACTTCCTATCCGATTGCGTAAATGCTTTGAACTGGGAGGGGAATATGTGGGAAAATAATGTACAAGGAAGCATTCTTCCTGCAGTAAAATAGTGGGAAAAAATTAATTGCACTTTTTGCAGTTTTCATTTGATTCTCCCTCGTATTAAAATATCACAGTTAGCTGGCAAGGAATAAAATAGTTTAAAACCTAATAATAAGTGTTCCCTATTACAGGCCATGGAGGTCCAGAGGGTTCCAGGAGGTTGAGGCCCCCAGATTTTTAGACATCAGCACATGAAGGTGGTAAGGTTGTCAGCCTTACGCACCGGCCGCCTTTACCCCCAGGATTGCTCCTGGTACTAATTTCTGTTAGAGGCTGAGTCGACCCCAGGGCCATACCTCAACAGTCGCTTTCATTACCTTTCTTCCTACCATAACTTGGGCACGCGCTCTTAGCTTGACCCCTTACTATCCATGCCTCTTTACAGAACTACACATTATTCGAATTCATTTACAACAACATCTATTCGTCACTGGAATTCACTGCCTAGCCATCTCAGGAGCTGCCAAACGACTTCACAGTTCAAGCGCCATTTAATAAATTTAGTATACAATAACATTTAGGAATTGATGCTAATTAGTAATATATATTTTAATTTTCATTATATTTTGTAATAACTAAGAATGTATTTGTTTAGACTTTCATCTTTTTTTATTTCTTTATTTTAGTCATTTGTATTATATATTAATATTATTCAAGTACTTATGTTCAAATTTTTTCTTTGTATTTAATGTACGTTTCTTGTATTCAGATATATCAGTTCTTTTTAAATTTATTATTAATTATTATTATTATCATCATCATTATGTATTTCATGTTTTTGCCCTGGCTGAGTGGTACAGAAGGCCTTATGGCCTTAACTCCGCCAGGTTAAATAAATAAATAAATAAATAAATAGTGCCACCAGAAGGATTAGGCCAATTGAAAAACTCCAATGACCTCATTGGGGATCGAACCCGCGACCTTCCGTTTTGTAGCGCAGCACCTAAACCACTACGCTACGGCGTACCCCAAAACCTAATAATCCGTGTCCTAATTATTACGTGCAAAGTAACGGCACGCTTACCTGTCAGTTACTCAGGCGCAAGGTTACGAGATCTTGCGAATAAACACAAATCTTGTGGAAGGAGTAAATTAGTTGGCTTACCCTTCCCTACCTCTTCCCCAATCCTGATCTATATAATGCTAGAGCACTTTCTGACTATTAGATACCCTCCCTGTCTATAGTAAATCGTCGACTTTTTAATGAGTTAGATACTTCGATATATCACGGGCTTACAAGGAATAGGTATTGACTCCAAAAGTGCAAAAATTGTGTTATTATTGGTAATCTTTTATCATATGACAATGTCTATACACTCTGTGGTCCATGACAATTGTGGCATCCAGTGAGAGAGTGGATAGGCCTAAGCCAAACATTTTCAAATTTGAGTTATTGTCATCTCTGTGTAGTACATATAGTCGTGTAACTGTAAACCTAATACTAAAGGTTTGTGTGGGTTCCTTCCTTATCTATTCTTGAAAGACAATTTTCATAAATTAAGGGAATGCCGTTTCTACAGTGAGAGAGTGAGCTAAGCCAACTCGGAAGCATTAGTAACGTGATATGAAGGGCGCGGTAATACGAGTCCAGTCACCTGGAAAAAGGTCCGAAGTTAATAATTTTTGTAGGCTATACGTTGTATGTGGGTATTCTGTGGTGTAAAATCCCTGTGCGAATTTCAGGGCAGCCGAAATCCTCGAATGTTTTCGTTCTTATTGTTTTTTCCTTATAACTAACTCCTAAACAACGCGTTATAGCCTAAAATATTGCATTAAAAAAGTTAAAGAACATTAAATTTCCTACCATTTGCATTGTTTAAATGTTTTTGAAAACCAAATACGTAGCGAGATATGGCGCTTCAAAGTTTTGAAAATTTTTAAAAATATCGAAAAACTACGAAAAAAAAGCCTTAAGAAGGTGACAAAGGGTTGGCACTGTGGTCTGAAGTTAATTTTTATAAACACTTTGAAATGTGTAAATTCTGATAAGAAGAAATAAATCAGGTGTTAAGATGAAATTTTTTTCTCATTAGAAAGCCAAACACAAATCTCTAAATATCTCGATTCCGTTGTTTCTGTCTTAGCCCACTCTCTCACTGGATGCCACAATTATGTAATTAAATTAGCGCTTACTCAAAAACTTTTATCATACACTTAAACCATTCAAGATTTTTCAGTGGCTGGGATTTTTACATTTCGATTTGACATGTGAAGGAGTTATTCAATATCGTCGCCAATTTTTCTATTTTTTTTTTTATTATTTATTTTTATTTTTGCTCCTTTGCGCCCCCCGGCGACCCATAGGCCCAGTGGCAACGTTAGCACTGTCCATGTGGGGCCCTTGATTGTGTATATAAGTATATATGTAGGCCTTTGTATGTATATAGCCTATAAGGCCTATATTATTCGTATTGTAATTGTCAAACAGAAATCTTTGTGGTCACAAATCAGACGTCAAAGTGATTTCTCTTTGTATTTCTCGCCACTGCAACTGAACTCCGGGAATTTTCCACAGCCTCTTCATCTATATCGTAATTACTAAGTTCTGAAAGCAAGAGTTCTGATATTGTTCTTGAGAAAACAAATTACTCGGATTCATTGTAGGCTGCACATAATTCCCTCCACCCACGTAGTTCTAATTTTATCTCGGTACTAGGCTTAATTAAGTAATTTAAGAAAGAATGAGAAAAAGAAGGGGTGAGAGAGAGATAGCTTTATAAAAACATTATTGTTTCTCTCTTAAAATGAACTGTTATTCTATGAGATTGTGTGTGGGGGACGAAAAATGCCTGTCCGTCTGTCTGTCTGTATGTCCGTGTGCCTGTACGCGCCATAACTCAAATACGCTTTATCGGATTTTCATGAAACTTGGTATACGCATTTATAACGTCCATGGGAAGAACCCTATTGTTACTGAACCAATTGTTACTGAATCAATTTAGTGTTTTTATTTAAAAGCGCCATTACTCAAATAGGCCTACGCTTTATCGGATTTTCATGAAGCTTGGTATACACATTTATAATGTCCGTGGGAAGACGTCTGTTGATATTGGTCCAAATCGGTTGGCCGGTACCGGAATAATGCCCAATTTAGTGCATTTTTATGGTATTATATAACAAAAGGCCCCATAACTCAAATATGCTTTATCAGATTTTCATGAAACTTGGTATACGCATTTATAACGTCCATGGCAAGAAGCTTATTAATTTTGGACTAATCGGTTGACCGGTACCAAAGTAAAGACTAATTAAAGGTCACATGTTTTTTAATTTTTGTCTACCGGTAGGCCTATAATTTGACAGTTAACACTATTTCTTCACATATGCTTATCAAACGACACTGTCAAACTGACTGAGTTGGCTAAATGGTAACGCCTTGGACTCTTATTCTGGAGGTCTCCGGATCAAATCCCGGAGCCGGCCGATTTGACAACGATTTTTTATATATATATTTTTTTTTATGTGAGTGCGCGATTGTCAAGGTATCACAAATCTGCAGTTCTGCTAACGCTGGTCGATTTTAATCTGATTAGAAAACTTATTTTCTGCATATCATAGTTGCAATTATAATTGATTCAACAAAAACATACTGTCACTTTGTTATATCAGTTTACCTGATTTTATTAAATCTAGGATTTGGGTTAAATGGTCAGTTCTAGATGCTGAATTGAGACCCTAAGTAAAAATACTTTCAGTATGAAATACTAATGTGAATTTATTTCTACGATTCTATACACTGAGTTGTTGTTATTAAGTGCCAGAATGGTACCTTATGAGATTGTAGGCCTGTAGTGGATGGGGAAATGTCTGTCCGTCTGCCCGTGTTACTGTACGCGCCATAACTCAAATACGCTTTATCGGATTTTCATGAAACTTGGTATACGCATTTATAACGTCCATGGGAAGAACCCTATTGTTACTGAACCAATTGTTACTGAATGAATTTAGTGTTTTTATTTAAAAGCGCCATAACTCGCATAGGCTTACGCCTTATCAGATTTTCATGATACTTGGTATACACATTTATAACGTCCCTGGGAAGAAGCCAATTGATTTTGGACCAAATCGGTTGACCGCTACTGGAGTAACGACTAATTAACGGTCACCTGCTATTTAAAAAGCAAATCATCACTCATACAACAAAGCGTTGCTAGCCAAGCACGGCCTCCAAAGTCAGTTAAGACGTCATATGCACATAATTTATAGGTGTGATTCATATCAGAAACAGAGAAATAGAGAAAATGTCTGATAAGTGTTGTGTTCCTGGCTGTAAGTTATTACAAGCAATAATAATGCCAACGAAGAGTATGTCCAAGTGTTTAAATTTGAACAAAAAATCCAGTCGGCTTAAATGGATATCTGCAATTCACAGATAAAATTGTAGGCCTATTACCTTCAGGTAACTCGTGGTAAGTAAACACACGTTAATGATAAATATTTATCAGTATTTTGTGGTAGTAATTGTGATTTATAGTTTCTGAAGGGTATTTACATTACTGCTAATGAATTGCTTTCTGAACGTATTATAATATTTAAATAGGGTAGGCCTACTCTCTTAGGTCTAGTAGCCTAATACACATTTATGTTTTTAATTGTACAAAGTCTGAGGCATGTATATCAGAAGTACTGTATGTGAAATATGGCCAATTAACTCCACCAAATCTTTTAATTTGTCTACCGCTGTGGCTCAGGGGATGCGTCCAATCCTCTCACGCAGCGGGCCCGGGATCGATTCCTGGTCGGGACAAGTTACCTAGGTGAGGTTTTTTCCGGGGTTTTCCCTCACCTATGAGACAAATGTCAGGTAACTTTAGGCCCTTGTAGTTCCCGGATATCATCTAGCCGTCATTATCATCTTCATCCTCATCCTCATCCTCGCCTTGTTCTGAGTGAGTGAGTGAGTGTGTGTGTGTGAATGGTGTGTATCGTCCTATGTGTTCGTGTTGTCTCGGAGGTGGCCCCGGCATTGGGCTGATCACTCATCCGGGGAGGCCCTCCATGTCCTTGTCTGGTCAAAAAAGTATGTATGTGATCCAAAGGTAATCCCTCTCCCGACAGGTCGCGGCCCTGTAAGGCCCGGGCGGCTTGGGTCGCTTAAATCCTAAAAGGGAGAGGTAAAACTACGAAAAAGAAAGAAAGAAATCTTTTAATTTTTTGCCTCTCATTTGTTTGATTTTAATTTCTTCTAACTATTTATAAATCTAAGTTAAATATAAACATAGTTGTAAATTGGATTTTTCTTTTTTTAATTTTCGATTTCCTACTTTAAAATTCCTTGTAAAAGATTGCTTAACTGTTTTTAGGTTATGTAAATAATTTGTATGCATATCTGTAAATTTCTCTGTTCTCTCCTAATTAATAGATATGATAATTGCACCCTTTCAACACGAGCTTTGCTCATCTGAGGGCTTTCAAAGACAGTACATTTGTATGATTTTGTAATGTATGATTCTTTAAAATTCAGCTTTATTTATACTCCTTTAAACATCGAGGTTATATCAGGAGTTCAGGTCTGTTTGTATACCAGTAGGCCATGCAACTATTGATCGGAATTCAGAAATTCTACATTTTTTCATTTTCTACCCGACTCGAAACGCATTTATCACAGCAAACTGAAAAATGTTAACTCTGTAGATTTTTATTATCGCTTGGATTTCAAAGCAAAAAGGTCCTTGCGGGGCAGTTTTCAAGTTTTTGAAAACAAAACTGCAGATTTTATGTCTATAGACACTTTGAACCAAATGTTACTACTTCGTTTAAACATTATTATACTTAATTTTGTTTAGAACATAAAGATATGTTATAAGTGCATAAATAGTTAACTGTTTTTTTAGGTAGATTTCGAAGAAAATTCTACCTATTGGAGTCGGTACCATGTAATGACTTGCGAAAAATTCTTTCATATCTTTACGTTTTATGCCTCCCTAAGTACGAAACCACTGCCCGTCAAAAAAAAAAAAAAAAAAAAAAAAAAAAAAAAAAAAAAAAAAAAAATTGTAGTAGGCCTATATTATAGCCTATATATATATTTACACGCTAGTGGCCGTAATTTTGAAGACATTTGAACCAAATTTTACTATGTTATTTCTAGGCCCAATAGCTCGGACAAGTTCGTTAATGAGCAAAATTGGCCCAAAGGGTGGGTCGGGGAGGGGGTTGAACTTTTGAAAAATTGATATCTTGGCCCCTATGAAGTAAAGAGGGAAACTTTGTTTGAATAAATTAGAGTACTCCCTATGGAGTTCACAGTGACACCAACGATTGGGGGGTTTGTGGGGTACGAGTAGTGGTGGGGGGATGGAAATTAGAAATTTTTTAAACCACGTCTTGTGGGTTATTGTTGAAAAGCTCTTGATTAGTACTCTACAAATCAATATCTAGTTTCTCTACAGCTCTCATATAAGGCAAGATTTGAATGTTTGAAAAAGTGCCCTTTCCTGTTTTTTGCAGTTATGATTGTGGATTTGTCATGCCAAGGCTAAATAAGAAGAGTGCTGCGCAGCGACAATAAATTAAACCAAAAGCACTTCGAAATCTACCTGTAGGCGTGCCTAAAGGGATTTTTTTAAATCAAAATTTCATTTAGTATGTTTTATTTGATATGTGTAGGGGATGAAATTAGAAATGATACGCAAGCAGCAATTTGAATTGTGAAATCTGCCTTTGAAGGGGTCCTGCTGTTTCTATAGGCCTTAGAACAACGAATTCATTGGGTCATAGCCTGGAAATTACACATATTTTTAGCAAATTTCACAGGTAGGTCCCCTTCGGCGGTGTGTTTTAACAGAATCGAGGAAAGGTTAGGAGTAAACAAGAGGAAATCGAGTTCTATTTATGAGTTCATATCATTTTAACTACTGGTTCCACCCTAAGATTATTAGTTTCTGAGAAACCGGGACACTTCCACAATTGTAATAAAAATAATACTGTCATTACAATGACAATCTATATAACAAGAGGAAGTGTTTAACTCTGTCTATGTGTCTGTCTTTACGCGATGCCCAGCGAAATCTACTGAACGCAGAGATCTGTAATTTTAGACATAGATGGATTGAAGGGTGGCCAAATGAACCTAGAAGCCGGATTTATTATTTTTGCTTTCGTTCTCGAGTTATAAGTGAAAAACAGGCAGAAAACGTGCATTTTTGAGCTTTCGAAGCATCCGATTTCAGCAATAGCCTACATTTCAATTGTCAAATGAATATTGCAGGTGGCTTTGCCTATTTTTGTCATTTCTTGGAAATAAAAGCATCGTGATCGCTTGCATTTTGTAACCCCACCCTGGTCGATTCATTTGTTTATAATGTCAAGGCACGCAGACATCTGAAATTTTCAACCTAGACGGAAAAGGGATAATGAATATAGACCTAAATGGGCAAACATTGTTCGATTTGGAGGAAACTCACTATGAAGGGGTTTTCTGTGCCAGGGAACTCGAATCTGAGATTTTTCCCATGCTGCGCTTTCGAATCGCGAGATTCACTTCAAAACCGGATTTTTAGCTGTTTCGTTAATTAATACAATAAATCGTTTAGTTCAGGACAAAAAATGTTTCCGTGCAAGTGTTAATAAATATAATGTTTTAATTATTTTGCTCTTAATTTTTAATCTTCCAATTAATTATCGTGGGCGAAGCCGCGGGCACCTGCTAGTGATCTAATATAATATTTTGGGATTGTGTTTCCGTGCATATCCTACGCCACCTATTGACAAGTCCGTATTCCATTTTGAAGGTGGCCTTGCTCGATTGCTATCTTGATTCAATGTTTACGACTCACAATGATCTTATTTTTTACTTCCTCTGCCCATACCATAGGCACATAGAGGAAATATTGTGTTCGACCCTCAAATTCCAAGTTGAGTTTTCAACATAAATACACGTTTCGAGGTCACCTGAATCCAAAAATACTATTTTCAGGAACATGTCTGTGTGTGTCTGTGAACAGCCTAGCTCCAAAACGGAAAAATCGTATGAAAACAAAATATTGTATTTTGGTTAAGTAGGCCTACATTGTGTCGCTCCGTCGCCTGCCCGCCGTGTCCGTCCGTAGCCCGCCTGCTTTCCTCTCCGGCGGCCCGGGTTCGATTCCCGGCTACAGTGTTTTGCAGATGACAAGCCCTTTCTTCCTTCTCCTGCTTAGATACGCGGTCCAATCAGAGACGGCGAGACGGAGGGAAGACTCTTACTGCAAGCGGCAGTTCTTTAGCCCGTACACGTGATTGGCTGTGAAGGAAAAGGATTCTCATATGAAAAATACTGTAGGTTGGGAATTTTTCAATAGTTCAGGACTGGGTGTGTGTTTGTGCCCTTATGTTTAAGTAGGTAGGGGACTGGCGCACACTGGTAACAAATCCGCTGTGCATATCCCCTTGCGGGAACACCAGGGGTCGCTGGCGAACCTGAGCAATACTACATTCTGAGGATGTGACATGAAATTAGGAGACGACTTTCCCTTATTTTGGGTAATTTACATTAAGAAAATTTCGTTTTTCTCGATTTTCTTGAAAACGGCTCTAACAATTTTGTTTAACTTTTGTACAGGTAAGGGGGAAAAAAGCGGACCGACTCTTATAGCTGAATATAATGTAATTTTTTGTTAGTATTTTATAATAATATTAATAGTTAATATATTCAGTTATAAAACAATACGATTAGAAACCATGTTCTGAGTTTCGAAATGGGCTAAGTCAACAGTCGACACTAGAACAAATTTCAGTACATTCCCTGCTATCCTATGAATGCCGCTAAGCATGCGCAGTGGCTCATATCGGCAACTTAGATATTTTAGTCGGTTTGATTTTTTTCCTACCTGTACATGGGGTGCTCAAACTATGAGTAAAACTTGTATTTGAAACATTTTTCGAAAAAAATCTGTGATGGGTTGTTATAAGCCACCCACTGTTTGTGAAAACTCAGTTTTGCCTAGTGAACAACTGAAAACGCGGTCATTGCAATATGACCTCTTGTTCTATATCAGAATGTGAAGTGAGAAAGATGTATTGCCCATGCTTAGAGTAAAGAAACTTATGTGAGAGCATTAATCAGATTTTTTTATTTTTTTCATTAATCAGATTATTTGGTTACGTTTTCTTTGGGGATGCGATGAGTTGTGGTAACGACGTTCTCTTCATTTATACAACTAATTTACAGGAATTTGTGGTAGATTTTAATCTTTTCATTTCGAATCTATGCCCATATGGCAGCACAAGATCCGTTTTATTCGTTTAATTATTATTTCAATTCATGCAATTTATATAAAAAATGCCAGTGTTAATAAGTAAATTTAAATTACTTTACTGTTAGGCTATATAACTTATTTAAATAAAACATCTATGAATTAATAAATAATCGCGAGGGAAGCCGCGGGCATCTGCTAATAATAATAATAATAATAATAATAATTATTATTATTATTATTATTATAAATTATATTATTTTTATATAATATTTATATAATAAATGATTATTATTATTATTATATATTGTATTATATTATTACATATTATTATATTATTATACAAAACTCTTGCCTTAAAATTAATTAACTTACTGGAGTATTTAGGTCTACACTTGAAATTTTACCTTACCATTAAAAATGAAAAAAATTATTTTTAATTTTCCTTATGCTAGTTTTATATGAGACCGCCGGCATGGTATTTTGGTTAGCGTCCGTCGGCTCGGGTTCGATACCCGGTATATCCTCGGATTTTTCTGAGGTAGAGAGGTCTAGAACTGGGTGCAGTCAGACTCGTGATTAAAAATTGAGGAGATACTTGATAGAAAAGTAGTGGCTCCGGTCATGGAAACCACCATTAACGGCCGAGGGTGTCGGCATGCTGACCACATGCCCCCAATCCTGCCATCTGCCTGTGGTAGATGACGCAGTATTCGGGTGGTAGGTCTAGTCCCTTGAGGGATGTAGTGTTACGGAGTTTTTTTTATATGAAGCATTTTCTTCATTTATAGGAAATAATTTTCGATGTAATAAAATAATCATTAAAATATGTATAGGTAGGTAGTACATTATGCAACTTTTCTGAGGTAGGGAGGTCTGGTAGGGGTGCACTCAGCCTCGTGATTCAAATTGAGGAGCTACTTTCAGCTAATTGAGCTGAGCAATCGTGAGCTAATTGAGGAGCTATTATTTTCATAAACATCGTGACAATTACAAGTCAGAATCTCACGTACATAACACGCGAAGGAATCAATTTAATTTATTACTTGAACCGAAAAATTTTACAACTGCTGGAGCTAAGCACTGTTCAAGTTTTGGCCCAAGACTATTCAATTCATTTATTACCAACCATCCTGATCTAAATAGCTTAAACAACAAACAATTTATGTCTAAAATTAGAAAATTTATATAATTATTACTTCTGTTTTCTACTATTGCTGTTATAACATTTTTCATATTAAAATTTAAAATTTGGATAGAACTTATTTTTTTTGTTTTTTACTAAAATTTGAACAAATAAATTGTTATGTATTAATATTGTATTACCTCGTACCTTTGTATTGTAAAAAGAACATGTTCTAACCTTTTATACATGTATTCTGTCATACTTCTCTAAATTTTGTATTGTTTTAAGTAATTATTTAGTATAAGTTTTTCTCATATATAGAACTGAACCACCCCCGAACACAAGCTCTGCTTCTTCGGGTGGTGTATCAACTTTTTATGTATATTTTTCGTGTAATTTGAAACAATAAATTGTAATTGTAATTGTAATTGTAATACTTGATAGAGAAGTAGCGGCTCCGATCATGGAAACCACCATTAACGGCCGTGGGTGTCGGCATGCTGACCACATGTCCCCCAATCCTGCCATCTGCCTATAGGTAGATGACGCAGCGGTCGGGTGGTAGGCCTTGTTCCTTCGGGATGTCGCGCCACGGAGTTTAGTTTAGTTTAGTATATTATGCAACGAGTTTATAATAGCATCTATTAACACACGACTAAGTTTATGAAACGAGCAAAGCGAGTTCTCAATTAACATTATAGGAAAGTCACGTGTACCTGTTTTTCTTAACATAATTAAATATCTAAGTTTTGAGTTTTCATAACACCTTGTGATTGATAAAGCAAATGACTTTCGACGATCAGCTGTTAGTAGTTAGGTTATCTTCTTTTCCTATAGATGGCAGGCGACAAGGCATGCAGGCCGCCGGGCTTCTCTTGACGTTTTAACTTCTGACAATGCATATTAAAGCACACGAAATGAACTCAGTTGAGTATAATATTAAAATTAACATGAGCAGAAGTGATTTTGTTTTACATACAGGTTGTTAATTATGCAGTTTGAATTGTTCTTTCATTGCTCGAATATTATTCCGTGTATGATATTAGGCTAATTGATATCATTATGGATATCATTATACGCATATTTTGGTAATTGTGTTTTGGTTCTGTAAACGGACCCAGGGAAACTTACTTTAGGGACGCGCCTCGTATTTGCAATAGTACAACCCATCCAGTCTGATAGATGCATGCGTGTGGAGCTACTACATAGAAAATCTCTTCTCGGCGTTCCGTTCAATGTATTTTAGCTTAGCTGTATGTGCGTGCCATTCTATATAAATAGCGATTTTATAGCATAAAATAGCTGTCTGTGAGTAACCTTAAACCATGACAATTGAATCACAGCAACCCTATGGGAGATTGATCCAGATATCATAACTGTTCGCCACTTTTTCGTTAATTGTAATTTTGTTTCAATTGTACAGTTACCTCACAGTTTATATATTTAGGTATTACCTAGTTTTATGTGATGGGCATTATTACATTGCACTTGGCTAATTGTACCATTTTTCAAAATTTCAAACGGTAAATTAGTTTCTAAACGTAAAACCTAAAAACTCGCTGTAGGAATTCCCTGACATAACATATAAATTGTACTGACCTAATACTATTGCCAAAGCAATACTGCAATTTGCAACATCATCTCTTTTGCATATAACGCAATGATGAGAAATTATATTAATCTTGAAAACAACAAAGCTGAGATTTACTATAATTTGCTTAGGAGCCAACAATCGTGTAGGCTTAGCTGGCATGTTCTCTCAGGTCTGTTCACTATATTTCATTAATATGGTTACAGTTTTGGATTATAAATTTAGAATTTAGTTTTTTTTATCAGAATAATAAGGTGGTTTTCATGAAAACTTTTTTCTGAATTTGATATTCAAAAACATATGCCTCTAACAACTTTAAATTGAGAAACATTAGGCTAGTTTTGACTTCGTCTACTCATCCCATAGTTAACTTACTATAGGTAGAGGAAGTATTGTATTACACGCTTTGTTTCCATGTCGAGTTTTCAACATAAATACATGTTATGAGGTTCCCTGAATGTAAAAATGTCAATTAACGACCTCGGTGCAAGAAGGGGATAACTCCGGTGCAAAAATTGTGTAAGTATTAAGTATTAATTTGCTGATTACTTGAAAATAAAATCAGGTAAACTGATATAATAAAGTGCCAGCATGCTTTTTTTTAATCAGTGATAATTGCAATATGATAGGTCCATGCAGAAAAGAAATTATTTTTTTTTTGCACGACGTAACTAATTAGTGGTACTTACGAATATTGTTGCCGTGGACCGTAACTTGACATTCCCACACGCAATCTAGTTGCAATGAAAACAAAAGAAATCTCAGTGCTGTAAAAATTACAAAAAGCACTAGTGCCGTAAGTAAAACCATCATAAATCAAGCCTTTATCGAAGGCCGGAACCAAAGCCCCCCCCCCCCAGTTTGTGGCGGCTTTAGCAGGACAAATATTCAGTCCCCATAACAACCAACACATGCGAATCACTTTCTGAAATGTAACATCTATCTTCAATAATTTATATACATAATATTATCAGCTAATATCTCAATTAATATAATTAAATTGATATAAATAATCATCGTGCAAAAAATAGCATGCAATACTCGTTCCGTAAGCGCATAACGGATCTCGGAAATTGAAAAAAAACTCGGCGCAAGCGCCTCGTTTTTTCAAACTCTTTCCACGATACGTGTGCACCGCTTACGGATCTAGTATCGCAATATAGGCTACTATTGTAATAGAGCTAATAAGAAAAATACTCACATTAAAATATAATATAGATATTGGTAGCCATACACATCCATAGAATGCACAATATTATATCAATATTCAACGGCTAGTTGTGTTGTAAATATTTTATTTTTAGTTATGAAGAAATGAAACAATCACGGCGGCCTAACAATATCAATAAACGATTGGCAATTTGTTACGTTATGTTTACTATACTGTGGGTCATACAATAATATTGTAGGGTCTTATATTCATTACAAAATTATATTTATAATAAATTGGAAATGAAAGCATGCTGTTTAATAAGTAATTTAGCCTAGTATTTCTACTTGCAGAAACTGATACATCTGAACATGTCTTGTTTACATTAGTTACGGGAGCTCGGCTGCTGATTGGCTGTCTGTGAGCCAATCCAAATGCTTCGGATTTTCGGAGAACGAATATTATTTTATAATAGATGTGATTGTTAATTACTCGTTATTTCGGTACCGATTTTATCCAAATTCAATAGGCTTCTTCCCATGGACGTTATAAATTAGTATACCAAGTTTCATGAAATTCCGATAAAGCGTATTTGAGTTATCGTGCCTTTCTAATATATTACCATTAAAATAGGAACTAAATTGGGCATTACTCCGTTACCGGTCAACCGATTTGGTCCAATATCAATAGGCTTCTTCCCGTGCACATTATAAAGGCGTATACCAAGTTTCGTGAAAATTCGATAAAGCGTATTTGAGTTATCGTGCGTCCAGACACACGGACAGATGGACAGACGGACAGATATTCCCCGTCCCCCACACAATCTTATAAAGTACCATACTGGCACTTAATAATGTATTCATATTGTTGCTATTGTGTCTAAAAACTAATCTTTCGAACCTTAATCGTTGTCTATAAACGCTAGAATGAAATACCACGTCTAGATTTTTAAATCGAGTTTTTGTTTCTCCTGACAAATTCGAAAAATGTATGTGTTTCTGTAAACAGCATATCTTGAGAAAGAAAAATCGTGCAGAAACCAAATGTTATATGAGGGTTAGATTCCTCCTGAGGATGTAACAGAAAGATTGATGACGACTATCTGTTCAACTATTTAACTTCTTTACTTGACATTCATTACTGCGAATAGTTTCTGAAGATGGCTGCGTAATCCAATGATCCAGCGAGGCAATTAACAATATCCAATCGCAGTAGTGAGTGTCAAAAAAGTGAAACTGTTTACCTAAGTTCACAAGTTATTGCATCACTACAAAATGGACACACAGGCCAACAGGTTTTTAGTGTGCTGAATCCAAATATGACGATAAAAAAAGCTGTAAAGCCCACCATTAATTTAGTTTTCTGCTAATATTCAAGTTTGTAACAAAGTTACATTGTGACGAAACTGAGGGTGATAAAAACAAATTAAGGTCAGATATGGAATCAGCTACAAAAATACCCCAAAAATCACTTATTAACTTTAAAAAAGTTTTTAAAAAGTCTTTTTTTTTTTTACCTATGGACAACATTCAAAAATTTTTGTAAACGTATTTTACGGACTATCAGACGCTCCGGACCATAAGACGCACCTTGATTTTAGGATGGAAATATAAAGGAAAAGAAATCTAATTTGATTCTAAACTAAACATTTTAAAGCAGACAATGTACTTCGTTCCAAAAACAAATTATAACCTTGTTTGTACAACGTTATAATTTGTTTATGGAATCAGTGTAAATCACTTCTAACTTAAAACCTGCATTGTACGAAAATCTCTTCTGGTCTGGTGGAATCGCCTAAATTTTAACAACTGAACTGATTTCTCATGAAATACTGAAAATACCTTTACACCCTCTAACCGTCAACTCAGCATACGGTCAGTGTACGGGACAAGGCTATTTAGAGGCTATGCCCTTCATTTAAACCAACCGGCGGAGACAATTCCTTTCGTATAAAAGAACTCAACATTATTTTCTTTACACATTGTACACCTGGCTTCCAGCTACCCTTATTTTACGATTGTGACAATGCACTCGTGTACAGTCTGTGCCACCTTGTTTATAAATATGGTGTTCCGGCAATATTTACCATTATTTTAATTTTTTTTAGTGTAGGCTACTTCGGACCATTAGACGCACCCAACTTTCATGGTTCTGTTTTAATGTAAAAAAGTGCGTCTTATGGTCCGTAAAATACGGTACTTAATGGCACTTTACGTGAAGAAAATTCATGTTTTTTTCGCGATTTTCTCGAATATGACACTAAAGATCTCCATTAAATTTTCTGAGCTATGTGCATTGGTGCTCGTACTGTTAGGGCGTGTCTTGTTCCTGCTCTTGATCATGACGACTACTGAATCAAATTGGTCTACATTGAACCAAATGAAAGTGTGTAAACGCTGCAAGAAGTCTGCAGTGAATTGTTTGAAATGTAAAGTTGTACATCAATATTCCACCCGAGTTGTAAAACATGATACGGACGACTCATTTGTGTTCTGCCATGCTGACAAGAACAGTATTAATTCTGAAAGTGAGTGCGATATATTATTGGAGGAATCATCAGAGTGTAAGATAAATAATGTTAATATCTTAAATTATTTTGTGGAGCTGAGAGATGTTATAATATTGCTGAACTACGGCATGAAATTGAACTCTTAAATGACAAAGTGAGGTTAATGGAGCTAACTGCGTGTTCCTGTAAACTCAGTTCTGATAAAAACATTACGTCGCATGCTACTAGCAATAGTATTAGTGATATTGAAAACCAAAGGCAAGCCACTGCTGAATTAAGGTCCTGTATTACCACCTGCCGACAATTCCTCCCGATACGTGACTTCCAGATAGCTTAACTAGAAGGTGTCTTGTAATACCACCGCTGAAGTGCTATCGGCAAGAACACAGTAAAATTTTGTAAAATGATCCGTAGCTTGTTGAGCAAAGAGGTGTGTTTGTTGTAGTTCGGTAGGCGTCCGCTAGGTGCGGCAGCTCGGTTTTGTATTTGTACAATTAAATTACACAAGAACATTTCATTTTAAGTGCATTAATCGATTTGTGCAACTCTATTTCATTCATATGTAGCCTAAAATGACATTTTTGTGTAAATTAAATCTTCCGGCATCAATTCTAAAATTCAGGTGGCCAGGATGCTTCAATATGCTGCCATCTTGTTTCCACCAAGCTTCCCTAACTAGCAGGTGGAAATTTGTCAGCCACTTCATCCTCCTGCTAGCTTATCTGGAAGTTGTCTTGCCAGACAGATTTTGTCAGGAGATCATACTGTAATACGCAATTCTTGGCCAACTTCCAGATAGGTTCTCTATCTGGCAGATAAATATATCAGGGGTCGTCATACAGGCCCTAAATGACGATGGTATAGTTCCTGGTACAAGCAAACAAGCAGGCCAGGTTATTTCTCGCAAATTCAGTGATGTATCGGCTCATGTTATTAATACCAAATGTTTTACCCGAAGTTGACAAGCTTTTTTTTTTAAACTGAGGTGTTTTTTAAGTGTTTTTGTCAGCCCTGAATTTTTTTTAGCCCAAGCTGTCTTATTCTTACATCCGCATCTTCAATTGTATTCTTTTTCAAAACCATTAGTTAATGTAGAAGTGTACTTTATTAACGTGTCGTTATTGCGGAGGGAAGTCTGTTGTACGATATTGAGTTTTGAAATGAATAATCGGCTAACCCAGTGACAGTTTTTGTGTTGGTGTATTAACACGAGATCGTTTTCTCGGAATCACATGACAACGCGTCGCGTGAAGCAGTTGGCACGTGTTTACATACTTTTCTCTACCTCTATCGTTATTCAGCCTGTTATTTTATTCTCTAGTGCTCTATTAAAAAGAAATCATTTTAATGTAAGTCAGTAACACAAGGTTAATACAACTATACCCACAGTTCTTTCGTGTACGATGCTGAAATAATTTCTTTGAATCCGAAACGATTTAAATTTGTGTTTTGTATTCCAAAAATAAAATCAGGTAAACTGATGCAAGTCGGCTGCAATGGTCAAGAGGTAGCGTGCCCGCCTCTAGATCCGAAGGTCGCGGGATCAAACCCGGCCGTAGTCGATGGGTTTTTCAGGACGGCATGTAAAAGAACTCCAAGCCTAAATTAGAGCCTCTGGACAAAATTTCTCGGTCCTTTCACGTCCAAGTAATACCTTAGTTTCCGGAGGGGGGTTAAGGGGCGATGGGTTTACCACCTGTCCCTCTGCCCTCTCTAGGAAAATAAGCATAACAAAATTCACATAGGTAAACGGAAACCTCCACTTGGAGGCCTTTTGCCCCAACATGGGGGCATAGGATGAGAGAGAGAGAAAGAGAGAGAGAGAGAGAGAGAGAGAGAGAGAGAGAGAGAGAGAGATACTGATGCAACAAAGTGCCAGAATGCTTTTGTTTAATAAATGATTGTTGCGATTATGATATGCAGAAAATAAGTTATTTTTGTAATCTATCTCTGAGTTAAGCTCCAGATCGATTCATTAAGCAGGGCTTACGGAAGAACAAAGGTCTAAAGTTTGATAAGTGTATGTGAAGGAATATATGGGTAGTGTTATTTGTCATAGCTAACTGTATTGCAACTTCCAAAACTGTAAAATAATATGTTGTCATGAGATCTGTGGGTCATACAAATGGTACCTCAGAATGGCCATCGGACCCTATAATGCTGATAGGCTGGTCTATTGTATTGTTTCCTTGGATATAGAATAAGAGGCCGTATTGCAAAGAGCGCATATTCAGTTGTTTCAACCTGGTACAAAGCTTCATTGTTCACCAAGCAACACCGAGTTTCTACACACTTACAATACCTTACAATACCCTTCAGATAATGTTTGCGAAAAAAGTGTTTCAATAAAAGGTTTAGCTCTTAGTAAGTTATAAGGACCTCTTGTGCATAATTAAACAAAATCGTTAGAACAGTTTTCAAAAAAATGCTAAAGAAAACTAAATTTTGTTTACATAAAGTGGCTTTAAAAGTAAGAAAAAGTTTTCGCCAATCTTCGTATCAAATCCCCAAAAGAAACCTAACGAAAATACAAAATTTTGTTTCTATACGATTTTTCGTTCACAAATAGGATGTATTTATGTTAAAAACTCAACTTTGAATTTCGGAATCGAACAAAATACTTCCTCTACCTATAGTAGACCTACCTATGATACGGGCAGAGGAAGTTAAAATAGTTGATATCCTCGTATCATCAATTGTTTTTATTCAATTTACATGAAAATGATAATTCTGTTAAAATGGATGTATAATATCATATTGTGTTACCCTGATCATTATGTAAAATCAAAATCGCTAGAAAATGAAGGGTTTTTTAAGTGAAACTTCTTTAGCCGCGGTAGGAGTGAATCGAGAGACTGTGTAACGCTCAAAATTGGAATCGAATTGAGAATATCTGCAACGCACTTTTGATACGTGGCTCCTTCCTCTTTTATGCCCACTACTATGTAGTAGGCAATGGGTACCTAGGCAAAGCCCATTTGCCCCATAATTTTGAGTATGATTTGGAGGTGGTGTCATAGCTGTAAGGTAGGGGTGGTTAGCAATGTTCCATTCTATTGTTGTTGCCGAAAAGACAGTCTATTGTAATTTTGTATATCCAATTTCTTGCTCTAAAATTTTGTTTTACGCGGTCAGAGGGTCCTTTTATTTAAAAAATTTGAAGTTTGGGGGGGTGTTATTATGCGGGTTGCGTCCCGTCTTTTGCAAGCTATTGCAACATTCGTTGCGAGGCCTTGGAAAACCGCAAAAAACCTTGGCAGAATAGCTTGACTTTAGTGATTAAGCAACAGGACCAGATTTTATTTAGTGTAGGCTTAATGCATGGTGACTTCTAGTCTGGAGATCCATTTCCTGAAATCACACAAAATGCATGTTAATTTCTACTCGGGGAACCAAATTAAAAATTCTCCCCTACTATTTGGCTCGTGTTCAGAGTATTGCCAGTCCGAATTACCAGTTATCCGCCTTATATAAGGTCTTGTGTGTTCTGTTAGAGTCCTAGTGCTTCAATCATCTCCTGTGGAAGGAGTGACTTCGGCCTCTTGTGTTTGTCGTGTGTTATGTCATAACGGCCCAGCTCAGCGATTTGGGGATTTTCGTGCCAGTAGCAACTTTCGTAGAATGTCGCCGCGCTTGTCGCTATATATTCTTGGATGGTGTCCATGTTAGTTTCCTTATGGAGGGTCCAGATTGGAGTGACTCGCGGAAGTTTAGTGATAGTGTATAATACTCTGTTTTGTAGTTTTTGCAGTTTACTCATATGAGTTTTGCTGGCAAATCGTCACGAAATTAGTGAGGTGTGACGGAACGGACTGCACAGAAAACAATCAACTCAATGATTAGGCTTATCCAAAATTTAAAAAATCCAAAATTTAAAAATTCCAAAATATAAAAAATCCAAAACATAAAAAATTCAAAGGTTCAAAATTTAAAAAATTCAAAGATCCAAAATTATAAAGTCCAAAAATCATTAATTTAAAAAATAAAAAATGCATAATTAAAAAAATCAAAATCAAAATTTAAAAAATTAAAAATTAAAAAAGCTTAAAATTCCAAAATTTAAAAATAAAAATCCAAAATTAAAACATATAAAATCCAAAATTTAAAAATAAAAAATCCATATTAAAAAATTGAAAATCCAAAAAATTAAGAATTTAAAGATCAAAAATTTAAAAAATCAAAAATTAAAAAATCCGAAATTCTAAAATTAAAAACTTAAAAGATATAAAAAATTTAAAAATCCAAAAACCCAATATTAAAAAGTCCAATAATCCAAATTGAAAAAATCCAATAATCCAAAAATTAAAACAAGTTTCACTTCTGTCGCGTGACGTTCCTCGCACACTTTTTTTTTCCATTTCGCCCTGATATGGTATCGGAACATTTTCTTCCTTAGTTCTTATGAATAAACTGTTACATTTCCTCTGTATATCATTTAGTATAATTTCTCCTTTGTCACGTTTCAGTGTTCAGCCTTTCTGAATCTATTTTCAAACCACTCCTAAAACAATTAGTCCTGTTTGCACGTGTATGCGTTGTAAAACTCTCGACATTCGCTTTTATGCCACTGACATGGAGTTCGAACGTGGGTGATTGTAAGGTTGCTTTTAATTTGAGATTTCGAAATCACGAGACGGTTTGAATAAAATCAGCATTGCACAGTTTACATCCGTGTTTCCAGAGGCACAATTTGTATTCTTTAATACAGGAAATTGAGTTCAGTCACGTGAATTATTAAATTATTGTTATTGTGCATCAACCTAAATCTCCGGGTCTCAGCTGTTGCTGTTAAATAAGTTTGTACACTCACACGAATAGTAATCTCAATCAATGTTCTCTTTTATCCTTCATTAATTCAATGTTCTGTTTTAGAAGTTTCCACGACGGATAATAAGAATATAACTTTCAAAGTAGGGAAAGGATTTAAAACTGTCGACTAATTACTCGTATGTTAGTACTTTGCATTATTTCAGGTTTCCGACTAATTTAAACCCGATTCCGTGCATCCTGGTGTAAATGGATCGGCTTTTATTGTGCATATAACTGCATATTTAGAAAATTTTCGGGAAAATGGAACTTTACGCCCCATGCGAGTCTCTCACTCCAAGTCCTACTGGTGCAAGGGGCTTTTCTATTACATATACGGTTTTTTTAATTTTATAATTGTGAAATATGTTTGGTACAAGGCTATTTTTTTATTGTGAAATATTATTACCGGTGTTGAGCAGGTGGGCGGAGAAGAGTGGGATGTAAAGTTCCATTATGCCAAATTTTCAACTATTGTAGCATACTTAGTTTGAATATGCATATTTATCTCATATTTTGCCATATTTATGTGCATATTAAAGAAAGTTTGAAGTTTCATATCATATTTTGTAAATTTTTGCATTATACTGATACTTTTTGAGAATTTACAGATATTTTAAATAATTAAAATTATATTTTAATAACATGAATTGTAATGAAACAAAAAAAAATCTACATAATATGTAAGTGGTAAAGTCATATTTTAAATTTTATTGGTCATATTTTAATGTTTTTTAGGTCATAAATGCATGCATATATCCTATTTTTTAGGTCATAGAAATCCGCCCCCCAGTGATGACCAACGGAGGCAATAATCTGTGGTTCATGAAATCGTGTAAGTTATACTCATATGTTACATAATTTTAACATAGATTCTATTCGTTTGTATGGATAATTTGAAGTCCATTTTTCACATTTTGAAAATAATTGGAACATTTTAAACTATTTTATCTGGTACTGAAATGTGCGGAAATTGTGAACATTGTCTCAATTTCCTGGGAGTAATTTTAATTTACTTTTTAATGCCGTAATCTTATATATATGAAACTTGAGTTATCAATGCTGAACTCTTTTAACTTTAACTGCGTACTAGTTCTTCATGTTTTAATTAAGTAGGCCTAGGCCTACTCTGTACATCTTCTTAGAAGATGACTTAATTGTTCTGATTAATTGTTGATTTATGGTTCTTTGCAGTCGATTGACGTTCATAGTCCTTGTTTTTCTTTGAGGTCACAAACGAAGAGACGAAATGGGATTTTTAATATTACTCTTTAATTTCCTATGAACGACTTATTGGTGGAGGTAAGTTAACATAAGAACGATAAAAGTCCACGAATTTTATCATAGATGATTCCACGAGAGATTACGAGTTTATCGATCCTATTTGCGAGAAGTTCGAGCAAACTTATCTGATGAAATTCGTAATCTCGGGTAAGATTTATTAGATTATTTCATGATTAAAATATAACGGATTTTGCAAATAATAATTATTTCCTTACTTTATCAATATTCTGTCAGCCGTAAGATGACGGCATACGAGATGAATGAACAGTCCACGAATCGATTCGATGAATCAGTCCGAGTTCCCAATGCTACCAATAGCGCGCATCGCAAGATTGAGGGCGTCGTGGTAGTTGCTTACATTAAAAAGGTATAAAAGCACACAAACTGGCTTGCACCGAATCGAAATTGTGTTTTTAATCAATGTACAGTTAGGGGATAAAAAAATGCGGACCGACTAAAATATCTAAGTTGCCGATATGAGCCACTGCGCATGCGTAGCGGCATTCACAGGATAGCACGGAATGTATTGAAATTTGTTCTAGTGTCGACTGTTAACTTAGCCCATTTCGAAACCCAGAATATGGTTCCTAATCGTATTTTTTTAAAACTGAATATATTAATTATTACTATTTTTATAAAATACTAACACAAATTATATTATATTCTGCTACAAGACTCGGTCCGCTTTTTTCCCCCCTACCAGTATATTACATTTCAATTATTTCATTGATATTATTTCCAAACAAATTATGGAGTATTAAATAATGTGTTTTCATTCTACTTGGCAGCATGTGACATAGACCTATTATCACCGCACGTTGATGCCTTACATGTCCAGTAACGAGCTAACGTTTTATCAGATAAAACGTTGCATCCTTGCGATCCGAGGAAAGTTATTACAAGATAAACTATCGTGATTGGTCTATATCCGAGGAATTGCTAAACGTTATTGGTCAATATCAAACACGCGGCGTATGAGTGGAATAGTCTTCATAATACAATATATTTTCTGATATATGCACATCACAATAGGTAATGTTTTCTTGCATCTGTCTTAGATATTTCTGAGTAACGGTATGGAATTAACATGGTGTAGCATTACTTTGCTACCAGTCATCTTTGCTACAGTCATCGGGAAAGCATGTTGGTAGCATTAAAGGTGATATCTTAAGGTGTGTTGCAGTTCTGAAGGTTGCTGTTTAGAGGAAACACCGGCGAATTTTATATCTCCTACATTTTTAAATTAATTTAAAGGAAATGTACATAGGTTACGATGGATATAGGCCTAATCATATAATGTTTGAGCGAACCGGTTTTAATTTATTTTGAAACATTCAGATTTCAATTTTGTTTTATTATAGCTTATAAGTTATACTGATCGTAAATTCAGGAGAAGAACTAAAACATATGAATATGATCAGCACAGAAATTGGCCTTGCTCTGAATTCCAGAAAAACCAAACTGGTGACCAACAGAACAGAAGTACGAATAAATATTGACAGGGTGCACCAGAATATGTGGAAAACTTCATATATCTGGAACAGAACATCTCCTTCGACAGAAGTACAGGGACGGAGTTTAAGATTCATTCACTGGAGAAATTTCAACGAAATCTGTGTGCTTCATACACTACTTACTACGATTACCAAATATGGTCCATAACGGCCAGAGAGAGAAAAAAGTAAATTTGTCAACAGTAGATGAAGAGTAGGATCTTGGGGATTTCCTTAAAGGATCGAGTTCGAAACGTGGATGCCAGGAAAAAGATAGGCAAGAAAGACTGCATCCGACTGTAATGGAAGTGGGGAGGCCATGTAGCACGACTGAACGCAGAAACTCTGCAGCAGTGTAAACTCCAGGATAGACAAGAAGAGTGTGGGTCATAATTTTCTCTAGTTGAAATTCTTATATGTATTCAGGAACATTTGTATTTTTTATGTTGCTTATGATCATTTTTCCATTATTGTTGAGAATATCCCTTTTTCATTCTGAGCGTGTTTCCACGTTGAATTTGTAGCAGTTCCTCTCTGGCCCTTCTTCGTGACAATTCGTGACAACTTATTCAAACGCTGAAGGACCATATAGCACTAATAGTAGTACGACTCAACGATAGGCCTAATTCACAGAATATCGTGATTTAGACCCCGTGATGGTCTCATGGCAAACCAGTGTTTTGTAAGCAGAACACTCGCCTTTTCTGCCATGTAATAAAAATAAGAGCGAAACGTATTTTTTTGTCCAGATAATTTCATTTATTCATTTTTTTCTATCTGTATTGCTGCATTGACTACTTTCACTGTTCATCTCGTGACCATTGAATTTCGTTTTATTTGGGTAGAAATTCAATTTTTTGCTTTTCCGAACTTATGGATTGTATCGAGTGCATTATTGGCCGTAGTTTCTATCTGACTGGCATCATCAGCATACCCATTTCACCCATTTGGGAGACCTTGCTGCGGCAGCTCGTCATATAGCGTAGGTCAAGTGAGCCCTATAATTAAAAAACCAGAATTGCACGCCGATCCTTACTGGCAGCTACTAGTTATATCCTTGGTAACAGCGCGGTCACCTATAAATCAGCCATTTATAACATAAATTCTCATTCATGTTGCAACTTTTTCGTACCATCTACTATCAAGTTAATATCTGAACGTTGTCTTTGGAGATATTGTCAGTATTTTATTTTACTATTTTGTTAGTTTCTTTGTTAATATAGAATGTTTAAAACATTATCCTTGTATTTCTGTCATCATTTTGTAAAGCACTGTAGTAATACTGTACTAATTTATTGGTTTTCTCGATTTATCTTATTTTGTTAGTTTGCAACACACTGTATTGTATTTGTTGCAAATAAATAACTACTACTACTTTCTTCATGTTACTATACCCACGAGCTAAGAATTAAACCTGAAGTAAACAAAACCTGTATGTCTGTCTCACTCTTAAGCCATAAGAATAATGTGCTAGAGTGAGACAGATGTACTGGTTTTTGTTTACTACAGGTTTCCTTCTTGGAACGGCCAGACTTAGGGACAATGCATCCGTTGCCTAACGATTCGCTTAGCTAAGTGCCGAAATCACAAGACAGCAGTACAACAAACGTGACTATTCTCCTTGAAGTGGAAAGCCCTCACAAATAAAAGAAAGATCAACTGCCTTGTTTCACATGAAGCCGGGGAAACATAAGTTAATACTGTATCTACTCACGAATAATACACAGTCTTTAAGAGGTTATAAAGGAAACTAATTGGAAGAACACTTCTTCTTTTTCTTAGTTTTACCTCTCCCATTTAAGGACATTTAAGCGACCCACGCCGCCTGGGCCTTAAGGACCACGACCTGTCGGGAGAGGTATTACAGTGAAACATCCATATAACGATATTTGTGGGCCCTAGCAGATTGTATTGTATATTAATGTTATTGTTCTTAAGAGGGGTTGTAATTTGCCACACATTAGCAAGACTGCATGCAGAAAACTGTATAAACAACAGGATATAGTTTCATAGAACGAAAAAAAAAACACGCTAATTTTGTTACTCAACTTACTTACTTCCTTTGAATCGTAACCATAGCTACTTTACACCCGCACACTAAAAGAAAACTATTCAGATTGGTTTAACGTCACGGAACCCTTTGAGCCTAGCTATAGCCTATGTCAGAAATTTCAAACTTGTAGATGGTGGTAAGAGGAATAAAAAGTCAAGCAAATTCACACATAGCTAAGGCAAAACTAATACTGTTATTCCTCATATGATGTTTTAATTGCATATTATGTACATGTTGAAGTAACAACCTAATATCTAATTCACAGTTTGTTTTTTGCTCATATAAGGGATGATTTTAGCCTCAGTGATCCTAGTTTTCATCCCCCATGAAGCTTTTCTTCTGAACTTTCTAAGAAATGTAAAAGATATGAGGCACCCAGAAAACAACATTGGTGGCTGGGAAGGACACTGATCTGATACCAGCTACCATCCATAGGTTGCAAATATCGTTATAAAAGAGTGTTTCTAAAATAGCTTCATCGTTGTATTGAGCTACATTTAACATTATTGAGATAGGAAATTCGCCGGGACGAAACAGAAATATCGCTATATGCGAGTTTATCGTTGTATCGATCTTCGTTATACAGAGGTTTGACTGTATATATTGGATCACAAGGACATGGGGACCTCCCCGGAAGAGTGATCAGTCCAATGCCGGTCCATAGGACGAGACACACATTCACTCTGAGGAAGGTGAGGATGGGATGAGAAGATGATATGGACGGCCAGATTACATCCGAGAACCACGAGGGCCTAAAGTTACCCGTCATTCGTCTTATAGGTGTAGATAAACCTCGACCAGGATTCTAACCCGGGCCCGCTGCGTGAGAGGAGCGAACGCATCCCCTGCGACACAGCGGAAGAATACTAATATCCATAACTTAGTGGCAGGTGATAAGCTTATGAGGAAACTGTAACACTTTTGGATCTATGATAGTAAACAGGGCCCGGATTTTGATGACACGTAATCTTTTAAATGGTGCATCATGCGCATTGCCCACCAGTGCAGATATTCTGATCATGATTCCTAGATTATAAAAAATGTAATTTTAGGTAGATTTCGAAGAAAAATCTACCTATTGCAATGGATACCATGTCATGATTTTCGAAAAATTCTTTCATATCTTTACGTTTCATGCTCCCCTAAGTACGAAACCACCGCCCGTTCAAAAAAAAAATTGTGATATTTATATATATATTTATATATATATATATATATATATTTATATATATATATATATATATATATATATATATATATATATATCTTTACACGATAGCGGCCGTAATTTTGAAGATATTTGAACCAAATTTTAATATGTTATTTCTAGGCCCAATAGTTCGGACAAGTTCGTTAATGAGCAAAATTGGCCCAAGGGGGTGGTCGGGGGAGGGGGTTGAAATTTTTAAAAATTTATATCTCGGCCCCTATGAAGTATAGAGGGAAACTTTGTTTGAATAAATTAGAGTACTCCCTACGGAGTTCACAGTGACACCAACGATTCGGGGGTTCGAGTGAGGGTGGGGGTGGGGGTGGGGGATGAAAATTCGAAACTTTTGAAACCACGTCTTGTGAGGTATCATTGAAAAGCTCTTGATGAGTACTCTACAAATCAATAACTACTTTCTTGATAGCTCTCATATGACGCGAGATTTTAATGTTTGAAAATAATAACACTTAAAAGAATTATTATAATATCATAATTTTGTCTTGTTTAGCGGCTTTGCTAATTTTATTCATTGCTGATCTTGCGCACGGCCTCCCAGAATATTATATCCTATTCTTGTTGTCAAAACAAATGATTGTAGGCTCTTCCTCTTTACCGAATTCAGTTCTTATTACTGCGGGTTTGCCATGCCAAGGCTAAAAAGAAGAGTGCTGCGCAGCGATAATAAATTAAACCAAAAGCACTTTGAAATCTACCTCAGCCTGTAAACCTGCCTAAAGGGATTTTATTTAGGGTCTTTTCGGTCTTTGCCTTCATTTTTTAAAGTTAATTTTTAGAATCGAATGTTAATATTTGGTCATTTTACTGTTTTTCTCCCTTTTCCGTATTTTAGTTAACTTTTTAAATATAAAGTAATTGTTTTCTTATTTTGTGTTGTTTCTTGCATTATATCGAGTTTTTGTGTAGGCCTATTTACTTACATTGAATAATATCGGAACTCTAAATAAGCATAAATAAATAGAGCGTGTTATAATTTTAATTTGGAAACAGAAAGACGGTGTTTGCTGTTTGCATTTAACCGTATGTACCAATTAATTAATTAATTACATGCCTAAATGATTGGGTCAACAACATAAATGTAGAATAGAGACACAAAACTGAGGAATAAACTAGCATTTTCATACATTTTTTTTTTTTTAGTTTTAGGGTCAGTTTTGTATTTTTGCAGTCATTTTATAGCTCATTTTTTAAAAGTATTTTTTTATCATCAGAATACCGGCCCTTGTAATAACAGTCACTTTGTTGCGCTGGAAAATCACATCGAATTCTGCACTCTGCAGGACACACCACTGGAAGAGTTCTGAAAATGTTACGTTTTTTATTATTGCACTTTTCAAGAAACTGATTTATCATGTGTCCTAATGAACACTTGTACGCAACATTTCCCACGACAGAGGGTGTGAACACTTCCGGTGTGCTGATTATATGACGCAATTAATGTCCGGTCAACAGGTCGGTCATAGTTTCATCCCTAGGGAAGCCAAGCAATTTGCATGGGGTGTAGTCAAGTTCCGGGTGTTGCTAATTAAATACGAGAGAAACCTGATATTCCATCAAAACAGAATCCACTGTACCGATGATAGAGAGCTTTCGTCAACAGTTTTAATAATGAACAAATGACTTGAGTTTCAGATATTCACAAACAATCAATATTTCTTTCCTACTTCCTCTCCTTTTTTTTTTTCTTTCTTTCTTTTCGGTTTCCCTCTCTCGTTTCCTTCTGCCTTCCATCCTTCATTTCTTTCTTCCTACCCATTATTTTTCATTTATTATTTAACTAGCTTAAAAGGGTCGGCCGCGGTGGTCTAGAGGTAGCGTGCCCGCCTCTAGATCCGCAGGGCACGTAAAAATCCTGGGCACGGAGTCCTCCGGGAGGGACTTTAAGCTGGGGGTCCCGTGTCGTAAATTTACGGCACGTAAAAGAACTCCAAGCCTAAATTAGAGCCTCTGGACAAAATTTCTCGGCCCTTTCACGTCCAAGAAATAGGCCTACTTAGTTTCCAGAGGGGGGTTGCGAGGCGATGGGCTTACCACCTGTCCCTCTACCCTCTCTCGGAAAATAAGCATATCAAAATTAGTATAGGTAATGAAACCTCCGCTTGGAGGAGCCTTCGCCCCACCTGGGGATTATAGGGTACCAGATAGATATAGATAGCTTAAAAGGCCCGGGTTTTGTATTGATATAGGCCTATTCGAAATTAACTTATGAAGGACTTTTGACTTTCAAACTCCAGGTCCTTATATAGGTACGTAGAATTTGAAATGAGGAAGAACTACTTATCACACTGAAACTATTCCCTCAGAAAATGCTTGATATAGCTCATAGAGGGTGTAGAATTTTGCACCCCATTGCTTCCACACACCATGCCTGGTAGGGGTTCAAATAAGAAACAGAAATTCCGGTAACATAAAATTGCATTGTCTACGCGGAATATTTTACTTCTCACTCTCATGTTACCATACAGCCGTTTCGGGGATGAAATTTTAAAAAAATCCAATATCACTTTCATACTTTCCTCCCCAAAAACCTGGGATATAATAATATACATATTACCATACCTTATATGCAGGCTTTAAAACTTAGTGCCCGATCGAATATGTTAACAGCAACTGTACTGTACAGACTTTGCTCGGCGTATGCGCTAGCTACCATATGCTAGTTCACGTGATAGTAAACAAAGCGGATTACAGGTATAGGAAGACCACAAAATAACTTCTCATTCTCTAAACTCACATTACAAGCATGCAAAACGATACGTTCTCCTGTTTGTGTGTAATAGTCCCTCCCAAATGTTTCAATATATGTTTGCGTTTTAGAATACTTTACTTTCGGTATTCCGAACACGTATTATAAATTTATAAACACGCATAATGACAAGGTACACTGTTGACCAATTTGAGAGGCATCGTACTACGAGCGCATTGACTTCTCAGTACTACTATGAATGACTGTCTTATCAGCCTACGCAATCGCCCCCACCCCCTATATAGCCCAGTCAAATTAGATAAAAAAAGATGGTTTTGCTGCAAAAAATCATGTAGTTCCAAATGTTTCAGGAATGTGTAGTG
This sequence comes from Ectobius pallidus, assembly GCA_964059195.1. NCBI lineage: Eukaryota > Metazoa > Arthropoda > Insecta > Blattodea > Ectobiidae > Ectobius > Ectobius pallidus. The sequence goes on from CAXKWD010000007.1 coordinate 17,598,388, forward strand.
GGAGGTCCCCTGAACAACGCCTAATGTTTTCCCGCCAATTTCAGGTGCCGCGGGGGGTGGGGGGGAGGCTCAAAGGTCCCTTTTTTCAGTTTTTGGCGCAAATCTCGAAAACAGTGCATCGTACAGAAAATGTTATTGTATTCAAAATTAAAGCATATTAAATTCCCGACAAAACGGTATATTAATATTTATCTTTATATGTTACCGTCTCCGAGAATGGGCCGGCGAAAATGGAAAAACTGCAGAAAAATTTGTAGCGCCTCACGTTTTTCGTCGAACTCGCCCTTCCAATTCTTTAGTTTTCCATTTTACAAGAAACATGTAAGAAAAGAGGTTGTAGAGAATTACATGTTCTTCAAGAATATACATACATTTGATAATTTATCTTCACGTAGTCAAAAGTTAGACCGTTTTTAAAATTGGGGGTCGATTTCAAGATTCAGCAAGTAAACTGCCCATCATTTTATTTCCATTTTCAAGTGCTTTAACTCTCTTTATCACTTTATGTATTGTTTATGTAAACGTAAATGGTATTTATTACCCATATAACTAATATACATATATATATATATATATATATATATATATATATGCATGTGAGCCTTTATACCAGTATGTATAAAATGTGAACTTTTATGTACGTTATTTATTGTTTACATAATCGACGTAGTATACATAGTTAGTTAGTCCATTCTGTGAGTGGAGAACAGCATGTCGACTTTTGAGCATCAGGAGTTAGCAGAAATGACCAAGAAAGAAGGAAACTTGCTCAGTGGTTGGCTGATCACCCGCCATTTTCTGTACGCGATTCTTTGATGTCCCTTTCAACCGGAGTAATAGGAACCAATAACATCAACCAAGGAATGGAATGGAATGGAAATCGGAACCCGTACAATGGAAACTTTTGTTGGAATGATTTTCGCAGAAATGAAGCAGTGTAAGAACGCAGTAGTCCCATTGGCTGCTATGAGCAACACTGTCAAACTGGACAACGGAGTGGTGGTGATCGAGCCTTTAATGATTTTCCAGAGGACCATAATTACCCAGAAAACTAAAGAGGATGTAGAGGAGCTGTTGAAGTGTGAGTTAGCCCCATACCCCATGACTCTTTTCGACGAAGGGATCATGAGGAAAACGAAGAAGTCAGCTCTCTACGATGCCTTCCTACGAAGCAATAAAATGGTCTACTTGAAGAAGAGTTTCACGGTAATCTATGGCGGCTTCCTCCTTCATAGAGTAAAGTGGAACAACAACACCAAGTTCGCCTCCATCTGCGATCAATATGTGTCTTACATGATCAACCGTTACGGCTACAACTCTGCTGTGGTTTTTGACGGTTACGAAGACACGAATTCCACGAAAAGAGCCGAACAACATCGAAGGGCATCAAGTAAAACATCAGTGGATATAGACTTTGATGAGAACATGGTGGCTACTGTTCAGCAGGAAAACTTCCTTTCCAACGAAAGGAATAAAACCAAGCTGATATGTATGTTAGCGCAGGCCTTGGGCGCAAAAGGTGTACAAGTCATCATAGACAAAGGAGACGCTGACTGCAGCATTGTTAGGTGTGGACTGGAAAATACCTCTCATTCAACTGTGGTGGTAGTTGGCGAAGACATAGATCTGCTCGTCTTACTCGTGGCACTCACATCACGAGACACGAATGTGTTTTTTATGAAGCCTGGACGAGGTAACACAGAAGACAGCCATTCAGCCCATACACTCTGTTTATCCATTGCTTCACAGGATGCGATACCACTTCTGCGATTTATGGAAAAAGTAAAGCAGCCTTACTTAAATGTTTCCAGCGGTTTCCTAACGAAACCAAAAACATCGCTGAAGTGTTTTACGACTCCACATCTACGCCAGGAGATATTGCTGAAGCTGGGAAACAAATGTTCTTACTGATGTATCAGGCCCCACCCAACGAGCATGACCTCAATCATCACAGGTACATTTCATTTTGTATTGCATGTACTAACTTCATTGAATCATGCTGTTTGATAAATAAATATGCTATTCTATTCTTTTGTGTTTTATCCACAGGTACATGTGCTTCATCAAATCTTCAGTCAAGATGAAAGCGAACTTGTCTTCATTGCCACCTACAAAAGATGCTGCTCTACATCACTCGTGCAGAGGGTTTCTATAGGTCCAGCAATGGTTTGGAAATGAATCTCTCGAACCTGAACGCTGGGGTTGGACAAGAGAAGATGGGGGATATCTGACTCCTATTAAGACCAAGGCCCCTATTGCACCTGACAGCGTGCTCAACTCCATATTTTGACATTGTGCCACAGGCTGCGGTATGAGATGTGGATGCCGGAAAGCCAGCATCCACTGCTCATCTGTCTGTGGCAATTGCCAAGGTGCTTGCACTAATAATGCTCCCGTTCAAGAGGACTTGGAAGAGTTGTACGATGAGGAATATGAGTATGAACAGCTTAAAATGTGTGACAGGATGGAAGGTTGAGCGGAAATTAGGTTGTGTAAGCCTCTTTTATTACTTTTGCATCATTAGCTATTATATATATATATATATGTTAGTTATATGGATAATAAATAACATTTATGTTCATATAAACAATAAATAACGTGATACAGAGAATTAAAGCACTTGAAAACGGAAATAAAATGATGAGCAGTTTACTAGCGGAATCTCGAAATCGACCTCGAATTTAAAAAACGGTCTAACTTTTGACTACGTGAAGATAAATTATCAAATGTATGTATATTCTTGAAGAACATGTAATTCTCTACAACTTCATTTCTCACAAGTTTCTTGTAAAATGGAAAACTAAAGAATTGGAAGGGCGAGTTCGACGAAAAACGTGAGGCGCTACAAATTTTTCTGCAGGTTTTCCATTTTCGCCGGCTCATTCTCGGAGACGGTAACATATAAAGACAAATGTGAATATACCGTTTTGTCGGGAATTTAATAAGCTTTAATTTTGAATACCATAACATTTTTTGTACGATGCACTGTTTTCGAGATTTGCGCCAAAAACTTAAAAAAGGGACCTTTGAGCCTCCCCCCCACCCCCCGCGGCACCTGAAATTGGCGGGAAAACATTAGGCGTTGTTCAGGGGACCTCCCACTACACATTCCTGAAACATTTGGAACTACATGATTTAATGCAGCAAAAAATCTAATTTGACTGGGCTAATACTCAGGTTGTTGGTAACTGGAATCATCTCCCTCTGTGGGTTCGGGCACTAAGTTTTAAAGCCTACTTATATGGTATTCTCCATGTCCAGGGTAGAGAAAGTTATGTGACTGCACCACATTGTGCATTATTTTCGTGGATTTCATCTTCAATATTTATTTACAGCAATGAATTATATCGATAGCCCCGTATCATTTATTTCCAAACCTACCTGAGGCCACTGTCAACAATACACTGTTGTCATGTGGACTGTGATTTGGATTTGATAATTCTGTGTAAAAAGGGATTAAGTATTCTTAAAAACATTTTATTTTTGGCATTTAAAATCAAAATTTTTCATGAAATTGTTTTCAGTAATTAATAAAATGACTTTGTCATTAAATGTATAAGATCTCTGCTCGCCCCTAGGGTTCGTGCGGTCCTACGTCACGGCCTTGGATGGTCTAGTGGTAAATCCCCCCCCCCCCGCCCGGGATTTTGTTATTTTATTTAGAAAATATTATTTTATTATGCTCTAACGCTGTGCAGCATGGAAAACAATAGACTATAAGAACGTAAACCATAAAGCTCTTGTATAAGCACCTAAGGATAGGAGTGGGTGTTTTGCTACAAACATGAATGTTTTCAAAGTAAATACTGTGTATATTCTTATGTTTACTGAGTTGTAGCCTACTGGCATCAGTTACATCAACATCTGATTCAATTAAATAGTGTGTGTGGGATACCAGGAATACAGCTTAAGGTTTATTTTATTTATGAACAAAGAACTGTTTTCCTCATCTTTCATAAAGATATGTGTTTATTGTTGACTTCCCACATTGTGATTTGCCAACTGGGGCACAAATTGACGTGTGCAAGCATTTCTGATGGATTAACAAATTTCTTCTAAATGTGAATAAAGTGTTCTGGAATTAACTTATTCAAAAACAAAAAGTACCGTACTTGGCTCAAATCTGTTATCAAGTACAAAATAGACGTGATTTCACAATAATTAATAGATCCTCTTACAGTTGCTAGTCATTTTCTTCACATTACTTCTTGACAATGTAATTTTTTTTCCCAAATGTTAGTAAAAGGATGTTATTGTGCTTGATGTTACATTCCATAATGTTTTCATCCACAGCGAAGTAGTCCGAAAATTCCTGGAGTCTGCCACATTAGATTTTTAGTTACTTTTATTCATTCCTTTATTCTCTTTTTCGTGAGAGTGTCGATGTTTTCTCAAAACTAACATGAAAAAAATAACATGCGTTAATATTTCATTGATACTCAAACCGAAACTTATAATCATACATACTTATTTTACAATATCAATATCAAACAATGGGCCAGAGCCGTCAAGAAAACTTAATAGGTCTAGTCTATATAGGCTTATATATATAGACCTGTATATATATATTATATATTAGGGATGGGTCGATACCAGATTTTCTCGATACTCGATACTCGCTACCGATACATGATTTTTTCCTCGATACTCGATACCGTCGACATTTCCAGTTTCAATAGATAGCTAAATTAAATATTAAAAGTTGAGATAACTGTGTAATACCAACTAAATTAAGTGTGCATATTTAATGAGACAAAATTTAATATCATCAGTAGCCTAAATTAAAACTAAAATTAGTTTTTGAAACAGTGCACTTACAAGTTTTTGTTCAAAAATTACAATGGGGTTTGGACAGTCAGCTTGCTTGATTGTTATTGAAACGTTTGACAGGAAACGAAACAATTAAGAATCTCTTCTGTTTGGATTTTAAAAGTTGGAAAGTATTTATGACTAGACAAAAGTCACAGAGTGATTTTCTCCATTTCAAGGAGAAATAGAAGTATTTACTATATTTAGTAGACTACTAAAAGCAGAAAGAGATACCGCATTTCTTTAAATTGCAGTTACCAAAGTATCGAAAAAGTATCGAGCGAGTTTTCTGAAGTACCGCTCGATGCCGATACCATGCAAGTATCGAGAGTATCGAGGTATCGAAAGTATCGAGGACCCATCCCTAATATATATATATATATATATATATATTATTGGCCAATATAAAATTGACCCAGGGTAAAAATGAACGATGGGAAACATGTGTGCAAAAAAGACAGGGAAACTGTGTGGAAAAGTGAAAGAAAGGTCTGTAGATTGAGATGATATACTTGGTTTCACTTACAAATAAAGATTAAGGTTGTGAAAAAATGTTGCTCACGACTTTCAGTATGCCACTCGTACATGTTGAGGTACCAACCTAACTCATAATATGTGTTTACATACATAAGGAATGATTACTCAGTGATCCTTTTTTTCCACCCCTCATTAACCTTTATTTTCTGGAATTTTTAAGAAATGTAACAGACATCAGGTACCCAGAGAACAATATTGGTGGCTGGGAAGGATACTGATCTAATACCACCTACTAGCCACAGGGCTAAGCTACTGTTAGCAGTAACAATTCTACCTCCAAATATCGTTATGAATGGGTGATTCTAAAATAGCTTCATCGTTGTATTGAGTTGCATTTAACATTATTAAGATAGGAAATTCGCTGAGAATAAACGAAAATATTGCTGTAAGCGAGTTTATCGTTTTACCGGTCTTTGTTATTCAGAAGTTTGACTGTATAACATGTATATTAATGCTTGCAATCGTTATAGTTAAACCATTAACGTGTTTCATCGTCCTTGTAAAGCCGCCAGCACAGATTATTATTTTGAGAAGCTTTTAGTTGTAGGCCTACGTATTGTAATGAAGTTAGAAGTAGGAGTGACTTTAGATACATCTCTTATAGCTCTCGCTGAGAAACTTTATTTCATGTTTCATCGGAAGTTCTTTCATTCTCTGTCTAATCTATGTTAAGGTAAACTACAAGTTACTCTTCCCACTACTTCTACTTCTTAACATTTTCACAAAAAGAAAATACAGTAACAGTTGGGGATTGCTATAACTGTGCCGTTGATGAACCTTTGACCGAAAAAAAAATTGAATTAAGGTGTGTATATGGCATGGGTATAATATCTGGAGTTGAAAATAACCAAAACTGAAGTAAACATGAATCGTGCTAAAGACGTGCATTCAGGAATCTATTTTCTGCAATAATTGAAGTAAAATATATGTAAATGAAGTACCTCGTAAAAATCTATGAGCTACATTAGAGGAGAATTTTTCCGCCGTCTCTCGCCATTGCAAGTTTCCTCTTTAGTGGATCGTACTTTCTTAGTAGGCGGAAAATAGTTTCTGTCGAAATAATTGATAAAAATAGCGTTTTTCCTTTTGTATGTTGTCATGATTTAGAATATTTTTCCTTCCGTCCTGTGAAAATTTCTCCTGAAAATTCTAAAGAAAAGAATAAGCATTTAAAATTATAATTACTATGAATCCGACGGAACAACTTCATGCGTAACAATAATAGTTTTAAAAATTCGAGCTCTTGGAAAATTTCTGTATAGTGTCAGTCAGGGAAAAATCATTATTAAATGGGAGATAAGAAGAATTTGCGAGGACTGACAGATCTGGTATTAAATCGGAATCCGTTGTTTTAATTATTAATGTCACTTCATAAATTAATTGACTGTATCGCATGGATAGCTTCTGATGGTAATTAAAAATCTAAACACGCGACGAAGACTTGTACAGCTGTTCTGAATTCACGTGACCTCACATTTTGCTCGTTAACGAAATTAAACAAACAGCTGGTACTGTACATAGGCGTAACCAGGCCGACCATATGGGGGGGTTATAACTTCCGGGGGGTCTGGGGGGTATTCCATACCCCCCAGGGAGAGGGGACTCGGGGGTCCTCCCCCGGAAAATTTTAAAAATTAAGATGCACAATAACGAGTTTTAAGCTTCCCACGCTTTATACTCGTATTAAGTAATTTATAAGCAGACTTAAAAAAATTGTGCAATTTTCCTTTTTTTAATCAATGGGGGGGGGTCAAACCCCCAACCTCCCCCCTCGTTACGCCTATGGTACCGTATATCAAGTAATTGCAAGAATGTCAATTTCTGAAGCACATAATAATTACTACGTGTTCATGCAGAATTCAGATCGATCTGAGTTCCAAAACGATCCCGTTTTCATCCAAAACTTTCGTTCCTTTAGGCTATTGAAAACAACGTTCCCGAGAGAATTGACAGAATGCGCTAGTCCCAAATTCCACGACCAATGGAACGCTTCTCACCATACACGTGAACATCGCGAGAACATTGAGGACCAATGAAATGTCTGATTAGCGTATTGAGATCGAACTGAATACTTTTTCTTTCTTTCTTCCTTTTTCCATAGCGCTTGCATACGATCTCAATTCGATCCGATCCTACTTTTTAGGTGTATCGATCTTGAGACTCGTCGATTTGAGTTCCCGTTTTCATGACAATTTCAATCCGATAAGAGTATTCAGAACGATATGAATTCTGCATGAAAACAAGAATAACACAGTAATTTTCAACTGTGTAGGCATGGGCGTCGGCATGGGAGGGCAAGGGGGGGCAACTGCCCCCCTCTGGATTGCCTTATGGATTCATTTATTTGTGGTACTCTTTGTCAACTTACAGTTGTAGCATGGAGAATAAAAAAAAATAGAATTACTTTATAATGAGTTTAGCAAGTATTAACTAATTATAACTATAATATGTACCGGTATTTATAATAATATCTCACCAAGGCCATTGCTCAAAAGAGCGTATTCTGTTAACTTAAAAAACTTTGTAGCCTCGTCGAATTCAGCTTGGGTTCAAAATAACGATCCGGTTAACTAAGTGAATATTAATGTTTTTAGCCTATTGAAATTGAGGTCCGAAATTGATTTTGCCCCCCCCCTTAATAAAATTCCTGGCAACGCTGCTGTGTGTAGGCATTCTGAATAGGCTACGTTCATGATTCCCTTAGAGTTAAAGAATATGACATTTCATAATGGTCGATGTCTTTAAGAGACATAATAGATTAAGTTAAATTAAATATGTGCTTCCTCAGAAGCCATAATTAATTATTTGTTTCATGAAATTTTACTATTTCTTCTAAACACGAGGGCAAGTCAATAGGCCTAAATATCCGGACTCAGTTTTAATAATTTATTTAAATAGCAGTGCTGGCCTAGTTTATTATTTTGTTTTTCAACACAGTCCCAGAGCTTTTTAATTGTTCCCTCCTTCCCCTGTTTTCTTCATGCCCGCAGAAAAAATGTATTTTACTGAGCAGCAAGCCATTCATGCACCACCTTTTAGGAGGTGAATTTATAGCACTTTAATGAATCATTAAGTTGATCAAAAAATGATATAGCTAGTTCGATAGTCTAACTAATAGAATTTGAAGAATTTGAACTGTGTGAAAGAGGCAGAAAGATAAACGTCATAATGCCACAACTCTAAAGCAGGGAGCACAGTGACTCCGTTCCGTTCAGGACCCCATTTATTAAGTCGATAGTGTAAACAAATGAAATTCTGAAGGCGCGGAACTGAAGCAATCGGACATCTGTTTACACTATCAATATAGTATAGTTCAGTTATTCTTTGCATATCCAGACGGCTTTCTTTTGTTAGGAGGAAAAGTTTGCTGACACCTCAACCCATCTCTTTATTTTTACCGCACCAATCATCTAGTAACCTCAGCCAATCAAAATCTAAGAATGTCTTTTGACGGCTGTAACCAGGGTTGCCAGACGTCCCGGATTTTACGGGACAGTACCGTATTTTTGTTAATTGTCCCGCGTCCCGGGGAGTTCCTAGCCGGGACGGCAATTGTCCCGTATTTCGGAGAATTTTGAAACCTCCTCAAAAAATACGCCAGGATTGAAACTTTTTGGAACTTATAATCGTTGGTGAGCAAGTGATGCGAATGTTTAATATGTGCTCAAAACGTTAAAATATTTATGCTCATTGTGCGCTGTTCCCCATATAGCCTATAACCATTGGTGCCGACCAATCTATAGACAGTGCTGCTGTTTGATTCGTTGATCGTTGCAGCTTACAACTTTGGCGATTTCGCGTTGGCCAGCCTGTTGGGAGGTTGGTCTTGGATGATTTGATCTAGACAAGCTGGCTTCAATTCAATTTCAATGAGTATAAAAATGTTTTTACTTTTGATACTTGCAGATACTGGAAATTCTGATGACAGTTTGTGTGATCCTTTTTCTGAGATTGAAACAGTTATACCATTCACTTTTTGTTTTTAATTTCATGTGATCCTCTTATGATTTTTAATTTTGTATTAATTTGAAGTGATTTTTTAACATAAAAAAGAGTAATTTCATCTAAGTTTTTATTCTATGTGTAAATAAAAGTGCATTTGTTAACCTTTTGCTCTGCCAAAACCACGAATGTGACAAAACCAATCCATAGAAGGGGTTGTATTCACAATTAGATGAACACTATGCTACACATACCTTTCTAACTGCTGATAAGACATATTCCAATACAAATAATTACTTATTTTTTAATTATGTAATTTTGCTTAAGCTCTAAAGTTTCAATTGCGTTTTTCTCAAAACTAGTAAAATGCACATTCGTGGTTATGGCAGACAGGTGACGAATGATGAATATTCCATTATAAAGCCATGTACAAAATATGTACAAACAGATACCGGTGCTAAGTTGAGTGTAAGTGAAAAATGGTTAAAAGTATTCCAAAATGTGGGGGTACATGAAGTACCAAACTTGGTGAAAATAGTTTCATTTTGTTTAAGCATTCCTGCCTCAAATGCTATTGCAGAGAGGGTATTTTCGCACATGAATGTGAAATGGTCAGATGCGAGAAACAGATGTTCTGTAGATTTGATTATGTCTGAGCTGTTTGTTTCTGTAAATTTATCATCAGTGTCATGCAGAGACTTTTATGAAATCGCTAAGAACAACAAGAAACTGTTAAAATCTGTTCAGAATAATGAAAAATATGTTAAATGATGAATAATGTAACTAGTTATCCACCTTATACGATACCACAAATACAAGTATCAACAGAAAGTCGTTTACTGTTTATTAATTAGCTGCACTGTGATGCCAATATCACAACGAAACTATCGTTATTAAATAAAGTTTACAACTTCTGAGATACGAACCGCCGATTTCGACGACCACGCATCTGTCCCTTATTTTGATTTCAGATAACTGGCAACCCTGGCTATAACAGCTACTTATCTACTCCGCGTGGAGCGAAATTCAGGGTTGCAAAATCTAGTTGCAGTGAGCAATAACACGTGTGAATTGATTAAAGCAAGGGAAGAACTGAGTTCAGTGATAACAATGAGAGAATATTGCAACGTTCTGTTTGTTTTGGAAAGCAGAAATCAAGACCGACTTGGTCAGATCAATTAACATAAAGAAACACCGACTTAATGGTTTATTCCTTTGAAGCCACCTGGGTATGTAGGCCTAATGAAAACTCTACTATAACCAAGATCAACTGAAGCAATGTGCTTCCCGCTGTAAATACTGTAGATAGCGTATACGTGAATTATATTTTGCATATACAGTGCACGACGCTTATTGTGATCACTTCGGGATGCAGCTAATCTGATAATATTAACCAATTTATAACAGTAGCCGAAGGAATTAAATGAAGGTTATTTATTCATATATAAGATAATAGCCTACACTGCAAAACAATTAAACATATTTATTCATAAAATAATACGTAACTGTAAATCCTTGAACCACTCATAGGCTAATACACTATTAGTCTGCAAGCAACTATTTTTTCAACCAGTAACAAGATTTTAATTGTTTTTACTTTCCTTTAGGAGTCCATTAACCAATACTCCATACTCAGTTACGAGTATTTTAGGAAGTCTATACTCTTCTGTGGTGAACACCGCGTAGCAAAACATCTAACGCCTGTCTGTTCAAGTCTTTTCATTTTACACTAGCCATCACTGCATGTCAACACTGTTATCTTCATAAATCAAAAGCTGCATGTAAACTCTTATAATGCTTAAAAGAGAAAGATATGGAATGCCACCCTCTCGAACTGGTCATCCTGTGAGCTGGGAACAGAATTGCTACCTCCACTAGCGTTGAGTTAAGAACGAAACCCTTTAAAACGAAATTTTCAATGATGTACAGTACTTGGAAATAAAACCGCAAAAAGGAAAATTTGATAAGTGATAACATAAACCGAATCTCTGATCAGCATTTATTTAAATTCATGAGCATTAATCTGTTCGAAACTTCATAAAAGTGATAACATTACCCGACTGATAACATTATCCACGATTACATTAAGCGGCGTTCGTTTTACTGCTGTGAGCTACTGTATAAGCATGAATTATACTTATTTGCGCACTCAGATTCCATTGCTGCCAACTGGCAGTAACGATAGCCTAAAAGTGCTGCGATCGTTGCTTCCTCCGTATGACAGAATACTGACACCAGGGTGCACGTGTGGGTAGCCAATAATGATTGCAAGCCAATATTAATACAATTTAACTTGGAAGAAATAATACATGCTTTTGAGTCACCCGGGTTTACACGGATTTAGTAACTTGCCTCCGCACTTGCGAGGATTTGTTCTAACTGCAGCTTGAGCAGGGTTGCCAGATCAGAAACGTAGAACAGTCGTACCAATATTCGAAAATAGTCGTGTGCTAGGTATAACTGTCGTATATCGTATGTCGTATGTCGTAAATCATCTTATTTGTAAATTATTAAGCGTATTTTATTACGTTTCGATGTGCTAAATGTGATAAAATACAATAAAATTAAGTAAACAGTAGTTGCCACAATGTTGTAATTAGACCTATTGCAAAAGGAACTTTACTGCTTTCCAATCATATTGATTTTAGCAACATGCTTACAACAAAAACCATGAGAAAAGAAAAATCTGGATATTTTTCAAAATTTTAAATTCGTCAGTAGATTGATTTAAAAAATGTAAAACGCTACGTTAAAAATAGTCGTACAAATAGGCGTACGATTCATGGTTGCGTCGTACGTCGTCGAACTCTATGAAATACTCGTAAGTATACGACTATAGTCGCACGTATGGCAACACTCCGCTTGAGCAAATTCATTGACGCGCGGTTCAATAGAGAAGTCAAGTGGGTCTGAAATGGCATTGTAGTAGGTTCTGATTTTATCTTTATTAAGTGCCAGAATGGTACTTTCTGAGATTGTGTGGTGGACGGATAAAAGTCTGTCTTACCGTGCGATATCTCAAATACGCTTTATCGGATTTTCAAAAACTTGGTATTTGCATTTATAACGTCCATGGGAAGAAGCCTATTGATATTGGACCAAATCGATTGGCCGGTATCGGAGTAATGACTAATTAAAGGCCATTTGCCATTTAAATAGCAAATCATCACTACTACTACTACTATAAAGCCACGTTTTTAGATATAACCACACCTCCATGCTCAAAGACGTCCTATATACATCATAGCAGGGCAAATGCATGAGTCTCCTATCACATTATGCTGGATGAAAATTGTATTTTTAAACAGAAATAGAGAAAATACCTAAGAAGTGTTGTGTTCCCGGCTGTACTGTAGCAATTGGCCTAATAATGTTAGAGGAGAGTCCGAAAATGAATCCATACGGCTTAAATGATTATCTTCAATTCTCAGAGAAAAGTTTATATCTTCAGATAACTCATGGTAAGTAAACACACGTTAATGGTAAATACGGTATTTGTTAAACACATACGGTGGTGGTAATTGTGATTTATAGTTTGTGAAGGATATTTATTTACATTGCTGCTAATGAATTGCTTACTAATGTATTATAGTAGTATTTAAACAGGGTATTCTTACTAAAAATAAACATTTATGTTTTATATATGTCTATATAACTATTAATAGTACAAAGTCTGTGCCATGTATATCAAAAGCATGTGAAATAAGGGATATTTTTTAAAAGTTCTGTTAGGTTTTTATACTAGTGCTTTAGGCTGAATATTTATCCCGTTTAGTGGAATGAAATTCATTAATTCTTTTTACATGTTCTTCCTTAACTATTGTATTGTGTACTTTTGTGTTTTCCTCTTGTTAAGAACTATTTAGATAGTATACTGTTTCTATTTTAGTATTAACCACTATTATTATCATTGTAAGAATGTTTATAAAGAGATAGCATTGTAATTAGGCAAATACATTTCCATATAAGTTATGTCGAAGGTAAAATCAAGATCTTTACAGGTAAATTTCCTTTTTAATACACGTTGACAAATGAGTCATTCAAAAAAAATCAGGCAGGTGTTTGTTAAACCTTATTTGGAAGAAGAACGCAAGAAGACAACGCGTACACGGTGATATTCAAAGTCGCATGATTCGCGAGGCAAGATTTGAAACCTAGGTTTACGTACGATAGGACTCTATCTGGCACTTTCTTATATCAGTATACCTGATTTTATTATTTTTTAAATCCAGTTGTATTTTTAGGCCTACTCCTTTGAGCATCAAGAGCATATCAGGAGTTCAGGATCTGTGTCTATACAGTAGGCCATGCAACTATTGATTGTTAACCTATTTTCTATTCTTGGTGTTTTATGGGGTAATTAAATTTCATTGAATATGATACAGGATGAATTAGCTAGGATGAGTCATTGTACGTAATTGTCCAACTCGGCATTTGCCATTACGACTTGGGAAACCATGAAAAAACCCATATAAAACTGGCCGACCACGGGATTTGAAGTTGGGATCTCCCGAATGCGAGGCCAAGACGTTACCACCTCAGCCACCTCTTTTTATTGTTCACCTCGGAAGACCGACTTTGTGTGAACGGTAAATGGTTTATAACTACCCTTCAGGAAAATTTATGAAAAAATGTTTCACGTAAAAGTTTTAGGTACAGTATTAGTATAAGCACATTATGTATATAATTTAAACAAAATCGTTAGAGTCGTTTTGGAGGAAATCGCGAAAAGATAAATTTTCTAAATATAAAGTGGCATTGAAAGTAAGATAAAATCTTCGTCAATCTTCGTGTCACATCCCCAGAGATACCCAACCTAAATACAAAATTTTATTTTCATACGATTTTTCTTCCTGGGGCTAAGCTGTTCATATTTTGTATTTTTGGATTCAGGGAACAGCCAAAACATATATTTTATGTTAAATACTCGACTTAGAATTTCGGTATCGAACACAGTACTTCCTCTATCTATACTATATGCTATGGTGAGGGCAGAGGAAGTAAAAATGTCTTGTATAATTTACACGCCCTATATAATAAAATCCCTTAAGCAACTGTTAGAAGTAAAGCTTTTTTACATATTCAGGTAGGCCTACGCGAATTCATGTGAACAGTCCCGCTAAATTAAAAAGACGTTAAAATCGATAACGTAAGATCTGTTCCTAAAGCTAATTCATGTACATGTGAGTTCGCTGGAAAAATGACGTTGTGCGCAGGCGTCGTGATACGTGACTGTACGTGAACTGACTTTGGGAACAAACGTGTAATCATTGGTAAGCCTAGTGGATTATATGACAGATGACATGAGGAATGCGAATACTGAAAACTATTCACAGAGGGCACTGGCGCGCGCGTCTAATGGCTTCTTACATGTAGCATCGGTTTTTCGGTGATATTATCTGTGTTAATCGTGTGAATCCAGTGGTTTTTAGTTGTTTTGAATGTGAAATATCGTATGTTGAGTGTTCTGTTTCGTGTAGAGGCTGTGTTCCATGCGTGATTTCAAGTGTATTTCAAGTTCTGTGTGTATGTAGTTGAAAGCAACCCACTGACATCCCAACACAGGTAAATAAATTATACTACAGCTGTTAATATTATATTATGTAGCATGTTCTGTGTTATATTGCTTGTAGTAATTGTCCTAAGCAATTGCAAACACTATTATAGGTAATAGTGAAAGTGATTGTGTAGGGGTAATCAGGTAGCTCACATTAGGCTACAGTCTTTTCTTTGTAGTTTGTTTTAGCATGCAAATGACATGTTTTAGGTAGCCACCAATAGTTGTGTACAATAATTTATTTCATATTTAGTATAATCTTTACAAGGGCTGCATTCTGTCAATTTCAGTAAAAGGAATCTTGAAATATAACCTCCAACTCGATGTCATCATACGGCATCTCTTGGCCCCTACCACGCTTCAGGTGGTAGGGGGTACCGTCCATACCATGGTCTGAGTAATGGTAGGGTTGAGTGGTCCTGTACGTAAGCTGTTTTTGCACGCAATATTCAAAACCCTCTCAAAGCCTTTCCGCTATTATTTTATAGTACTCGTATGTTGCCCAATACTTGATTCCACGAACTCTGTGACTATTAACGAGAAGGTAAAGATAAAGATAAAGATGATGATGATTATTATTATTATTATTATTATTATTATTATTATTATTATTATTATTATTATTATTATTGAAGTTTTACAGGACGTACAATTTATTAGTTTTATGTGAACATACGCAGGCTTGTGTGTAAAGTTTCGAAACGTTGGTACGAGTTTAGTGGTGGACTGATTTGTAGATTGTAAATGGTTAGACATAATTATTACATACCACTCCACAATTTACTACCCCTACCGCAAATATTGTACAATAACTTACAGACGTAATGTAAGGAAGTTGGCGGTTGTTGCACTAAAGCGAGGTGAATCACGTTTGGTGTATATAGCCGTAGAGTTGACACTCAAACCAAAGCCTGCTGAGTGTGGAACTTACCATTCAGCTAAGCACACACTGCAATACGAAAACATGAATTGAAGGAAAAACTGTAAACGAAAAGTACAATTTTTGTGTCGGAGGGAGGGGGCTCCGAGAAGAAGGAGTAGACCTACACATGTTCATCCTTAAGTAAGCTTATAAGAACGGCTTCGGCTGTAAACATTTGATTTATAAATATTATAATTTTTTTTTAACTTTCTCGCATATAGGCCTACATACTGTAGAGGAAGTATTGTGATCGAGACAAAAAATCGAAATAACACCGGAAATGCATGTTTTACGATGCCTAGAAACCGAAAAAAAGTTTTTTTTAATTGACATCTCTATATATATATATATATATTATATAAAAGGCTTTATCCTGACTGACTGACTGACTGACTGACTGACTGACTGACTGACTGACTGACAGGAATCAACGTAGAGCCTAAACTATAACAGGTTGAGACTTGGAATTTTGACAGTACCTTCGTTTCATAATGTAGGTGCTCACTAAGAAAGGATTTTGAAATATTTTGATTTTAAATGCCAAAAATCAAATGTTTTTTAGTATACTTAATCCCTTTTTACACAGAATTATCAAATCCGAATCACAGAACATATTGTTCCTAATGGTATCAGATGGGTTTGGAAATAAATGAAATGCAAGTTTGGCAAATAAGAGAAGTTATCAATATAATTTCCCTTTTTACACAGAATTATCAAATCCGAATCACAGAACATATTGTTGCTAATGGTATCAGATGGGTTTGTAAATAAATGAAATGCAAGATTGACAAATAAGAGAAGTTATCAATATAATTCATGTTATAAATAAATATTATAGAATGAAATCCACGAAAATAATGCAGTCGCATAACTTTCTGTACCCTGGAAATAGAGAAAACAAAACGAGGTATGGTAATTAATGTGTATATTATTATATCGCAGGTTTTTGGAGAGAGAAGTGTGAAAGTGATATTGCTTTCTGTTTAATTTCATCCCCAAAACAATTTTATGGTAGCATGAGAGTGAGAAATAAATATTCCGCAAAGACAATGCAATTTTATGTTACGAGAATTTCTGTTTCTTCAATATTTGAACCCCTACCAGGCTTGCTGTGTACTGTACAAGCGATGGGATGCAAAATTCTACTTCCTCTAGGAGCCATAAAAAGCTATATGAAGCGTTTTCTGAGGGAATAGTTTGAGTGTGATTAGTCGTTCTTCCTATTTCAATTTATAAATACCTATATAAGGACCTAGAATTTAAAAATCGAAAGTCCTTCATAAGTTAATTTCCAATTACAAAATACAAAACCCGGGCGAAGCCGGGCCTTTTAAGCTAGTCTGTCTATGAACAAGCGTAGCGGCAAAACGGTTCATTGTATGTACTTTTTTTTTGTAACTAAGGTCTTTTCTGGAATATCATCAAACCGGAAAGAATTTGGTTACTATAAATGAAATATTAAGGGTACTTTTCATGAAAACTTTTTTCGAAATTTCGATTTTTGACAACAACAAAATTACCAAGAATTTTATAAAAAAGTAAACTTTGAAACATCAATCTGAGACTAATAAAATGGTATATTGATTTTTGTATAAAAATTACTTTGGGGTCACTTTATTCGTGTCCATTCTTTTTTTTTCCTAGGCTATCTCAATTACAATAGACGATACATGAAAACTTCGCTCAGTACGCCTAAAGTTGTAAAGGAAGTTAAAATGAACATTTGTTGCCATATGCATTTCTTTATAAAAAAATATTAGGTATCAAGGCTAAGTAAGTGTGACTTTAATGCAGAATGTTAAAACACATTAATTAAAATATGTTTCCCATTGTAACAAGAAAACTATAATTAACTTATTGATTACCTGAATTGTAATGAATTCAATAAAACCAATCCGAGCAAGAAGTTGTGGGTTCAAATCTCAAACCTTATGGCCAGTCAATTTTCCTTGGGTTTTTATGTTTTTCTCATTAGCCACTCTTGTAGGACTTGCTTACTTTCCATAACTCATCGCCACTATGCCACCCAACTTCATAATCGTTTAAACCGAATATCAGTCAACAAGATATCACAGAATAGAAGTCCTGGGTTCAAATCTCAAATCTTAAGGCCAACAATTTGACTTGAGTTTTTAATGTTTTTCTCATTCACTAGGTGGTATATTAATGTTTTAATGATGCATTTCGGTTTATTTGGTTTATTTCGTATATCTATAGCCTAAACCTCAGTAATTCAAATCTTAACAAAAAGCCTATATGTGAAAAAGATTGTGCAACATATTTTGCACCGTTCATTTAGGTCTATAGGCCTTTGAGTTAAAACGCTCGCTTCGCTCGTTGGGAACCCTACCCCCAAACCCCACCGAGATTCTCAGGAAAATTCTTAGGTCATAAACATCCGAATGGGGGTGTATTTTAAAGAGAGGTGAGGTGGGTGTTGGGTGTGCACTGCTTCACGTGTGGTGTTGCATGGTTGCAGGCATGTGCATATCCACTTTTTATTCTTTATAACACTACTCATCGACAGTTCCCACGCATTCTAACACGTGAACCACCGTCATCGCTTTGTCAGAAAACCTTTCAACTGTCACATTATTGGCGTGGTATTCATTTCATTGTCAATCGATAGAAAACTCAGTAAACTTTAAAAGGTCAATGGGCTCTCTCGGAAATCCACTGGTTAGCATGTTTGCCATTACACCTGTTATAATATTTTTAGTCAATAACGTAGATTATATGAGAATATTTTAGGATAATTGATTACTCTTACGTTCGCTCCTCTCACGCAGCGGACCCGGGTTCGATTCCTGGTCGGGACAAGTTACCTAGGTAGGGTTTTTTCCTCACCTGTGAGACAAATGTCGGGTAACTTTAGGCCCTTGTGGCCCCCAGATATCATCTGGCCGTCATTATCATCTTCATCCCAACCTCGCCTTGTTTGGAATGAGTGAGTGTGTTTGTGAATGGTGTGTCTCGTCCTATGTGTTCGTGCTGTCTCGGAGGTGGAGAAAATCAAGAAGAAAAAATCCCTTTAGGCAGGCCTACAGGCGGAGGTAGATTTCGAAGTGCTTTTGGTTTAATTTATTGTCGCTGCATAGCACTCTTCTTCTTTAGCCTTGGCATGGCAAACCTGCAGTAAAGAGGAAGAGCCTACAATCAATTGTTTTGACAACAATAATAGGATATAATATTCTGGGAGGCCGTGCGCAAGATCAGCAATGAATAAAATTAGCAAAGCCGCTAAACAAGACAAAATTATGATATTATAATAATTCTTTCAAGTGTTATTATTTTCAAACATTAAAATCTCGCGTCATATGAGAGCTATCAAGAAACTATTTATTGATTTGTAGAGTACTCATCAAGAGCTTTTCAACGATACCCCACAAGACGTGGTTTCAAAAGTTTCGAATTTTCATCCCCCACCCCCACCCCCACCCTCACTCGAACCCCCGAATCGTTGGTGTCACTGTGAACTCCATAGGGAGTACTCTAATTTATTCAAACAAAGTTTCTCTCTATACTTCATAGGGGCCGAGATATACATTTTTAAAAATTTCAACCCCCTCCCCCGACCACCCCCTTGGGCCAATTTTGCCCATTAACGAACTTGTCCGAACTCTTGGGCCTAGAAATAACATAATAAAATTTGGTTCAAATATCTTCAAAATTACGGCCGCTATCGTGTAAAGATATAAATATATATATATATATATATAAATATCACAAATTTTTTTTTTGAACGGGCGGTGGTTTCGTACTTAGGGGAGCATGAAACGTAAAGATATGAAAGAATTTTTCGAAAATCATAAAGTGGTATCCATTGCAATAGGTAGATTTTTCTTCCTAAAAATAACGAATAGTGTCATATGGAAATATATGAATATACGTAAAGATATTACAGAAAGGAAAAAAGATGGTGAAAGAGTGAAAGATTGCCCAAGATGATGATGAACTGGGAACCAGATGGAAATCAAGACAGAAACCACACCAATGTAAAAGAGATTATTTTTCAGACCACATAAAGTACGAACCTTTGCCTCTGCTGTTCTTGGAACAACCTCAGCCTCTCCCGCTCTATCTCCTGTTGTTTCAACAACTGCTGCTGCTGATACTGTTGTTGCAGCTGACGAAGATGTTCTTCCAGGAGCCTCGTTCGCTTCTCCAGCTCTTGTTCTCTGGATAGATGCTGTTCAGCTTAAAGCCTGACATTTTGAAAACTTTCCTTCATTAAATCAGTAAATGTCCGCCGGCGTGGTCTTGTGGTTAGCGTCGCTGACTACAGATCCGTCGGTCCGGGTTCGATCCCCGGTACCTCCTCGGATTTTCTGAGGTAGGGAGGTCTGGTAGGGGTGCACTCAGCCTCGTGATTCAAATGCCCCCCCCCCACAATCCAGCCATCTGCCTACGGCAGATGACGCAGCGGTCGGGTGGTAGGCCAAGTCCCTCCAGGGATGTAGCGCCACGGAGTTTAGCTTAAAATCAGTAAATTGGCCTATTTGCGAAAACCTTGGAGGGTATTAGACTGCAGAATTTGCACGATGAATTCAATGCCCATTCAAAGAAATTAATGATGTGGTACCTAACTTGAAATATTTATAACGCCATATTTTGTCCTGAAAATCATCATTATGTTTCCAAACAGAGCTGATAAAAGTACAGACACCAGCGATTTAGTTTCATTTTACAAAGGTAACTTATTCATCCACAGCAATTTCCCAGACTTCACGCACTTGCCTTAAAATTGACGTCAGTGTTCGGTACAACTAATGCATGCGAATTGATGTTTTCAATTATGAATTTAAATAAAAGTAAGACCAGGACTTCTCTGTCTGATGTTGCCTTAAGAGGCCGCACTTAGAAGTTCCATTCTCAAATCGATTGTACCCAATATTGGTAAATTAGTTGCAGCAAAACAATGTTAACAATCTACTTCAATTCTAAGGGTGGCGTGCACCATCCAGGAGTAAATCTTACTAAAGTAGTAAATTTAAGACGGAGACCTGGAGTATACAAGAACCAGTACATCTGTCTCACTCTTTAAGTCATACTAGTAATGTGCTAGAGTGAGACAGACAAACCGGTTTTTGTTGCGTCATGTTCCCATCTTAGATTTACTACTTTAGTGCTTCTCTTTTAGTAACTTACTCTTTTAGTTGGTGTTGGAGAGCTCAATTGATAGTTACTTCTTTAGTTGTAACTAAAGTAGTAAGCGATTTTTACTAAAGAAGTAGTCGAATTCTGCGCAGAACAGAGCAGAAACATTACTGCAGCGCAGCAGAACACGTGCATTTCAATTGCCGGTATTATTCAAGTGCCAGATAATGAAAAGGAAAGGTTCGCTGAAACAATGAATATGAATTTGGGTTGTTCCAAATATTACCAATGACAATCTTCATGTTTTAAAATAGGTCTAATAGTAATGTTTTATTCATTACTAATTTTAATTCCTTCAATTGAATATTTTCAGTTTAGTAGCCTACGTTAGGGTACTGTGATTACAATTTTTGTGCAAACTATTTCTGTATTATAATACAAACAATTGGAATTTCCAGTTGATTTTCATAATTGATTCACTGTCAATATTATAATTATTTCTCTCATAATAATAATAAATTTCTAAAATATATTAAAATATTCTTCCCCAAAAACGATAAATCAATTATTCTACAGTTGTTTATCATAAATCTCACTATAATGAATTATTAATACTTATTGACTGTTTAACAATATTAATAAAAAGTATTACACAAAATCATGAAAAAGGGGGGATAAAAAGGATAACAAATCTAATAAGGGGCATTATGTTTCTGTCCTTTTTCAAATGCACAGAACATTTACTTAAAAAATATTACCTTATAAAAATAATAATATTACAACTGAGAAATGTAATATTTAAACAAAAAATGGCGGTACAATATTTCGGAAGCTATGAACTCCAATAATAATTATGTAGATGGTTGTGTGTTTAAAAATAATTTCAGTGACTACTTCTCTAGATCCTGTGCAGCTTCAACCTCCGGGCCCCTCCTTAAAATTTTCTTTCGGCACTCATGTTGGCATTTTTTTTCTATATAGTTTATAATGCTTCTCACTTTCCTGTCCACAGGGTTAATTAAATAGTTAGCAGCATACTATAGACCTGCAGCATCTATTATAGTTTATTCCCAAACATGAAAGTCTCGTCTCACTCCACCATTCGAGACTTGGGGAGTCTTTAAGGAATGGTTTTACAATGTGTCCCCTTCTCAATATACGCTAATCCCAGAGTCAGTCAAATTTTCTTCCGATGTGGCATGTTTGGACATTTTTACACCTGGGTTAGAAAAAAGGACATATTATTCATTAACACTGCGGGTGCAACTATTGAACTTTTAGCTCTTATAATTATTATTATAATCTGGCATTCGCAATTTGTGCTTTAAGTTAAGCTATAGAAGTGTAATGTAATAAAATTAATTTACAATAATTACATTAAATCGTTTAACAATGAGAATCACCTATTGTTCAGTAATTCTATGGTTAAGTAGCAGGGGGAAGTGTTTTCTGGGTAGCTCCAAGAACGGAGGCTTTCATTCATTGGAATGTACTATACCTCGCCGATATCTGTATCCATATGATTAGCTTGAAATACATCGTCGTTTTCTGACCCAAAATTAGGGAGAACTGCAACATCTAAAGGCCGATCCAGCTAGGAAGATATTTAAGAGCACATGAGCTCCTTGTACCGTGCAATGCAAATGTCCCTTCCACTCACTCTTCCTTTCACCTTTGGTGGACGTCTTCCTAGCTGGATCGCTCTCCGCAATGATATTTCCACATTTGACTGGCTGAAATCACATGGATGTAGTGAGAATCTGACATCGTTACTTCCAAACGCCAAAATTTCATGTAAGGATTTATGAGCTTAATTATTTACGTTATTAAATGCCCTACTAGGTATGGTTCGCTTAATATTTATTAAATCACCTGCCACAACTCTCATTTTTGGTATACAACCTTCTTCATCTCAATAACTTATCCTCAGTTTAACTATGTAATCCATTTAATGTGATATGTAACTCATAACTCACGCAAATGCCACAGAACACACTTACTCCACAACTTTACTCCACCCCCTGAGTAGGAGTAAATATTGGCCTTATTTACTCCACAACTTACTACGTTAGTAACGTACTCCGTGTTGGTGCTCTCCACCACTTGTGGAGTAAGTTCATTTACTCTGGGAGTAAATAAAATTTTTACTTCTTTAGTACATTCCTCTATGTTGAAAGCCGCCGAGTTTAGTTTACTCCTGGTTGGTGCACGCCGTCCTTACTAAAAGAGTACGGTTACTAAAAGAGTAGCTTACTAAAGTAGTTAGAACTAAAGAAGTAAGGCTTACTAAAAGAGTAAATGGCATGAGTTAGGGTGGCTTGCACCATCCAGGAGTAAACCTTACTAAAGTAGTAAATTTAAGACGGATACCTGAAATAAATAAGAACCAGTACATCTGTCTCACTCTTAAGTCATACTAATGTATGTGCTAGAGTGAGACAGACAAACCGGTTTTTGTTACGTAAGGTTCCCTTCCTAAATTTACTACTTTAGTGCTACTCTTTTAGTAACTTACTCTTTTAGTTGGTGTTGGAGAGCTCAATTGATAGTTACTTCTTTAGTTGTAACTAAAGTAGTAAGCGATTTTTACTAAAGAAGTAGTCGAATTCTGCGCAGAACAGAGCAGAAACGTTAGTGCAGCGCAGCAGAACATGTGCATTTCAATTGCCAGTATTATTCAAGTGCCAGATAATGAAAAGGAAAGGTTCGCTGAAACAATGAATATGAATTTGGGTTGTTCCAAATATTACTAATGACAATCTTCATGTTTTAAAATACGTCTAATAGTAATGTTTTATTCATTACTAATTTTAATTCCTTCAATTGAGTATTTTCAGTTTAGTAGCCTACGTATGGGTACTGTGATTACAATTTTTGTGCAAACTATTTCTGTATTATAATGCAAACAATTGGAATTTCCAGTTGATTTTCATAATTGATTCACTGTCAATATTATAATTATTTCTCTCATAATTATAATAAAGTTCTAAAATATATTAAAATATTTATACTTCCTAAAGTTACATATTCTTCCCCAAAAACGATAAATCAATTATTCTACATTTGTTTATCATAAATCTCACTATAATGAATTATTAATACTTATTGATTGTTTAACAATATTAATAAGAAGTATTACACAAAATCATGAAAAAGGGGGGATAAAAAGGATAACAAAACTAATAAGGGGCATTATGTTTCTGTCCTTTTTCAAATGCACAGAACATTTACTTAAAAAATATTACCTTATAAAAATAATAATAATATTACTGAGAAATGTAATATTTATACAAAAAATGGCGGTACAATATTTCGGAAGCTATGAACTCCAATAATAATTATGTAGATGGTTGTGTGTTTAAAAATAATTTCAGTGACTACTTCTCTTGATCCTGTGCAGCTTCAACCTCCGGGCCCCTCCTTAAAATTTTCTTTCGGCACTCATGTTGGCATTTTTTTTCTATATAGTTTATAATGCTTCTCACTTTCATGTCCACAGGGTTAATTAAATAGTTAGCAGCATGCTCTAGACCTGCAGCATCTGTTATAGTTTATTCCCAAACATGAAAGTCTCGTCTCACTCCACCATTCGAGACTTGGGGAGTCTTTAAGGAATGGTTTTACAATGTGTCCCCTTCTCAATGTACGCTAATCCCAGAGTCAGTCAAATGTTCTTCTGATGTGGCCTGTTTGGACATTTTTACACCTGGGTCAGAAAAAAGGACATATTATTCATTAACACTGCGGGTGCAACTATTGAATTTTTAGCTCTTATAATTATTATTATAATCTGGCATTCGCAATGTTGTGCTTTAAGTTAAGCTATAGAAGTGTAATGTAATTTAAAATTAATTTACAATAATTACATTAAATCGTTTAACAATGAGAATCACCTATTGTTCAGTAATTCTATGGTTAAGTAGCAGGGGGAAGTGTTTTCTGGGTAGCTCCAAGAACGGAGGCTTTCATTTATTGGAATGTACTATACCTCGCCGATATCTGTATCCATATGATTAGCTTGAAATACATCGTCGTTTTCTGACCCAAAGTTAGGGAGAACTGCAGCATCTAAAGGCCGATCCAGCTAGGAAGATATTTAAGAGCACATGAGCTCCTTGTACCGTGCAATGCAAACGTCCCTTCCACTCACTCTTCCCCTCACCTTTGGTGGACGTCTTCCTAGTTGGTTCGCTCTCCGCAATGATATTTCCACATTTGACTGGCTGAAATCACATGGATGTAGTGAGAATCTGACATCGTTTCTTCCAAACGCCAAAATTTCATGTAAGGATTTATGAGCTTAATTATTTACGTTATTAAATGCCCTACTAGGTATGGTTCGCTTAATATTTATTAAATCACCTGCCACAACTCTCATTTTTGGTATACAACCTTCTTCATCTCAATAACTTATCCTCAGTTTGAACTATGTAATCCATTTAATGTGATATGTAACTCATAACTCACGCAAATGCCACAGAACACACTTACTCCACAACTTTACTCCACCCCCTGAGTAGGAGTAAATATTGGCCTAATTTACTCCACAACTTACTACGCTAGTAACGTACTCCGTGTTGGTGCTCTCCACCACTTGTGGAGTAAGTTCATTTACTCTGGGAGTAAATAAAATTTTTACTTCTTTAGTACATTCCTCTATGTTGAAAGCCGCCGAGTTTAGTTTACTCCTGGTTGGTGCACGCCGTCCTTACTAAAAGAGTACGGTTACTAAAAGAGTAGCTTACTAAAGTAGTTAGAACTAAAGAAGTAAGGTTTACTAAAAGAGTAAATGGCATGAGTTTGGTGCACGCCACCCTTAGTGTACACAAAGGCAAACACAATATACGTAGAGAATAAATGGTGTGTTTATGTGTTCTCAAAATTGTTGTTAATAATTCTTTTAGTAAGCTGAGCAGTGACTAGACATGTGGGGCTGCCTCTGGTGCTGGCCTGCAACAAAAGAAAGCCTAAAACAAAAGGAAGCCGCCTGGCCATACAACGATTAACTGGACTATAAATATCTCATTGTTTTTCTATTTATCGAGTGCCGATATAAGGAATAGTTTCATGTTTATTTTCTACAAAAACTGGAATAACTGTGTCAAAATTGTAATGCAGTTTTCGGCGTTATTATTAGTATTCATTATGTTTTATTGAGACGGCTAAAATCGTTTGTTTAAACCCTAAAAATGGCTATTCCACGAAAATAAAAGGCTAAAATACCTTTAAAAAGGCATAAGAATCCGGGTCCTAGTTATCACTGACCTCAGTTCTTCCCTAGGTTTAATCAAATCACACGTGTTATTGTTTGCTGTAACTAGACCTTGCAACCCCGCGTTTCACTCCACTCGGAGTAGACGAGAGGTCACAGGATACTCATAGATTTTGGATATACTGTATATGCATTCATGAACCACAGATTATTGTCTCTGTTAGATATTACATGAGAATATCATAGGAGAAAAATTCCAATGACACTGGGATTTGAACCCAGGACGTCTGGCTATCCGTGCCACTACTATACCAACTGAGCTAAGTCCTGGTTTCATATCCCAGTGTTAGAGGAATTTTCCTCCTCTCATTCTTAAGATTTTGATTGACTGAGGTAACTAGCTGATTTGTGCGGGTAAAAATAAAGAGGATGGGTTGAGTTGTCGGCAAACTTTCCCTTCTAACAAATGAAACCCGCCTGGGTATGCAAAGAATAACTGGACTATAGGCCTACAGTATTTTTCATATGAGAAGCCTTTTCCTTCACCGCCAATCACGTGTACGGGCTAAAGAACTGCCGCTTGCAGTAAGAGTCTTCCCTCCGTCTCGCCGTCTCTGATTGGACCGCGTATCTAAGCAGGAGAAGGAAGAAAGGGCTTGTCATCTGCAAAACACTGTAGTTGAGTAACAGCGCAAGTACAGACATATTTCATGTTAATACCCAAGTTCAACTGTGAATCAATGCTGCCGACCTCGAAAACTTCTGTTTGAAACATTTCTCGTAATAATTTTCCCTTCAGGTACTATGAGGAGCGAGAAAATAACAAGATTCATAGTTAGATAGGGAAAGTATGTATTTCAGTCATATTTCAAGTAAGACCACTCTGACTCTAGGAGGAAACTTTCTTCGATTTTAGTGATTGATGAGGTCAGGATGTAGGAACGAATTCAGCACGAAGATTGTATGAGGCAGGGAGCTGGCGTGCACGCAAATGTTCAGTGATCATGAAACCCCCTTTCTTATCTCATCATGTACTCGCGTGATTAAATATGTTGATTAGCTATCATTAAGTTAGTACGTTTCATATAGGCCTATCGTCGGTTTAAGAAGTTCAAACATTACATTAAAGTAGGAAAGGAAATAAGAAAACGTAAAACACTGTTAGATTACAGGGGACAGACATAAGAATGTAATACACTAGAAAATAGCCCGTGGCTTTGCCACGATTAAAATGATGCTTAATACGAAAGTTACAGGTCTAGAATCCTGAAGGCACTGACAATAGGCCTACATTTACAAAATTTCAATTTTTATTTAAAATATGTCATCATAATAAATATCGCTTTTTCCTTTAGGATATAATTCGTTCCTACCAGTACGTAGATTTCAGAAATTAATTATATCGTAAGTTTTACGCAGTTCCAAAGCTACATGTGAACACTGATAATACGTATTGTTTCTCAAATGTTTATTGACAGAAGGATAAGATATGAATTTGATTTGATAAATTCAGTGTAATTTTCAGAAATAATATAATTTATCAAATGATGAAGCGGTTTGTTTGGATTTTTATTGTCCGCGATACTTCCAGGGTTAAACTATCAATATATTATAGCTGGTGCCCGCAGGTTCGCCCGCCATTATTAATTGACTCCAGGATTTTTAAGAAATTTACACTGGCAGTTTATTAAAAATGTGTGTGGTCCAGAGCTATGAAAATTGTAAGTAAAAATAAAATTAGAATATTTGTTCATTGTGTTCATTTCACTTTGGCCTTGTATAATAAAGAAACGTTTTTCCTAATTTTGTACTCTTCGTGAAAGTTTAGACTGCGAGAGACGAACATCGCCGAGTATACCCGATGTCTCACGAAGTGAGGGAGTGAGCACGCTATTTAAGGCCGTTGAATTGTATAAGAGTAGACATTCTTGTATCACGAATTTACGAAAGCAGGGTTTAAGTAAGAGTTACCGTCTATAATAATGAGAGGAAGTGTTTGACTTTCTGTCTATCTGTGCGCGATGCCCAGCGAAATCTATTGCATGCAGAGATCTGAAATTTTAAACGTAGATGGGCTGAATGGTGGCCGAATGCACCTCAAGTCGGATTTTTAATTTCCGCTTTCGTTCGAGAGTTGTGAGTAAACAACTGGGCAGAAAAAGTTAATTTTTTACGCTATCAAAGCATCAGTTTTCATTAATACATTTCACTTGTCAAATCAATTGCAGGTGGCTTTGCCGATTTTTTTTTGTCAGAACTTGGAAATAAAAGCATCACGATTTTTTCAATATATCGCATATCGATCACTTCGATTCTGTCGGTCTCCTTAACCGCGGTTACATAAGGCTTGCTGCCTTAGATCCATGGTGAAGGAGGCTGTGGGTCCGAGTCCCGCCTCAGGCATGAGTGTTTGTGTGTAATAAGGGAAAATGGAAAACAAGGAAAACAAAACTGTAAACAAGTTAAATAATTCAGGAAAATTGTCCTATGGCCGGCTAAATTTTACTAAAAAAGAAGTCTGTGAGCTCACCCCCCCTGGTCGATTTGTTTGTTTATAATGTCAAGGCACGCAGACACCTAAAATATTCAATATAGACGGAAGAGCGATAACGAATGTAGGCCTAAATCGGCAAACATTGATCCATTTGGACGGAACTAACTATGAAGGGATTTTCTGGGCCAGGGAACTCGAATGTGATGTAGTTTTCCCCATCTAATCGTGAAGTGTACTCCAAGCAGGATTTTTAGCTGTTTCGTTATAATTATTATTCTTTTAAATATATTTTAATTATTTTTCTCTTAATTTTAGAATTAATTATCGTGGGCGAAGCCGCGGACACCTGCTAGTTAAGCATTTAAATGGTATTTAGGAATGGAAAGAAACCATTTTATTGTTCCGTGTTCCACTTATTGGATGATCTTCTGCAATACAATCTTTACAGAACTTCACAAACAAACAAACAAAAAATCCCTTTAGGCAGGCCTACAGGCTGAGGTAGATTTCAAAGTGCTTTTGGTTTAATTTATTATCGCTGCGCAGCACTCTTCTTTTTTAGCCTTGGCATGGCAAACCTGCAGTAAAGAGGAAGAGCCTACAATCATTTGTTTTGACAACAAGAATAGGATATAATATTCTGGGAGGCCGTGCGCAAGATCAACAATGAATAAAATTAGCAAAGCCGCTAAACAAGACAAAATTATGATATTATAATAATTCTTTTAAGTGTTATTATTTTCAAACATTAAAATCTCGCGTCATATGAGAGCTATAAAGAACCTATTTATTGATTTGTAGAATACTCATCAAGAGCTTTTCAACGATACCCCACAAGACGTGGTTTCAAAAGTTTCGAATTTTCATCCCCCACCCTCACTCGAACCCCCGAATCGTTGGTGTCACTGTGAACTCCGTAGCGAGTACTCTAATTTATTCAAACAAAGTTTCCCTCTATACTTCATAGGGGCCGAGATATACATTTTTAAAAATTTCAACCCCCTCCCCGACCACCCCCTTGGGCCAATTTTGCTCATTAACGAACTTGTCCGAACTATTGGGCCTAGAAATAACATATTAAAATTTGGTTAAAATATCTTCAAAGTTACGGCCGCTATCGTGTAAAGATATAAATATATATATATATATATATATATAAATATCACAAATTTTTTTTTTTTTAACGGGCGGTGGTTTCGTATTTAGGGGAGCCTGAAACGTAAAGATATGAAAGAATTTTTCGAAAATCATGAAGTGGTATCCATTGCAATAGGTAGATTTTTCTTCGAAATCTACCTAAAAAAGGGGGGGGGATTTCTACTTGTACCAATCCACAACTCTTATGGCCATTAGATTTTATTTTGCTTTATAATACCGTACCCTACCTGATGGTCGGAGCATAAATATTTATTTTCTCCAGGGGGACATCACAAGGCCACTGTAGGAGTCAAGTTTCTTACCGTACATCCACCAGTAACCGAACCGGCGTTATGGAATACATTGCGATTAAATAGTGTATTGCGATACAAATGCCGTAAGCGATGCATACGGATCGAGGAAAGAGTTTGAAAAAACGAGGCGCTCGCGCCGAGTTTTTTCAATTTTCCGAGATTCGTTATGCGCTTACGGCACGAGTATTGCATGATTTTTTTGCACGATGATTATTTATATAAATTTAATTATATTAATTGAGATATTATGTATATACATTACTGAAGATAGATGTTTATTTCAGAAAGTAATTCGCATGTGTTTGTTGTTATGGGAACCGAATATTTGCCCTGGGGGGCCTTGTCCATAAAGGCTTGTATTATGATGTGTGGCGTAAGTAAATTCTTACCGCACGGAAACTCTTACCGCATGGAAATTTGTTTTGTTTCCATAGCAACAAGATTGTGTGCGGGAATGATCCACGGCAACAATATTCGTAAGTACCACTAATTCGTTAAGTCGTACAAAAAAAAATATAACACGGTAAGCCTATGAGTAGATTTAACTGCAAAAATGTAAAAAATATCATACTCTAGGCGTATGTATCATGTATGCTCATGGTGAATTTAATTTAGAATAGTAGGCCTACATTAGTAGGTCTATTTGTTAGTTCTTCATAAAAATTGAACCTCACACAAACAAGCTGCATCAGAAGAAAAGCGAATTAAAAATGTCTGGAAAATTGCAATTTTTGAAAACAACTTATTTAGACAGACAGTTCTTTTCTCTTTAAGTTCATATACTAATTTTTAAATTCTGGCTGCTAGTTCCTTAGATAGACCCCCCCTTTTTTTTTTAAGAAGAATCATTTTGCCATGCCCTTTAGGCATCTATCAAATTTCATTGAAGTTCTCATACCAACTAATGGTTGTCACTAATATACTAGTAAGTAAGTGGAGCCATGCTGGGGTAAGAAATAACTGTTTGAACTTTGTATTTTCATCCCAACATGTGTTTTACACGCGTTTCGATACAAGTTTTGCTTAGTTTCCCATAAGAAGGAAATAGCTTGGTATTCAATTGTTTCAAACATCACAATTCTTCTATAAATTAACATATGAAAGTGATTTTGGTGTCATTTTGAAGTTTGAAATGTTCTCTGGTGCTTGTCGTTGCTAAATGTTTTAAATATGAATATTCAACTCTGTTTTAGATTTTTGTTTATAATGATGTGAACAAAAAATGTTTTCAGTTTATATAAATCTATGTAGCCTTTGCGGACGACATCGTAATTCTAGTCAAAGGAACCAGCAAACTAGAAGTAGAAAACAATGCCAATATCGAACTCCGGAAAATATCAACATGGGCAGAAAACAATAAACTATCATTTAACGAGCAGAAATCGAAAGCTATTCTCATAACAAGAAATAGACCAAGAACCGGACCAGACATACAGTTGTACCTAAACAGTAAGAGAATGACACAGGTAGATAGTTTGAGGTACCTTGGGGTAATAATTGATAAGAAATTCCGATTTAACCAGCATGTTGATTACATAGCCGAAAAGACAACAAAACTTATACACGCCCTTTCGAAGTCTGCCAAAATTAATTGGGGACTAAGATCAGAAGTAATGAGGACAATCTACAAAGGAGCTGTATTACCTATGGCATCTTATGGAGCCCCTGCATGGATCCAATCACTGACAAGAAAAAAAAATGCTGAAAAACTAAAAAGAGTTCAGCGATTGATAAACATAAAGATAGCCAAGGCATACAGGACAACATCATACGAAGCACTATGTGTGCTTACAGGATTAACCCCAATAATAATATTGCTAACGGAGACTGCTAAATTCTACAACATAACGAAAAAATCGGCAGGAGCTGTTACGCTCGCCGGGGAAGAAACAATTCTGGATACACCTACGAACTATGAGCATTGGCCCCACCCTGCAGAGAAAATAAGTATAACAAAAAAAAATGAACAAAATTATCCAATAAATATTTACACAGATGGCAGCAAGAACGACAACGGAGTAGGATCTGGAATAGTTATATATGTAAACAACCAACCTGTCCATCAGTTACAATATAAGCTACACAATAATTGTTCCAACAATCAAGCAGAACAATTCGCCATACTCAAAGCACTGGAAAAGCTAGAAGACATAGACACAAACGGATTAGAAAAATCAGTCGCAATTCACACCGACAGCAGGATAACTCTCGATCTGCTCAGCAACCACAAGAAACATAACGAATTAATCGACAGAATCCGATGCATCACGGCACACCTACAACGGCATAATTGGGTAATCCATTTCACTTGGGTGAAAGCCCACGTCGGAAACACAGGCAACGAAAAGGCAGACTGTCTGGCTAAGCAGGCAGCTGGCAGCACTGAAGTAGAAGCAGCTTTTAACAGGACACCATTAAGCGCGGTCAAAAGAACTCTAAAAGCCAATTGCTTGGAAAGGTGGGAAACAGAGTGGCAAGCTACAACCAAAGGTGCTATAACAAAAGCCTTCTTTCCTACTGTACAATGTAGATTACGGCTAAAAATCACCCTCACACATAACTTCACAGCGTTAACGACAGGACATGGCAAACTTGGCGCATACCTACACCGGTTCCAAATAATTGAAGACCCGACCTGCATCTGCAATAGAAACATTCAAACAACTGACCATATTTTGTTCGAGTGCGAAGTGCTAAAAAATGAAAGAAAAACACTAGAAACAAACATCCTTAGATTAGGGGGACATTGGCCAGCAGATAAAAGAGAACTAGTGAATAAATACTTAAAATATTTTCAGAAATTTGTAAATAGTATAGATTTTGACAGGCTACACAAAATTGTAATCTAGGCTAAGTATTTACCACATAGACTGTAATTAATACACCAAACATGTAATATTGCGCCATGCAATGGAGCATGTAGCAAATAAAGGTTTAAAAAAAAAAAAGTAGAGAATTATTCTGTCTACAAAATACTGAAAATTTTGTGTTTTTTTCATAGTTTTGAAGTAATCATGTTTCAAGTTTATAGTCTAAATTTTCAAGAAACAATTTTTATTTAAAAATTATAAATAATTACAGCACTTTTTTCTTGTGAAATGTCTTAATATACAGCTGTAAGTTATACTATATATAAAAAATTGAAAGTCCTGATGCTTAAAAATAAACATTTCATACCTCAAGGTGTACATATACCTTAAAGCCTACTTATTTTGCAACCCCCATTCACTGTAAAATTGTGTGTCACGTAACCAACAGGGACATCAATAGGAAGAGGAGGTCATGTCATTGAATTAATAAGCAAGTTATAAACCTGTTACTATGGCGACCGTGTCCTTACGTACTCTGCGGTTAATAAAGTGTAACTATGTCATATCTCTTACATATGCATCTGTATTTAGACTAATATCGTCCTTTCATAAAATGTCCATATGTGCAGTGTATTAGCATGTTTCAACCTTCCGTGGGGGGACTGCAGCCCCCTCAGCCCCCCTCTGAAATACATCGCAGGTCAGGGGCGTATTCCACGTGTTAATACGTTCACATTTAATTTTGAAAGACGGTAGGTAGTATAATTGCACATCCTGACTCATGAAATTCGAAAGGCTAATTCTAGCGTGATAGGGAAGACGCGAATAAGTCAAAATATCAAAGTTTTAGGACAGACAAAAAATTTATTTCCACGGCATTGTTACACTATTTAGATCAGCCCACCCATATATTTCTACATAGTAGACTATAAGGTTCTGTGTAAACATATCTGGTGGACTGAACTAAATAGTGTAACAATGCTGTGGAAATAAATTCTTTTTTTATCTTTGCTGAAACTTTGGTATTTTGACTTATTCGCTTTTTCCCTATCACTCTAGAATTGTGAAATAGAAACGCCGTTACAGCCTTGTCTAAATATATACAAAATACGCCAAAAATTGAATTTTTGTCATTGCGGCTCAATCTGGCATGAACGCATAGCTTAGCTACGATACCCGCAAAAGTTAATGGCATATGGATAATAGCCAATCAGAGGAACTGGCACTGTTACACCGCTTAGTATTTTGCAATTTGGTATGATACGAGCCATAATTGGCTGACGTTTTGCTTAATTTCACCCGTATGCACCTTTAAATTTGCGGCCGGTATAAAGCCGGTTGTCGACCAAGAGCTAAGCTACGCCTTACTAAGCTAAGCAAACCGCAGCTAAGCTAAGCTAACCGCAGCTAAGCTAAGCTAAAGTTGGATGCCCACCAAAAACTAAGTGAATGCTAGTCACTTGTTAGTGGTTTGCTGAGTTGGGCGGACGTTACAACGAAAATTATCAGTAGGCCTATGGGGGAGAAGGAAAATGTCTTGTGGATGGGGAATCCTAGCTTAGCTTACCCAGCGTGGGACTATGTGCACAGCTAACCCAGTTGACATAGCTCACTTAGTTTCCTTAGCTTAGCTTTGTTTATTTTGCAGTCGGCACAACTACATATGAAATCCCGCGCAGCTAAGCTAAGTTAGTTCAGCTTAGTTCACATTCAGTGCGGGATTTCATACGTAGTTGTGTCGACTTAACTACGTATGAAATCCGGCACAACTATATATTAAATCCCTCACTGTATGTGAGCTAAGCTAGTAAAGCTAAGCTAAGTTAGCTTAGCTCTCGGTCGACAACCGGCATGACAGCTGTCTCTGCCAACCGAGTTCCAAAGCGAGTAGTGCTTGAAATGGTGCTTGATAAATTTTCCAGTTAGTGAGAGAGCAAGGAAACTTAATTTTGTTCTATGACTCAGGAGCTTCAAATTGGTGGTATAAATAAGACCAAGCCGCGGCTCAAAACTCACTAATTCATAGCAGCTGCTTGGTTTGGTATAAATAAAACGCGGCTTCCTCAACCACCTGCCTAGCCGTTGCTCAACGACCTTGACAGCTCAGCCGCTGCTTAGGATTTGGTATAAATAAAACTCTCTGTTGGTAGCAGCGGCTTGCTTTTTTCTGAGGTACCTCATTTGCGGACTCAGCTTGCTCAAGTGAAGTTTTTAATCGTACTGGCGGGGTTCATGGGGGTGATTTTTTAACCAATATGAGTAATTTATAATGAACGTATGGATTATGATGTGCACAGATGTAAAGAACCGGTTGTACAATAAAATTGTAAAACATGTGTAACTTAACTTTGTTACTTTTCTTTATTATTATAATAATAATAATCATGAAATAATACATCATTATAAGTCTAACACATTCTCATATTTTACTGTTATCAATATGAACTAAAATATTTCAAACGTGAATAATTCTTTTAACACTATTTCAAATTGTAATGCTGTAAACTAAATAACTTCAAATCTATTATGTAGCAAGTAGATTCAAAACGAACGTATTTTATGAATTAATTATGGAAAATAATTAAATATTAATAAAAGAACTACATATATATGTAGACCTACCTTCTTTACTAATAGCAAAACATATTGAAATAAAAATGGAAACTCCATCCTCTTACAAAGCTATTTAATGTGGGACAAAATAAGCTGATCTGAAGAAATCTCACACCCTTAAAAGCTTATCCGGGTTTGTTTGTCTTGCTATCAATTTGACTATGCCCCCTCTTCAAACAAACATAAATACTTGGAGGGAATGAAAGAAACGGGGTAGAGCACCAGCTTTTAGACTCTTCAGCAAACTATTAAAACTGCTAAGATTATAAAATATCCTAATTATTTACCTAATAGGTACTAAGTATACTTGTGATTTTAGGACAATTGCCTACTCTGGTAACTATTATTTAAAATGTTAAACTATAATACGTTTCTATGACGGTACAAGTAAGCAAAATATCGAAATGTGCTTATTAGTATAAAATGTTAACTTTTGTTTATTAAAATTAAGTAAAATTATATCTGTCTACTGTTTTAGTTAAATGCTTAATTCATTAATTTACAAGCCTAAACATAATTTTGAGTGCCCTAAAATCAAGGTTTTCTAATAAAACATGAATACTAGAGAATACTGTAGGATAAAAATTCCTCTGACACTGGGGCTTGAACCCAGGACCTTTTAATAGGCTACTAGGCCTAGAGATGTAACAACTACGAGGACATGTTCTCACTCTCTTGTCTCTTTCCTTTCTCCCAAAGTAGCTTCTCTTTCTTTAAATACAATACTTTTATACATTATATACTGAACTTTAAATTTTAAATCGGTCACAGACAGTCAAGTGGCATGTTTGTTGATTCAGCTGCCATGTGCCGGGCGGTATGGGATGCAGGTGTTCAAGCACTTGCTACCAGTAGCCTGAGCCGCGGCTATGCAGGGAGAGGAAATTTTTATTTATTTCAAACAGCCAGCCGTTGCTATATTCTCAACCTTCTCATAAGCAACGGCTAGGTAGCAGTGGCTTTGTTTTTATTTATACAACCAAATGTCTTTGCCTTAGTATTAGTAAGGTGCGACTGTGACGTACACATCAGCAAAGAAACAAACGAAGTTGCGTTCTTTGTTTCAGTCTCGTTATATAAGGGAGATTGCCCCGTCAGACCTCGTTACCGGTCAACAAATAGTTACAATTATTAAGACATTGACGGGGCAAACTCCCTGGTGATATTATTCTAATATATGAAGGTTGAATAATATTCACTGTGTGTGACAATTAGGACTCGGATTTGAAGGTTTTAACCTATTTTTCCCCAGTTTCCTAATAAGAACATTTTAACTTACTTTTCCGTTTCATGCCCCTTGCTTCCGAATATATGAATCTTATAGAACCTAAAAAGGGCTAAATCGGACTCAAGGATCTAAAAGGGGCTAAGGAGGACTTTTGCTGAAAAACTAGGGCTAAAGAGAAGAGGACTTCTGCTGAAAAAATAGAGGCTAAAGAAGACTTTTGCTGAAAAAATAGGGGCTCTAGAGGACTTTTGTAGAAAAACACAGTTTTTAAATGCATTTCCCAATTAATGAAACGGAAAATAAATATGTGACTTTGTGCATTTTAAGAAAAGACATAATAAAAATAAATTTACACAACGGACTGAAAGTAACAATGTATATGTCGCTTGTTTTTGTAACTCGAAAATGTGCCGCCTCACCGTCCAGGGAAGTGAGGCTTGTGCCATCTGCAATACCTTGAAATCTGCAACTAATCCATTGTCCGATGGACGGACACTTCCCCGTCCCCCTCACAATCTTATAAAGCACCATTCTGGCACTTAATAAACAAAATAGTAAAAATATTCAGAAAAATGCAGTCCCAAGTATTTGATACGGTTTACAGTGCTCATGACGACATAGTTGTTGCGTCACAGTAAACTTAGAAGGCATTCGATATTTTGTGACGTCATTCCGAGCGACGCGAACAAGTGAATCATAATTTGATTGTTTCCGCCGACGTGAGTCTTTGTGTAACGTAGAGTCGTATCACCTGTTTTATTGCTATTTTAATATCAATGCGGCCAAACCTTCTGACGTGCTGTACATGCCATTAAACCTATAAAGGTCACGCTTTGTGGAAATATGAAACCGCGATGCATTGAAAACGAATAGGCTACCAACACACTTCAAGGGAAAGGCATTTTTCCTAGAAATTACTGGGATGGTTTATGGTAATTTTTCATCCCTTTTGAAGTTATAAGGTCATAACCTTAGTTTGGAGTAAATTGAATTCATTCTCTCTCTCTTCACCTCTCCCTTTTAGGGACATTTAAGAGACCGGAGCCGCCCGGCCTTACAAGGCCGCGACCTGTCGGGAGAGGGATTATCTATGAATCACATACATACTTTTTTGACCAGACAAGGACATGGAGGGCCTCCCCGGATGAGTGATCAGCCCAATGCCGGACCACCTCCGAGACAACACGAACACATAGGACAAGACACACCAACACATAGGACAAGACACACCATTCACACACTCACACACACTCCAATCAAGGCGAGGATGGGATGAAGATGATAATGACGGCCAGATGATATCCGGGGACCACAAAGGTCTAAAGTTACCCGACATTTGTCTCACAGGTGAGGAAAAACCCCGGAAAAACCCCGGAAAAACCCCCACCTAGGTAACTTGTCCCGACCAGGATTTGAACCCGGGCCCGCTGCATTTTATTGATCATGAATTAAGGAAACGTGTTAAGCCACTAATGCATGTGTTATAATCATGTATTATGCAGCTCAAATGTTATACACTACCATGGCATAGCAGAGTAAATAAATGACAATAATCTCAATAACTATAAGAGGCTTTGTCCTGACGGACTGAATGAATGACTGGCTGACTTAATGACAGAGAATCAACGCAGAGCCTAAATATAATAGGCAGGGACTTGGAATTTTGACAGTGCCTTCGTTTCATAATGTAAGTGCTCACTAAGAAAGAATTTTGCAAAATTTTGATTTTAAATGCCAAAAATTGAATGTTTTTGAGAATACTTTATCCCTTTTTACACATAATTATCAAATCCAAATCACAGTTCACATGACAATGTAATAAAGTTATTATTATTATTTTAGCAATTCATTACCTAAATTAAATCAGGTAAACTGATATAAAAAAGTGCCAGTTTGTTTTTGTTGAATCAATTATAATTGCAATTATGATATACAGAAAATAAGTTTTTCTAATCAGATTAAAATCGACCAGCGTTAGCAGATCTACAGATTTGTGATACCTTGACAATCGCGCGCTCACATAAAAATAAAAAATAAAATTTAAAAAACCCATGTCAAATCGGCCGGCTCCGGGATTTGATCCAAGACAGTAATATCCAATTTTACGACCTAGTCAGATCTACTAACTGGATAGAGATTTATATTAAACAAGATATTAACTTAAAGTTTATATTTTTTCTCAACATATTGTTGACATACGTGAACTCTTGCTTTCCTTTGGCTACAATAAGGATCGCTGTTAAGGTAAACAGGAAGTGGTATACAGATGAGTTAAAGCTTATGAAAAATAAAAGTATGGAGTATTACTATCTGGGGAAGACCATTGGCCTATCTTACTATTGGGAACGCTACAAGACCATGATGAACCTATATAATGGATACGTGAAAACGGCCAAGCTTACATTTAACGATACCCTAATAGGTGAGACCTGTGATAAACATAGAAAAATGTGGAAGATAATTAATAGCTTGTGCTCAGTGAACTGTGTATCTCGGGACATTTCTGACGATTCAACTATGAACGCTGAAACATTTAATAACCACTTTGTAGATAATATCTCTGAGCTTGTGTCTAAAATTGAGGTTAGTAAGTAGAACGTTGAACAGTACTTGGAGAATACTCCTGTGAATCCTAACGTTTTTCAGTTCTGTCAAGTGAAGGTGGAAAATGTGTTTGCAGCCATCAACTCAATGAATAACAGTGGCAGTCTGGATATATTAAATTTAAACTCCTCGATTTTTAAACTTTCTAGTGATCACTTGTGTGAAGTACTTACTCATTTAATAAACTATTCCATCACTAAAATCACATTTCCGGACAGGTTAAAAGTGTCAAAAATTATCCCTATTTATAAAAAGGGGAAAAGTCCAATCCTGACAACTATAGGCCTATAGCTCTGGTGCCCGTGTTATCTAAAATAATTGAAAGATTACTAGCGGATCAGATTAGTACATATCTTGAAGAAAATGGTCTACTAGCAAGTGAGCAGTATGGTTTTCGTAAAAATAGATCAACCATTGATGCTATAAATATGTACATTCAAGACACTCTGGATGCAATGGAAAGCCAACGACATGTATGTGCAAAGTTCTTTGATTTATCGAGAGCTTTCGACACAGTCTCTCACGAGATTCTATTGTGTAAATTAAAACAGCTAGGCTTCAGCGAGGGTGCTGTCAAACTCTTAAAATCATACTTATCGAATAGATCTCAAGCAGTATATTATAACCGCAATCTTTCTGGCTTCAGATTAACTCAATTCGGGGTCCCACAAGAGTCTATTCTGGGGCATCTACTTTTTATCATATATGTGAACGATCTCCCCAAGAATGTTAGCGGTGACGGAGTTTCTTGCTATATGTATGCTGATGACATCTGTATGAACTTCAAAACTAGTGGGTTAAATAGCGTACTGTTAATTGGTGGAAAAGTGGATGTCCTAAGTGATTGGTGTAAAGCCAATAAGCTAGCACTAAATTTAGATAAAACTCAGGATTTAGTTATTACCTATGCCAATACAGAAAGGGTAAAACCACCAGTCAAAGTCTTAGGTATGTGGATACAAGATAATTTAAAATGGAACTCGCACATTGATCGTATAACACCTAAAATTGCACAAGGCGTCTTTATGATAAGAAGACTTAAGAAGATGGTGTCGCTTGAAGTTTTACTGAAAGTGTATTACAGTTACGCTCACAGTATGCAGTGTTTGTGCTTCAGAAGAGGGCTGGGGTAGCTCCTCACACCCACTGCAAACCCTATTTTATTAAAATGGCGATCCTGCCCTTGATATGTATATATATTTATCAGTGTCTTATTTATACCAAAGGTAACAGTAATCTCTTTTTAACAAATAGAGACACCCACATTTATGAAACTAGAAATAGTCACAAGTTGAAACCATATTCTTGCTCCTATAGTAGGTCACAAGCGGGATGTAAATACGAGTATACTGCAGTTAAATTATTTAATCACTTACCCGCTGAGGTGCAAGAGATGGAGGAAGTCAAATTCAGAAGAACTATAAAGAGATTTTTATTGCAACCTTGTTTTTATAGTATAGAGCAGCGTTTCTCAATCTATGGTCCGCGGACCACTGGTGGTCCGCGAAGATGTTGCAGATGGTCCGCAGACATAATTTAAAAATATCATAAAGCAAGTGGAAAGTAAAGAAGTAAAATTTTTTCACATATTTCGTTATAATGACCTATAATTAATACCCCAAATATTAAGAATATAGGCCTTCTTTTAAAAATGGGATGTAAAATTATGGGTCCGTAAATTTTTTTTAGACATTTTAGAGGTCCTCGGATTCAAAAAGGTTGAGAAACGCTGGTATAGAGGAATACCTGCAGACTCCTCAAACACATGACTGTAAAGTCACCTGACTTTTCCAACACAATTGTAAAATTATTACATTATAATATATAATATATAATAAATATTATAATTATAATATTATAAAATATAATAAAAATATTATTATTAATATTATTATTATTATTATTATTATTATTATTATTACTATTATTATTATTATTATTATTATTAACGAATCCACGTTTCATCCCCTGTCACGATGGATTTCAAAAACTCGTTTTACTTTTTCCGAAATTGAAATTACTTTTTTTCCGAAATTGAAATTACTTTTTCCGAAATTGAAATTACTTTCTCCGAAATTGAAATTACTTTCTCCGAAATTGAAGTTACTTTTTCCGAAATTGAGGTTGAAAAGGTGTAGACCGTTGGCCTCTAGATATTGTAGTAACACCGAATATTGGTTATTTTTACTTTTGTGGGTTAACCCCATTTTTGCACAACACCGTAAGTTATAGATTCTTATGCTGAGAGGCAAGAACCAGTGCGGCCAACACGTGCTCTTTTATACAGTACCCGATGCGTGGGTTTGTTATGCCAATTATGACAGTCCGGAAAACAATGCCATCGTTCACGTAAGTATTATTGCATTGCAAGCTACTACGAGGGGTTGGAATTCTTAGCCAGTTTGATTCTGCTCTTAGAGTTGTTATGGCGCGAATCTAAGTGGTTATACCAACTGGTAGTTGAATTTCTAAGTGCTTCGGGATAAGTTATGGTGTCCAATCAGGCAAGTGATAATTACGACTATATGTGTAGAGTTAGGTTCTTTCATAGCAAAACAATGGATATATTTCGGATGCCCCCCCCCCGGTAAGTGATAGGCATCGACCCAGTGATCATACCAGTGGTCCCAGGCGGCTAACTTTATTTTTTGTATTTTTTTTTATATTGCAAGTGGGCCAACAAGTGGTGCAGGTGTTGCAAATAAATACCTGTAATGCATACACACATTACAAAATATTAAATCAAATCAGGTAAACCGATGTAAGAAAGTGCCAGAATGCTTTTGTTTAATCAGTGATAATTGTAACTATGATGTGTAGAAAAGAAGTTAATTTTGTTATCTATATCCGAGTTAAGCTCCAGATCGATTCATTAAGCAGGGCTTACGGAAGAACAAATTGTCTAAAGTTGGATAGACTAATCATATGTGAAGGAATATGTGGGTAGTGTTCGTTGCCAAAGCTAACTGTATTGCAACTTCCAAAGCCGTATATGAACACTGTAAAACCATATGTTGTCATGAGAACTTATTTGCATTTCATAAATTCTTTCTAAGATACCGTATATCCATGAAATAGACACTAAATTGGGCATTACTTCGGTACCGGTTAACCAATTTCTTCCAATATCAATAGGCTTCTTCCCATGGACGAAATAAATGCGTGTACCAAATTTCTTGAAAATCTGATAAATCGTATTTGAGTTATCGCGCATACAGGCACAAAGATATTTTCTTGTCCACCACACAATCTCAGAAAGTACCACTCTGGCACTTACTAACACAACACGCTATTCTCACAACAATACCCATATTAATATATATATACGTTGGTCAGCGTCTTTTTAGACAGTGGAATGAGTGGATATTGCCCACCCTAAAACCGGTTGTAAAGTAAACAAGTAAGTCACTCTTGTGTAGAGGCGAGTAATGTGCTAGAACGAGACAATCTTACTTATTAAGTGCCAGAATGGTACTTTATGAGATTGTGTGGGGGACGGGAAAATGTCTGTTGCAGCTCCATTCCAAAGACTAAGCCTAGTAAAAAGCCGGTTCCTTGGTGGAGCGATGCCCTAAACCAAAAGCGCCTTGAAACAAATCGGAAAAGGCGACA
Organism: Ectobius pallidus; assembly: GCA_964059195.1. Classification (NCBI taxonomy): domain Eukaryota; kingdom Metazoa; phylum Arthropoda; class Insecta; order Blattodea; family Ectobiidae; genus Ectobius; species Ectobius pallidus. The sequence goes on from CAXKWD010000007.1 coordinate 17,641,276, forward strand.
ATTCCAACGAGTAAGCAGTAGAACTGACCCTGATAGGCGAAACGCACTACATGCAGAATACACCCAATGCAGGAGAGAATACTCTCGGCAAATCTACCTTGCGAAAACCGAATCTTGGCGTGCGTTCGTCACTGACCAAAGCACCCTTAACTCGTGGGGATTAGCATACAAACTCCAAGCCAATAAGTTTCACCCAAATACTGCCATACACAGCCTCCAAGCCCCAGATGGCACAATTGCCGACACCTGGGAAGCAGTAGCCACCGTCATGTCAGATGCGCTAGTACCGGACGACACCCCTGCAGGCGAAACCCCAGAACACCAGCTCCTGCGTCGAGCTGCTAGACTCCCCTTTCACAATGAAATAATTGCTGACCCCTTCAACCTCATAGACTTACAGATAGCACTGGACAAAACAAATAGTAAAACTGCTCCAGGAATAGACCAGATTCACCCCGAATTTATCAAACACGGTGGAGAACTTCTCCAAATCAAGCTTCTTAACATATACAATGCCTGCCTTCAGCATAGCATGTTTCCCAACCAATGGAAAAGCGGACTTTTAAAAATAATTTTGAAAGACGACACTAAGGACCCATCGCTCCCAAGATCTTACCGACCTATCTGTTTGCTCCCGGTAATGGGAAAACTGTTCGAAAATCTCATAGCCTCTAGAATCACCGAAATCCTTGAACAAAACTTATCGCATCGACAATTTGGATTCCGACCAGGAAAATGCACAGAAGACGCGGTCTCACTGTTGCAAAGCAAAATCGCGAACTCCACGTCCAAATACCTCCTTGCTATCTTCATCGACATAGAAGGCGCATTTGACAATGTCTGGTGGCCACATGCGCTGGAAAGGCTTAGAATAATCAACTGCCCACAAAACATTTACGCTGTCATCCGTGACTACCTTAGCTCTCGACGAATCACAATTAGAGACAGCATTCACACTTTCTCTAAGGTTGCGACCAAAGGGTGTCCCCAAGGCTCAGTATTGGGGCCCAAGGTGTGGAACCTTATCTTCGACGAAGCACTAAATACTATACTTGAAACTAACCAGGTCGACCTAATAGCATATGCGGACGACGCCGTTATACTCGTCGAAGGAATGTCTAGGAACGAACTGGAGCGCAAATCTCGTGTTGCGCTAGCTGCGCTCACACGTTGGTCCGCTAAAGGAAAATTAACAATCTCACACACTAAGTCACACATGATGTTCCTTAAGGGACAACTAGGAAATCACCCTCCAGACATAAGACTAGGCCAAGTTCGACTCCCCCGAGTACAGGAAACACGATATTTAGGAATCACGATACAGGAAGGTAACAAATTCACAGCTCATGTACAGCGCATATGCGCCACAGCTAATAGACTCACGCAAGCCCTTGCCCGGTTATCGGGACAACAGTGGGGCTATAGATTCACAAATTACAAGATATTGTATTCCGCCATTTTCGAATCAATCATCGCCTATGCTGCAAACGGCTGGGCGCCCTACATCAAAGCAAAACACTTAGGAAAACTCCGCTCGGCCCAAAGACTTGCCCTAATCAAATTCACGAAAGCATACAAAACAGTTTCAAACGATGCGCTTCCTGTAATTGCTGGGGTATTGCCAGTAGACTTACTTTTAAAGGAAAGAATAGCCAAATACCATGTCCGAAAACAACTGCCACACACCATACACGATCTCCAGATTGGGCCAGACGAACTAGTAAATTTTCACCGAACACAATTGTACACTCAGATCAGAAACGCTACCTTGCGCTCTTGGCAACGAAGATGGACCGTAGCTTTACATGGTAGGATCACACGAGACTTTTTCCCGAGCGTCATCCAAAGACAGTCCATACCTGGATTCAATTAGACCACTACACCACGCAATTCCTAACAGGACACGGAAACTTTGCTGCCAATTTGGCACGATTCCGGCTAACAGACGCACCTAGATGCACCTGCGTAGATAACGAGCTTGACTCAATGATACACGTTCTTTACTCATGCGCACATTTCAGCGAAGCGCGCCGTCCTCTACGCGCGGCCGCTCGAGCAGAAAATGAACTCTGGACACCAAACTTAAACTTTTGGACCAGAAAACACAATTTCCCGATATTAAAACAGTTCGCAAAAGCTGCACTGACTGAAAAGGACCACTTAAACTAGACAGGTAGATTGCCAACTGGCTGAGCAATGCTCACTACCCTAGGCTGGGCGAGGTTTAGAGAGGGGTTTTCCCTCGCCTGTAAGGCAAATGCCGGCCTAGTACCACCCCTCAAAATAACAAAGAAGCATGCAATAATTACAACAATCAACAGTACAAAACAACTCAACAATCTCACAAACACAAAACTCTAAACAATCAAGAACACTACTCACTCCGTAACACCGCACACACAAACACCTAGCTGATGAAAGCTTGAAAATGAATCAAGATACCAGCTTGGACACGTCACGATCCACCACATCCCTTCAGGATGGAACACACTCACGATAGGGACATAATCACAAATGGTTACCAGAATTTGGTTTGACCCGAGGTACTGGCTTCATTGCTTGGCACTCGGGGGGTAAGGGAGGGCACACAACAACAACAACAAAAAATGTCCGTCTGTTTGTCTGTCTATCCGTGTGTCTGTACGCGCGATAACTGAAATACGCTTTATTGGATTTTCATGAAACTTGATATACGCATTTATAAATTCCATGGGAAGAAGCCTATTGATTTTTGTTCCCGAATTTCTTCATTTCTAATTCTTTCCATCCTAGAAGTTCTATTTGCTCTTCTCCAGAAATCCATTTCCGTTGCTAATAATTTTCTTTCCTCTCTCTTTTTAATTGACCAAATTTCTGAACCGTATTGTACTATTTTCTTAACTATTGAATCATAAATATACTATGTAAAAGTTCTTCACGGGCTAACAGCCGAGTCGAGGTTTTAAAAAACTCCAAGCTTTCGGACTCCATCTCGCCGAGAAAAGTTCAAACCATTTACATAAATATACTGTTTTTCCTTCTCGTGATACATCTATCCCGCAATTCGTCATTTAATAAGCATTTTAAATGTTCTTACCTGATATAAATAATGCCTTCGCCAAAAATGATACAATCTCGGTCCGCTTTTGGATAAGAAATCCAAAACCGATTTGTTAATAGTTTGTTGAAGAATGAGCTATTTTAATTGAGAAGATCAGGATCACTATTTACGGTTGACAAGATCTTTCTTAATGTTCGCTTTTTTCTCCTGGATCCTCCCGTTTCTCCCTCTCATTCCACCAACACTCTCCACTTCACCTTCAAACTCCCCCTCATTATCATCCCGTTTCCTTTCCCGGCTTTCTGGCCATCTCCCTCTGCAGCGCCCGCTGCGGGCCTCTCTTTTCCTGCCCGCCCATCGTGGCTTGTGGTCATGCGGGTTGCTGGTGGTGTGCCGCGACCCTACGGGCCCTCTCTGTGAAGGACCCTCGACGCGTGGCGCACGTGGTTAGGTGTCAGGTACTTGCTGGATGTTGGAGAGTTCCGTTGCATAACGGTTGAAAACTTAATATGGAGTGGTTTTTGGAATATTGTTGTCTCGTAGAATTTTCGCCCGGTTCTGCAGAGTACATGTGTAAAAATGTTTAGACATTGACAAAATAATGTAGATTTGTATGGAGAAAATATTACTCACAGGGGTTGAAAATAAGCGAAGGTCTGTTTGAATTTTAACGTTGCCTATCATTCCCCAGGTTAAAGAGAGTATGTGTATAATTTCCTTCACATCGGTGTAAGCATGTGGGTTTGTACGGAAGACAAACACACAACTCTTCTTTATTATATAGATAGTCCCAGTGCTTTTTTTTTCTAAAAAACATAGCCAGACTTGCCCACATATTTTGAAAGAAAGTGGAATTGCAAGGTTATATTCGTAAGCCCTACATATCGATTCCGCCTGTAAGCTGCAATTAAGTTCATGATATACTCACAGGGTTTCTTGCACCTTTCACAAAACGTAAGGGAACACAATTGAAGCTTTTACTTTTATAAGGGTCTATAACACAGATTCTATTAATTTCAGCGTGTCTCGAGAATGATAACAAGGGTGTAAGGCTTCTGCGTTTCTGTATACCAGCTGTCAAATTTACTGAAAGGGAAGACATACAGCTTTTGGTGAAATTCATTTTTTTTTCTTCTTCAATGAATTGTTTTGTAAACCTTATAATTTGGCATGTTCTTTATTGACTACCTCTACAATTACATACCATTTTCAGAATTAATTAATCTGTTAAAGTTATGGGTAATTATCGTTACAAAAAAGCAGCCACGTTTCGTACGGTTGCGTGCACATCGGCACAGGTGCACATCGGCACAATCGCATTTTCGTGCACATCGGCATATTATTTTTATCTTGCAATATCATCGTCCTCATTTCTACACACCCTTCGTGGGGGTGGACATAGAGACAAAGTTGGAATTACATTATCGTATTGAATGCAATGGAGTTCACAGTAACTGCTAGATAGACAGAAAGACAAACACTTCCTTTTATTATTATAGATACATACTGTGTACATTAATATCATAATTGTATTGTTTAGAAATCATTCATAAAGTATCTGCCTGCGATTGAATGAGACTTTGAATTAACCTAACCCAACCCAACCTAACCTAACCTAACCTCACCTGACAACCTATCTACGATATCAACGGTCGGTTTCCTTAGCCGCGGTAGCTAAGGGGTGCTGCCTTGGAGCCGTGGTGAAGGAGGCTGTAGGTTTGAGTCTCTATGTCCACCCCTGCCCCCAACGTGGTGTGTGGCGATGAGCACGATAACCATTACAAGATAAAAATACTATGCCGACGTGCTCGAAAATGCGACTGTGCCGATGTGCATGCGTGCCAATGTGCACGAAATGCCATTTCCGTAATAATTTCTACAAATGGCAATATTTTTTTGGTAACAAACATATGAACAACATCAACTACAATCTTTGGGATATCTGCATTACAAGTATTTTAAAAATTCATTTCTTTAGGTTTTGTTTTTCATAAAAATTTATATTTTTTAAAAATAAACTAATAATGTTAATTGAATGATTGTAGATAATGTTCATATCATATTAAAAAATACACAGAAAAATAATCACTCAGAAATATTGATATTTGTGTAAGTTATCGAGGAAAAGGCAATTCAGTACATGAAACGTGGCTGCCATTATGTAACGATAATTAACCGTAACTTTAACAGTTTTAGGCCCAGTTGCATAAAACATTAATCGAAGTTTAAGCACTGAAACTAATCTACAGTCAAGCTAAACTTAGAATTTTGGTTGTATAAAAGCTAATCCAAGATTAATTCACCTTGATCGAAGATCAGATTTAACCGGCAAACTTTCTAAGGTTAATCTATATGAACTTAGATTAGCTAAGATACGAAATTACTTTTATATATTTTTAAAGTAAATAAAACTGAAATGGTAAGTCGTTTTGTATTTAATTACTTGTATACAGAATTTGTATGGAAATTTCGCATTTCAACTATTCGCTAAACGCATTGTTTCGAGCTTATGAGCTACACATAGGATGCATTTTTAGGTTATGTTATTTTTAGATAACTAGGATGGTTCATCCGAAAATGAAGGTTTTTAGTTTCCTCGGGACCCTCGTGTATTTCAACACAGAACTCAGTGAACACCACTTTAAAATGAGATTTCGATTATGTAAACATATAGTCGAGGAACTACAGTGCTTTTACTGTACGACTTGGCCGGCAATCGCACGGGCCGCTCCACCGTCACAGATAAACCGCATGCGGGGCCAGGAGCGTGTCATATCACGGTACTCCCGGCGAATCGTATATATTTCCGTAATGGTAATCACAATAAAATATGAAAATATGAAATATAAAATTAAAATATAAATTTACCTTATCACAGGAGATGTTGGAAATGCCGTCCATACGAATCGTACATAAACATTCTTTGTTCTAATGTATAATTATTCGTGGCATTTTTAAAACACTTAAAAACACTTCAAGCAAAATTAAAAACTACTTTAACCATAAAAAAAACACAAACACTGCTGTAATAATTATTCACGTGTGAACGCAATCAGATCACATGCTAGACTTCAGCGACGAGACAACGAGGCATCACTTGGGCGCTTGATGCATGAGTCACAGATAGTCGGCCCACGCGATTGCCGGCCAAGTCGTACAGTAAAAGCACTGTAGAACAAAGACTGCGTCCACAGCTAGAAACTCAAACTAAAAGAAATCATGCATCGAATTCAATGTTTATAATTCTGCTCACCCTGCGATTATTTGCAATGGTAGCTTCCGGATGGTAATTGGGAATATTTTCCATATGAATAAAGGAACTGCAAGTAGAACCATACAATAAGTAGCAAGAGAGATTGCAAATTTTAACCCCAGTTCATCAAGATGCCTACTGACGAGAATGAAAAAGCCGTGTAATGCGATGCTTTTATGACATGTGTAATTTTCCTGGTGTTCTGTTATCTATTTTCCTTTTAATAATTAGCTATAACAACAACAGACAATTACGTAACATTAACTGAGACAAAAGAAAATCGAACAGCGCAGACAACTGACATTCGATGCGATAATATTATGTATTTCCCTCGCATTTCCCTCGAACTTGGCGCTGTTGTCAAACGTCTTTCTGTGATCTTCGATTAGTACTAAACCAAATTCGTGTGATCTACGATTAGCGTTATACAACTCGAGCAGCGAATTAATCTGAGTTCAGTTCTGAACTTCGATTAAAACTGAACTACAGTTAGCGATTTTTATACAACTGGGCCTTATTAGTTTTGAAAATAGTATGGAATTATACAAGTAGTTAATAAAGAGTGTCAGATTGCGAGGTTGTAGAGCCATTCATTGCTGAGAAAAAAAATAATCAATTTCACCTATTTCTCACCTATGAATTTCATCCAAAGCTGTATGTCCCCCTTGGCAGGGCCGTCGCGTGGTTTGTTGGCGCCCGGGGCAAGATTTCGTCAGGCCCCCCCCCCCAAAAAAAAACTCAATCCCACGTTCACCCACCCGACATTCCACCTATCTGTAAGGATTCAAGGATTTGAGGTCCAGCGCCCCGCCCACGCGACGGCCCTGCCCCTTGGTGTAATTCTAATAAACTTAGTCTCAATCAAAATAAAACGGTTAACATCAATTTTAGTTTACGCAGAACTTCATATCATATTGATTCATCTGTTAAGTTCCTAGGCATTTATCTCGATCCCGATTTAGGATGGAAGTCCCATATCAAATATGTAGCAAGTAAAATTAGCAAAGGTCTCTTTATGCTAAGAGTTCTTAATCACAGTATTAGTAAAACAACTTGAACAACTGTTTATTATAGTCATATATACAGTGATCCAAGCTACGGAGTCTTGCTGTGGGGCAACCGTGCCTACACAAACAAACTTCCATGTATATATGTGTGGGGAAAATCATTTTTACTTTAAACTCAGGATTAAACTAGTTTGAAGTAAATCCAGGTTTAAACTGACTTGGAGAAAACGGCCCTTATTCATGTAAAAGAGAACTTGTCTGATTACACTCGATGCACATCTCTTCATAACTATCCTACTCGAAGCAGTAGTTATTTATATATAAATAAATGTAAATATAGCAAGACTCAGAGTTATGAGGTGATGTCATTGAATTTATTCAATAGTCTCCCAGAAAACATAAAGAGAATGGCTTTAAGTAATTTTAAAAGAACAATCAAAAGATTTCTATCAACTAACCCTCTCTACAGTGTTGAAGAGTATTATAATATTGAGTGGTTTTAATTGTAACCGCCGGCGTGGTCTTGTAGTTATCGTCGCTGACTACAGATCCGTCGGCCCGGGTTCGATCCCCGGTACCTCCTCGGATTTTTCTGAGGTAGGGAGGTCTGGTAGGGGTGCACTCAGCCTCGTGATTCAAAATGAGGAGCTACTTGATAGAGAAATAGCGGCTCCGGTCATGAAAACCACCATTAACGGTCGTGGGTGTCAGCATTCGGCATGCTGACCACATACCCCCAATCCTGCCATCTGCCAACGGTAGATGACGCAGCGGTCGGGTGGTAGGCCAAGTCCCTTCAGGGATGTAGCGCCACGGAGTTTAGTTTAGTTTCGGTTTTAATTGTAGTTGTAAGTTGTATTTATTTTTTCTTGACGTTGCTATACATTGAATATGTCTGCAGCAATAAATCTCTACCTATCTATCTTAATGTTGCCTATCAAAGTATTGCAGTCTGGCCTCACACAAATGTCTGTCTGGTTCTGTATGTTGAGAGAATAATGCACCTCGTGTTGTGGGTCCGGCTTATCTACCCGCTAGGGGCTGAATCACGTTTATCGCCCCGAGACTGGATTCAGTTACTCAAGTCCATGTGATTTCTTTCTGTAACTCCAACAAGACTCTGGAGACCGACATCTGGAAGGTTTCTTATTATTAAAAACGTGAGTCTCCTTCCTATATGTGCAACATGGAGCTACAGCCTCTTAATCCAATTACATAACATCCCTTTAAAACGTGGTTCTAAAATGTTTAACACTTTATCATTGATAATGTAACGAGATTTTATCGACTATTCCACTCATACGCCGCGTGTTTGATATTGACCAAAAACGTTTAGCATTTCCTCGGATATAGACCAATCAGGGCCGTTAATCTTACAATATTCTTGTAGGAATCGGGAGGATGCCATTTTATCAGGTAAAACGTGCTGCTCGTCACTGGACACTTAAGCATCAGTGTGCAGTGATTAATACGTCATACGCTGTCATTAAGAAACACGAAAACAGATTATTTTATACAACATAACTTGTTTGCAATTGAAATAATAGAAATGTACATTGATTAAAAACACAATTTCGATACGGTGCTAGCCAGTTCATGCGCTTTTATTCTGTTCTGCTGTTAGCTTACCTGAATTAAATTAACTACGTCTTATATGCACCATTGGTAGCACTGATTACACCATGGTAGCTCGAATCGATTCATGGTTGGTTGATACACAGTATGCCGTGATCTCGCAGTTGTTGTTTTTGTTTTTATACAACAAAGCACGAAAGTAATTATTATTTGTATAATCCATTTCATTTTTATTCATGGAAAAGTCTTAATAAATCCAACTCGAGTTGACGAGTTTCATCAGTCGCTTATCTATCGATAAACTCGTCAACTCTCGTGGAATTACCTGTGAAAAATTATCTTGAGAGAAGAAGAATCGAGTTAGGCCTATAGGCCTATATATTGTGATAATTTAGCGAAAACTCACAGATATAGGAAATTATCAAATACGAAAATGGATAAAACATTTGTGTCTTTGAAAGCGAAATAGCATATGGCAGCACAATCGTTATATTATAATATATCGATTGTTTCGCTGTCGGCGATAATCATGCTTGGTGCGACTTCTCATCAGCCGTTTTATTTTTTTATTAACCTCCTTGGTATAACCAATAATATCGTGTTATTAATATTGTATTTATTACTATTCAGGATTTAAAATGATTATTCACCATACGTAGGATATAATTGTACTTTATAATTGCATGCCTCCTTTTGTTCCTTGTGCAACTCATATATAGGCCTATATATATACATATATATATATATATATATACACATACATATATATATACACATACATACATACAATTGTTAAATTCAGTGATTAATTTCTTTCAAAGAAGCTACAGATATGAAGATGTTTCAGTGTTCTGCCCTTGTGAATTTACATTTAAAAAAATCCCTTTAGGCAGGCCTACAGGCTGAGGTAGATTTCGAAGTGCTTTTGGTTTAATTTATTGTCGCTGCGCAGCACTCTTCTTCCTTAGCCTTGGCATGACAAACCCGCAATAATAACTGCAAAAGAGAGGAAAGAGCACTTTTTAAAACATTCAAATCTCGCCTTATATGAGAGATATCGAGAAACTAGTTATTGATTTGTAGAGTACTCATCAAGAGCTTTTCAGCGATACCCCACAAGACGTGGTTTCAAAAATTTCGAATTTCCATCCCCCCACCCCCACTCGTACCCCCAAAACCCTCGAATCGTTAGAGTCACTATGAACTCCATAGGGAGTACTCTAATTTATTCAAACAAAGTTTCCCTCTATACTTCATAGGGGCCAAGATATAAAGTTTTCAAAATTTCAACCCTCTCCCCCGACCCTCCCTTGGGCCAATTTTGCTCATTAACGAACTTGTCCGAACTATTGAGGCTAGAAATAACATAATTAAATTTGGTTCAAATATCTTCAAAATTACGGCCACTAGCGTGTATATATATATATATATGTGTGTGTGTGTGTGTATATGTATATGTATATATACCGGTATATGAACGGGCGGTGGTTTCGTACTTAGGGAAGCATAAAACGTAAAGATATGAAAGAATTTTTAGAAAATCATGACATGGTATCGATTGCAATAGGTAGATTTTTCTTCGAAATGTACCTAAAATGATTACACCGAAGGTGCAATAATATGAAAGTGATAAAAATGAAACGTTAACAGTATGATGACTTGCGACTGGTTGAAATTCCACATATTCTTACACTGGAATGTTCACTCATTCATGAGGTAGATAGTCAGGTATATCTCACTGCATAGATTTACAGACAGAAGAAATTAGCACGTTAGAAGAATCTTTCGGATAACGAAAATGAATGGTCGCATTATATGACATCATCATATTTGCATCATCCGCAGAAGAATTGAGTCGAAGTATTCAGGAATTATCCTAGACGCTGGTCAGGGTAAGACGGTAAGCGATGTTTCTCTTGTGAACGAAGATGTGAAAAGTTTTTGGCTTATATTTGTTGTTATATGATGAAGTAGGCTACCGTGTTTTACAAAAAAACCCTGATAATGTTTCTGATTATCACAAAGAAACATGTTGGCTTAAATTTGGTGTATTATAACCAAATATATGCTTAAATCCATGTTAAAGTTGGTGTGACTGGTCAATGCCATCTGGATTTTGTTTGTTGATTGTCATGACGACTGTAGCGTCCTATGCCAGGGATCGGCAACCTTTTGAGTCGGAAGAGCCAAAAATTACAATTTAGAAAATTTCAAATTTTTTTCTTGCCAACAATAATTAGTACTCGCATAAATAAAGTTTTTTAATAAAAAAAAACTTATTTATTTATTCATAAGGAAAAATATATATTTATTCATATATAAGTAGTGTTTTTCACAACAAATTAGATTATATATATGTATGGCATTATTAGATAATTACTTATTATTTTAGTAAACAATTAAAACAATTAAACATTTACTTACAACACTAACTTGTGCTTCAATAACATACATTTGAGCAAACAAATTCAATGGGAGCGTTGGCTTTGCATGGTTTTAGAAAGTTTGGATAAATTTGGCTCATAACTTGTTGTTTTAAGTTTCAAACACGACTCTAAATTTTCATTTGTTAGTTGGCTTCTTACTTTACTTTTAATTATATTCATGCAAGAGAACATCTTGCTCGCACGAATATGTCGATCCGAAGATAGTCAGGACTTCAAATGCCAACTTCTTCACCTCACTGCAGCAATCTGGAAGGCTATTCCATGCGTCGAATATAAGTGCCTCAACTCGCGGCATTTCTTTTAAAGCTATCCACTTTTATTGCGTTACGTACATTCATTTCTGGACCTCCAACTCTTCCAACTTGCTTTTCAACTCTGTAAATTTTCAACTCTGTAAATTTTCCACTCCACAAAGCTTTACTTTTTAAATCGACCAATTGCATTTCTAGAGATCCAGTATCAATTCCAAATGGCTCAATGTGGATTTCGTTACTATTTGTGTTGAGAGGATTTACTATGAATGTTGAGTGGTTTTGTTGGTTTTGAATTGCTCAAATCTGTCAGCAAATTCATCTTTAATTATTTTTATAACTGTGCTGAAGTAATTCGTGTCAACAGTTGCGATGATTTTATCGCGATATTGCTTTAGAAATTGAAAATGAAGTAATTTACCGCTCTGAATATCTTCTGCAAAAAGAATTAATTTTTCTTCAAAACAGACCAATTCTTCTACCAAAACATAGGCTGGGTTTCCCTTTCCTTGCAGTTTTACATTCAGCTCATTTAATTTCGCTGTGATATCCACCATAAAGTAAAATTTTTGCAACCATTTGTCGTTCTCTAATTCAGGGTGATTAATGCCTTTTTTTCATTTAGGAATGTATTTTTTTCATTCAAGCACAAAGCAAAACGTTTCAACACCTTACCTTTGGCAAATATTAGATACTTAGTTTACGAGTAAAGGTGTTATGCCCAGCTATGCCGAAATCAATGAAAATTGCCAAACATATAAACAATCTAAAACTGAAAATACCTACCTACTTTGATCCTCAGAGTTCGAAAATAGGTTTATTAAATAACAAACTATAGGTACTTACACTTATAATTATTATTTTAACGCTAATTTTTAAATAATAAAAGCTATAAAATTGATAAATAATAAAATAGGTAATTTATTAAATATATATTTTAATAAAAACACTTTCGTGGTAATATCTAACAGTAGTGCTTTGTTTCTTTTTTGACAATTCTTATTGACTTCAAAAAAGTAGTTAGGTATCTTATTTGGAAATAAATATGTATAATATGTATTTTAAAAATATAATACTTATTATGTTACCTACCCTTACTTCGTTTTTTTTATTATTATTATATACATAGCGAAAGCTAATTAAAACCTACATAGAAACATCCGACGACGGCGTCATTCGAGAGCTTCCGACGCACTGACGACAGTGACGACGCATGTCACGGGGGAGGGGTGCGGTGAAAAGCGAGTACAAGTGGCTGAGAGATAGAATCGATGCCTAATCCTCGTTAATCGATTCTGACCAATTTTTAATTTTTTTTTGTATAAAATAAATAATATTTGCGTATGGAACTAAAGAGCCGCAGCTTCACATCCAAAGAGCCGCATGTGGCTCGCGAGCCGCAGGTTGCCGACCCCTGTCCTAGGCCTATAGTAGGGATAGCCCTTCTCCATCCCGCGATCCACCGAGGCCGGTCGGTCGGCAAAACAGAAACAAGCATTATCAATCCTGAATCTATAACACTAGAGCCATCTGGTGATACCAACCCCACCCCTCTATCAAACCCCAAACCATAGTTAAGCCCAAAAATAAGATTAGGTCGGTAAAGCAGAGACCTGCAATACCAACCTTGAAACAATCAATCTAAAAACAATAAATAAAATTAACAAAAATAAATAAATGTTATACAAGAGAGTTAGGCCCTTATGAATTAATTTTCAACCCCCTAAAGGGGTATTTTAAGAAATACAAAATATATATTTTTTAGAATCTATTATTAATTTGTATAACTGACAGGGTAGTAACAAAATTAAATAAAGAAATAACTGTTATACAAAAAAAAAGAGTTAGGCCCTTATGAATTAATTTTCAACCCCACTAGAGGGGCAGTTTTAAGAAATAAAAATAAACATAATTTTTAAAATCTAGTAGTAAAATTTTTAGGTGATAGTATGAAGACCATATGATCACCCGTAACTAGAGGGTAGTTTTCACCCCCACAACCGTTCTAACCTATTTAAAATTGTTTTTTCCACATATGAACATCTTACAGATTGATAATAACTATGTGACATGATTTACACCCCCAAATGATTTAATTTTACATAGGGGTGGTTTTTCAAGGTCACCCATGTTTTTGCCGATATGGACAACTTGAGCCACTGTAAATCGTCTGGAGGGTAGTTTTCACCCCCACTTGCAGTCTAACCCATTTAAAATTATTTTTTCGACATATAAACAACTTACAGAGTTATATTGACTATCTGACACGATTTACACCCCAAAAAGGGTTATTTTTATGAAGGGGTGGTTTTTCAAGGTCACCCATGTTTTTGCAGATATGAATAACTTGAGCCACTGTAATTCGTCTAGAGGGTAGTTTGCACCCCCACGACCAATCCAAGCCATTAAAAATTCATTTTTCGACATATAAACATCTTACAGAGTAATATTAACTATCTGACATGATTTACACCCCTAAATGATTAAATTTTATGAAGGGGTGTTTTTCAAGGTCAACCAAGTTTTTCCACGACTGGACAAATTAAGCCATTATAAATCGTGTAGAGGGTAGTTTTCGCCCCTACTTCCAATCTAACCCGTTAAAAATTTATTTTTCAACAATAAAAAATCATACTGAGTGATATCAACCATCTGACATGATTTAAACTCCCAAAAAGGATTGATTTTATGTAAGGGGTGGTTTTAAAGGTTACACAAGTTTTTCCACAGATGGACTAGATAAGCCATTATAAATAATCTAGAGGGTGTTTTTCCCCCCACAACCAATCTAACCCACTTAAAAATTATTTTTTAGATATTGATGCTTTAACAAGTGTCTAAGAACAGGATCTCAAACGTTTTATTTTTGCAAAAATGGACATTTTAAGCTATTATAAATATTTTTTCGCCCTAACAAACTTGCTTTGTTACGTCAAATGTATGAATAAGTACCACTATAGTCAAAGTTAAACCCGGTAAAATCTAAAAATAAATTAATTTGACAACGAAGTACTCGTCACAGTCCGGAAAGACGAACTCTGATTGGTTGATCTTTTGGTAGTATCCCATCTCATTGGAGTTATATTTTATTTGTAAATATCTGTTACCTCATTATAGGATTATAGCCTTCAGAATTCAAACAAAATGTCTACAAACTATCAAAGAAACAGAAAACACCATCTGAAACAAAGAGTATGTTGGAAAGATTACAAAATATTAGGACAAACGCATCTCTAAAAGCCTTATCAATACAAACTGCTTATAAAATAACAACGAAATAGGAAAACACAAATGTAAACCAACGGAATATATAGCTCATGTCTTTCAGGGATGAAAAAATTGTTAATTGTGCATAAACGTTTTGAAAAAATTACATAGTAAATCCACAAATCATGATTTAACATGTTCATTGACAGAAGAAATGAAGCTATTTTATACAAAAAGGACACCTATCACTAATCAATATGACAAAGACAATTCCAAAAGCCTTGTCAATTCAAACAAACTGGTTGTAAAATAGGAGAAAACATCTGTAAACAAAGATTATGTTGGAACGCGAGAGCCTCAGAAAAGGTTTTTATTAACACATCATGATTTAACATATCCTGTTACCAGAGGAAATGAAATCATTAATTCATTTTAAAAGTAAAATGTTTATCTATTACTAAAGAATATGACAGTGGCAACTCTAAAAAAACCTTAACAAACCAAACAAACTGGTTGTAAACTATTAAAAAATTACGAAAATTCATATTTAAACTAAGGGAATGTATAAAGCTTGTGTAGCTATGTAGGGAAATAAAGACATTTACGCATGAAACAAATTTGAAAAGTGTTCACATATGAAAAAGACATCTCTACAAGGCTTGTAGACAGGTTCAGAATAGATTACGTCAGCAAAACCTGATTCAGCACGTACACCCACATGACAAGGACAACGTAACAAGTCATACAAGCTGTCAAAATTGATAAAATCGGTGATCTAATATAAGTATTGTAGAACATAATCCAATCGACAGAGAAAACAAAATCATTAATTCATTTTAAATACGAATTATTTACCTATTACTAAACAATATGACAGTTGCAACTGTAGAAACCTTAACAACTCAAACAAACGATTGTAAACTATTATAGAAATTCTAAAAGTCATCTTTGAACAAAAGGAATGTATAAAACATGTCTAGCTATGGAGGAAACTAAAGTCATTTATGCATTAAGAATACAAAGATTATGACAAGTACATCTTAACAAGACATGTAAACTATCAAAATAGGTAAAATAGGTGATCTAATACAAATATTTTGGAACGCGAGAGCCTCAGAAAAGGTTTTTATTAACACATCATGATTTAACATATCCTGTTACCAGAGGAAATGAAATCATTAATTCATTTTAAAAGTAAAATGTTTATCTATTACTAAAGAATATGACAGTGGCAACTCTAAAAAAACCTTAACAAACCAAACAAACTGGTTGTAAACTATTAAAAAATTACGAAAATTCATATTTAAACTAAGGGAATGTATAAAGCTTGTGTAGCTATGTAGGGAAATAAAGACATTTACGCATGAAACAAATTTGAAAAGTGTTCACATATGAAAAAGACATCTCTACAAGGCTTGTAGACAGGTTCAGAATAGATTACGTCAGCAAAACCTGATTCAGCACGTACACCCACATGACAAGGACAACGTAACAAGTCATACAAGCTGTCAAAATTGATAAAATCGGTGATCTAATATAAGTATTGTAGAACATAATCCAATCGACAGAGAAAACAAAATCATTAATTCATTTTAAATACGAATTATTTACCTATTACTAAACAATATGACAGTTGCAACTGTAGAAACCTTAACAACTCAAACAAACGATTGTAAACTATTATAGAAATTCTAAAAGTCATCTTTGAACAAAAGGAATGTATAAAACATGTCTAGCTATGGAGGAAACTAAAGTCATTTATGCATTAAGAATACAAAGATTATGACAAGTACATCTTAACAAGACATGTAAACTATCAAAATAGGTAAAATAGGTGATCTAATACAAATATTTTGGAACGCGAGAGCCTCAGAAAAGGTTTTTATTAACACATCATGATTTAACATATCCTGTTACCAGAGGAAATGAAATCATTAATTCATTTTAAAAGTAAAATGTTTATCTATTACTAAAGAATATGACAGTGGCAACTCTAAAAAAACCTTAACAAACCAAACAAACTGGTTGTAAACTATTAAAAAATTACGAAAATTCATATTTAAACTAAGGGAATGTATAAAGCTTGTGTAGCTATGTAGGGAAATAAAGACATTTACGCATGAAACAAATTTGAAAAGTGTTCACATATGAAAAAGACATCTCTACAAGGCTTGTAGACAGGTTCAGAATAGATTACGTCAGCAAAAACATGATTTAACAAGTACAGCCGACAGAGAAAACGTAAGCATTTATGCATTTAAAGGTACATTTATATGTTAATGGCACCTTAAAGACATACAAATTGGCTGTAAACTAACAAAGAAATGTGACAAATCATCTTTAAACAAAAGTATGTATAAAGCATGTCTAGCTGTCGAAGAAAATTAAGTAATTTTTGTATTAAACAATATGAACAGCGTACACATTTGACAAATGCATCCATACAAAGCAATGATTTATTTTAGAGATAGTAATCTAATACAGGCATATTGATACATGAGAGGCTCAGGATAGATGACTGCAAAACAAGTCCGGTCGATAAAGATATGAAATCGTTTATAGGCTATATTAAAAATGTGACAAATGTTTACCTAATACAAAACAATAGTACAAAGACCACTCTAAAAACATAAGGATGTAAAAGAAATTGACTGTAAACTATCTAATAAATAGGAAAAATCAACTGTAAACAAAGATAATATATAGAAAATGTTTAACAGGAGAGGAAAATGTTAATTGTGCATAAAAATGAAAATTACCTTAAAAATCCACAAATCATGATTGAACATATCCAATTGACAGAGGAAATGAAGTCATTTATACATTTAAAATGTGATATGTTTACCTAATTCTAAACAACAGTACAAAGGCTACTCCGATAGTCTTAACAATTCAAACAATGTTGATGTAAATTAAAAAAGAAATGGGAAAAAGCATATTAAACAAAGATAATATTTAGAACATGTCTAGATGGAGAGGAAAATAATGTCCATTTTACATAAAAATTTAAAAATTATTAAATAAATTCACAAATCATGATTGAACATATCCAATTGACAGAGGAAATGAAGTCATTTATACATTTAAAATGTTTAATGTTTACCTAATTCTAAACAATAGTACAAAGGCTACTCCAATAGTCTTAACAATTCAAACAATGTGGATGTAAATTACAAAGAAGTAGGAAAAAGCATATTAAAGAAAGATAAAATTTAGAACATGTCTAGCTAGAGAATAAAATAAGGTCAAGTTATGCATAAAAATTGGAAAAAAATATGAAATAAATCCCCAACTTATGATTGAACATAACGTCAGCAAAATAATATGACAATGCCCACCTCAAAAAGACACAAGTTGATTGTAAAATATCAAACAGACAAATAAAAAATGGTAATGTATATTTGCTATATTAGGCGTTTGATATAAACTGGAATATGATTAGTTGGTAGCCAAGGATGGTGTAAGGTTACAAGAATGTAAACGTAAACATGAATATGAACGTAAACGTGAATGTGAACGTAAACGTTAACGTGATCGTCAACGTCAACGTCAACGTCAACGTGATCGTAAACGTGAATGCAAACGTAAACGTAAACGTGATCGTAAACGTAAACGTGAATGTGAACGTAAATGCAAACGTGAACGTGAACGGATACATTTAAGTGAAATATTTACCTATTACTAAACAATACAACAGAGGCAACTCTAATAGTCTTAAGAATTCAAACAATGTGGATGCAAATTAACAAAGAAATAAGGAAAATCATCTGTAAACAAAGGATGTAAATAGAATATGTCTAACTAGAGAGGCAAATAATATCAGTTGTGCACAAAAATGAAAATTACGTAAAAATCCACAATTCGTGATAGAACAAACCCAATTGACAGAGGAAAAGAAGTCATTTATGCATTAAAAAGGTGAAATGAATACCTATTACTAAAGAATAGGACAAAAGCAACCCAAAAGTTTTATCAATTTAAATAATGTGACCGCTAATTAACAAAAGAAATAGAAAAACACAACTAAAAATAAACGGAATATATAGAACCTGTCTAGCAGGAGATGCAAATATTATCAATTGTGCATTGAAATGATGAAAAATTACTAAATTAATCCACAAATCCTTATTGAACATGTCCATCGACAGAGGAATTGAAGCCATACATGATTATGAAAAGTACACCTTTCACTAAACAAAATGACATAGGCTATTCCAAAAGACTTATCAATTCAAACAATCTTGTTGTCAACTATAAAGAAATAGGGAAAACATATTAAACAAAGAGATCATTTAGAACATGTCTAGGTATAGAGAAAAATAATGTCAATTGTGCATAAAAATTGAAAAAAAGCGAAATAAATCTATAACTTATGATTGAACTTGAACGCCTGCCAGGAAATAAAGAATTTGATACATTTAATTTGTGAAATTTACTAAACAATACAACAGGGGCGACTATAATAGTCTGAACAATTCAAACAATGTGGATATAAATTAGCAAAGAAATAGGGAAAACCATCTGTAAACAAAGGAAGTATATAGAATAAGCTTAGTCAGAGAGGAAAATAATGTCAGTTGTGCATAAAAAATGATAATCACGTAAAAAATGCACAAATCTAGACTGAACATGTCCAATTGACAGTGGAAATGATGTAATTTATACAATTAAAATGTGAAATGTTTGCGTATTACTAAACAATAGGACACACGCAACCCTACAAGCCTTAAAAATTCAAACAGTCAGGCTGCAAACAAAGGGAATATATAGAACAACGTGTCTAGCAGGAGATGAAAATATTATCAGTTGAGCTAAAAAAATGTAGAAAAATTACTAAATTAATCCACAAATCATGATTGAATATGTCCTTCGGCAGAGGAAATGAGGTGATTTATACATTTAAAATTACAAATAGTACACCTCTCACTAAACAAAATGATAATCACGTAAAAATTGCACAATGCCATTCCAAAAGCCTTATCAATGCCAACAATCTTGTCAACTGTCAAAATAAGATTTAGATAGGTAAAATAGAGACCTGCATTAACATGAATTGAAATAAATAAACGGAATATTGATAACCAAGATCTCTCCATTAATCCTCATCCTCAAAAGGTTTTCCATAGTTCATTGCTAGTGTGCAGCGTCATATGACATTACCACCTTCTCTCTCTCTCCTAAAATATAGCGCTGCACACTAGCAATGAACTATGGAAAACCTTTTGAGGATGAGGATTAATGGAGAGATCTTGGTTATCAATATTCCGTTTATTTATTTCAATTCATGTTAATGCAGGTCTCTATTTTACCTATCTAAATCTTATTTTGACAGTTGACAAGATTGTTGGCATTGATAAGGCTTTTGGAATGGCATTGTGCATTTTTTACGTGATTATCATTTTGTTTAGTGAGAGGTGTACTATTTGTAATTTTAAATGTATAAATCACCTCATTTCCTCTGCCGAAGGACATATTCAATCATGATTTGTGGATTAATTTAGTAATTTTTCTACATTTTTTTAGCTCAACTGATAATATTTTCATCTCCTGCTAGACACGTTGTTCTATATATTCCCTTTGTTTGCAGCCTGACTGTTTGAATTTTTAAGGCTTGTAGGGTTGCGTGTGTCCTATTGTTTAGTAATACGCAAACATTTCACATTTTAATTGTATAAATTACATCATTTCCACTGTCAATTGGACATGTTCAGTCTAGATTTGTGCATTTTTTACGTGATTATCATTTTTTATGCACAACTGACATTATTTTCCTCTCTGACTAAACTTATTCTATATACTTCCTTTGTTTACAGATGATTTTCCCTATTTCTTTGCTAATTTATATCCACATTGTTTGAATTGTTCAGACTATTATAGTCGCCCCTGTTGTATTGTTTAGTAAATTTCACAAATTAAATGTATCAAATTCTTTATTTCCTGGCAGGCGTTCAAGTTCAATCATAAGTTATAGATTTATTTCGCTTTTTTTCAATTTTTATGCACAATTGACATTATTTTTCTCTATACCTAGACATGTTCTAAATGATCTCTTTGTTTAATATGTTTTCCCTATTTCTTTATAGTTGACAACAAGATTGTTTGAATTGATAAGTCTTTTGGAATAGCCTATGTCATTTTGTTTAGTGAAAGGTGTACTTTTCATAATCATGTATGGCTTCAATTCCTCTGTCGATGGACATGTTCAATAAGGATTTGTGGATTAATTTAGTAATTTTTCATCATTTCAATGCACAATTGATAATATTTGCATCTCCTGCTAGACAGGTTCTATATATTCCGTTTATTTTTAGTTGTGTTTTTCTATTTCTTTTGTTAATTAGCGGTCACATTATTTAAATTGATAAAACTTTTGGGTTGCTTTTGTCCTATTCTTTAGTAATAGGTATTCATTTCACCTTTTTAATGCATAAATGACTTCTTTTCCTCTGTCAATTGGGTTTGTTCTATCACGAATTGTGGATTTTTACGTAATTTTCATTTTTGTGCACAACTGATATTATTTGCCTCTCTAGTTAGACATATTCTATTTACATCCTTTGTTTACAGGTGATTTTCCTTATTTCTTTGTTAATTTGCATCCACATTGTTTGAATTCTTAAGACTATTAGAGTTGCCTCTGTTGTATTGTTTAGTTATAGGTAAATATTTCACTTAAATGTATCCGTTCACGTTCACGTTTGCATTTACGTTCACATTCACGTTTACGTTTACGATCACGTTTACGTTTACGTTTGCATTCACGTTTACGATCACGTTGACGTTGACGTTGACGTTGACGATCACGTTAACGTTTACGTTCACATTCACGTTTACGTTCATATTCATGTTTACGTTTACATTCTTGTAACCTTACACCATCCTTGGCTACCAACTAATCATGTTCCAGTTTATATCAAACGCCTAATATAGCAAATATACATTACCATTTTTTATTTGTCTGTTTGATATTTTACAATCAACTTGTGTCTTTTTGAGGTGGGCATTGTCATATTATTTTGCTGACGTTATGTTCAATCATAAGTTGGGGATTTATTTCATATTTTTTTCCAATTTTTATGCATAACTTGACCTTATTTTATTCTCTAGCTAGACATGTTCTAAATTTTATCTTTCTTTAATATGCTTTTTCCTACTTCTTTGTAATTTACATCCACATTGTTTGAATTGTTAAGACTATTGGAGTAGCCTTTGTACTATTGTTTAGAATTAGGTAAACATTAAACATTTTAAATGTATAAATGACTTCATTTCCTCTGTCAATTGGATATGTTCAATCATGATTTGTGAATTTATTTAATAATTTTTAAATTTTTATGTAAAATGGACATTATTTTCCTCTCCATCTAGACATGTTCTAAATATTATCTTTGTTTAATATGCTTTTTCCCATTTCTTTTTTAATTTACATCAACATTGTTTGAATTGTTAAGACTATCGGAGTAGCCTTTGTACTGTTGTTTAGAATTAGGTAAACATATCACATTTTAAATGTATAAATGACTTCATTTCCTCTGTCAATTGGATATGTTCAATCATGATTTGTGGATTTTTAAGGTAATTTTCATTTTTATGCACAATTAACATTTTCCTCTCCTGTTAAACATTTTCTATATATTATCTTTGTTTACAGTTGATTTTTCCTATTTATTAGATAGTTTACAGTCAATTTCTTTTACATCCTTATGTTTTTAGAGTGGTCTTTGTACTATTGTTTTGTATTAGGTAAACATTTGTCACATTTTTAATATAGCCTATAAACGATTTCATATCTTTATCGACCGGACTTGTTTTGCAGTCATCTATCCTGAGCCTCTCATGTATCAATATGCCTGTATTAGATTACTATCTCTAAAATAAATCATTGCTTTGTATGGATGCATTTGTCAAATGTGTACGCTGTTCATATTGTTTAATACAAAAATTACTTAATTTTCTTCGACAGCTAGACATGCTTTATACATACTTTTGTTTAAAGATGATTTGTCACATTTCTTTGTTAGTTTACAGCCAATTTGTATGTCTTTAAGGTGCCATTAACATATAAATGTACCTTTAAATGCATAAATGCTTACGTTTTCTCTGTCGGCTGTACTTGTTAAATCATGTTTTTGCTGACGTAATCTATTCTGAACCTGTCTACAAGCCTTGTAGAGATGTCTTTTTCATATGTGAACACTTTTCAAATTTGTTTCATGCGTAAATGTCTTTATTTCCCTACATAGCTACACAAGCTTTATACATTCCCTTAGTTTAAATATGAATTTTCGTAATTTTTTAATAGTTTACAACCAGTTTGTTTGGTTTGTTAAGGTTTTTTTAGAGTTGCCACTGTCATATTCTTTAGTAATAGATAAACATTTTACTTTTAAAATGAATTAATGATTTCATTTCCTCTGGTAACAGGATATGTTAAATCATGATGTGTTAATAAAAACCTTTTCTGAGGCTCTCGCGTTCCAAAATATTTGTATTAGATCACCTATTTTACCTATTTTGATAGTTTACATGTCTTGTTAAGATGTACTTGTCATAATCTTTGTATTCTTAATGCATAAATGACTTTAGTTTCCTCCATAGCTAGACATGTTTTATACATTCCTTTTGTTCAAAGATGACTTTTAGAATTTCTATAATAGTTTACAATCGTTTGTTTGAGTTGTTAAGGTTTCTACAGTTGCAACTGTCATATTGTTTAGTAATAGGTAAATAATTCGTATTTAAAATGAATTAATGATTTTGTTTTCTCTGTCGATTGGATTATGTTCTACAATACTTATATTAGATCACCGATTTTATCAATTTTGACAGCTTGTATGACTTGTTACGTTGTCCTTGTCATGTGGGTGTACGTGCTGAATCAGGTTTTGCTGACGTAATCTATTCTGAACCTGTCTACAAGCCTTGTAGAGATGTCTTTTTCATATGTGAACACTTTTCAAATTTGTTTCATGCGTAAATGTCTTTATTTCCCTACATAGCTACACAAGCTTTATACATTCCCTTAGTTTAAATATGAATTTTCGTAATTTTTTAATAGTTTACAACCAGTTTGTTTGGTTTGTTAAGGTTTTTTTAGAGTTGCCACTGTCATATTCTTTAGTAATAGATAAACATTTTACTTTTAAAATGAATTAATGATTTCATTTCCTCTGGTAACAGGATATGTTAAATCATGATGTGTTAATAAAAACCTTTTCTGAGGCTCTCGCGTTCCAAAATATTTGTATTAGATCACCTATTTTACCTATTTTGATAGTTTACATGTCTTGTTAAGATGTACTTGTCATAATCTTTGTATTCTTAATGCATAAATGACTTTAGTTTCCTCCATAGCTAGACATGTTTTATACATTCCTTTTGTTCAAAGATGACTTTTAGAATTTCTATAATAGTTTACAATCGTTTGTTTGAGTTGTTAAGGTTTCTACAGTTGCAACTGTCATATTGTTTAGTAATAGGTAAATAATTCGTATTTAAAATGAATTAATGATTTTGTTTTCTCTGTCGATTGGATTATGTTCTACAATACTTATATTAGATCACCGATTTTATCAATTTTGACAGCTTGTATGACTTGTTACGTTGTCCTTGTCATGTGGGTGTACGTGCTGAATCAGGTTTTGCTGACGTAATCTATTCTGAACCTGTCTACAAGCCTTGTAGAGATGTCTTTTTCATATGTGAACACTTTTCAAATTTGTTTCATGCGTAAATGTCTTTATTTCCCTACATAGCTACACAAGCTTTATACATTCCCTTAGTTTAAATATGAATTTTCGTAATTTTTTAATAGTTTACAACCAGTTTGTTTGGTTTGTTAAGGTTTTTTTAGAGTTGCCACTGTCATATTCTTTAGTAATAGATAAACATTTTACTTTTAAAATGAATTAATGATTTCATTTCCTCTGGTAACAGGATATGTTAAATCATGATGTGTTAATAAAAACCTTTTCTGAGGCTCTCGCGTTCCAACATAATCTTTGTTTACAGATGTTTTCTCCTATTTTACAACCAGTTTGTTTGAATTGACAAGGCTTTTGGAATTGTCTTTGTCATATTGATTAGTGATAGGTGTCCTTTTTGTATAAAATAGCTTCATTTCTTCTGTCAATGAACATGTTAAATCATGATTTGTGGATTTACTATGTAATTTTTTCAAAACGTTTATGCACAATTAACAATTTTTTCATCCCTGAAAGACATGAGCTATATATTCCGTTGGTTTACATTTGTGTTTTCCTATTTCGTTGTTATTTTATAAGCAGTTTGTATTGATAAGGCTTTTAGAGATGCGTTTGTCCTAATATTTTGTAATCTTTCCAACATACTCTTTGTTTCAGATGGTGTTTTCTGTTTCTTTGATAGTTTGTAGACATTTTGTTTGAATTCTGAAGGCTATAATCCTATAATGAGGTAACAGATATTTACAAATAAAATATAACTCCAATGAGATGGGATACTACCAAAAGATCAACCAATCAGAGTTCGTCTTTCCGGACTGTGACGAGTACTTCGTTGTCAAATTAATTTATTTTTAGATTTTACCGGGTTTAACTTTGACTATAGTGGTACTTATTCATACATTTGACGTAACAAAGCAAGTTTGTTAGGGCGAAAAAATATTTATAATAGCTTAAAATGTCCATTTTTGCAAAAATAAAACGTTTGAGATCCTGTTCTTAGACACTTGTTAAAGCATCAATATCTAAAAAATAATTTTTAAGTGGGTTAGATTGGTTGTGGGGGGAAAAACACCCTCTAGATTATTTATAATGGCTTATCTAGTCCATCTGTGGAAAAACTTGTGTAACCTTTAAAACCACCCCTTACATAAAATCAATCCTTTTTGGGAGTTTAAATCATGTCAGATGGTTGATATCACTCAGTATGATTTTTTATTGTTGAAAAATAAATTTTTAACGGGTTAGATTGGAAGTAGGGGCGAAAACTACCCTCTACACGATTTATAATGGCTTAATTTGTCCAGTCGTGGAAAAACTTGGTTGACCTTGAAAAACACCCCTTCATAAAATTTAATCATTTAGGGGTGTAAATCATGTCAGATAGTTAATATTACTCTGTAAGATGTTTATATGTCGAAAAATGAATTTTTAATGGCTTGGATTGGTCGTGGGGGTGCAAACTACCCTCTAGACGAATTACAGTGGCTCAAGTTATTCATATCTGCAAAAACATGGGTGACCTTGAAAAACCACCCCTTCATAAAAATAACCCTTTTTGGGGTGTAAATCGTGTCAGATAGTCAATATAACTCTGTAAGTTGTTTATATGTCGAAAAAATAATTTTAAATGGGTTAGACTGCAAGTGGGGGTGAAAACTACCCTCCAGACGATTTACAGTGGCTCAAGTTGTCCATATCGGCAAAAACATGGGTGACCTTGAAAAACCACCCCTATGTAAAATTAAATCATTTGGGGGTGTAAATCATGTCACATAGTTATTATCAATCTGTAAGATGTTCATATGTGGAAAAAACAATTTTAAATAGGTTAGAACGGTTGTGGGGGTGAAAACTACCCTCTAGTTACGGGTGATCATATGGTCTTCATACTATCACCTAAAAATTTTACTACTAGATTTTAAAAATTATGTTTATTTTTATTTCTTAAAACTGCCCCTCTAGTGGGGTTGAAAATTAATTCATAAGGGCCTAACTCTTTTTTTTTGTATAACAGTTATTTCTTTATTTAATTTTGTTACTACCCTGTCAGTTATACAAATTAATAATAGATTCTAAAAAATATATATTTTGTATTTCTTAAAATACCCCTTTAGGGGGTTGAAAATTAATTCATAAGGGCCTAACTCTCTTGTATAACATTTATTTATTTTTGTTAATTTTATTTATTGTTTTTAGATTGATTGTTTCAAGGTTGGTATTGCAGGTCTCTGCTTTACCGACCTAATCTTATTTTTGGGCTTAACTATGGTTTGGGGTTTGATAGAGGGGTGGGGTTGGTATCACCAGATGGCTCTAGTGCTATAGATTCAGGATTGATAATGCTTGTTTCTGTTTTGCCGACCGACCGGCCTCGGTGGATCGCGGGATGGAGAAGGGCTATCCCTACTGCCTATAAAATTGCACCTTAAATGCAGTTTTATGGAATTTTAGCGGCATAGGTCGCTAAAATTCAATTTTTCGGCGTGTTACCAGTCCGACAAGGAGCTGTTTTAGAGGGCGTTTACTAAAATTAATTAAGGGTTCTGTGTTTATGGCTAAAAACCTAAAATAAATGCTTTTCCCTTTATATAAAAAGGCCAAATGATTCCTTAAAAATCCTGAAAGTCCGAACCCTGCTGGTAACTATTCAGAAGACCATGAAATAAACACGGTGGCACAGTCAAAATGTTACACTGTATCTAAATAGCACCGCCGTCTCGAGAATTACACTGCCTGTCCATGCTTAATTTTAACATGGAGTTCAGAGTATTGTTAAATTGCCTGATTTCTCCAGTAGAGGCGACACAGTTCACACCAAGATTGCATGAAATTCCAGCATATTTCAGTTTCCGAGTTTATACTTCAGAGGGCAACACAGCATACGGTAATGTAAAGGGTATTGCAGCTGGGTGTGAAAGGTGCTACCATCTGTAATGTCGCCGCGTAAGCAAAATTAGTCGTATAGGACAGGCAGTGTATACACGAGTAATAGAAGTCAGTGCTACATAGTGAGTGTCCTAGTTACTACAGTAGGCTGTGCTTTAGTTGAAGACTCGCCTTTATGAAGATAGCTTCCACAAAGAAGGGTAGTACAGGGATTGAAATTGTCTTGGGCACTGTGGCGTAGAGAATAAAATTCTATTTGTCATTTTGTCAAATATTTAATTATTTTAAAATAAAATAATGAACTTTTAATGTAGGCCTATGAATTTCACTGTTTCATGTGTTATTTAACTTTTCTTATAAATAAGTGTTATAATTTAGGTAACGATTTCTTGTTTGAGTTGGCATGTCTTGGAGTATAGTAAACAAACTTGCGAACTAGTTTTTCGGTGCTAAAAAGCGCAAAATGTGATTTTCATTAGTTGAATATTTAAAAAAATTCCGGAGGTGGACCCCGTATCCCCCTTTCTTGGGGGTTTTCCGTACCCCCCTTTAGGGAGGTATTCCATACCTCCCAAACCCCCTGGCACTTTCGTCCCTCCCTGAAATTATTTTCTGGCTACCCCACTGCGACTGTTGATTCTTCACAGGCACTTCTTTTTAGTGTGAATATTTCTCCGAAGAAGGACATGACAGGATGTCGGAAACGTTAGACGCTAAAAAGACGACTCGGCCCAACCCGGATAGACAATACAGTCAGTTTAAATACGTTCTGTTTCTAGCAAACAAGGTTTTACTTGTTTTTATCGTTGCCTTGGCAAATTTGTTGCTTATGAAGAAAAACAAGTAACATAACTTATTAAATAAAAGACGTAGCCTATTTTATAGCATAATTAATTAATTCGTTATACTTTTCATTTACATAACGTGTGATGAAGTACACCACACATTTCAAGTAAAAGTAATAGGAATAACCTCTAAAAATTTGTATCTTACAAGAAAATTGCGAGCCAGGGCCTTCAGAACTCACGTGACCAATAAAGAAACATGCGTGGAAAAGGTTTGCCCAGCGGCGAGAAGATACAGATTGTAAATATATACAAATCATTGGGAATTGAACCCGGGACCTTTGGCGCTTAATATAAAAAGAAATTTCAATTGACTTTACTGTACGTAATCGACAAAACGGTCTCAAAAACGAACTCTTGTGAACTGTGCTTTGTACTTTTACATTAGGTTGTTTACTTTTGCTCCCTACACATCTTGGATCAAGTTTAGATGACTGAGGATTTATTTATTTATTTATTGTATCGCCAAGTCTTTATGAACCCTTTCTTGCCAGAAAATGCATGTTAAGGTTATAGCTTACACAGCAATATATACAGTAAAATATAGAATATGAATTACTTATGGTTGTGAATGTATGTCAGATACTGCATAAAATGATTATAATAACATTGCTTCGTGAAAATTTTTTGACACATGGAAATTTCGTCACAATCTTCAAAAAAACAAATCTAGCTGGAGTCTTTTTGTTTCGAACATAGGACAATCGAGCAAAACATGTTTTACAGTCAGTATGGATTCCTGACACAATTATAACCACTATCTGAAATAATGTGAAATCGTAAAAAATAACTCCCAAATTTTCCATGGCCTGTCATAAATTGTGTTAAAATATAATTTGGTGTAAAATATTTTAATATTTAGCCGAAAGTGCACTGTAGGGAAGAAAAGTTCTTTAGTCAAAGCGCCATTTGTACTTTTTATCCAAATGTCATTCCAATAATTAAAGATCTAATGTAACATTTTGTTTTTAACGTAAGATAGCCTATGGGGCTCTTGGAATATGAATAACGTAGACCGGAAGATGCTGCTGATTTAGCTAATGTATCCGCATGTTCGTTACCAAAGATGACTGAGGATAACAAGTGGGTTCTTCAGGTCTAAGTGTTGAATTGGGCACGGCGGCCACAATGTTTCTCTGTTCACAGTTTATCTTCATTGCCATGCTTTAAGAACCCTTTGTGAATACCTTTGCTCTTCATATTAAGTGCGTTTAATGCCTGTATTGTATGAAGCAGGCTATTGATTCAACCCAGACGTATATTTGTGTTTTCCTTCCATTTGAAGAAAGCATATTAACATAGGCCTACAACTTTTATTTAGAACACGTGTAGGGTAAATAAAGCATATTATCTTTTTATAGGTTCCCGTCTGTTTCCCCCTCTACCTGCTTTCCATATGCGATTTTTATTATGGTTGCATCTAAGAAATTCATCTCCATCTGTCTTTCCTCCCTTCTTTTTATGTGAATTTATAATAAGCTGCGTGTCTTGAAATGCATTTATATTTTCTCCGTATTTCTCTTGCATCATGAGAACATTAATCAATAGTAAACCTTTCAACAAAAGATTTCTAAACTGAGGACATCTACGGATGATTTTCAAATAGTTTGACTTTTTCAGAGTCAATTTTGGCAATAGCTAAATATTGGAAATTCTGGCTCCAATATTTGTAGTTATAGTCTTTAATACTTTAAGTTTAACTTGCAATGTGAGGCCAATTGCACAAACTGATATTTTTTTATTTTTTTCTCAAAAAACTAATTTTCAGTTTCCCGGAGAGTGACCGGATGTCCAGGAGAATGACATTTTGCAAGAAAAATGACATTGTTACAACAAACTATATTTTTTTGCTTTTTTTATACCTGGGTTATAAGATTTAATTTTATTATCATTCAAAATAGTTGGACATCTCATTGTCATAATTTAATATTTATACTGGTATATAAAAGTAAATCTGAATAAGCAATATTTCTCAGCTTTTCTTGATTTCGTATTTTTTCTTTCATTTCCCTGTTTATTTCTCTTTTGATTTTCTTATTTCTTTCTCTATTACCCTTTTTTTATCTCTACTTCGCTTCATTTGGTTCATCAAGATCAGAAATTGGAGATGTAATCTCAGCTGTCGTTTGTTTTTTCAAAGACTTTTTGCACCTCATATAGGAAGTATTTTTCTCCACTGTTTACTCTTTATTCTCTTCTCTCTGTCGGTCATTTCTCCCTCTAACTTTATTACTTGCCCTTTCAAACGTCTTTGTTGATACTTCCAACATCATTTCTTGTAAGAAGAAAGGATCATTCTCTGTATTTTGTTTCATCTTTGCATATCCCCTTCTTTCTGCCTCTCTTTTTCTTCTTAAGACGATCTTCACGGCTTTGTCTTACTCGTGCCATCTATAAATTGTCATAAGCACGGTAAGTCATGGAATTTTCCATTTATGTACAGAACTTCAATATATGGGTATATCATATTTTATGATTTGATATTTCGGGCTGCACAATTTATACCAAAGTTTTACCAAATGTCATTCTCCTGCCACACATGTAATTCTATTGTCTTCAATACGCCAGGAGAATGACACAAAATTTGAGCCAGGAGAATGACATTTTACTGCCCATGGTTCAACCATCAGTTCACTAAAAGTGTATAGTAAAAATGAAAACTATGTGTGAAAAGAACTACAATTCTTGATATTAGGAATGAAAATTAAATTAAATTATCAAGTAAACATTATGACTTAAACTTACCAGAAGAATGACTAAAAACACTTCCCACTACAGCATTAAACATTTAACTTCAAATCTTCACGGGAAAGAAAAAATTGGAGGGAACAGTAGAGCACTACCAACACTGAAATATATAATGAATTATAGGTGAAACATAAAGAAACCGAAATTTACCACTTATGACCTTTTCTGTAGGGTGCTTTCTTTATGTGGGAAAGGGACAGGAGAATGACATGAGAATCTTGGGACCGATTTTAAAAGTAAGTAGAGAATCGAGGTATAGTGTTTTCATCTCACCCATTAAGTATTACAACAACCAATCTTTATCTCATACATATCAATAAAGAAAGGTCACGACTCACCTTAAATTGTCTAAAAATAATGCAAAACACTTGATAATTTATGCTTTGGGACAGCCAGGAGAATGACAAAATATTTAAGTTTACAATAAAAATAAAAATGTTTAATTATATCAAAAACCCTTAAGAATAACAAACGAAAACATTTTCTAGTTATCAGAAAACAGTACAATTATTAAAATAATCTCTTACTTTATCCAGCACATACCGGGGACATTAAAAGGTCAATCTATTTGAAAATCACCCAAATTGATCCCTATATTGGAAAATTATGTTTTTAGAATTCAATTCAAGATTTCAAATTTGCATATAATTTAATTTAATGCTGTCAGTTTTACTTCCTCAGCCCGAACCTTAGGTCTTAGGTATTAAATCGAACTGCTCAGAACGTTAACATGCGGTACACCAAAGACATGCGATTCATTATTGTTCTTCGCCGCCTTGTCACTCGATGAGAATGCGCTGTTGTCACGTGTAACTTAACGCCCACAGACCTCTCCGTGGCGCGACATCCCTGAAGGGACAAGGCCTACCACCCGACCGCTGCGTCATCTACCATAGGCAGACGGCAGGATTGGGGGCACATGGTCAGCATGCCGACACCCACGGCCGTTAATGGTGGTTTCCATGACCGGAGCCGCTACTTCTCTATCAAGTAGCTCCTCAATTTGAATCACGAGGCTGAGTGCACCACTACCAGACCTCCCTACCCCAGAAAAATCCGAAGAGGTAACGGGGATCGAACCCGGGCCGACGGATCTGTAGTTAGCGTCGCTAACCACAAGACCACGCCGGCGGTCAACGCCCACAGACCAATCAGATACAAACAATCATTAATATAATAACACCGACAAACATCAAGAGAACACTAACATGTTGCAAGAGATCTTGTGCTAAAGTACTCACGCGGAGTTGACATGTAGCTATCAAAATGCATTCTTAGATTCTGATTGGTTGAAATCCTGAGGTAACAATCTGATTGGCGCGGCAGGAAATAAAGAATATTGCTATACCCTGTATTATATATCAAAGGCATTCCGCATGTTTACCATTCCAGTAGCTCGATAATACTATTGGTAGAGAAGTATTCTGTTCGCCCCGAAATTCCAAGTTGAGTATTTTAACTAAATACACGTTATGGAGACCCCTGAATCCAAAAATACTATTTTCATAAACATGTCTGTGTGTTTCTATGAATAAGCTATCGCAGGTACGAAAAATAGAATGAAAACATGGGGATGTGAAACGAGGACTGGCGACGACTTTCTCTTACTTTTAATTCCTTTGAAGAAAATAATGTTTTCCGCGATTTTCTCGAAAATTGCTCTTATGATTTTATTTAAGTTTTATCCATGAAGTGCTTCTACTATAATTATAATGAATTTGTTTTTTGTTGCAACAATTCTTTAAAGAGTAGTTATAAGTCACCCACTGTGTGTAGAAACTCGGTCTTTCTTGGTGAACAATAAAGCTTTGCATCAGGTTGAATCAGATTCAGATTTTATTTGGACTTCGGGGATGAGATGCGATGTGGTAACGACTTTCTCTTCCTTTTTAGAACCAATTTGCATGAAAAATATGTCATAATAGTAGGGCTGTACCGATTAATCGATGAATCGGCTCGATTAATCGATTAAACATTTAATCGTCGATCAATTACATTTTCCGATTAATCGGTTTAGTCGAAATCTGGAAAACTTTTTTTCGAGAAATGGGTCAAATGACCAAACTTCTTTCTCTCGCTTCTCCGGCCTTGGCACATCATGTGTCAAATAATTCCCATTAATCAGAAACCTGAAGGGTACTTTAATCAACAAACTCGTGTGTCTCAAGTCTTGGCTGAAAAAGTAACCGGAAATGTAAGTTTTGTACATTTTTTTCACTAGTTAAGTAATGGTATTCATTAAATCAGGATTTCTTCTGATTATCTGTAGTGTAGTAACTTAGTTATTAAACGTGTGAAACAATATTAAATGTACACTTTTGTTTCGTTTAAAATACCGACCTGTTTGTCGATTAATCAGTCGATTAATCGATTAAAGTCAAGCGTTAACTCGATTAGGAATTTTAATCGATTTTCAGCCCTACATAATAGTATATTATACTAACCATAAAAGGCAAAACTTTTATTTTGGCAGAGGAAATTTTGTTTTTGCACGACGTAACTAATTAGTGGTACTTACGAATATTGTTGCCGTGGATCGTAACTTGACATTCCCGCACGCAATCTGGTTGCTATGAAAACAAAAGAATCTCCGTGCGCTAAAAATTACAAAAAGCACAAGTGCCGTAAGTAAAATCATCATAATACAAGCCTTTATGGAAGACCAGAACCAAGGCCCCCCCAGTTTGTGGTGATTTTAACAGGACAAATATTCGGTTCCCATAACATCAAACACATGCGAATCACTTTCTGAAATATAACATCCATCTTCAATAGTGTATACACATAATATTTTCAGCTAATATCTCAATTAATATAAATTAATTAATATAAATAATCATCGTGCAAAAAATAGCATGCAATACTCGTGCCGTAAGCGCATAACGGATCTCGGAAAATTGAAAAAATTCGGCACTCGTATTTTCAAACTCTTTCCTCGATCCGTATGCACTGCTTACGGCACTTGTATCGCAATATACTATTTTCACATCGTGTATTTTTAATAACCCACAAAACTAGGTGTACTTTGCAGAACACCCTACTCGGACTTGCATAATGAAAATTCTATGTACTTTAATTTTTGGTCGAATTCTTGAAGTTTTATTTGGCAAATAATTTTATTTTCATATCTGGTCATAAATGCATATTTTTGCATCGACTGTATCATCTCCGGTAACACATAACTTCTTTATAAGGTTTGACTGGAAATTTAGTAAGGCAGAATTTTACTCATTTTTCCCCATGCTGTAGCATGGACCAGCAAACCAGAGGGAATATCTCAACGCCATCACATCCCTTCCTCTTGCAAGCAAGCGTTTTCTTTTTTCTTTGATATATTTTTATTTTCTCTTCACATTAGGTACTTCTGTCAAAGATTGCAAAATTAACTTAGTAGCTTTCAAATCAAATTGGTATCCTCTTTTGCATTAATATCAATAATTTGTTCAGTATTTCCCTATTAGAGAAATTGTCATTTTAGTTAAAGGACCCGTCCGGGCGACTTGGATCGCTTAAATCCTAAAATGGAGAGGTAAAACTAAGACAAAGATAGAAAGAAAGAAAGTTGAAGGACCTCCAGTACCCGACTTAATTATTACTCAAGTGAAATACACATTAATAATTTAAGATTGACAGAAGACGTTCTCCTGTTGTCTTTGCCTCTCTTCAGTGGTCATATAACATACGCAAGGAGTGGTGTGACAATTTTTAGCACATTTGTGCCCAAAAGTTAAAAGCCACGAATATTCACATTACTAGGGCAAGACATTTTATGATTTTGTCTTATTTTGTGTATGAAGGTTAAATGATAGCTCGAATATATACAAGAGTGTATCCTGAAATAATTGATTTCATAAGGGCAATTTGTTTTTGCATTTTTTTTTTCTTTCTTTATTTTGCATTTTTCGTCATTTTCAAGAGAGAGGTCATTTTTTGGAAATGTTTAGGTCATTTTCGGCATTTTTAGGTCATATTTCAGTGGAGGTAGAGAGGAGTTTTTCCATGTACAAATCATTACTTTCAGACAACAGATAATCGTTTTTATTTGAGAATCTCCGCCAAATGTTCATTTTAATTTAGGTTTATTGTGACAGTTTTACTTTTAGCAATAAAGAATTATTTATTTATTTTTGTTTCTTAAATTTGCTATGGGAAATTTGATGGGCATGCCAGTTCAGAAAGAATTTCTTTCACGCTAAGGATGTCCAAGTAGTAACTTATAAATTTACTTACTTCTTTATTAACAAAATAAATGTATTATATTGTAAATTCATATATAATGAACTGCCATCCATTAAATTGCTTTTAGCATTTCTTTGCTTAAAAAACGTATTTACAAGTAATAATGATCATTTTATTGGTAATTTTTTAAAAAGAACATAATTATCATTTTTAGGTCATAAATACATTTTTATTTTTAATTTTTTCACTATTTTATGCTCATTAAATGCCTTGCCCTACACACTACTGATAAATTACTCGGCGCAGTGGATTTGTTGCCTTCCAGAGAAGCGCAGAAACGAATGAAAGGATGTCTAGGATCCCTCCACAATCCTTTCAATTTATTTGTTTGAATTCTTGAAGCACCTGGTAGGCCTACAAGAGACTCATCTGCCTTTCATAGATGAAAGGGCACGGTGTTAATATGGAATGAATTGTATGAAATAGCTGATGAACTAGCAAAAAGAGCAACTACCATAGGCCTGATGAAGTTATTGCATACACTCTAAGTTCTATATGACAAGCAAAATCTCACTATAAAGTTTAGGCCTATATCAACAACTTGGATCAGTAGTAATTATGGTTTCCATCATGAAATAATCTTGCTAAATGTCCATTTCATGACTTATTGAATCCAAATAGGTACACTTTTTCCATGCATATTTGCATTTTCTGGCTATTTCATGGACAATTTCATGCACAAAGCATGTTTTTTGAGGTTTAAGGTTTGAAGTTTATCTTTCATATTATTTCCATTTTACTAATTTGAGTGGCTATTTTGTATTAAATGGCATAATACTGCATTTTATAAATGTTGCCTCTTAAGACTTTGGTTTTCTGATGTTATAATATCAAGAGTCTACCACCAAAAAGACCTTAATTGTTTGCAAGTTGTGTTTAAGAATAAGAATGTACAATATCACTTAATTTACATTAAAACAAGTTTTGCAAAATTGCCTACTGCAATAACTAAGTTGAAGGCTATGTGCTTATGATTGGTCGATTCCCTAGGGATTATTGAAGACGTTTGAAAGTCTTTAGGATCAGCATGGGTATGGTAGCTAAAGATAAAATAAACAACGTCATCAATGGAAATCCTTATTATAGATTTGTGTTCCATAAAGGAAGTGATATGGATGAAAATGTTGAAGACAACAAATTTTGTCTCATTTTGTCTCTAATAACATCATTTAAGTTTGCCTCTGCCACTTCATATGACATAGAAAGGTCATGTTCAGCACACAAAAACCTTTTTTGAGAGATAAAAGCATAAACTTTGCTACCAAAAATTTAGAATTACTCTTTGTAGTACATTGTGCTCGAGAATAAAATCTAACATTGAATTTCAATGTGCATATTTTGCCATTTTGCCATTTGTAAGTACATTAATGAATGCTTATTTTAAGATTTGATAGTGCATGGAAATCCTTTCTTTATTGATGAAATAAGAATGAATAATGACCTGTGCGAGACTCCACAGACTCATATTGCTACCATGTATCTTCAAACCATGATTTGTTCTTATAAAGATGATCTTTGAGAGGACAGTGTCCAGTAAGGAGATTATTTATTATCCTCAGTTTTCTGTTTGCTGAGGTAAGTTACATGTTGGTGAGAAAAAGTTTCTCGGCTTTTACTGGAACCTTTCTACACAAGAATTGATAAATTTTATTTTTGACCGAAGAGGGAGACTTATTTTGAATAGTGTTTTTCCTCCTTATTCCCTCTAATAATAGCAACAATACAACACACTGTGACACTTAGGGAAACTCTATTTTATCGACTTGTTGTACATGAACTTACATTGTGTAGTGCAAACTTGAAGTGTATGTATTACCATGGGGGCAAATGAAATAGCCACATAATTTTAATTGAGATTAAAAAAATCATAGAGTAAAAATAACTGTCAAGTAGGCCTATATAGCCAACTAATAATGGTGATGATATTAAAACTATCTCTATATATATAAAAGGCTTTGTCCTGACTGACTGACTGACTGACTGACTGACTGACTGACTGACAGGAATCAACGTAGAGCCTAAACTATAACAGGTAGAGACTTGGAATTTTGACAGTACCTTCGTTTCATAATGTAAGTGCTCACTAAGATAGGATTTTGAAAAATTCTTATTTTAAGACATATTTCCAAATGCTAGAGTTGTATTGAGAATTTTTTTGTGCATACCAGTGTCAGTGGCATCTGCAGAATGGAGCTTTTATAAGCTGAAGTTAATAAAATTTTACTTCAGTGAGGGACAACTAAGATGAGGTTACTAGACATCCCCATTTCCCAGGCACAATCCTTGAATTTATCTTCCTGTCCCTGGACAAAATTGTCCTCGGATATATCTTAATCTCGCTGGATTTACAATTTTACACATCTTTATTAAACTAAATCTTAAAAAATAGTTTCGGAACCTAGTGACCATTGATTTATCTTTGGAGATGAAATGTTTTCTCTTAACCTTTTCACTGCTCCTGACATATAAATTCGTTACTTCAAAAACTTTATAAAAGCAGAAATGTAATATTTATTGAGTAAGGATATACTTTATGTAAAATTGTGAGAATTTTTATCCTTGTGTTACGATTGTAATCTATAGACTTTTGAGATAGTAATCAATGAAGTGTAGTCTTTTTTTTTTTTTTTAGGCGCAGGTTTTTTATTATTTTTAGCTCAATTGGTAAGTGATTATAGGTTTTTACTGCTTTGTACAGGATTCCATTTAGACCATTTTTAGTTGAATTTACTGATTTCATGGATATGAGATCAGCAGACCTACTATTGTGGGTGTGCACTGTACGTACAAGATTAATGCTAGAGTTAGTGTACTTAGGGCCGATTGTATAAACAGTTTGATCTTGGATCAGAGACTAAATTGATCTCAGTTCACGCTGAACTCGGAAATTTTTGTTGTATAAACGCTAATCTGAGATCAATTCGCACTGAACTAGGATCAATTTTGACTGGAGAAATTTATCCGCTCAAACTAGCTGATCTCAGTTCAAGGGGCTGTTTTCGTGTTTGAGACATAAGATTAGTTCATTATAAACATAATATTAGGCCTACCTGTGTGGTTACGATAAATATAAAGAAAATGCACAATAGACAACTTCATACATTTCTAGTTATATGCAGTTGTGCGTACATTTCTAGCTATAAACTAGTTGTGCGTATATAGGCTATATTTTAGGCTCCTTATAATGTAGTGTATCATAACTCTACAGCATAACCTGCACGTTATTATTATGTTGCACTAATTACTGTAATACGAAAATAACCCTTGCACCACAATTGCAACTAATACGAAAGGTAGGGTAAAGAAGAAAAGAGATTGAATAGTAGAAAGGGGAAAAAATAAAAATTTTCAAAATTTTCAACGCTGCTAAACGAGAGACATAGGAGACTATGGTGGAACTACTAGGAAATCTCGAGTGGGAGGATCCTGTTTTTGGATTTTCCCCAAATGCTTTCTTCGTTATCTTTCTTTATGTGACCTATTAACTCTTTCAGAACTGATATTTTACATTGTAATAAGGCAGTCATGAGGTAAAAACTTCAGTGGGCTATTAAGTTTAAAATCTATAGAGAAAAGTTCAGTGGAATAGGCTACCTGGTTTCCATGAATGACAAACATAACAGATGAACAAAAATTCCTTAAGTTTTACATCTCCGCTCTTAGCCTACACAATTTATGAGACGAAGCATTTATATGTCCTTAGCCGTGAAAATGTTAAGCCGATTTATAACGCCAGGAATGAAATTACAAGAACATTTTTCATAGCACTTTCCTCTTGCACGGATATTATCGCATCCGTCTTTTTGGATTCTGTAATATCTTTATATTTTACCAAGACAATTTCAATTAGGAACGATCCTTTCTCTGCTAAATTTCGATCATATTTCCCCTTCCTTTCGCATAACACAGTCTGAATACGGAGGAAAACAGAATAACAATGCTCTCGCCTCGCGATACTCATCTGTTTTTGCGATGTTGCCAAGTGCTCATGTATGAACTAGGATCAGAATTGAACTTCAATTTGTTGATCTTAGATCAGTGTTATACAATACGACTAGAGCCTGAACTCAGATCATTTTCTGAACTTAGATCATAATTGATCTCCAGTCAGTGATGTTTATACAATCGGCCCTTAGTAAGTTAATGGAAATTTTATAGATCAACAGTCATATAGGCCTACTACAAGATTTTAATATTATGACAAATTTTCCCGGATCAGTGTCTCGTTATTACTTATTACCTAAAATTGCCCAAATTGTAAAATAACAATGTGTGCCCTCTTGAGTTCCACCATTAGGTACACCTGCTCAGAGGCGTAACGAGGGGGGATTTTGGGGGTTTGAACCCCCCCCCCCATTGATTAAAAAAGGAAAATTGTACAATTTCTTAAAGTCTGCTTATAAATTACTTAATACGAGTATAAAGCATGGGAAGCTTAAAACTGGTTATTGTGCATCTTAATTTTTAAAATTTTCCGGGGGAGGACCCCCGATCCCCCCTCTCCCTGGATGTTATAACCCCCCCCCCCCATATGGTTGGCCTGGTTAAGCCTATGCACCTGCTGGAAGGTTAATTGGTTGAAAGCTGTCCATTTTTTGTAGAGAATCATCATAATATGTCTTCTGTATGGCGTGCAATTTCACCCTTCCATTCATAAAAGTTGAATTAAAAAATCACCATAAATTGCTGATATTATTTGAGGTACTCCTGATATGCTTTCTATTTAGAAACACACCTTGGATTTTAACAAATTCAGGAATACTTCTGCTTTGAAACATACACTCAACTGTAACAAATTCAGAATACTTTTTATCATGATTTGATCAAATGAAGTTTAAAATCATAAACCTCAACATTGTGAACTGCTTTGAAACCAGATGGCAGGTTGCAGCAGTGCTGTCAACTTAACTTTTAGCGTGGAAAGGTTTTGACTAAAGTTTAATTCAGGCCTTTTTTAACTCGAGCACTTTGCGCTTGTGTGCATTATCGCAGCACTGAACAGCACCGGTGCTCTCCTTCCCCACAAGCGGCCGATGCGACTGCTTGTATGTGTCAGAGACAGCACAATGGGTAGCTGACCTTGCTTTCTTTGCGGATATAACGTCTTATTTAAATTATTTAAATATTTGGTTGCAAGGGAGAAATTAGTTAATTAGCCATGTGTGATGGAATTAAGGCTCTCAAAATGCAGAGATTATTATTTAAAGATCAGTTTAAACCCAGAAATTTTTATAATTTTCCTTCATTAAAATCATTAAATTTGTCTATTGATGAAAACCTTGAGAGTATCCAGCATCATTACAGAATTTTCACGATGAATTCGATGCCCAGTTCAAAGAAATCAATGATATGACACCTCAATTTCAAATACTGTATTTATGATGTCATTTTCAGTGTGTCCTGAAAAATCACGATCATGTTACCAAACAAAGTAGGCCTACAGTTTGTCCCTATCCTAAACGACAGGTACTACCACTACACCAGTGATTTACTTTCATTTACAAAGGAATTTCCCAAACTTCATGCACTTTCCTTAAAATTTACATCAATGTTCGGTACAACTTATGCATGGGAACAGATGTTTTCAATTATGAATTTAAACAAGAGTAAAACCAGGACTTCTCTGTATGATGCTGCCTTAAAGACTGTACTTGGAATATTCATTGCCAAATCAATTGTACCCAATATCGGTAAATTAATTGAAGTAAAAGGATGTCAACATTGGGCTTAAATTCTAAATGTACACAAAGGCAAACACAATGCATGTAGAGAATAAATGGTGTGTTTATGTGTTCACAAAATTGTTATTAATAATTGTTTTCGAAAGTTGAGCGCTGACTAGACCTGAGGAGCTACCTCTACCATTTCCTACCTTCCCCTTCAATTCCGGTGCTGCTGCCGGGGTCAGCCTATGCCTTGGCAGCACCTCAGTTGGTTTAACTAAAAGGTTTCTGTTCCAAAAAATGAACGTTCAATATGTGCATGACAAAATAACAATAGCAAGAGGTTCCCATTAACAGTTACAGGCCTACTGCTGGAACTCAAGATCCTAACCAGGCGGTATTACCTCATAAATGAAGCGTTTAGTTTTATAAGGGTCTAAGGGCCAAAATCACTATAATAATAATAATAATAATCTTTATTGCCTATAGACCATATAGCCTACATGGGGTCAGACATAGTCAACTTATTACTAACATACATTGTTAACTTGTAACTAAAGAGACATATAAACATACAAAAAGAAAACAAGACATAGACCCACAGAAAGTGCTATATCTTGGAATATTTATTGCTATTAACGTGGCTTTCCTTGGACCTTGGACCTTGGACCCTTCTGAAATGCATTGGGCTGGGTACATACTCCTAGATCCATTTAAAATTATCAGCTGAAAAATCATTATTTTTTCACTTAGACCCTTATAAAACTAAACACTTCAATTGTTGCTTGTGCTGTATAAACAAAGTTCAATTTTTAAAAAAATTAGGAAACTTAGCCTATGGTCTGTTGTTCTGGGCTAATTCCTCAAGGATAAATTCAATACTTGTTTTACAAAAGATGCCCATCAGAATTATGAATTTTGGTTGTTACAATGGTCATTGTAAACATCTGTATATAAAAAAAAAATCTTTAGTTTATGTTAAACAGAGACATAGTAGCTTAATGACAGGTGATCAAGTCTGTAGTTACAATACTAGGTGGAAATATCAATTGTATCCTGAACATAACAGACTCAATTGCAGTATGTCATCTTTCAATTCTGTTTCTGTACTTATACTTAACCCGATGCCTCCCAGTGCCATTGGCGCTAACTTTAAGAATTTTACATTTATTCACATTTAAGAATTTTAAAAGAATTGTTCATCATTGGTTGAAATATTGTTAACCCATTTTATAGTTTAGCTGATTTTTTTTAATCAGACTTCTCTGCTATTTCATTCTAATTGTTATTTTATTTTAATTTGTATTTTACAACGAGCTCTATAACAATTTTGTTGTTTAATCAAACAAATAAATAATAATAATAACAAAATAATAATAATAATAATAATAATAATAATAGAAGCAATAATAATAAAAAGTACCAACTCAAAAATGCACGCTCATCCTTAGTACTGTATGTGAACAGTGGATAATCAGAAAAAGACCTTGAAATATAGGCTAGACACATTTTTTTCTAAATATGAAAACATTATGTTCCTATATTCAGATTACCCAGGTCAATGACATCTGTGATGTAAATAAATGTAACAATCCTTTGTATATTTACAGTAAACACCCAATTATCCATGTTAATTGAAACATGAGATGCATGACTTATTGAAAAAACTTATAATCTATAGGTTAGAATTACTACCGGTACTTAATTTG
Source organism: Ectobius pallidus (assembly GCA_964059195.1). NCBI lineage: Eukaryota > Metazoa > Arthropoda > Insecta > Blattodea > Ectobiidae > Ectobius > Ectobius pallidus. The sequence continues at coordinate 17,683,850 of CAXKWD010000007.1, forward strand.
TTATAATGGTTGTTATGCTCTAAGTTTTCATTAACAACAAGAAATTTAGGGGATGCTCCTGTATTGACTTAGACAAAGGCCTACTTAGTTGAACATGTCTTTCTAGTCATGGGAGCGATCAACATTCCAAGAGGCCATGTGTCCCAAGCCAGGTGACACATATAGACTTGTGTCACTGATGTCTGTCTAGCAGTAATGGAGACTTGTATACCGACAGCTGCCAGACACTCTTACCCTCGGCCTACAAAGCATGCTGGCACATTTCACCATACTATAAGCCATTTTATATGGGGAGGAAGAACCTTTCATGGATCATCTGCAAACCAGATAATCTGCCCACAAATAATTGGAAATTTGTTTTTAGAACAACTCTTACAGGACAAAATTGCAGAACACCAGCTACAGCAGCAATGATGACAGACCTAAGAGCAGTACACAACCGTGATTAGATAGCCATAATGAACAAGTAATATTCTGTTGAGATTTATGTGTAAAGGACTAAAATGAGAATTTTTAATTTTTTTAATATATTTAGCAAAATAATATTACATTTCTTCAGTACAGTAAATGACTAGTCAACATACATACATTTTTTTTTTATGTTACAGAACTTACAAACTTCATCATAATCACACATGGGCATTAAGTATCGCTGGTCCTTAAAAAAGCCTCATAAGTTTAAAGAAATGGAAAATTGAGCTGTTTATACCAATCACCTTTGAAATAGTAAGATTTTCATTTGAATAAACGTACAATTTACTTACCACTAGGAAGCATTGTGTCTTTTTAAACTGATTTTATTGTTACATAAAATCTCAAGAGAAGCGCTAGATCTTAGTTGTAGTATATGCTCAATACGACAAACAACAGCATGATGTTGAGGAAAACAATATTATAACGTACTTACTCAATGGCAATAGACAATTCCTTAGCAAGCTACAAGAATATTATCTATATTGAACCTGAAGGTTCAATGCCAATCCTACGTGAGCCCACCATTCAACCTTATTCTAAGCTAACAGCATCCAACCACCCCTTGCTAATCCTACTTCCCTTAAATCTGTTGTAATATTGTCCTCCCATCTACATTACAGCTAGGTATTTGTTATTGTTATTATCTTGTTGTGCCTTTATATTTTTATTTTATTAGCAAGAAAAATTACATATTCCAAAATGTATCTCTTTTATTTGTAACGACTCTTAAATTATAAGTTTATTGTGGCAAGTTTATTCTTCTCCAGAAAAGCGTCAAGTCCAAGTGGGGTGTAAGACAAACCATCCCCTTTAGTAAAGGTAAACAATAGGATAGCTTAGTCTAATGCACTATTGAAAGAAAACTGCTTCTACTGAAAAAATTTAAAATCTAACTTGTGACTTTTTCTTCCAGACCAGCGATATCTTCTGTTAGTATGGTCACTACAGTCAGTTACATTAGAATTTATTTTTCTTTTGTATGAGTAAATTTAGCTGTAAAAATACAGCAAATGTTATTGCTGAAACATATAGAATGTAACAGTGGAAGGCTTTAGTATAAGAACTGTGTGATTTTATGGGGGTTGGAGGGGATATTGTTGAATTTCAAAGTGCTTCAGGGGAATGTTAAACAAGTAAATGTTGTATGTTAAACAAGCAAAGAACACCCTTACAAAAGATATACTTAAATAGCATTCCATGGGATTTGCAACAAACAGATGGGCAGTGACAATGTTAAACAAGCAAAGAATTGCATTTCAAAAGATATATTTCATGGGATTTGCAACAGAAGGGGCAGTGACAATGTTAAACAAGTAAAGAACTGCATTACAAAAGATATGCTTGAACAGGATTTGCAACAGATGGGCAGCGACAATGTTAAACAAGCAACAAACAGATGGGCAGTGACAATGTTAAACGAGCAAAGAATTGCATTTCAAAAGATATATTTCATGGGATTTGCAACAGAAGGGGCACTGACAATGTTAAACAAGTAAAGAACTGCATTACAAAAGATATGCTTGAACAGGATTTGCAACAGATGGGCAGCGACAATGTTAAACAAGCAAAGAATTGCATTTCAAAAGATATATTTCACGGGATTGCAACCGATGGGGCAGTGACAATGTTAAACAAGCCAAGAACTGCATTACAAAAGATATGCTTGAATAGCATTCCATGGGATTTGCAACAGATGGGCCAGTGACATTGCAGGTATTACAAAGGAGTAGCCACTCTGCTGTATCCCAGTGACTGCTGCTTGACTGTACTCTAAACAACTTAATTGCGTTAATTATTAGAAGCATTTGGTTTTCAAAACTTTTTTCATGAAAAATCACAGATTTTACAAAAAGTTAGGAAATATTCACCTTTCAGCCGTCACTAAATATCTGACATTATGCAAATTATATTGGAAGCAATTTTAAGATGGCAACCATACATGGTGGCAACTGAGATTCAATTATTTCAAGTTCATTTTGACAATAAAAATTCACAGTCGATATTTCAATAAATTTTACAACAGATTAAGAAAGAGAGTTAATTTGCATTTGTCAAACAAAACCAAGCTCCATAAATTAAAAAGTGTTTGCTGAAGCTTTTATTTTATAAAAATTTCAAAACCGTGGATGAAATAAAATGAAGAAAGGGGAAAATATACCAAAATGGTTTTTAAAAAATTATTAAATTTAGCATAACTTTTAACCAAAAAATAGGTGGCTCTAGTTATGACTTACGTAGCAGAAGTAGATAATCCATATTCCTACAAACTCTGGACAGGGTTATTCCCCAGTTTTCAGAGAGACAATGGCATGTTTATTTAAAATGTTAATTGTGATACAGTAATGAACTGATTAGGCACAAACCAAAGGTTGGGTTTAACACCTTCACTCCCACAGGTGACTTAAGTTGCCCAAGAATTCTCAGGTCCAACGTACCAAGGATGGGTGTTAACATTTTGCTGTATATCTCATGACCGGAACTGAACAGGAATGTAAATCTTTCTTCAAACGATAGATGGTGCTTGCATGCGTATATTCCCATCTTCCCAGGTAGAAACAAGCTTTGTTTGAGGTTTCTCTTGGCTTCATTCTGTGTGGGCGTAAGTGGTATTACTAGTTCTTGTAGTTTAAATAACAGTAGGTTTTGTTCTAAAAAGGCATTGAGTGATGAAGAAGTGTTTGAAATAATAGGCCTATTCAACAAAGATTCGAGGGATGAATTAATTCCATCAGATAGTGAAAGTGAATATTTTAGTGCTGAATCTGTATTACCGGAAGATGTAAATATTACAAACATTGATGAATTCTGTGCTGATTTGCAATCACCTTTCTTCTGCCCTTGTACTCCTTTGTGAAGGTATTTAAAATTTCATAATCCTTTCATTAATAGTTACGGACAAAATTAAATATAACCATTGTGATGTGGAACTTCGCTAACTCTGTAAAATGGTTGGGTTGAGTCAACTGGTAGGCTACTAGGCGGGTGGGAGTGAAAGTGTTATGTAACATTTTCTTGTGATTAGAAATGTTGTTAAGACAAGCTTACTTTTAAAGTTTACCTGAATTATGACTATGGAAGTTCTTAAATTTCATGATAATAATATAGTCATTCACACATTCATTTTCCACTCCTTTCTTCGTGAACCATTGCAGTCAAATCATACCCTCTGAGGTCTATTCAGTTTTTATATTATGATATATCAGATGCATTTTACTTTTATGTAATGTACATTATTCTTATTGAACACAGCCTTTGCATTTTGTATTCTGCTACATGAGAAATAAGCAGAAACATGAATCAATAAAAGAGTTTTATAAAACAGGGTGAAATTGACCAAAACTCCCCAATAAGTTTCAAAGGCAAATATTGCCAACATGACATTGCCAACAATTTTCAGAATAAGACTTCATACCGTTATGTATTGAACTTTTGTTTATATATTTTAAAAATTTATAAATTATCAGTTTTAAAATATATGTTAAACCATTGATTTTACCATCTTAGAACATTTCTGAATTTACAAAAAAAAAAAAAATATATATATATATATATATATATATAAAACAGGCAGATTCCTCACTTGCCATAACAATATAGGTTATACATAAACATAACACGACATCAATGGTAAGAGATACTGGAATCACAAAACCATTGCAATGAAACCACCAACCACCAGCCTTCCAATACCAAAACAAAATGGCTTTGAGCTAGTAAAATTTGAAACCAAAAATACAATTAGTGAAAGTTTGGCAAGAGAGTTTTGTTCCTAGGAGGTTAACTTCATGACAGGCAGGGTCATTGTGTCATCCCGGTCACCACGATCAGGGGGGCGCAACAGCAAAAATAAAACAACAAAATTTGAAAAAATAAGTTAGGTGTACATAACGTATTTTTTTAAAGTTAGGTAAAACTGAATTTTGAATATTACGTTGTTTGTATTTATTTAACAAATAAATACTTGACACCAATAACTTTATGTTTGCTAAGTTATCCCAAAATAAATATTTGCTCAAAATTGAGCAGCCGAATTTGTTACTGTTAATAATAATAGCCTAATAATGAACTATACTTTGGGCCTTAAGCATGTACACACTCGCTGCCGTGTTGTACTGTTATATTTTCATTTGATTGTGTTTTTTAATCCTTACAGATAGGTGGAATGTCAGGTGGGTGCACGTGGGATTGATTTTGGGGGAGGCACCTGACGAAATATTGCCCCGGGCGCCAACAAACCATGCGACAGCCCTGATGACAGGGATAATTTTTTTCATTTCAGTTTTGTTTTATAAGAGTACAATGTACATAGAAATTCAAAATAAAAAGCTGCCCATAACTTGTATAGTATACACACTTTATCTTGAGCTGAAAAAATGCAGGGGTGAGGGGAGCTGATATTGCATGCAGTATAAGAGACTGACTATTGCAGAAGGCGGTGAGTTGAAATTGACATCATTTTTGGAGGGTTGCCAACCACTAGAAAATATAACATGTGCAGTTTTATGCTGGTACACAATGGAACTAACTGTAGTTCATAGAAATTTCAACTCTCGCTACATGCAGATATTATAGTAGAATATATTGCTGGAGAAAGGAATTAAGTAATATATTTCTTTAGACAATCTCCCAGTCATCAGAATATAGAAAATCGGTTTAAAAGTTGTACATGTACTTGAGTACACACTTCCACAAGCCTGAATTAATATAATATAACTAAATATATTTTACGAGAGTTTGTAAAACACATTAAACTGCTTCTCCTTCCATTTAATTTATTTGGTTTATTGTTTATTCACTTATGTCTGACACTTCTTGGTTTAAAGAATCTTCATTTTCAACTTCGTTGTCACTTATATCGACCATTTCCACAACACCATTCTTCTAATGTCCCTGGATTTAATTCTGTCATTTTCAGAATAATATGTTGTAAACAAATACAAAAAATAGATGGTAGTTCAGGAATGCCACTACGGAAAGATTTTTGGGTATGGCAATGCTGGGAATGGGCTGCGATCTTCATTTTTTCGAGTGAGACCTTCCTGATATGGACTATTTTCAGCATTATGGAGTGTTTAGCTTAAGATAAAGTGTGTGATCTTTAATAGGGTATTTATACACCAATAGTTACTACTATTTTATTTTGATTATTCTTTGAATTTCTTTTTAATGCTTAAAGGGCATTGATTTATTAAAACTTAAATATTGAATAAATTTAGGTTAAAACAGATATTGTGTTTTCTATAAGTATGGTTATGTTTACCTCGGTTTTCTCATTAATGTGGTAAGTTAACAATCCTGCAAACATTATCAGGACGTTACCTTCATCCAGAGGCGCTGACTAGAGAAAACTGTTTGGGGCAAGAATTGGATGTTTAGTATTATTCATAGGCCTTATGGTAAAAAAATAAATGTTCGGGGGGAAGAAAGTATGTTACCTCCCCCAAAGTCGGAGCCTATGCCTTCATCCCATGCCCTAAAGAAATTCTTGAAGAATGTAAATCTAATATCTGATCATCTTTATCTGATGAGAGAAAGTGACCAATTTTTAATTTTTAATTAAGGTTACCGGTACTTTTAATACAGAAATCAAGTCTTTTCAGATCATAATCTATTCTTCAAACCCAACCTTTACTAGTATGATATGCTTTTGTGAAAAAAAAAATATATATATATATATATATTTTTTTTAGAACAACAGTACACATATTACAACGCTCAGGATTGGTCACCTTCACCCTTTTTACAGTTTACGCTTTATGTTTACCATGAAAGTGGTCAACTTTCTGAGGCTATAAGGCCGATTAAAGTGACTTTCTCCTTAACATGAACCTTCAGGATTAAGAATATCAGTCCCTTGAAACTTGTACACAACATAGCAACAATTAAATTACTGATAATGCTGTTGAGATCTAAATACATAAACCTGGCATATTGCATGAATAAAACAATTTTTGTTTTCATGAATAAATAGGAATATAAATGAGAATTAAACAAATGCATGAGGGTTTTGAACTCTGATTTCACAATAGAAGTCCCTGGCTATGGTTATACAAAACTTCACTAAAAACAAATTAACCGAAAATAATAAAAGACAAGATAGAAACAAATACAAAGAGAACGTTGGCAGCTGATTTGTGACCAGAAGATTCCTTATGCTGTGAAGCTGCTTGTGTTGATGCTGGTCGAGTGGTCACGGTGGGAGGTCTAGTTGTAGTCGTAGTTGTAGTCGTTGTGGTAGTCGTGGTCGTTGTTGTCGTTGTTGTTGTGGTGGTTGTAAAATTCTGCTGATTTGACGAGAAGAAATATATCTGTTCAAAAGGTGTGTTTTCTCCAGTGTAGAGTGGTTGGTAGTTGTAAATAAGCGCTTCTTTTTCTACCCGAGGACTGTGGAAAGAATTGTTATTCTTACGTGCTGAAAATAAGAAAGGAACAACATAATTATAATTTTAGAGTTCATGTTCTGTTTTTTATCATATTATTATCTCTCATATTCATATACTATACATACCACATATTTTTAGTAAAAGCTTTCTAAATTATATGAAATGAAATAAGCATACCATATAATTAATTATAATAAAAGGTATAGTTAGTCATTTTTGTCGTTATATTCTCACGGCCGTCTCAATCACAACAATGAATAGTACCAACAAGAAGTGCAGTATAGTTGCATAATATAATATTATAAGATGCTTGTTTGTAAACAATGTTGCACATAATTGCTATTTATGAAAAGCTTTTGAAAATATAAGTGAAAATCCTGAGGAAATTTCAATCCAAGCCAGAAACATTGAATTGGAGCTGCTGCCAGAAAATCTTAGCAGCAGTCAACTATGGTGCATCCATGGGAAGCAATGTGAACAAAGATGTGAAAAGTTATTGGCTTATAAAAGGGCCAATGTCAATTTCTTGCAAAAATGAGATCTATGCATTATTGAGCTCGGCTATTCTTTATCTTTCATTTAATAAAAGTGCCTATGTATGTTGATATTAATAGACATAATACAGAAACCTTAGAGGCCAATGTCGGAAGTTCTCAGTAAAAAAATGTTACTTCTACAACGACTTCAAAGTCAGTTATCTCAAAAGCAAGTTGGCCCTTTTAGAACCAAGCCACAGAATATTTGTTGTTATATGATGAAGTAGGCTACTGTGATTGCGAAAAACTCTGGTAAAGTTTCTGATTATCATAAAGATACATGTTGGCTTAAAGATGTTGTTTTATGACGATATATGCTTAAATCCATGTTAAAGTTAATGTAACTGGTCAACACCATCTGGATTTTGTTTATAGATTGCCATGACTTTAGCAACCAAGGCCGATAAAATTGCATTTTAAATGCAGATGTAATTTTATCTGAAACTGGACAACTTGTTACTGGACACGTAAGGCATCAAGTGCATGATTAATATGTCACATGCTGGCAATGAATAGATTATTTTATAGAACTTAACTTGTTTGGAAATTGAATTAATATAAATGCCCATTGATTAAAAACAGGAATTTGATTCGGTGAAAGCCAGTTCATGTGCTTTTATAGAATTCTGACTTAAGAATCTATGATGATGGCCATTTTGTGGTTGCACTATTGGTAGCATTGGGAACTCAAATTGATTCATATGTCACATGCTGCCAGTCAACAGAATAAAATCACATTATCTACTCTTATACAATTCAACGGCTCTAAATAGCGTCCTCACTCGCTTCCTCACTTCATAAGACATTGGGTATACTCGGCGATGTTCGTCTCTCGCAGTCTAAACTTTCACGAAGAGTACAAAATTAGGAAAACCGTTTCTTTATTATATAAGGCCTAAGTGAAATGAACACAATGAACAAATATTCTAATTTTATTTTTACTTACAATTTCATAGCTCTGAGCCACAAACATTTTTAATAAACTCCCAGTGTAAATTTCTTAAAAATCCTGTAGTCAATTAATAATGGCAGGCAAAGCCATGACACCAGCTATAAATTATAATATATTGATAGTTTAACCCTAGAAGTACCGCAGTTAATAAAAATCCAAACAAATTACTCCTTCCCTTGAAAAATTATACAATTTCTGAAAATCACACTGAATTTATCAAATAAAAATTCACATCATATTCATTTGTCAGAAAACAGTTGAGAAATGATACATATTATCCACCGCCATCTCGAGAATTACACACGAGTGATATAGTCTAGAAGGCAGCACGGTATTATCTGTGTTCACTGTTAGCTTTGGAACTGCATAATCGAATCTGAGATCGTTTTCTTAGGTGGCGCTTTCTAATAGTGGAATGTACTCTAAAGCCGGAATTTTAGCTGTTTCATTAATTATTAATGGTTTAGTTTATGAATGATGCACGTGCAAGTGGTAAATATAATACTTTAATAATTATTATGCTCTTAATTTTTAATTTAATTATTGTGGGCGAAGCCGCAGTAATTTTTAATTTTTCAATTAATTATCGTGGGCAAAGCCGCGGTCACCTGCTAGTTTTATACAACATAACTTGTTTGGAAATTGAAATAATATAAATGACCATTGAATAAAAACAGAATTTTGATTCGGTGGAAGCCAGTTAATGTGCTTTTATAGTGTTCTGATGTATCCAACTGCAACGATGCTGTCAATCTTGTAGAACCCACTATTGGTAACATTGGGAACTCGAATTTATTCATCGAATATTGACAAAATAGTTATGTTATGTTTTATTCATGGAATAGTCTTAATTAATCCTAATTAAGGAGTTAGTGGATAATGTTTTGCCTTATACCCTCAAAATAATATCGATAAACCAAGATCAGCAGTAGCCGCAGATATTTATTGTTAATATAAAATAACCAGTTCTGAGCTGTGAATCATACTAAAAAATATACACATGCTAAAAAGAAATATACACATATTTACATTATCAATTAAAAAAATACCTATTTACTTTGTCAATGAATTAAGTGTTTACAAAATCATTAAAAATCTATTTACATTAAAAAACATACACTTTTTATCTTGTTGATATGTGCTGCAATTACTATAGTAGTATGTAGTCATACATGTATGTAATCTGTTAAAAACAAAAATTATTATTGAATATACAATTATGTTAGATCGTAGTATTTATTTTAACTGCTAACTGCAGTAGTCACGTAGGTAAAATTCAGGTTATTAATGTACAGTAGAAGTACTATTGTTCTAGTAGTATGATTACACTATATTCTTCTGTGTTCATTTATGGAGAGTCCTATATGATCATTTGTGGTCGTGGATCAGAATTGCGACTTACTGCTTCCTCGGTTTATCAAAAGATGAAATGCATTTCGGTGTATGTATGCATATGCATATGTCCTATATGATCAGTCGTGGTCGTGGATCAGAATTGCGACTTTACTGCTTCCTCGGTTTATCATTTAGATAAAGATGAAATGCATTTCGGTGTATGTATGCACCATCTTCAGTCGCTTATGGTCTGGAAAGACTAGGTCTTCACTTGTTGTTGAGCTGTGTACTCAACACAGAGAGAGTACAAGGTGACCAGATTTATGAACTTAAAAAACAGGACATTTGACAAAATTTGCCTTAAAAAAAACAGGACACTTGGATAACACAGAGTGCAAGCGTTCCTTCTAAGTCTTGCAGTTACAATTTAATATTAGATAACTTATTGCTATAAATGAGACTTCGTTGTCATCAAATATCGCCATTCTGAATTAAAAGCAGTCTTATAAATTCAAGCTTTGTCAATCTTTGTATGTCTGAAATTACATTTACAACTGCCAACAATTAAAATTGTTAATAATAATAATAATAATAATAATAATAATAATAATAATAATAATAATAATAATAATAATAATAATCTGTCATATTATAGAAGTAGGATATTTGAAGAAATTAAATTGGATACATTAAACAGACATTAGTTGCAAGTTTTGAAAAAAACAGGACATTTGGTGTCCCGTTAAAAATTTGTCGGGACACCGGGACAGTTAATGGAAAAAAAGGACGTCTGGTCACCCTACAGTAAAACCCCCTTTTTACAGTCCTGCCATTTACATTGTCCTGCCATTTACACTGTCCTGCCATTTAATCATTTTCTGCTGGTCCCATCTTTGGTAATCCTATACTGACAATACATAGCGTTCCTGCCATTAACAACTTTCAAACAGTTGCATTTCCTGCCATTTAAACATTTTCTTCATTGGCAGCATTGATTTTCGATGAAGAATTGCTTTCACTTAACTAAATTTTACGCTGTTGCCAACTCTCTTTAGACGCAGTGTCAGTTGCTATTTGTGTTAGTCCAGGTGAAGTTGGTTTCTTCTGTGCGGATGTGATTTACTGCATTTTATTGTACTGTAGTTATTCATATAGCGTAATTCATTGTAATTTGAAGCAATACCAGTGTTTTCGTGTTGCATGATTTTTGGTGGCTTCATGGAGTTGAAGAAAAACAACAAAAAATGTATTTTTTTGCAATGTGCAACTTATTTTGCATCATATTTTAAACAGATAATGTAAGTGTACATAGGTACCTTTATTTATTTTCATGTATTAAATTTTGCAATGTATAACATTACAGCTTTTACACTTCCTGCAATTTACACTTTTTTGCATCAGTCCCTTGACTAACTAACTGACTCTGTCCTATATCCCTAGTTTCGGGGTGAAGGGCCTCCAATTGGAGGTTTCTGATACCTATGTGAATTTTGTTACGCTTATTTTCCGAGAGAGGGCAGAGGGACAGGTGGTAAGCCCATCACCTCACAACCCCCCAAGAAACTAAGGTATTACTTGAACGTGAAAGGCCGGGAAATTTTGTCCAGAAGCTCTAATTTAGGCTTGGAGTTCTTTAACGTGCCGTAAATCTACGACACGGGCCCCCCAGCTTAAAGTCCCTCTCGGAGGACTCCATGCCCGGATTTTTACATCCGGAAAAATCCATCGACTGCGGCCATGTTTAATCCCGCGACCTGCGGATCTAGAGGCAGTACGCTACCCCTAGACCACCGCAGCCGACATCAGTCCCTTGAAAAGTGAATAAAGGGGATTTTTTGCTGTATAGTGAACAAAACCTTCACCCAAAGTTAATAATACCACCTACCATGGGGGACCATCAATTTTAAAAGACCACATACACTGACCGGCAAAAGAAACCAATCACTGTAAAATTTGTTGTAATTTTAAGATTAAACATAATTTTGATTGGATGTTCATACATTGTTGTCAGTGAGGATGAATTATTATTTTTATTGGACCATTAGCATATCTGCTTTCTTCATATCTTCACTTTATCACCAAACAAAACAAAAAAAACATCGCAATAGGGCGATTCCTGTCTGATTATGTGCACTAGCTTGTCATACACATTGCAAGGTGTTTCATTGTTGTATTGCATCATTTCCTTCCAAACTGAAAGGAAACTGTCCCCCTTTGCATCGAAGTGATTCTGTCAGTAAGTTTAGTTGAAATTATGCATCTCAGTCCCGAAGACATTGCCAAAGCTGTTGCTCTAATTGATGATGGACGCAGCCTCCGTTATGCCGCTGCAACCTTAGGCTCACCATTCACCACGGTGCAAGAGGCAACATGGGGAATTAAGTGTGAAATGTGTCATTAAATTTTAATCTTAAAAACGTATACAATTACAATAATTTTATTTCAAGCACTAGGCCTACTACATAATTTTTATTTAAACTTAATTTTTTAAAATTTCTTTAAGTGATCGGTTTTTTTTCTTTTGCCGGTCAGTGTATTAATGGTTTATGATTATGTGCTGAATTTCTCTGGTTTTTTCCCACCAACCCTGCTTTGCAAAACAAAAGGCATATACTGTTTTGATATTCTACAGGTGAGAGTGATTACAAGTGCCATTCAATCATTTGTTTGAAAAAGAATTAAAATATTTTATCAGATACATTACCTTCATTCACTATGAAATTCCCATAGTACTGCTCTACCAAGACAGCATTGGCAGTGTGAGGGTTATTATTTGTTATCTTCCATTCAAAAGTGTTCTTCTCAGGATGGAACTGAACACCATAGAAGGGATATTTCTTGTGTTCAAAGCTAGACACAAATTCACTGCCATTGTGTTTGTTAGTGGACAAAATTTTCCATTCATCAACTACGTTGCCACTGATTAAATCCTGCAATGAAAAGATTAAGTTAAATAAATTCAGTAAATGAGTTAAGATAACTATCAATGAAATGAGTTAAGATAACTATCAATGAAATGAGTTACATCAGATTTCTTCAAACAAATTTGTTCATTATGTCCCATAAGGAAATTCGTAATAACTACAACATAGGGTTACCAAACATCGGTATTTGGCAGGAAAAGTGCGTATTTTTATGTCTTGTGTGGCCATCGATACTTATTTCTAAAATTTCGAGAAATGGACTTCAAAAATTTTTTTAAAAAATTTAAAATTCTTACTTTTCTTGTATGGTATATTTTGTATGATTTATCACTTAGGTTAGGGCAATAGTTTACGTTTACATACAACAGTTGGTAGACAGTCAGTGTTCTAGTATTGTCTTGTGCTTCATGTGGTTTTGTTTTTGCTGTTGTGGTTTGCAGTTAACGAATTCACAATGTTGGGCATGGTAAAGGGAAAGAGAAGCGTAAATATTCTTCAGAGATGAAAAGTAAATTGAAATGTTTTAAAAGAGGACAGTCAGTTGAAGAAGCAGAGTGTTCAATCTCCAAGCCTGCAACATACATTTCAGTTAAAAACTGGGGCTCATTGGATCTTCACAAACACATTGATACTCAGAAGCATAAAAACAGCATCAGGTACTTCTAAATTGACCAGTAATTTTGACGTAAGAGACAAAGAACTTAAAAATAAAGAATAGACTACTGAGACAACAATAGCATATCAAACAGTAGCAAGTTAACTCCAAATAATCTACTGATTCAGATTAGCAAAAGAAATTTCATGTGCACTAACAAAGGCTGAAGTCATGCAGAATTTGATATTTTCAACTCAGTGGTTTTAACATCGATTCCAGTTGAAGAGAGAGTGTTACTTATGTAACCAATAAAGGAAACCACATAACTGATCTTAAACTCTTTAGCCAAGTACCATGTTCCATCTATACATAAGAAATGGGCAATGGCTGACTAATTCAAAAATGTAAATATTTCATGCAGCATGGAACTTCTTCAATTAGATTTCAGAAGCCTGACACAATTGCATATAGAACAAACCACAACCTAAAAAGAAAACTACATAACAACAACAATAACAATATAGACAAAATGGAAGGCAGCGGAATTTATAAACTAACGTGCAATGACTGTAAAAAAGTGTACATAGGCCAAACAGGTAGAAAGTTCAAGCAAAGATTCAAGGAACATGTTAATGACTTCAGATATAATAGTAATCGTTCATCATCAGTGGCGGATGCAGAAATTTTTTTCGGGGGAGGATTTGACTTTCAACTTACATATAAAATTAGTTTATAAAACTGGCCACTTAGAGTACATATATAGCCTTTTTTCAAATTTCGGGGGGGGATGTAACCCCCCTATCCCCCCCTCTGCGTCCGCCACTGTTCATCATACGCTAAACATCTCCTTAATACTGGACATAGAATAGATAACATAGACAATACATTAGAAATCCTCCATAATTATAAAAAAGGTAATAGGCTTAATATATTAGAAAATCTTCAAATCTACAAAAATAAAAATAATATTCTCAACGAAACCACAATTGACCATAACCACCTGTTTGAACTTGCAACAACTATGACCTGAAACATGCAACAAGTAAACAACCGGCACATACATCAGTACATCATCAGACATTGTGACTGTTGTGTCTCCAAATCTGAACTGAAGATGATGCAACTTGCATCGAAATGCATTTTCAAGTAATAGACGCATCTGGGACCAAGAAGAAGTTTTAATAATATGACAACAGTGTTTTTTAACATGTGCTTGTGCCTTCTATGTTATTTTATATTTTATGAAAGGCCCCAGATAAGTGCAACGACAAGGGTTTTAAGGTGGACAATCTCTCTATTTTAAAACTATTTTAACCCTGTCTGAAGATGAAATTCATTAATAAACATTATTAAACTAATGAAAATCACATTTTATGCTATTTTAGCACTGAAAAACTAGTTAGTCCTGACCCCTGGACCTAGGGTTGCCACCTTTTGGTAAGGCTAAGGAGGGACACTTATCGAATATATGCAGATCGCCGATCTTCATACCTAAATTTGTACACGGAACAATTTAATAATAACTGAAAGACGGAATATATTACAAAGCCAAAACTGAATAGGCTATGTAACAGTAACACTAACATTAGAAAAGAAAAGATTAGCACAATAATAAAAAATAAAAAAACCTGGGCAAATTCATGACTAGAAGCTGTATTTCTTGTTTGATTTGGCAGCTTCTAATAGTTGTTTGTTTTGTTTCACCCTCACTAAATGATCTTTGCAGGTATCTGTAACATTTGTAGAAATGATTTCACTCTTTATGAGGTCAGCTGAGCACCTATTTCTGGATTCTGTCCATTTTAGATTCAAGAGAGAGAACACTCTTTCCACAAAGGCATTGCTACCAGGAATGCTCAGAACAAAGCATTTGAGATTGGGAATGTGTTCTTTACCAATCTCCTGAATAATTTTCTTCCATTTCATACTCATACTTAGTCTCTCCTTCTGTATAGTTCACTTTAGTAGCATTTATTATATCTGAACTAAAGCAGAATTCCTCATATAACTCATCAAAATTAACATCATTACATTACATTCTACATTATGTGCCTTCACAGAGTCTTTGAGATGTTTGAAAGATAGTGAACTTACAAACTATTACAAAGAATAAGTTCTTCAGTGTGCCCTAAAGATTGTTTTCTGTGAAGTCAAATACTTTCTCTAAGGAACTTAAAGCTTTCTCATAGGATTTCAGAAAACAATGTACACTCATAGACATGTTTCGAAAAAATTATGAACATTGGCAATCCAGACTCTGACTAGGTAATGGCTTACCACTAAGTTTAGGAATAATAGGAGACATATTTAATTAGTTCTTACTCAACGAACGACACACAAAACACACAGAGAACGTGGATTCAAATTACAACTGATAACACTACACACGTCTTGCTGTGCTATAATTCCAGAAGGAACTGTACTTGGCAAATCAGTGCAGAGTGTCATATGATCTGTTTTCGGTACTTCCCCGTCGGATCACCAGTTAATGGCTCGCACGCTGGTTGTACAGATCACGGACATACCCCAAGAATGCTCGTGCGACTTATACAAATAAATTACAAAGAATAACATCATGGGCAGTGATTTCAATGCTGCCAACACGATACATTTTAGCGATGGAACGACATCGATATCTTGACCATGAGACGAAATTCACAAAAGATGCCACCAAGAATTGCTGTCTCATATTTTGTTTTGGAATAATTTGGCGTCCCGCAATATAATGCGTCCCTCTTAGGCATAATTCGGGACGCTGAAAATGTCCTTAAAATGCGGGATGTCCCGCCTAATTCGGGACAGGTGGCAACCCTACCTGGACCCCCCTTCCCTATGCCACTGGGTGCAACAGGATTCAGTTACAAAGATGAAATTCCAACAAGGTTTTCCTAAATACAACAGAGCAAACCGACACGACCAAGCATGATCATACTCATGCTAAGTATGCCGAATGGTCCTGCAAATTGCAGTGTAGCTAGCAACTGTTAAACAGTACTGCTGTCCCATTTTTATGGATTGTCTTTGTATGATAAAAAATAATTACAATTTAAAAAATTATAATACGGGACAAAACTGCATCCCGAAGACTTCTTACGGGACAAGGATGCATTAGCAAAAAAAGGGACATTCCCGTATTTTACGGGACGTCTGGGAACCCTAGTCATGATGACTCAGTCGCCAGCAATAGGATGTAACGTTGACAGCATTTTGTTCATTATTTGCATTAATGTAAATCCTGTCTAACAATCTGTACACTTAAACAATAAGATTCTCACATGTGTGCAATCCAAAGCAACCAATAAGCTTACACCATAGAGTCTCTGTTCTGAGTTCATCATAACCTCACTTTTATTCCTGTTTCAGTAGAGGAAATTTTAGGTGCAAGTCATGCACATTAGCTATGAAAGGGCTGTTACAATTATGTCCGTGTACACGCAAGTATGATAAATTGATTACGTACCCTATATATTGGTACACAGGCTATATTGTGATGCATGCAGTCGTTCACTTTGACCGTTATAATTTATGCACAGGCCGATTGTGTTTTCATATTTCATTTCTTTGTTGCCTTATTGTTCAGTAGGCCTAATGTATTTTCATAAGAACAAAATGGAATTTTGCTTGTACATTGGTATTTAGCCTATGTCTGACTTCAAATTCGAACACCACTGATACTGTACGAATTGTAATAATGAGTTGGTTAGGCCTACAGGATGGACCTGTTTTGGTTCGAGTAAGGAGGAGGTCATTTCAGTCGATGTAACAGTACAGTATTTGAGAAGATACGTCGCATTGTTTATTGTTCAAATAGATCCCACCTGTCTCTTGTTATTCATTATGTTCAATTAACTTTATACATCATAGATATGACATATTACATGTAATTGGTGACTCCATCTTGGAAATTAAACCGCTGTTTTCTCACTTTATGGCTGGTAAACATTTTACAGTAGTAAAGTCGAAACCGAGCATGGTGCAACAAAAGTATGCCTTTACCGGGATAAAGTAAGCAATTTTACTGCCACATTCTGAATACTGAGGTTGGTGCACTTGGGCATCAATATAGCACATAATGAAACACGCACATACAGACATCATATTATATCTCTCCTGGTCTGTCTTGTGACTATTTCCTGGTAGCAGAAGAGAGAGAGGCTCGATTCTACTAGAGTGTACAAAAACATTTCTTAAATTTACAACGGGCAGCAGATGTGAACAGATTTGAGCTCGGGCAAGCACTGACTAGAAAGGGAACTGGATGTCTTTTGTATTGGAATACACGGACTACCTGCTCCCGCACAAGCACTTGTAACAAAATTCCAACGGTTGGCAAGAGGCACAGATATAAAACGACAACTGTACAGTGTGCCACTGCTAAACTAATATCACTGTTTCTAATCTAATCTAACCTAACCTATCATTGGCACTACATGTGACAACACCTAGAATATAGCTGCCACTACTCACAATATAACAGCTCTGATTTACTTTTGCACCTTTTGCAAAACTTTGTTATACTAAGAAGTTCAGTGCCTTTAGTTATAATACAAGTAATTTCCCATAGTAATTCCTACTAACACTAATTTTATTTGTAATCCCTATACTGAACCCAAAAAACTGTTGTATTTACCATCGTATTAACCCATTTTAAGTAACACATCAGAATTTTGTTTATAATCTGTAGACTACTCTGACATCTGCTGAGTTAACTCTTCATAGTCGTGTTTGTGATGTTGGCAATATTGTACACTTGGTACAAATCAGTATGGTGTGGCGAGCATGGTGGTCAAACTGTATTGTTTGCAATGACTTTACTCGGTAAATCCAAGTTATTGTGCACAAGCAGGCAGGCGCGGTTCTACCTATAGGTCACAGGGTCACGTGCCCCCCCCCACCCCCATCCATTTTGAATATAAACTGTACTGCATTTATAGTAACTAATAAAATAACGTAACATCTATTTCAAACTTCGCGCTTTTGCTTTGCTTGTCAAGTTTGGCAACATAGCATAGGTCGAATTTCGTTCGTGACCCGGCCGTCTCTCATCCCCTTAACATTTTGACTTTCTAAGCTGACGGAATGCAGGGAGGGGTTGTGGCTAGTTTAGTTTGTACAGGGTCACAGTATTTTTGCGACTTCACACCAATTGGCGCTGTATGCACTCTTGAATGCATAATTGGATTCATGTCCTCTAGATGGAGTGGTATGTACTATTATTACTCTATAGTTGAGAACATATTTACGTATTGAGAGGACAGAATATAGCCAGGGTATCACAATACAATAACATCTTACCCGAAAAACCTGTCCAGTTTGGGCGAGTGACAAAAAGCTGTTTTCCTACCCCCTTCCGCATCTCAAGTAGGCTAAAGCCGGAAGTTTTCTCATGTTGTGAGTGTTAGTGCGTGCTTCTGAATTTTTCCTTAGTTAGTAAAGTATTTTTTATATAGTGATAGTGAAATGAATGAGGCAAGATGCTTACAAAATAAAATTCTAAATTTCGAGGAGCGGTAATTAGCCAAAGAATTAGGACGGCCTAGAACAGAGCTTACGATAAATCTAACATATGAAGACAAAAACAGAATGTACAAGAGGATTTTCAATAAAAATGTACCATATATAAAAAGTGGAAGTGGATGTGCGGATGTGCGGATGTCCGAAAACTAATGCAATATTCTGTATTTCGCATATTCTATTCGGTGGAGAAGATGCATGGACTAAAACTGGTGAACATCAGCCCGATAGATGTAAGAAGCACAGTTTGTCAAAACGCCATTTAGGCAATGAAATGAGTCTCGCTGTCTTAGGGAAGGCTGATATCAAGGTGCAACTTGATGATGGGTAAAGAACATGTGTCCGTAAGCATAATGATCTTGTTGACAAAAACATATATTTCGTCACGCATTCTTGATGTCATTAAATTTTGCGGGGAATTTGAAATGGCCTTGCGTGGGCATAATGAGACAGCGAGTTCTGATAACCCAGGTGTTTAAGAAGGTCTCATGAACTAAACCGCAACACTTGGCAATATCCTGAAGAATAGTAATGTTATACAAAAAAATTAAACAAAAAGGTAAGTTTTAGCTTAAGTGTAAGTTCTGTTTTCCTCCTAACATTTATGGTTGATATTTGTATGTGACCCACCCCTGTGGAACCTCACGAGCCGCCACTGCAAGCAGGGTGAGGGCAGCTCTCATTTTGTCACTTGAGGCAATAGACTGTGCTAAACTGGCTCAAAGTTCTACCTAAGGTGGCCAGTAAAATAACATTTTTAGTGATAACCCATCTATAATAACAAATTTAACCATCTGGAGGTCTCTATGCAATGAAAATACTAGAGACTCTAAATAATTTCTCTTAATAGATTTTTTTTATATTTTGAAAACAACTTTGGAAACATAATTACCGTACTCATGTATTTTCTGTTATAACTGATTTTTTGGTTCCTTTCAGCAGAGCACCTAAAAGACTAGGGGCCAAGGGCCTACTATGCCTAGTTAGTATTCCTACACCGACTGTGATGATTCATGTTTTCTAGTTTCTAGGAGCAAAGTACTAAACATCAAACATGTCATACCATTCACTGTCTACATTCATCATAATTGAAAAATAGAATCAAAATATGAGACCATTCTCTAATTTTGCTTGCACAAGTGCTTTTCATAAATTTCACTATCAAACTTCCTAATGTATCACCATTTCAGATGGGCGAAGTTTGTGCAATGTATACACTAGGTATCAGGTAACCCATTAACCCTGGATATTTAAATGTCAAGGAACCTCTGTGGGTCCACCATGCATCAGTATTTGAATGCTATGCGCAGCTTTGTTAGTTGGGTAGTATCCTGCCTTTTGTTATTCTTTTATCACAATTCAAAACTCATTTGTGGTTTTTCCAAATTTGCAATGGGCGGTATTTTTCTACAAAAAGTGTCTCTGCAAGTTAGACGAGTGGAGGAGGGTTTATGGAAGGCAACCAGTTTGCAAGAGTTTACTCCCATATCTGTTGAAAAGGGAAGTCATTAGTTGGAGTCTGAAACAACTGGTTTGCAGACTTGAACTAAGAATTACTTTTCTATTGCAAGTTGTTTCCCCTTCTCAAATTCACAGTTAGCAGAACAACAAATATTTCTGCTCGGATCTAGATTTATTTTTGTGGAAATAGTTTTGAAATTGGTAAATACATGACTGAGATATTTGAGTTAAAAGATGGCTTGCTGAACACAATCCAGGAATATCTTATGCCCCAACAGCAGAACACTGTGTGCTTAACACATCTAACAGGCTCTAGTGAAAGTTGAGAAAAATTTAAAATATCAGACTTTTACAGATCTTACACAAGAAATTACATGGATATGTAAGAACTCTCTAAAATTGGAACTAGGCCTCATTTGTATTTTAAACGATGCACCAAGGATTTGTATCCATAATAAGCTACTGTAGAGTTTCTGGCCTAGTACTTGCCACATACAGTACCTTTTCAGTTATGCACCAATGATGAAAATTTATGGTAACTTCTTCATTCTTCATTATTTTCAAAATATTATTATCAGCATCTCTGTACATCCTTCCTGTCTGAAAATCTGAAAAAATTAAACATAATTATCACTTTAAAGTTTGTTGTCATTCAGTTTATTTTTAGAGTAAGAAGCGGGTTGGGAAATATCACGAGTATGTAACAGCCACATTACTATGTATTTTGATAGATGTCTACCGAGATAGTGGCCAGGGTTAGAACCAGTGGGTATATTGTTTTCAAAAGTCATTTTATAAAACAATTCTTAGCACTGAATGAATTCATTCGTTCATTGACAGGCATGTACCTCTCAGACAGAATGTCCACAGGTCCCCACTCTGTAAATCCTTCTAAGAGCAACTATCGAACTCCTTTCCACCTGACAATGACAGTTACCGTTGCTCTTGATGAGGAGGCATCTGCATGAAAAATCCATTCACGAGAGTAGATTACAAGATATAAGCATGGGCTTGCAGCCAACTGTCTATGAAGCACACCCAAGCAGCAGTTATAATACAAGTAAGAATCAGCTTGAAAAATTTTATGTCATAACCGGGATTTGAACACGGATCTTCAACTTAACGCGCTGATGCTGTACCATTGAGCTACCATGACAACATGCCAGTACAACATCAAATTCCTCAACTGATTCAGAATACAAGGCAGACCACGGGAGGTTTCTCCGTTGAGAACACACATCCAATGGTGTCCTACATTTGTAGGTACTTTGAAGCCAAGTTATTATTTATATACTATTAATTAAGTGGAGGGAAAGGAAATAGACATTCCCAGACATGGATTTAATGTCTATTTCCTTTCCCTCCACTTAATTAATAGTATATAAATAATAACTTGGCTTCAAAGTACCTACAAATGTAGGACACCATTGGATGTGTGTTCTCAACGGAGAAACCTCCCGTGGTCTGCCTTGTATTCTGAATCAGTTGAGGAATTTGATGTTGTACTGGCATGTTGTCATGGTAGCTCAATGGTAGAGCATCAGCGCGTTAAGCTGAAGATCCGTGTTCAAATCCCGGTTATGACATAAAATTTTTCAAGCTGATTCTTACTTGTATTAATATCCCAGACATGGATTTAATGTCTATTTCCTTTCCCTCCACTTAATTAATAGCAGTTATAATGTTTGCAAGACAACTCAGAGCAGCACCTTGTATGTGCTGATATTCTGATTTGTGCTCCTCTTCTGTTAATGTCAAGTTCACCAGGCTTTGTGTTAGGCTATTGAATACTGCATGTATATGTGGTCTGCTGTAACTGCTCTTTTTTTAATATAGCAAATTCAAGTCGGTCTTCTGCTCTAATTACAAGGGCTATTTTTTTTAACATCTGATGGGGCATAAAATGAAAACCACTGTGAAAATCAAAACTGTTTTATTTGGAACATTTAGGTACACCTTCTAGCTACTTCTGTACATAGTCGCTCTCTGATTGAGACATTTGTCAAATCGTGGTGCAACTTTCAAATATCCTCTTCATAGAAGCTTACCACCAGCATATTGAGAAGGGTCTTCACGATATTTTGAAGGGTTTTGAAATTCTTTGTTAAGTGTGGAAGCTCTGTCCTCCCAGATCTTTCTTCAGTTGAAAAAGATGAAAGTCACTCGATATGGGGACGAGTTTTTGAAATCCATTGTAACAGGGGATGAAATGTGGAATCATTACAACAATCCAGAATCAAAAGAACAATCCAAACAATGGATGCACACAAAGTTCCCGAACAAACCCAACATCTGGCTTCCACACCAACGAAGAATTTCAAAACACTTCAAAATGCCGTGAAGACCCTTCTCAATATGCTGGCGGCAAGAGAGTATAGGAAAGTTAGTATGTTTCTACAACAAATGTCTCGATCGAAGCATGACTATGTAGAGATGTTTTGATTTTCACAGTGGTTTTCATTTTATGCCCCATTGAAGGTTGAAAAAAAAAAAAATAGCCTTCGTACTTTTAATCATAAAGTTCAATATTTGCTCTATGTATTTCTGTTTCCCTCTGAACTGTATTGTAGGCTCATGAAGATTTAGTAATTTTAGAGCACAGCGAATATATATTATCATCCACACACCTATTCCATACTGTACCTTAAATATGTATGGAAATGATTCTGTAATATGGCATTTGAAATAGCTCATGAACAAGTTTGACCAGTTCTTGTGAAGTCTGCCTTCTAGTTGGTCTGTCAGTACTTTATGAAGGCTGCCACTCCAGATCCAACTCTATATTCACTTTTGCTATCATCTGCATATATTCCAAATGTGTGGTTGACGTTCCCTTCTATATCTTCAACCGTTATTGCCATTGCAAGATATATTCAACTTAGGGTTACTATTGAAAATGGAAATAAGGGATAATAGTGTACAACATAAGTGAAAATATGGGATACACATCAAAAATATGAGACCCAAACTACTCAACAGCATAATAAATGGTCACTTATAATGCTGGATTAATATTCTCTATTAAAGATATAGATATATATATATAGATAGATATATCACTCTACGTTAACAATAAAAACTTTCCTGCCAACCAAGAAAATTACAACTACCAATCACATTTCAAAAATGATCATTATGAAAATATCATACCAAAACAAATTTAGAAGAATGAATTCAGGAAATATGGGATACATCTTGGAAAATACAGGGCTTGGGGTTTTTGTCCAAATTAAGTGAAAATATAAGATTTCCCGGGAAATATGGGATGATTGGCAACTCTAATCCAACTCTTTGGGTCAGTACTTGTTTGTTGTTCTGCTGGATTTGTTGAACATTGTATACCAGTATAGTATCCCTACTATTTGCAGAATGTGCACATGTGTTTATAGGTGTGTGAATGTGTGTAAATGTGTAGATATGTGATGGACATTAGGAAGGGAAGTCGCTTCTGCTCCTAAATCTCATGATTATTTATTACTTCCTTTGAAATTGTTATTTATAAGATATACAGTGAATGCTGCTTAATGTAATCACGGATAATGTTATCAGTCAGGTAATGTTATCACTTTTATGAAGCTCTGTATGGATTAATACTGATACACTGAAAAAAAATGCTGTTTTTTGTGATCAAAGATTTGGCTTATATTATCATCACATTTTCCTTTTTGCAGCTTTATTTCCGAGTACTGTATGTCATTCAAAATCTTGTTTTTAAAGGTTTCGTTTCTAACTCAACTATTGTGTTGTACTGGACAGTGGCGGACGCAGGGGGGGGGATAGGGGGGTTACATCCCCCCCCGAAATTTGAAAAAAGTACTCTAAGTGGCCAGTTTTATAAACTAATTGTATATGTAAGTTGATTTTTTTTTTTTTAGTATTCTTTCTACCTATTCAAATCCCCCCCCCGAAAAAAATTTCTGCCTCCGCCACTGGTACTGGAGGTAGCAATTCTGTTCCCATCTCTCAGGATGACCAGTTCGAGGGGATGGCATTACCTAACTTTCTCTTTTAAGCAATAAAACATGTTTTATCCCACAGTTAAGGTGCAGTTTTTTATTTAAGAAGATAACAGTGTTGACATGCATTATTTGCTAGTGTAAAATGAAAAGATTTGAACAGACAGGCATTAGATGTTTTGCTAAGCGGTGTTCACCACAGATCAGTATAGACTTCCAAAAACACTTGTAACTCGTAACTGAGTATTGAGTAATGGTTAATGGACTCCTAAAATTCATGAGAAAAATTTAATTCAACAAATTAAAATGTAAATTTTATCTTTCCTTGTAGTGAAGATATTTCAACAAATTTTGCTACAGCTTGTTGATCTGAATATTCTCTTTATGAGAAAAGCAATGAAGTTGTTAAAATATCTTAAAATTGTGGAAAATTATTTTATATTAAACAGCATCTTGGTTCAAATCTCACATAAAAAGTTTGAAAATTTAAATTTAAGGAAGTTTATGAGGCCCAATTATATATATACAGTACTTTTTTTCTAACCAAAAAGGTGGCGGTACTCACCGAAACTTTTTAACTGAATCACACGGGAGCTCCCACACTTCTCCCAGAAGTCATTTTTCTGAGTTAATGTCGAATAGTCGGGCCTATGATGGCCAGAAATGTTCCTCCCCTGAATTGCAGTAAAATTACCGGTACTTGCGACGTTCTCAAAAGATTAATTTTATTCACTGTTTGCAGGTTTATGAGATACTTCAAAAACATCGTCATGCACTCTTTTTTTTGAGCACCGGTTCAAAATAATTACATATTTTGCTCATTTCACTTCTCTACTTGTGAACCACGTGCAAACCTTGATCCTACACTACTGTGAATTCACTTGCCTCTGCAACTCAAATGGAGGAATGAAGGGTTTTCTTTTCAAATTATATGTAAGCAACGAATGCAGTTAAATTTAAACACTCACTAACCCCTGATTAACTATGGTGGTTAGCTATTTACTACTTGTTTGTTACTACATTAGCATTAACTGCACTTGGTACTGTCAGAATGGCCTTGGCCACAGGAGCAGTTTGCTGAGGGCTGGAAAAACCAACCCCAACTCTCTTCCAGTCCAGTAGCCACGACAATTTACAGAACTATAATGAGCTTGTATGTAGGCTATTATGTATGTAGAAATCTAACAAAACCAACAAACAAGCTTGATTTTAAGTCTCTCTCTGTAGTCATCAGTTTTACAACTGGTTTGATGCAATTCTCCAGTTCTTCCTATCTTGAGCTAGTCTCTTCATGTCTACATTATTTTTTACATCCAAAATCGCCAATAATCTGTTTTGCATATTCTAATCGCGGTCTTCCCTTACAATTTTTCCCCTCTATTGTTCCTTCTAATATAGTGTTGACCAAGCCTGGATGCCTCATAATGTGCCCCACTAGTCTGGCTCTTCTTCTAATGAGTGTCGTCCATAGACTTCTTTGCTCCTCTATTCTTTCTAAGACCTCTTCGTTAGATATTCTGTCAGTCCACCTGATTTTCAACATTCGTCTATAGCACCACATCTCAAAAGCTTCTATTTTATGCCTTTCACTTTTTCCTAAAGTCCACGTCTCACTGCCATAGAGGGCTATGCTCCAAACATATAACTTTAGAAATTTTTTTCTGACTTTTAGGTCAATATTAGACACCAATAGACTTTTCTTGTTAAAGAAAGCCCTTTTTGCTTGTAA
Organism: Ectobius pallidus; assembly: GCA_964059195.1. Classification (NCBI taxonomy): domain Eukaryota; kingdom Metazoa; phylum Arthropoda; class Insecta; order Blattodea; family Ectobiidae; genus Ectobius; species Ectobius pallidus. The sequence continues at coordinate 17,709,709 of CAXKWD010000007.1, forward strand.
TATCCTGCTTTTCACATCTTCTTTGCTTCGTCCATCTTTAGTAATTTTGCTCCCCAAGTAGCAGAATTCATTCACCTCCTGTATTTTGTCATTTCCGAGTTTAATGTTCTTCATGTTGCTTATGGCATTCTTGCTGCATCTCATCACTTTTGTTTTGTTTTTATTAATTTTCAGTCCAAAATTATTTTCTAACAGTCCATTCATACCATTCAATAATTCACTTAGGTCTTCCTCATCTTCAGTTAGCAGAACAACATCATCAGCAAATCTCAGCATTTTTACTTTTTCTCCATGAATTTTTATTCCTGATTCAAACATTTCCTTTAATTCCTTCAGTGCTTCCTCAACATATAAATTAAACAGAAGGGGAGACAGACTACATCCTTGTCTCACTCCTTTCTTAATTCTTGCAACCCTTCCTGCACCTTCCACCTTTATTACAGCTGTCTGATTCTGATATAGGTTGTGAATGACTCTTCTATCCTTATATTTAAGACCTGTCTTTCTCATAATTGTAAACATCTTATTCCAATTCACATTGTCAAAGGCTTTTTCCAAGTCAACAAAAGCCATGTAAGTGTCTTTGCTTTTCTTCATTCTTCCTTCCACAATAAGTCACAGTGATATAATTGCCTCTCTTGTACCCTTGGCTTTCCTGAACCCAAACTGGTCTTCATCAAGGATTTCCTCCACTTTTTTCTCTATTCTCCTGTAAATGATTCTAGTTAGTAGTTTTGAAGAAGCATGTGTTGTGAGACTTATAGTACGATAGTTTTCGCATTTTTTTGCTCCTGCTTTCTTGGAAATTGTGAAAATGATACTCTTCTGGAAGTCCTGAGGCATCTCGCCTTTATCATATATCTTGGAAATAATTCTGAACAAGCTTTCAGTTCCTGTTTGTCCTAAAGATTGAAGCAGTTCTGATGGAATTTTGTCTATTCCCATTGCCTTGTTCGAGTTTAAGTCTTTTAAAGCTCTATCAAATTCTGATCTTAATATTGGGTCACCTTTATCATCATCTTCCACATCTTTTTCTTCTTCCAGAGCTGTGTCCTTTAGGTCCTCTCCTCTGTATAAACCTTCTATATATTCTTGCCATCAGTCAGCTCTTTCTTCTTTTGTTAAAATGAGTTCCCCTGTCGTGTTTCTGAGGTTCTTGCACTTCTTTCTCATTTCTCCAAAATTTTGTCGTATTTTTCTGTATGCTACATCAATATTGCCTGAGATCATTTTTTCTTCTACTTCCTCACATCTCTGTTGCAGCCAATTTTCTTTTTCCTTCTTGCATTTCCTATTTATTTCATTTCTTAGTTGTTTGTATCTTCGTATTCCTTCTGTTCCGTCCAGCATTCGTGTCTGGCCGGATTTGAGGCATTAGCTGGTTTCGCGAGGTCATTCGCCGTGTTGCTATGGCAACAGGCTTGTGTCTTCGTTTGTTTTATTTTTCTTGTTGTGTCTTCAATATAATTTTAAATATGAACTTACTTATCTGTTTGTTCTTTCTCCCATCAATTCTCATAAGAAATGACATTTGACTGTCGCATCTTTCATTTTTTTGGATAGTCATGTTATAATCTCCAACCCAAAGTTTCAGTCTGATTATCTTTTAGTATATTTTATTCATAATTTTGTGTTTTTAAAGAAACAATTCAGTTTTGAAGTAATGCTATTAATTCTCTTATTTATGTTTTAGTATTTTAATGTAACTTAATTGATTTATTTCCAAGATTGATTATTTATTGTTTTTCTTGGCCAATGGGATTCTTGCTTTACGTCACATGTCGTGACGTCTGTCATTCTTGCTATTCATTCTTATTCTCTCGTTCGAAGCTTTCGCCAGGCTAGTTTTCAGTTCAGAATTCTGAATCTAGTTATTATTGTCGAGCTGGGAATTTGAAGTTTCCCAGCCCTAGTTATTGCAGAGACGCAATTTAGTACATTCATCAAAGTAATTTATTTGTGATTTAATTACAAATGTGTGAAGCCAAGTTTTTTACTTCCCTGATCAAACCGTATGGACTTGAATGCGTAACTCATTAAGTAAAAGGATTTACTGTAAGTACTGCTGTGAAGTGAATATTTCAGAGTGCTTAATTTTAGTTGCAGTGTCGAAGCAACATCTAAAGGTTCTTCTTTTCGGTCGAAGCAGCAAGTCGACCTTAAAATAATTTGCTGATAGTGCGCATTCACTTCAAGAATAGTGAAATTCTTTCTCAGTCGTCCGAGCAAGCGCGACTATAAAAATTGCTCTGCTCTGGTCCTCCGAGCTATTCATCAGTCTTATAAGGCAAGCATGCCTTATTTTCCAGAAGGAGCTTACTAAGTCGTCTCCCCTTGACTTCATCAACATTTCATCTTCTTCGGCACCGCTAGGAAGAGGAATTTATTTGTAAAGCAAGATACAAAATTCCATCTTGTATTTTAAAGGGTCTATTTATCATTTTGTCCATTGTGCTCTTTGTATCTTTCAAGGGGCTCAATAAATGTATTTAAACTTGACTTAGTGTAGCATCCTTCATACCGGAGAGGTTTCCCCGTGTCCCTATTTCGCCTGCGAGCTACCGTGGGAGCGGGAACATCTCTTTGTGGTTCCTCCGGGCCTGGATATGACCCAGAGGCCTATGGTTGAAGATGCATTGATAGTTAGTGACCTATAATTAACGTAGAGTAACTATTCAATTAACAGTTTGAATTTGTCTTGGTCACTTATTACAGAGACCTCAGTGATTAGCCACAATTCTAGTCATTCTTATATATCAATCTTGTTCTCCCGGTATAGTTTGCCGCCGGTGTGAGACGCTACCATCAGTAGCCATCAGTAATAAGTAGTTTAAAGTCAGTTGCTATAAGTATCTGTGGTTCTCCTCCGCATTGCGTTTGAGGGAGGTCTCTGACAGATTTCAATTAAGTTTTTGGTACTTTCTTGTAAAGTGTAAACATTTACATTTGTGTACTTACACCTGTACAGCTACACACTATTTCTTTGTCTACTCGTATGCTCCTATGCGGGCAACTCACTCCATTCTTATAAACAAACCTTAATTTGTCATTGTTGCACCGGCTCTAGGCGGGCAACCTATTTAATTCAGACATTGTATAAGCAAGTCGCTATGTCGAGTCCAGACGGTTTGACGGCTCTTAAAGCCAAGCGAGTTCCCATTAAGGCCCAGATTACGCGGCAGGTTAATGTCATTAGTAATTTAGCCATTGAGGATGTCACTTATCCTGAACTCAAGAAGTATGAGTCCAAGTTAGACGAACTTGCAGCTAAGTTCGACCTTGTTCAGACTGAAATCGACGGTGTGGATTATTCTGATGCTGAAGAAGCCTATAGGGCAGAAGTCGACGCCGTCATTTCCAGAGGCAACTCTCAGTTGTGTAAATTTCTTCAGGCCTTATCTGACAAGGAGGTCCTGGCCCAGCAGGCCCTTGCAGAAAGGCAGGCTCAGGCCCAGCTGGCTTTAGCCCGTGAGGAAGCCGAAGCTAAGAGAGCGGAGGCCCTGGCCCAGCAAGCCCTTGCAGAGAGGCAGGCTCAGGCCCAGCTGGCTTTAGCCGAAAAGGAAGCTGAGGCTAAGAGAGCCGAAGCCCACGCCCAGGCCGAAGCTGCCCAAAAGGCTAAAATAAGACGCTTCGAGTACTTGCAATCGCAACTTCTGCGTCAAATGCAGATTATGCGAGAGTACGAAATCGAAGATCTCACTACGCTTCATGAAGCGCGCATTCGCCGCTCTGAATTCGTAGAGGTCTTCAAGGCCTACAAGTCAGATTATGCTCAGGTGGCCATTGACGAGGCCTACCAGGATCATGAATTCGACTTTCACGCAGTGGAATCTGATTATTATAAAGTCATCAGTTTCTTTGACTCCATGATAGCTGAAAAGAAACAGCTATATGAACCCGAGCAGGCGCAGACTGCCAGTCAGCGCTCCTCGCTCGACCCTGTCACGCCGTTGTTACCGAAACTCCCCGAAATCCGTCTTCCTCAGTTCAATGGGAACCCCTCTGAGTGGATCGAGTTTCGTGACACTTTCTCGTCGTTGGTAATTCAACACAGGCACATTTCGGACATGGACAAGTATCAGTACTTGAAGTCCTGCCTGTCATCAGAGGTTAGTACGGTCATTCAGAATATTCCTGTCTCTGCTGCGACTTTCCAGGTGGCGTGGCAGACTTTGATTGATAGGTTTGATAACGACCGGCTAATCGCCAACACCCATCTGGACAATCTCTTCTCTCCCCCTCAGATTGAGAGGTATTCTGCAGAATCCCTGCAGAAATACCTGGATCATTTTATAAGCACGGTACATGCACTTAATTCCCTTAATACAGAAGTGGAGTTGTCAGATCTGATTATTACCAGAATTATCATCGACAAGCTTCCGATGAACCTCATCAGAGAATGGGAGTCATCTGTCAAAATAGGGAAGCTCCCTACTCTCAAGGAGTTATTTGTCTTCTTGGAAAGCCGAGTTCGCATACTGCAGATGACTGATGCTGCCACGAAAAGTCAGGCTGCTAAGTCAGTTCCGAGCTCTCCGGCTCCTTCCAAGTCAAAGTCTTCTTCTTCGAGGCCTAAATGTCTCTGTTGTCGTACTGCTGTGCATGACCTGTTTTCATGCAGCGACTTCAGGAGCATGACTTTCGCTCAAAGAGACCAGTTTGTTAGAGACCGCAAACTGTGTCGCGTATGCCTGTTTAGTCAAGGGCATGCCAACAATTGTAGGACTTTTCAGTGCAGGAGATGTGCTGGGAGACATAGCACATTCCTCCACGACCCGACTAGCGATAGTCACCAGGCTGCCAACACTGCAGGTGTTATGGCTTCTAGTCAGACCCAGCAGCGCTGCTTGCTTCCTACTGCTACTGTCCGCATCCTGGACTCAGACGGCTCGCCTGTTGAGGCCACAGCCCTCCTGGATAGCGGTTCAGACTGCAATCTTATTAGCAACAGGCTGTTTAGGCGTCTTGGACTAGCTCCTCATGCGCAGCGGACTACGCTAGCGGGAATTTTGTCCACTAATGTTAGCACACATAAGCTAACCAGCATCACGATTCAGTCGCGAGTGACTTCATGGCGCTACAATGCACAGGCCATTGTCGTTCCGGAGATTTCGGAGAAAAGGTTCCCGAACTCTTTCATTGAGACCAAAGATTGGAACATTCCTCCGAATCTTCCCTTGGCTGACCCATTCTTTAGTCGTCCTAAGTGTGTCGATCTACTTCTTGGAGTGGAGATTTGCGCCCAAGTGGTGTGTCCAGGGCAAATTTCCACCTGTGAGTTACCTACGATTCAGAACTCGCACCTTGGTTGGTACTTCGCCGGGAAACTGCCCTCTGTGCCTTTCCCTTCACAGCGTTGCCATACTTCCAATGGTCATCGACGCCGATCCACGGCTAAGCGTTATCTTGACGCAAGCCCAAAAGAGCCTGAATGCTCGGAGGCTATGTCTTCTAATTACTCAGCCTTCCTAACTGCTGACCAGTTAGTGAGTAACCAGCTTTCCCGGTTCTGGGAGTTAGAACGAGTGTCTAACTCAGCCCCCTTCCCTGACGAGTCAGTTTGTGAACAGCATTTTGCTGCCAATACTCAGCGTGACTCCGATGGGCGATACATTGTAAAGTTGCCCTTTGTATCAGCTCCAGAATCCCTGGGGAGCACAGTGCTACAAGCCCAGAAGAGATTCTTCTCATTAGAAAAAAGACTGTCTTCAAATGAAACCCTTCGAGAGGAATATAACAGGTTCATGGATGACTATCTGAAATTGGGTCACATGAAGCCTGCCTCTCGGAGTTCACTCGGGAAATATGAGTATATTATCCCGCACCATCCCGTCTTGAAGCCTTCCAGCACAACGACTAAACTCAGGGTAGTTTTTGATGCTTCGGCGAAGTCTTCTAGCGGGAAGTCACTCAATGACATCCTTGCGGTAGGTCCGGTGGTGCAACCTGACCTCTTCTCGATCCTCCTACGCTTTAGGTTCAATCCAGTGGCGTTCACAGCGGACATCGAGAAGATGTATAGACAGGTCTTAGTCCATCCCGACCACCAACCTCTCCAGCAGATTTACTGGAGAACTTCTGTGTCAGACCCTATTCAGCTGTTTGACCTAACCACGGTCACTTATGGCACTGCTTCTGCCTCCTTCCTGGCAACCAGAGCTCTTAAACAGCTAGCCATCGACGAGGGAAGCAAGTTTCCTGTAGCAGCCTCCATCATAAACAATTCCATCTATGTCGATGACATAGTGGCCACAGCTGCTACGCTGTCTGAGGCCAAGGTTATTGTCTCTCAGCTGAGAGAGCTTCTCCCCCTAGGTGGATTTAATCCTCGTAAGTGGAGTTCCAATTCTGTGGAACTGCTCCAAGACGTTCCTCCTGAGCTGCGGGAGTCTCTCGACCACAGAACCTTTGGTGATTCTGACACCTCCTCCATAAAGGCGCTAGGCCTCATATGGCAACCTTCTGACGATATGCTCAGGATCGAAACTTCAGTCGATCCCTCCAAGCCATTCACCACCTGTTCCAGAAGGACATTGCTATCTTGTATAGCCTCTATTTTTGATCCCCTTGGGCTAATATGCCCTATAGTGTCCTACTGCAAGATTCTGTTCCAATCTTTGTGGAAGGAGACTACTTCATGGGACCAGCCCATTCCTTCTGCGGTCGCCGACAAGTGGCGCAAGATTCACAACCAACTTCAGTTCATCTCCAGCATCGCTATCCCTCGGCTAGCATTACAGCAGAACTTCGTATCTGTGCAGTTGCACGGTTTCTGTGATGCTAGCGAGGTGGCTTATGGCGCCTGTCTGTACCTACGATCTACTAATCACCTCGATAAGGCCAAGAGCTGTCTGCTTTGTGCCAAGTCTAGGGTTGCCCCTTTGAAGGCAACGACTATACCTCGCCTTGAGTTGTTGGCAGCTCACTTGTTGGCAACGTTAGTTCACCGGGTGTTACCTGCGTTGCAACTTTCTATAAGTTCAGTACACCTGTGGAGTGACTCCAAGGTTGTACTTGGTTGGTTAAACCATTCACCTTCTAAACTTAAGACTTTCGTGGCTAACAGAGTCGCGGACGTCCAAGAATTCACTGCCATTGAATCTTGGTCGCATGTGTCATCTAAGGACAATCCCGCTGATCTCATCTCTAGGGGAGCCACCCCTTCTGACCTACTTAACAACTCTCTGTGGTGGTCAGGCCCTTCTTGGCTTACTGCCGACTCCACTCAGTGGCCCAGTTTGCCCACTGAGCTCGAGTCTTCGTCTCTCCCAGAGGTGAAGATAGCAGCGCTAGTCACCATCGAAACCTCTAGCTTAAGCCCATGGCTGACTAAGTTTTCACACTTGAAAACAATCAGGGTCATGGCTTATGTGCGACGTTTCATTAATAATTACTTGAAACTCAAGTCACCTATCAATGGCCCTTTGTTGCCGTCAGAGCTTACTGAAGCTTTGCATTCTTGCATTAGAATCATTCAAAGGAATGCTTTCAGAAAGGAAATTCAAGCATTGTCTTCCTCGCAAGATTTGCCTTCTTCTAGTAAGATCCGGCAACTATGCCCCTTTATTCAGGATAACATCCTGCGTGTAGGTGGACGTCTAAGTCGGTCCAACCTACCCTTTGACAACAAGCATCAGATATTACTTCCTGCAGAGCATGCTTTCACCAGGCAGTTAGTTCTCCATGTGCACTTGCATCTAGGTCATGCAGGACCTCAGCTAGTCATCTCACACTTGCGAGAGTCGTATTGGATCCCTTGCATTCGCAAGCTGGTTCGCAGTGTACGGAGGCGCTGTAGTGTTTGCTTCCGCTTTGAGGCTCAGGCTTTTCAGCAAAAGATGGCTGATCTGCCTCCTGAGAGAGTAAATCCTCTCCCTCCTTTCACAAACTCTAGTGTGGACTACGCCGGTCCATTCTCTCTCAAGTTTGGTGGCCCGCGGTCCAAGGTGACTACTAAAGCCTACGTTGCTATTTTTGTCTGCATGTCCACGAAGGCCGTACACGTTGAGCTAGTGACTTCGCTCACCTCACGTGCCTTCCTGGCGGCATTGTCAAGGTTCACAAGTCGTCGTGGAATTCCAAGTTCAATCACTTGTGATAATGGTAGAAACTTTGTCGGAGCTCACGCCGACCTGCAGAACCTCTCTAGGCTTTTGATGTCATCAGAACATCACTCCGCAGTGCAAGACGCCACTGCGCATTTGAACATTCATTGGCGTTTCTTGCCTCCTCACTCTCCACACATGGGAGGGCTTCATGAGGCGGCAGTACGCTCTTTGAAGTTCCACTTGAAGAGGATGTCCTCGTCCTGTAAGTACACTTACGAGGAGATGTCTACTGTTCTCACACAAATTGAGTCATTCTTGAATTCACGTCCTTTGATGTCGTTATCTGAGGACGTGGATGACTTTGGATATTTGTCTCCCGGCCACTTTCTTATTGGCAAGCCCATTGTGTCGGTGCCCAGTCCTGACCTCTCTGGTGGGTACAGCCTGCGTTCCCGTTGGAACCATCTTCAGCAGATGGTCACTTGTATTTGGAAGAAGTGGTCCGTGGATTATCTCCACACGCTACAGCGTCGTGCAAGGTGGCATAAGGTACTGCCAGACGTTCCTTTGGGTACCCCTGTATTGGTTCTCGAGGACAATGTACCTCCTCATAGGTGGGTGCTTGGTCTGGTGCACCAAGTACACCCAGGCCCAGACGGCCTTGTCAGAGTTGTCACTGTGCGCACTGTCTCAGGCACTTATAAGAGGCCCCTCATCAAGTTGGCTCCTCTGCCTGTCAGTGAAGAGGGACAGTGACACCTGCTTTCATTCAGAGTGCTGATGCCGGACGCATCCCACTCCACCGATTTTGACTTTATTGCGACTTGATAGTTGTTTTGGCCTCGAATCCTTGCATTCACGAATTTGCTTGACGTCACATTCTGTTAGATAATTTCACGAGCGAAATTATCGCGGGCAATATGTTCCGTCCAGCATTCGTGTCTGGCCGGATTTGAGGCATTAGCTGGTTTCGCGAGGTCATTCGCCGTGTTGCTATGGCAACAGGCTTGTGTCTTCGTTTGTTTTATTTTTCTTGTTGTGTCTTCAATATAATTTTAAATATGAACTTACTTATCTGTTTGTTCTTTCTCCCATCAATTCTCATAAGAAATGACATTTGACTGTCGCATCTTTCATTTTTTTGGATAGTCATGTTATAATCTCCAACCCAAAGTTTCAGTCTGATTATCTTTTAGTATATTTTATTCATAATTTTGTGTTTTTAAAGAAACAATTCAGTTTTGAAGTAATGCTATTAATTCTCTTATTTATGTTTTAGTATTTTAATGTAACTTAATTGATTTATTTCCAAGATTGATTATTTATTGTTTTTCTTGGCCAATGGGATTCTTGCTTTACGTCACATGTCGTGACGTCTGTCATTCTTGCTATTCATTCTTATTCTCTCGTTCGAAGCTTTCGCCAGGCTAGTTTTCAGTTCAGAATTCTGAATCTAGTTATTATTGTCGAGCTGGGAATTTGAAGTTTCCCAGCCCTAGTTATTGCAGAGACGCAATTTAGTACATTCATCAAAGTAATTTATTTGTGATTTAATTACAAATGTGTGAAGCCAAGTTTTTTACTTCCCTGATCAAACCGTATGGACTTGAATGCGTAACTCATTAAGTAAAAGGATTTACTGTAAGTACTGCTGTGAAGTGAATATTTCAGAGTGCTTAATTTTAGTTGCAGTGTCGAAGCAACATCTAAAGGTTCTTCTTTTCGGTCGAAGCAGCAAGTCGACCTTAAAATAATTTGCTGATAGTGCGCATTCACTTCAAGAATAGTGAAATTCTTTCTCAGTCGTCCGAGCAAGCGCGACTATAAAAATTGCTCTGCTCTGGTCCTCCGAGCTATTCATCAGTCTTATAAGGCAAGCATGCCTTATTTTCCAGAAGGAGCTTACTAAGTCGTCTCCCCTTGACTTCATCAACATTTCATCTTCTTCGGCACCGCTAGGAAGAGGAATTTATTTGTAAAGCAAGATACAAAATTCCATCTTGTATTTTAAAGGGTCTATTTATCATTTTGTCCATTGTGCTCTTTGTATCTTTCAAGGGGCTCAATAAATGTATTTAAACTTGACTTAGTGTAGCATCCTTCATACCGGAGAGGTTTCCCCGTGTCCCTATTTCGCCTGCGAGCTACCGTGGGAGCGGGAACACCTTCCTCTGTGCTATCATTTTTAAACTTCCTTCTTTCATCCATTAAATTGAGAATATCTTCTGTCATCCATGGATTTCTTCCAACTGTTTTCATCACACCCAGTGTTTCTTCTGCAGCGTTAATTATTTCATTTTTTAAAACTGTACATTCATCTTCTGCTGAGTCTCCTTCTGTGTTTGTTTTTAATTTGTTTTCAATAATATCTTCAAATTTTGATTTTACATCCTCCTCTTTCAGTTTATCTATCTTCCATCTTTCAATAACTTTGTTTTTCTTAAGATTCTTCAGGTTCATCCTACAGTTCAGCATTACCAAATTGTTGTCTGAGTCAATATCCGCATAAATAAATAACTAAATAGGCCATAATTTTATAGGAATTGTGAAAGGAATATTCCGAGTAATATCCAATTTTTTTGAAGGAAAAAAAGGTGCCGGTACTGCGTACCGTTGCGTACCATCACAAAAAAGAACTGTATATATATATATATATATATATATATACAGTTCTATATATATATATATAATTAATATATACTGACAGGCAAAAAAACCGATCACTTAAAGAAATTTAAAAAAATGAATTTTAAATCAAAATTATGAAGTAGTCCTTGAAATAAAATTACTGCAATTATATACTTTTTCTGCCAGACCAGTATCTTCTGGTATAACTGCCTGTTTCTCGAAATCTTCTCACAGCCTCTTGCACCATGGTGTACGGTGAACCTAAGGTTGCAGAGGCATAATGGAGGCTGCGTCCATCATCAATTAGAGCAACAGCTTTGGCAATGTCTTCGGGACTGAGAGGCATAATTTCAACTGAACTTACTACAGAATCACTTTGATGCAAAGGGAGACAGTTTCCTTTCAGTTTGGAAGGAAATGATGCAATACAACAATGAAACATCTTGCAATGTGTATGACAAGCTAGTGCAGATAATCAGATCGGAAACTGCCTATTGTGATGTTTTTCGTTTTGTTTGGTGATAAAGTGAAGACATTAAAAAAGCGGATATGCCGTATCTACAGCTAATGGTCCAATAAAAATAATAATTCATCCTCACCAAGAACAATGTATAAACATCCAACCAATTTATGTTTAATCTTAAAATTACAACAAATTTTACAGTGAACAATTTTTTTTGCCTGTCAGTATATATATTTAATTTTTTAATTTTAAATTTTTGGCCTTCATAGGACCACTTTAGTAATATATATATATATATTTCTTTTAGCGTAAAGAGTAAGTCTTAAACATTATGCATAAATAAAATTTCATCATTAAGGCTTGGGGATGTGCAGGAATACAGTCACACAGCTTTAGTAATATTGCTATCACTTTCATCCTTCCTCATCATTTTCATATCGCCCAACAGCCATCATATTAATTATATAAAGAGTTGAATTTAACTTAAACTTCACTTTTGGACTTGTACTAGTTACCTGTTCAAGTTTTAGTGCCTTCGTTACCATTGTCAACAGCTATACTTCAACTGTCGTGGCACCCTCCCATGAACGTGGTACAAAATTTAATGTGAGGTCCTCGTTGGTTGGGACGTCAAAGTTCATCAGTTGGTTCCCATTTTTGTCAATAAAAATCCTCTCATAGAGTGAAAGCTCCTTGTGGCCACGGACGTATTTTAATAGTTCTGGATCCCTGTCAACTTCATGTCCTGCATCCCAGAAGTTTGCCGCTACCACTGATTTGTCTGCGTTTTGATACTTGATGTGTCTTATCTGTTTTTTAGTTCCGACTTCTAATGTCCTCTTGGTTTTGTCTGCATAGACTTTTTCACAATCATTACATTTAAATTGGTAGATACCTGATTTTTTACTGTGGTGGGGTTTTCTAAATTCGTAGATTTGAGTAGGTTTCAAGAAGTATCTGTTTGCAGGTGCTGTTGTGATGCCATGATTTTTTAAAACTTTTCTGAATTTATTGTCTGCCCAAGGGTGGAATGTAATTTTCTTGTAAGTCTATGAGTGTAAATTCGAGCAGTAATATATTTTTTAAATATATATATTCATGGGCGTAATTTCAGCTTTTTAACTGGGGTGGCAAGGTCTGCCATGAAAATTTTTTAAATTTATATTTATATTTTTAAAAATTTGGCATTAAAATGATGTAGTTTAAGCATTTTTGAAACTTTTTTTACATACCATACCAGCATAAATGTTAAGTTTAATAAAGAATTAAGATTGTGCCATGTTTATAAACTGTAATTTTTCAGTTGTTTGCAAATAACTGATATTTTTGGGGTGGCAAAGAAAGGGGTTTTGGAATTCTGGGATGGCAACTGCCACTCCTTGCCACCCCGTAATTACGCCACTGTATATATTCAATTTTGTCATTTAGAATTATTAAACATTTCTACCAAGAATTGGTTTCCAACCAAATGAAATAATAAAAAAGGCACAAATAAACCGAGACAAATGAATATCCCGAAAGTGTTTCTCAGAACAATGAATTATTTCATACAAAACAGAAACTGTACCTATGATTGTTTGTTTAGTTGCAGAAAAATGTACTTGTACAATGCAAATATTACCTGGTTTGAACTCGAGAGGCATTGCCACATTCTGAATGTCACAGACGCTTCTTATATCAGATCGATTAGCTGTGAGAACTGCAAGCAACTCAAATCCCAAACAAGTTCCCCACACAGGAAAATATATCCCAGCATCATTCTTCTGTTTGGCTAAATTGAACAGTGCCCACACAGCATCAGCATAACCATTCGTAGCGTTAAATGGAGCAGCTCCTCCAGGTATTAAAAGTCTGTAAACATAATACATTTATAATAATACCTATAACAACAGTATTAGATGAGCTAGGCCCTTTTCACACTAGGACACTTGTGAAAGTCACCGGTAGAGATACATTATGTATATGTATGAATTCATGAACCACAGATTATTGTCTCTATTGGACATTACATGAGAATATAATAGGAGAAAAATTCCTCCGATGCTTGGATTTGAACCCTGGACCTTTGGCTATCCATGCCACTGCTCTACCGACTGGGCTAAGCCAGAGTTCACTTCACAGTGCCAGATGGAACTTCTCTCCTATGACTGATTGCCCTTAATGGTCTGTGGTCTGTGGTTCATGAATGCATTATATAAATCTTGAATGTTACTGTACAATAACATTGGAAACCCGGTCACAAGAATCTCTAATTAGTGTGCCTCACAGTTACTGCATATGACATAATTTGTCTGTCAGTGAGGTAGACCATTAAGGGCAATCAGTTATAGGAGAGAGAGGTTCCATCTGGTGCTGTGAAGTGAACTGTGGCTTAGCTCAGTTGTTAGAGCAGTGGTTCAGATAGTGGGTTCAAATCACAGTGTCAAAGGAATTTTTCTCCTGTAATATTCTCAGAGATACATTAGTTTGAATTCGAGTTTTCTTACTGGAGCATAGCGGTGACCCACCCAGTCACAAGTGACGCTTCAGTGTCACAAGATGTGAACAGCATTTTTACGTCATAATAACTTCTTCTTAGAGCAAAAATGCTAGAGAATGCCACAGGGAGCTGAGAATATTGACCTTCCATCTGAACTTCCAGGGTTTTATAGGTTGGACTATGCATGCTTTCGTGCTTCCAACTACTGCAATACAGTAGAGTGGCACAATGTTGTCATCTATGCACATTTATGGGTATCTGCTCCCTACTCTATCCTACATCTAGTACCCATAACCTGCATCATACGTATATTCTATACCTTGCCCTTTTGTGTGTTTATTTCAAAATTTCAAAATGATTCCACATTAAAATAATAATAATAACAACATCTTATGCCCCATCCCTCATATATTATTTAACATTCGCATTATATTCAAGATTTGGACTAAGTAGGCATTAAATAGATTTAATGTTTGATCAGAAATAAAATTAAAAATAGCTCCAAAATATACATTGTTCCATTGTTGACATTTTATTAATTCCCTAGCACCTGCTCCATTTTGGTCTACAACCCCCCCCCCCATTAACATTAGGCCTAGGCCAGAGCATTCTAGTAACATATCAATAGCCAAATTTACGAAAGTTCTAAAAACTTGGTTACTGAGTAACTCATTTTGTTCAATCAATGAGTTTGTAGATGTAGATGTAGATGTAGTTATCTCGTTCTATAGATCCTGTGTTGAGTGGGACTCAAGGATATAGAACCCGTCAGATTACAATATACAAGCAAGTAATAAATAATGATATATAATATACTACACTATAATCTTATTCAAACTGGAAATACTCATCCATATTGTAGAAGGTGTGAGTCATTAAAAATTTCTTGAGAGATCCTTTGAAGGATTTGCTTTTTCTTTGAATACATAATAATTTAATGTTGTTTGGAAGCTTAATGAAGCTGATCACCCTAGTATTTTAACACATGTTTAGTTTATCATCACAGTTTAGTTTAGCTTGTCTTGGTCTATTGTATATTGAATGGCTTAATAAAATCTTTGAATCCTTGAATCTTGGTACTACTTAGCTTATGACTGCATCACTGCATTTAATGCCAGCAGTCATAAGTCTAAGTGAAGAATCTTATTTTTAGAAACTTACCCATTTACTGAGTTGACAATATATTCATAGTATTCAGGAGGCATATTTGGCCTGCAAAAAAGTAAGAGTTAAAATCAGTTTCAAGTTGGAATAAGTATGTATCATACACTGAGAATAATAGGGCCACATCTCAAAAATAATTAATTAAAAATCCTACCTTTATATGCAGAATACAAAATTTTAAAACACTCTCCTGTAATATTTAGTTTTCCTTAGTTGTGGCCATATTACTTTCAGTGTGCGATATCAAGACATTTCATGTATTATTATATTCTTATATGTTGTCAAATTAAAATAAAACTGCCTCTCAGTGGATCACGTGTTTTTCAAACCTTCAGGATGTTTCGATCCGGTCCTCCGGGTCTTGCTCAGGTGACTGTTGAAACCTGAAGGATCGGATTGAAATGTTGTGAAGGTTTAAAAAACATGTGATCCACTGAAAGGCAATTTTATTTTAATTTGACTACATATATAGAGTCTGTCCGAAAAGTAATGTCAGTGAGTCAATTACAAGATATTTATTGATCCGATCGGTACAATTTATTAAAGATTTCAAAATATGTTCCTCCTGTGTCAATACGTCGCTTCCAGCGAGAATTCCAGGCATCAAATGCATCATGTTAGGCCTTTACCGAAATGTTCTTTGGAGCCTTAGTGCAAGCCTCTTTGACTTTGTCATCTGTCCCAAAATGATGCCCTTTCATGGTGTAACCGTCAATGCCAAATACTAAGTGGAAGTGCTCAAGAGACTCAATTGAATGCATCCGGACCGACATTGCGGACGATTTGAAACTTCACCACGACAATGCATTCTTCATGACCTGCTTCCAGACTGATTCAAATGTGCCGACAGTTCCCCAGCCGCCCTAAAGTCCTAACGTGGCTCCTCCGATTTCTTCTTGTTCCCATGCTTGAAAACTCCCATGAAAGGACATCATTTTGGGACAGATGACAAAGTCAAAGAGGCTTGCACCAAAACTCCAAAGGACATTCTGGAAAAGGCCTACCATGACACCTTCAATGCCTGGAAATCTCGCTGGAAGCGATGTATCGACACAGGAGGAACCTATTTTGAAATCTTATAATGTATTGTACTGATCTGATCAATAAATATATTCTAAGTGACTCACCGACATTACTTTCCGGACAGACCCTGTAGGTTATATGGTGGAAATCAGGACCAAACAGGACAAGTTTATTATCTTTTTATTTTGTAGCATAAAATTTACAGCTTTCCCAATTTAGGGATTGCAAACATACAAAACTTATACCTTTTTTTTTTCTACTTGCAAGTTTCAAACACACAATAAAGAAGGAAATAAAATGTGAGGAAAATGAAAATATTATGAATTAATTTTAATGCATTAGTATTAATTAAGAAAAATAAAGAACGTAATTCACATTTTTGACCAGTTTGGGGGGAAAAAGTTTTGATATGAATTATTGGTCATTTAGATGGTCATTTTTAAGAATGGAAATAAACCATTTTATGGCTGCTTGTGCAATTTCTTGGATTAATGTCTTGTTTTGATCTAGATTAAAATATAGCATAAATTTCTTAAAATATTCATTACTGTTTGTTTTAAGCATTTTCTTAAGAGAATTTCTTGATTCAATGTCACTGGCTGCATAGAAAAACAACCAACTTCTCAAATTCATTTCAAGTATGAAGCCCAGACAGGTTAACCTTAAAACCCACTAGGAAGAATTCTTCACCACCATAACACAAACAATAATCTGATGTGTCATTGTGGCAAATGTTCAATAATAATCACTCTTATAGTATTTCTGAATTAACTGAGTAATTCAACCTATGAAGTTGTCATAAATCACGGATTTCAGGGACAGTCTGTGATTTTTATACTATAAAATCATTTCCATGCCGAAAAGACTAAACATGTGCGATTCTCAGTGATGAAGTTGAGCCGGAACGGACCAGAACAGCATTCTGGCCAAGTAAAATCTACTCTTCATTGCTCTGGCATAAACACAGGGAGGAAAAACTGTATATGAAATTGGCGTATAATTTGGCAACACTTTTTTAATAAAGAACAATTACTGTTTACAGAGTCATGATCTCCTGTTCTTAGCGTGACAGTTTCCTTACCAGTGTGGTTGTCGTAGATTCAATGCGTTCATGATGAAGGTGGTGGTTGTTGTTATTGTAATGTAATTTCTGTGTGACTCGTCAAAAAAGAGATTTGAGCATAATGTTTGGTATCATAAAATGAAAATAAATCAATCTAATTTATGGGTTCCCCTAGAAAGAATTTCTAAGCTTAGCACTGGCGATTCTGTTCTGATGTTACGATTTTTAAAAACATCGGTTAACTTGAATCGCTGCTGTAACAATACTTTTGCCATGAATGAAACTGTACTCTTTAAGCTTACAGCATACATGGACATTTACTGGTACAGGAACCACTTGTGGTTCTTGACCTTCCCGCATAACACACAAGATGGCATTGCAGATATTCAGTGTATGTGGTGGATTACTCCCATGCATGAGTCATAATCTCGTTGCAAGCAGTGACGAGTGGTGACACAGTTCAGATTGGAAAGGAGTTATGGCACATTCTAAGCCTTTGTATAATGAAATAATTGCACACGTAAAAGAATAATTAAAAATAAAAATTGTTTTTATTATTTGTATATTGTAGTTTATATTATAAAGTGAAATTAGTGTTTCCCTAAGAATGAGTAACCGCCACTGCACTTATTGTTGTTTGTGTCTCCATCTACCCGTTCTTTCTGAACTATGTGTAAGTTGACCAACTTTACAGGTTATGTGTCAATGGATAGGGGTTTGCCCATGACTGCTTTACAGTAATAGTAAAACAAGTTTATTCTTGTATTTTAATTTGACATCCGAGGTGTTGCGTATTCCTCTATAGTGGATTTTATCTAGACAATAAACTTACTTGGAAGCAACAAGTTCAAGCTATTTGTACTGAACTGTACTAAGTGATCTTTCTTTTACGTAGACCTAACAGCTGGTAACAACCATAATGGGCACTAAATACCTATTATGGATTCTTTCAGTCTCAACTGAACTACCAGTTTTAATGGGGCCAAAGCATTCATGTGAAAGATGTGTTCCTTTACTGAAGAAAGTTTTATGAATTATTAAAAGGTTGTGATCCAAAAGCATGTTACAAATAAACTTTTACAGAATTTGTATTATATTAATCATCATAGGTTCTTTTACCTTTCCATTGTCACATAATAATAATAATAAATGTAAGTAATTACTCACAGTGGATCCCTACACTTCCAAAACGGCACAACGTTTCGGCCTTTCCTTTCGGCCTTCCTCAGGTGTAACGGGTCTCGACCTCAACTGCCGGGACCTCAACTGACGAGATGAGCAGGTTCCCATGTTGCCATCCGATTGCATCACCATAAATATGGTGCTTCTACCATGTCTAACAATTCACTCCCTTGGAATGTTGTAGCCGGATTCCTCCTTGTCACATGCCGGTGGTGTGGAAAATTTTAACTAGCGTTTTCTTTTCTTTAACATTTTTATCACCCCTATCCACTCCTCACCCAAGTCCCCCTCATACCTATTGTTCCTTGTTTATTGATGATGTTACATGCCTCACATATTTTTCTCTTTACAATGTCATATTCTGTCTTTATAACTTCCATATCACCAATGTCATCCACTGTGAGTAATCACTTAAATATTATTATTATAGAATTTAATTGCTGTTTCTTCACTATTTGCATTAACATAATGTACACATTTGAGCATCTAAATGAATCTGTTCCTTGAAATTATCATAGCGTATTTGTTCCAAAATATAGGGTACCAGTAACAGGAACCTCAAACAGCCATGTTCTTTTGGGTATCAACATTTTTAATAAAGCCCTTGACATTAGGAATGTTATCAACATTATAACTTTTAGAGTAAAGTACTTGTAAAAAAAACTTTCACACTGTTGAAGAGGATGGAGAATTGTGATTTGTAATTTATACCACTTGAGTTCACGGCCGTAGCTAGGCGGTGGCTAGGTGGGCGACCGCCAAGGGCGCAGGGTCGAAGGGCGCAAAATTAACCATGAAAAATCCCGCTTTTTTTTAGGCTGGTGCAATTTATCAAGCAATATAAATTCCAGGTTAGTGGAAGAAATCTTTCAGGTTATTAAAAATTAATGCACGTGAACTATCTATACCTATAGTATTATGCCGATTGTCTACAAGCGAAAAGCAGTCATGCAACGTCCTTTAATTAACACGATTCATATTGACAGAGTAAAACATAAATCATGGAAAGATATAACGACAATGAAAATTAATATGTACGTTATTATTGTGATGAAAGTGGTTCAACTCAATCCCTTTCCAGCTGATTGTCGTCCTCAGTGCTACTACTGTCGGCAGGATTGATTACAAAGCGATCAACAATGGGATCGCTCATACTGTTACATGCTACATGCAAAAATGACTGACCAACTATATTATTACAACAGAAAAAGCCGAATGCGCAGATCTCAATTACTTTTGTTATTACTATTTTAATATAAATTAAGTGTGAACTAAAATTTCTTAAATAAAAGACTTGAGACTTTCCCGGCGTTGGTTATATATAATGGTCTCTCGGGCTTCCAACCGGGTTAAAATATGTCATATTTTAACCCGGTTGGAAGCCCGAGAGACCATTATATATAAAATTTCTTATTTTAAAAATTAGTTTTTTAAATCACACAATGTATTAATGTACATTAAAATTAATTTCTGTAACTATACATTGAATAATGTGTTGTGATCCGCGGCCGATGCACGCTCTGCCAGCTGGCAGTACACATGCTGTTTGTTTTGATCAAGTTCCCTTCTAAGGCCGGCGCTGATATTATAGTCGCTGCTATTATTTTTAATTATATTATACTGTATTATTATTAGGGCGCTGATGACCTAAAATTGTTTTAAAAATTACCTATAAAATGACCCCAAAATTTAAAGAAAATGACTTAATAATTATAAAAAATGACATAAAAACTTATATTTTATTTATAAAAAATTATTATTGTACACACAAAATTATAGAATAATTTGTACATAGTTGTTAAAACCTTAAATTCAGAGAAGATGATGTAGGTCTAAAAAACTTTGATTTTTGCTGTGAATATTCTTTCCTTACGGAAATTTATACTGGCACTGAGGCACTGGCGAGTCAAACTTCAGCATTTCCTTTTGCGGTCTGCCGGATTATATTGTTTATTGAGGGTAAACAGTAGTTTGCACTCTCAAATCCAAGCAGGTGGCAGACTCTGGTGCCAAGTCAATCTAATAACAACAGTAATGTGTACAACATTTTGGCGTTCCTTTGATTCTCGTTTCCGACTGAGACTTGACAACACTTCAACATAGAGTGTGTCCTTCTTGCATTAAACAAACACTTCAAAGACAGCACCGCTGGGGACGAAATAAATGCCCTAAAAATATAAAATTGCATACAATGTCAAAAAATGACCTAATAAAAATGCATTTCTATAATCTAGAGGCCACGATTATGATTTATCTAAAAATTGGCAATGTATATGCAGAATCAATAAAAAAGATGACATGTCATTAGAATCCGGGCTCTGATTATTATTGTATTTTTTAACTAAGCGATTTTTAAATTAAACAGTGAAACAATATTAATGTTTGTGTTCTTTCGTCTCTTGTTGATGTTGGCGTTGCTTCTGTTGTATAGGTAAGAATGATTTCAAAAATCTGATGTGAAAGTCACATAACTTCCTCTGCCCAAATAAAAGTTAGCAGTATTCAGATATCCTTGTACAGAATCGCAAGACACAATTTTACGCTAATTATCCTATAAATACCTCTTCTTTCAATGATGCGACTAAAAGCGCAGTCTATATAACAAACTTAAAAAAAAAAAAAAAAAAAAAAAAAAAGACTGCAGACGTTTATTGAACTTTCTGCCGTAAAATATAATTTCCGAAATTTATCGAATATTTCCCTCAGATACATCTTTACTCTATGCATGGCCAACAATACATCTTTCTCACTTCACATTCTTATATAAAATAAGAGGCCTTGAAAGAGCGCGAATTCAGTTGTTCATCACGTAAGACAAACTTTCTACAAACAGTGGGTGAACAGTGGGTGGCTTGTAACTACCCTCAGAGAATTTTCTCGAAAAAATGTTTCAAATAAAAGTTTTAGCTCTTAGTATAAGCAACCTATGTGCAAAATTTAAAGAAAATCGTTAGAGCCGTTTTCGAGAAAATCGCGAAAAACGAAAATTTCTTCATGTAAAGTCCCCTTAAAAATAAGAGAAAATAGTCGCCAATCTTATCCTCACATCTTCAGAAGGTACCTGACCCAAATACGAAATTTTGTTTTCATACGTTTTTCCGTTTTGGAGCTAGCTTGTTCACAGATATTTTCCACACAGACACACAGACACACAGACATGTTTCCAAAAATAGTATTTTTCGATTCAGGGGGCCTTGAAACGTGTATATATGCTAAAAACTCAACTTCGAATTTTGGGGTCGAAAACAATACTTCCTCTACCTATAGTACCTATGGTACGGGCAGAGGAAGTAATAAAAAAATGTGCCAACTAAAACTACCATGACCATCATAGCTTAGTCTACATTAGGCCTATTAGTTTTGATCTATTAGGCAGTGGGTTTTTAAAGAAATGGGACCAAAAAAAATCCTCCTGCAAGCGAATTTAAGAAAATCAGCTTTACAGAAATTAAAAAAAAATGTTCATTTGGAGGGCGCAGATTTGTCAAACTCGCCAAGGGCGCAGAAGGACCTTGCTACGGCCCTGCTTGAGTTAACTTATTGACTCTTATATTACTTAATGGTGACTAATATATCATCATCATTGTCATCATCGTCATCATCATAATCAGCATGATCATTATTAAAGCCCGGATTTTCATGCACTATCAAACTTAAAAACATGCAAGCATTCATGCACTATCGTATCTCCAAATATGCACAATGAAGGGCGAAACATGCACTATGAAAAATGCGCACTGTACTGCAATATATTTCAATTTAAACAATATACTAGTTTTTCCAAATTCTCCTTACTTAAACTCGTGCGTTTATCAGTTAGGACATTCTTGAACGCAGAAAAGGATCTTTCTACTTCACAAGAAGAAACAGGGAAGAAGTTTTGTTAAGGAACAGTTAAGGGAAGAAATTTGACTGAGGGTGAGTCGAATTCCATGTCTTTTACATTTTTTCCACATAATTCGTCTTTCACTGTTTTCAGAAGTTTAAGATCAGGATTTGAACTAAGTACCTTCTTAAGTTTTTCCCTAATTGTCACACCCATTTCTCCACAACACGATTCTATAGATAATTCAACGTCTTCAACAATGGCTAGTGACAGACAAATTCAAGCAGTGAACATTCTGATTAGCAGTTTTCTTTCAATGGAAGGTGGTGGGGGTCGACATTTTCTTGTGTAGCCTGGTCTATTATATCACTGTTTATTTAGGGTAAACAGTAGTTTGCACTCTCAAATTCATGCAGATGGCAGACTCTGTTGCCAAGTCAATCAAATAACAATGGTAATACTGTACAATACATCATTTTTACGTTTCTTTGAAAAGCCGAGATTTTAGGGAGGCACATTCATAATATGCACAGTTATGCATTGTAACTTGATATTATGCACTAAAACCAGAAAATGAGGGTTTATATGCATTAAAAACGTCTGAATATGCTATATTAAACAAAAAAATCCAAAACATGCATTATGCATGAATTTTGCCATAAATAGGCCGAAATATGCAAACATGCACGGAAAAAATATGGTTATTTGGAATCCTTAAGTCATGTAATGAGTAACTACAAAGTTTGAAAAGTGTAACCAAAGTATATAAAAACATGCATTTGCATGAAAATCCGGGCTCTAATCATTATATATTGGCCAGTCATGTCAGCACAGATACTACTAGCCATACAGAGCATAAATTTTTCCCGTTCTGATTCAGTATTTCGATTTTTAAGAAGGAGTGACATAAAAAATTCTATTGCTGATACTGAACTACAGGTAGAACTCGTTCAGAATATGGTGTCACCTATACCAGAGACAAGCTAAGAAGGAAACCTAAAGTAAGCAAAAACCAGTAGGCTATATCTGTCCCACTTTTAAGTCATACGAATAATGTGCTAGAGTGAGACAGATGTACTGGTTTTTGTTTACTTCAGGTTTCCTTCTTATAACGGCCAGACTTTAGGCTACAGTGAAACCTCTGTATAACGATATTCTTTGAAGCCTTTGTAGAAGTAACACTTTTGGCTGAGAACTTCCGATATTGGCCTCTAAGGTTTCTGTATTATGTCTATTAATAGCAACAAACAATAGCACTTTTATTATACGAAAGATAAAGACTAGCCGAGCTCAATAATGCATAGATCTCATTTTTGCAAGAAATTGACATTGGCCCTTTTAGAACCAAGCCACAGAGTGAGCCCTAGCAGATTGTATTGTTATATGAGGGTTATTGTTATATTGAGGAGTTTTAATTTACTACACATTAAAAAGACTGCATGCAGAAAATTGTGTAATCTACAGGGTAACTCATGGAACAGGCATGCGGAGAAGTGGAAAATAAAAAATCACAAATCCAAATATTAAAAAAGAGCTAATTTTGTTACTCAACTTATCAACCTCTGTTGAATTGTAACCATAGCTGCTTTACACCCACACACTAAAAACATTACCATTCAGATTTGTTTAATATCACGGATCATGGCATGCTTTGAGTCTAGCCAAATGTCAGAAATTTCAAACCAGTAGTTGGTGGGAAGAGAGAAGAAAAAGACAAGTAAATTCACCACATAGCTAAGGCAAAACTAAAACAGTTGCATCTCATGGTGTTTTAATTGCACATTGTGTATACCTTGAAGTAACAACCTAACTCAGAGTATGTTTTTGCACACATAAGGGATGATTTTAGCCTCAGTGATCCTGTTTTCCATCCTCATGAACCTAACTTTTTTGGATTTTCTAAGAAATGTAACAGATATCAGGCACCCAGAAAATAATATGTGTGGCTGGGAAGGATACTAATCTGATACCAGCTACCATCCATAAGGCCAAACTACTGGTTTGTGGTAACAATTCAAGCTCCAAGTATCGTTATAAAAGGGTGCTTCTAAAATATCTTCATCATTACATTTAACATTACGTATTGAGATAGGAAATTCTCCGGTACCAAAAAAATATTGCTATATGTGGATTTATCGTTACACCAGTCATTGTTAGGTTTCACTGTATTAACATTGACTATAAATTTGGTGAATCATATCCTGGGTTTACACTCCTGAATTAAGGCAAACCTATGCAACCATAAAAAAAAATGCAATTTTCTCTTGAGGTTACTGGCCAAGCATCTTGTTTCATTGCTCATCTGTATCTACATTTAAGACTGAACTTTCTTTAAAAGCAACACTGTTTGTTGCTTTGTGAAGTAATAGAAAATATATTTTTATAATGTAACAAGAAATTAATTTTTAATATTAAAAGGGTGATTTGGAAAGCAAGTTCCATTAATTTTTTAAGAAATGCTACTTTTTTTAGGAACTTTTATTACAAACAAGTGGAAAAAAAAATCTTTACATTATTTTCCGACATGATTTCCATTTGCATTCAGACATCTGGGGTACGCCATAGCGTAGTGGTTGAGGCGCTGCGCTACAAACCGGAAGGTAGTGGGTTTGATTCCCGATGAGGTTGTTGAGATTTTTCAATTGCCCTAATCCTTCTGGTGGCACAAGGGCCCTGGGGTCGACTCAGCCTCTAATAGAAATGCGTATCAGGAGCAATCCTGGGGATAAAGGCAGCCAGTTCGTAAGGCTGACAACCTTACCACCTTCATGTGCCAAATATCCAAAATCGGGAGCCTCAACCTCCTGGAACCCTCTCAGTCTCCATGGCCTGTAGGCTATAGGGATCACTTTACATTTTTTATTCAGACATCTATCATACCACTTCAGAAGCTTTGAAATCTCCCTTGTGTAGAACTCCGCCACCTCTGATTGTCCGACAGGCACACGTCAGAGTTGATTGTTGTGCCTCGCTCCATGAAGTCCACCTTGCTTGTTCCAGAAGACAATAATGCTATGAGCTCCTTTGCTGAACATATTTGGAAGCATTTTTGTGGTTTCGTAGCGGATTCTTTGTGACTCTGTGCCATTGACTGTCATTTTGTTTCGACATTCTTGTGCATTTTCAACAAAAATAAGCTCATGGCAACTACGTTTGGGACATATTTTGTATCTATTGGTGGATGGCATGGAATGATGCACGATATTAAACTCTGATGTCTATCATCTGTATAATCACAGGCACCAGAGTTCTTCGCAGAGGGAATTTCAAAGTGGTATAACAATATAATGTCTGAATGTAAATGTAAATTATGTAAAAAACAATACAACATTTTTCTTTCCATTTGTATGTAGTAAAGGTTCCAAAAATAAAGTAGTATACCTTAATAAATTATTGGATTTACTTTCCCAATCATCCTCACAGTTTTCGCTAAACTTGACAATTCATTGACCACCATGCCAGCAGGGCTATACTGAGTGATACCAAGGGTACAATGAAATGATAATTTTCTTTCACACTGGCTGCATGTAGGCTAAGGTGGAAAGGTGAAGTCAGACTGAAAAATTCAATGCCATAACCAGGATTTGAACCAGGATCTTCAGCTCTCCATGCCGCTGCTCCTACCAATTGAGCTACCATGACAACATGCCGGTACCATATTAAATTCTCCAACTGACTCACTTATCTCGGAACACCATCAGGAGTTCTCAATATGAGAAACCAACCCAGTGTGTGACTAACAAACTCGTAACTGCTTTAAGGCCCGGACTTCATAGTAAACCACTAGTACGTCACAGTGGAATAGTAATTTTCTTTCACACTGGTCGTGTATAGGAAGGTGGAAAAGTGAAGTCAGACTGAAAATTATCATTCCACTGAGACCTATTAGTGGTTTACTAATCAGTGATTGAGGGAAAACTTTCCAAAGTTTTTTGGGAGTAAAAATTTTTGAAAATCTTTCTGGAATTTCCCTGCCGGTTAGAGGCTAAAAGCTATAAATTTTCCGTATTTCAATTACCTAGCTCATCTGGAAGTGGGTAAACATTAATGTCAATGAGTGAGTGATTCAGACGTCGTGGATGTGATTGGCATTACGATTAAACAATCCAATTTTTCATACTTATAGGATAGCTAATTCATTAATTTGGCATACCTATGGCACCTACTATAATAGTCCAGGCAACGAACGAAAAATAGAAAAAAAAATCGTGTAGTTTTGAAATTTTGCAGAGATGTCGGAGGGAGTGTCCTGAACAACATACTAAAAGTCCCCGAAGGTGGGGGGTGAGCGGGGGGCAGGGGGACCCGCAGAAGGTCTCAGTTTTAGGTTTTTCGCTTATATCTAAACAACGGTGCTTCATAGAGGAAAAATTTCTATATACAAAATTAAAGCTGATAAAATTTCCTACAAGACAGATCCTACACATTTCTTTCTATTTCCAATAGTTTTCGAGATATCCGCCAACGAAAATAACAAATTTTCGAAGAAAGCTCTTTCGCCTCGCGCTTTTCGACACACTTTGCCTTCTAGCGCTTCAGTCCTTAGGTATACAGCAATGTTCTCATGAAAGAAGTTGTAGCGAAATAAATTCGCTTTAAAATGAGTAGTCATTTGTTATTATTTATTCAAATGTTCAAAACTTATAACAATTTAAAGTTTCGGTCAAATTTCGAGATTTCGAAAGAAAACCGTACATCGCACTTTCTCTATATTTAGGGGTAATATATTTGTATATAAACTGTATATTATGTATTTACATCACGGAACAAGTGGAGAAATATAAAAAAAAACCATTAAAGTTGAATTTATTAAAAATCCGATCACGGTACAAGCACAGGACATGTAATGGAAAATACATTATATTTTAGGCAAGAAAGGAAAAGTGGGCACAAAAAAAATCATGTAGTTTTAAAATTTGGCAGAGATGTGGGGGAAAGTGTCTTAAACAACATAGTAAAAGTTCCCATGGATAGGGGGTGAGCGGGGGGTGGGGGGAAGTTTTGAATGTAATTTCTCGCAGTTTTCCCTAAACACACTAAGGCTATGGGTTCTAGCAAAATACAGTTAATGCACAAAATTAACTACATAAAAGTTCTTATAACATTGATCTGAATGATATTTTTGTGGATTTAATGGTTCAGGAAATAGAAGGATATGAAGTATGACAGTTCTGGATATTCTGTTTTAGATACACCTATATATTATATTTTTTAACAAAAATGAAAGGAGATGATAATTAAATTAGCATGATGCCAAGCAAGCAAACTAGTTCTTAGAAAAATATACTTACTAATGGTTAACGTCACACATAAAACTCATTATCGTTATTATTATTATTATTATTATTATCATCATCATCATCATCATCATCATCATCATCATAATTATTATTATTCTTGTTGTAAAGCTTAGCCGTTCTATGTTACGTTAAAAAAATTACCGGTATTTTGAAAAATGGTAAGGAATTAGATATATTGAGATATTGTAAGAATAGTAGGCCTACCTATTACTTTAAATAAATGTGTACTTGTCTATGTGGCTTCTGAGAATATTTGAACATCATATTTTGTCACTGTGCAACTCGGTGTGGTGGCAGATATGGATGCCGAAAAGCTGGTATTAAATGCTCATCCGTTTGTGGAACCTGTCATGGTACATGCACCAACAAGTATACCATTAGAAGAAGAAGAAGAAGAAGAAGAAGAAGGAGTTTAAAATTGATGACGTCCAAGCAAAATAAGTTGTTCAGGCACTCTTTAATTAATGTTGTATATGTGTATAAATGCTGAATGTTGATAGAACAATATAACCCTAAGTTATCATACGATGTACTAGGATTCCAGTGTTGGAGACTGAAAAAAATAGACAACTATACATTTATTTCAAGTACTATGTAGGCCTACTAGGTCTTATAATTACTAAATATATCTAACTCTTCACAATTTTTCCAAATGAGATTTTATAAGAAAAATATAATGGATAATAGGCCTGGTTTATACTTCTTATAACGTACACTCATACCATGAGATTTTTGTAAGCTTTATAATAATAATTATAATAATAACAATGAGTTTTATTTTTCATGTTTACCTTTAGTACGAATATTATTCTAAGAACTAGTTTGCTTGCTTGGCATCATGCTAATTTAATTATCATCTCCTTTCATTTTTGTTAAAAAATATAATATATAGGTGTATGTAAAACAGAATATCCAGAACTATGTCATACTTCATATCCTTCTATTTCCTGAACCATTAAATCCACAAAAATATCATTCAGATCAATTTTATAAGAACTTTTATGTAGTTAATTTTGTGCATAAACTGTATTTTGCTAGAACCCATAGCCTTAGTGTGTTTAGGGAAAACTGCGAGAAATTACATTCAAAACTTCCCCCCACCCCCCGCTCACCCCCTATCCATGGGGACTTTTACTATGTTATTTAAGACACTTTCCCCCACATCTCTGCCAAATTTTAAAACTACATGATTTTTTTTGTGCCCACTTTTCCTTTCTTGCCTAAAATATAATGTATTTTCCATTACATGTCCTGTGCTTGTACCGTGATCGGATTTTTAATAAATTCAAGTTTAATGGTTTTTTTATATTTCTCCACTTGTTTCATGATGTAAATACACAATATACAGTTTATATACAAATACATTACCCCTAAATATAGAGAAAGTGCGATGTACGGTTTTCTTTCGAAATTTCGAAATTTGACCGAAACTTTAAATTGTTATAACTTTTGAACATTTGAATAAATAATAACAAATGACTACTCATTTTAAAGCGAATTTATTTCGCTACAACTTCTTTCATGAGAACATTGCTGTATACCTAAGGACTGAAGCGCTAGAAGGCAAAGTGTGTCGAAAAGCGCGAGGCGAAAGAGCTTTCTTCGAAAATTAGTTATTTTTGTTGGCGGATATCTCGAAAACTATTGGAAATAGAAAGAAATGTGTAGGATCAGTCTTGTAGGAAATTTTATCAGCTTTAATTTTGTATATAAAATTTTTTCCTCTATGATGCACCGTTGTTTAGATATAAGCGGAAAACCTAAAACTGGGACCTTCTGCGGGCCCCCCTGCCCCCCGCTCACCCCCCACCTTCGGGGACTTTTAGTATGTTGTTCGGGACACTCCCTCCGACATCTCTGCAAAATTTCAAAACTACACGATTTTTTTTTCTATTTGGTGTTTTTCGACGTTTATTGACTGGACTATAAGCCTTCAATGAAAAGTCTGCAGCGACTTTCAAGTTGCGTCAGCAATTTTGAGCGTTTATTGGGGAGTAAAAATACATTTAAAATTTGAGCTTTTTGGAATATTATTCCAGGCTAAAAGCTATAAGAATGTCAAATTTCAAGTTCCTAGTTCACCTTGAAGTGGATAAAAATTAAGTTAGTGAGTGAGGCGTGAGTTAGCCATGCGACTTTATAGTATATAGTATACAGTATATTTATAGATATAAATAATCTACATTAATAGATTCTAAATCCATTGCACTTCTCTGCCAAAATAGCCACTTAATATTAAACTCCCAACATAAATTATTTATATTATTTGGTCCTTTCGTACTAAAACAATTTACCCAATTGTAGATAGAATGCTTTTAGGATCTTAATACTTTATTGGCAGGTTGATACATGACCTAATTAGTTATTATTATTATTATTTAGTGCCAAAATTGCACTCTCTAAGATTGTATGGTGAACGGGAAAAATGTCTGTACGCGCAATAACTCGAATACACTTAATCAGATTTTCATGAAACTTGGTATTGAAGCGCGGAGTGGGGGCCAGAGATCACAATTAAGCAAATCCCAAGCACCAAGTCCGAAGAAATAGGTTCGAATGTAGAAGTTGAAATGTCTACTAATTAAATAAGTTAAAGCCCTAATATCAAAACTGCGTTTCTCTACATAAATATGAATATCATGTGCATCCAGAAAATAGAAAAGGGACCTAAGTTTTAGCAAATATTCTAAACCTGAAAAACAAAGTCAAAGTTGGGGAGAAATATTGGCAAAACCACCATAAAGTTCAACAAGTTTAATTTATAATTCAAATGTGATAATATAACAGGTGCATCGGAGATGTACATAAAATATTATAAAATTATATACATTGAAATATTAATAACACTAATTCTGAACTGCATGATAAACTAGACTATGTCATAGGCCTAGAAGTTTCGACACCAATATAGAAATAGAAGACACCAATATAGAAATAGAAGTAGGTCGAAGTTGACTGAGGTATACTGGAAATATACTAGAAATATTATATAGCAACAGTCTTGAATTATTTCTCCAAGAGCAATATTAACTGCCAAACTCAATAAATAAATAAATCAAATAAATATAGAAAAGCTAAGCAATAACCGGAAGTACGGATCTGTACTCTAAGGGACATAGGCGTTCTAGTATAAATAGCACTATAGATAACGAAAATAGCTTTAAAGGGAGACTGAAGATTTTACCAAGACAGATAAAACAAACTTACAAGGAATTAATAATTTCTGGAAACAAAACGGAATGATATGGCTTGAAAATGACTTTCCCAAAATTTCAGAAATAAATGTAAAATCTACGAAACTTCAAGTCAAGAAATCTAATTTACCATGAACATAATGAGTATATATTACGTGGTATAAACTGTTAATAACTGCAGCACAAGATGTAATAATTTATGTACCAATTTAAATAAACCTATGACAAGGCCTAGCACCTAAATTAGCCTACAATTTCATAAAACCCATAACTTTATGGCTCATATAAATCAGGGTAAAATCCCTAACAAATTCTCTCAGAACTTATATCAAGATGAAAGATATTGCTAATTACATAAATATTATTTCAGACTATGCACTCTATATAACAGCTTACGTACGGCTGCATTATATTAAAAACGGACGAACAAAGTTTCATTCATTTTAATACGGCCTATAAATAGCTACTACCTGCCTGGGAATCTTTCTTTATTCACGAATGTAACTGAGTTATTTGAAGAACAAAACTTCTGTATAAGAAACAAGAATTACATCATACGTCGCGGTCATATATCGTATAATTAGCTCAAGGTATGCACGACTGATTTCATGGCTGCTTCACATACAACTTGAATGGTTGCTAGCATCGATAACTGAAATTCGCTAACGTGAATTATACTGAATGGTAACGGACATGTTGATGAGTGATTAAGAAAATATCACCAAATAAAACCCCAGACAGAAGGTCTTGGGCAGAAAGCTTTAGGGACAAATTTAGAAAACTTACATGACGGAATCGCAGCGGCAAACTTCATCACGGCACCAGAAGCGACGGCACATAACTACTTCCACAATCTTGACTGCTTAGTTCGGCGACCAGCTCCCGACTGACTGACACGGGAGCCAGCTCGGAGCGAGCCCCCCAGCGCGATAACACGGGAGAAATAAAGTAAGAATGCGCACAATGCAGAGGACAGAAATGTAGCGCTCTAGAACGCTACAATCTCCCCCCTGCCAGCAGAAAAATATTTTCAAATTACAAAAGAGATTCCCAGAAACAGATAGTAACCCTAAATCTAGAAGTTGTGCGAGAAACACTATACAAGAATTAAAAATTTAAATAGGCCAAACTAGAGCTTCCTTAAAAACAGCCCTACTTGGAAATAAGCAATAATAAATAATCCTAAAAATCACTTATGAAATTGGTTATCATAGACAGTTAATTTCTTAAACCAGAGTTCTTTTAAATACCTGAGTACTCTGAAATATAAACACCACATTCATTTTTCAAATAATTATATATTAAATTCATAATATCCTAAACAGTCTTGCAATCATTATACAAATTTTTCTTTACATCACAGCCAATGCTGAAGCAATACACTCACAAATCATGACTACTTAAACTGTAATATTATTGTTCCAAAAATCTGTTTTGCTTTCATTACTAGGTACAATGTATCAATTCCCATATATTCAAAATCCTTGTATTTGTAGAAGTCCGATGTTCTTATGTTTGATTTTTCTATTACACAAAATTACAAGAAACTTTCTGCACTAAATTTCTTCTGAAAGAAAATTGATTAGTATAATCTGCTGCTCACTCAAGGGAGGGCTCAACTATATATCCTTTGGATAATTAAGGATGTCTCTTTGAGTCCCACCAAAATAATTAGACTGAGAGCAGGGCGATACTAGGGCTCAAGAGTGTGTCCTTAATTGGCACACAGATAATAACACACGAGCCAAGTCGCCAGCCCATAAACAATATCACTTTTAGCAGCTAGACTGGATTTGCTTTCTGCTAATAGACAACAGAACACGTAGCGCTTCTTGAAGGAGGGCCGAGGTCCATGCACTGAAGAACTGCCAGAAGATCATCGTAAATAGCTGCGTAGAGGAAGGGTCCCGGACACCATGGTTTAGGGTCAAGACAAGGAGGGGTGGCCACCCCATGGGCCCGACCAGGAACCACAAGAGCGCTAGCCGGCTGACGCGCTCCTGCAGCAGCAGCAACAATAGGACCATATCATAGTCCAGAACAGGTCTCCAAACCATCACAGGAATCTCACACTCGGCCACAAGCGAAGGTAGTAGATGCAGCTACAACACAAACGACAGCAGCACAGAAAATGTTCATTTTCATGAGGAGTGGACACAGAGCTAGCATCTGTGTCCGATAATTTTTCTGAAGATCTTCATGTTTTATCTCTTTTTTAAATGTGATGGTCATTATTGATTTCATCATCATTTCTCAATTATCTTGAATTAAGTTTCTTGAGTCAAAATAGCAAGTGTAACTTCTGACTTGTTTAGGATTTATCCAAATAATTATAATTTGGTCTCTCATAGCATTGGTTGTTAGTTAATGAGACCACATACTAGTCGGGAGGAGTGCAGCTAGGCCGCCACCCCGGTAACCCCGAATCCATCTCCACCACGTCCGTCATGTAAGTATACAAAAAAACTATAAATATTAGGGAAAAACATGTCCATTACTTCTTGAGTATAAATCAAACTGGAAAAACAAATATACAATATAGTAGAATAATCAGAATAGCTAATAGATCAAAAGCAAATTGAGTAATCATATATGCTTTATATACTCACAGCATAAAATCAGTCATGCATTATCAAAACGAACAACTGAATATGAAGCAGCCATATAATTCAAGGCTTACTAATACCAGCCTATCTCTTTGCCTCACATGGCATGAAATACGAAGTATGACAGCGACGAAAAAGGTTACTGAAATGTTACACAAATAATACTCAAGCCAAACCTGGCTTCCTTTGCGAAGTAGAATGTAATAAGGAACTTATCTTCCTCCCAATATTGACCAATTGCTTACTACGGACTACAGTACATCTTTATGGCAAATACAAATAATCATTCTGGATGCACAATTAGGCGGCGGGACCCAAATAATAAAGAAACTAAACAACACGCGCAGGGCACTTGCAGTGAATGCCTCATACGCAACGAAACAATACCATTGGGCCCAGCTCGCAGGTATCCGGAATGCCCCTGGGAGCCGTCCCCAATGATATGTCTAAAAGGCAATCTCCAATACTGGAATTAGCAGAGTGGCTTCAGGACGTATTCGTAATTTCACCACTCCTCCCAGTTAGGAGCAAGAGGGAAACCGACTCACCCCATAGCATAATATATTCCATAAGGTACAAAATCAATAGAGCCATCCTAGAAAGTATATTTACTAGTTAAGTAAAATAGGGTGCTGACATAAATATATTGATCCCTTTTAAGGACATGATTTGAAAATAAACAACTACATAGTCTAGGCCATATCATATTTTGCAAAAGATTTCTGCTACACACAAGCATAGGCTCTTTCGACCACATCTTAAATAACAGCAATATACCTCTCATGAAATTATACCCACAAAACTAACCCAAACATGCAAAAATAACAGCGGGACGCCGCAAAACTTTAGACGCTAAGAAAGCTTCATGTACTCTTGAGGTGGGAAACGTGTGCCTTTCTCTCGCGACCATTTATGGTACTCTTTAGCCAAACAGTAACCGGAGTAAGGAACTTCTCAATAATATATGGACCAATGAATCGAGGAGCCAATTTAGCCGCTACCTTTGCCGCAGCACTACTCCTAGGGAAATTTTTCACCCAAACAGAGTCACCAACCTTAAATGGCACTGGCCTCCTATTCTTGTTATAGGCAAGCTCAGTTCTATCATGAGCCAGCTTCAAGTTCCGAGAAGCGCGCTTCCACAAGTCCTTTACTTGGAAAGCTTGTTCGGGCTCAGGCAAAAGGTCATAGATGGACCAGACATTGGCTAAAGGATTATTGGGTCTGAATGAAAACAAAAGAGAAACAGGAGTGCAGCGATGGGCTTCATGTTTGGCCGAATTGAAAGCAAATTGCAGCCAAAATAGATTTTGGTCCCACGACGTTTGATCTTGTGAATGAAAGGCAATAAGCGCACTTCTGAGGTTACGATTAAATCTCTCGGCGTGACTGGGCTGGGGGTAATAAGGAGATGTGGTACAATGACGGATACCTAAGCCAAAACAGAAACGTCGAAATGCACCAGAAGTGAAATAACTAGCATTATCGGACACTATACTTCTCGGGAAACCAACCACGGAGAAAACTCTTTTTAAACAATCTATAGTATTTCTGGTATTGGCATCGCGAGTCGGAAATAACCATACAAATTTTGAAAATGAATCAATGATTACCAATATATACAAATTTCCACTTCTAGATCGGGGAAACTTGCCCACATAGTCTATAAAAAGACGGTCAAGAGGCGCTTTAGGTACCTGGGAGGTCAGAAATCCAAAATTACTGGCCAAAGATGGCTTAGCCGCAATACAGGTCTGACAGGCCCGCACCCTGGCGCGGATGTCAGCTGTCATGCCAGTCCACACAAAATACTGACGGATACTAGCATTCGTCTTGTAAACCCCAAGGTGACCACCTACAGGCGTCTCGTGAAAATATTTGAAAACCATATCTACTAATATGGAAGGCAACATAATGCGAGCAGGAGTGTTTCTGCTTGCTGCACTATGGAGAACACCATTTTTCAAAGACAAACGGGCATGAATCTTTCCAGCTTCGATATCCCTAATAATCTGACCAAGATGAGGATCCTGTAACTGATGATCTCGAATGGACTGAAAGGCTAGAGGAAATTCAGACAGTATTCCAGCAACTATCCTCTGAGATTCCATATCATTAGTGGCAGAAAATTGGTCCTGAGGGGAAAAGACACTCTCGGCAACCTCTTTGGTTTCCAGAGATGTAGAAGATTCAAAAGAAGTAACTGCGGAAGCATTGGCAGATAAGAACATGCGAGATAAAGCATCTGCCACAGAATTTTCAGTACCTCGAATATGTCTGGCAGAGAACTTGAAGGCTGACAACCTGATTGCCCATCTAGCTAGTCTTCCAGTTGTTCTGGGTTTGGCCAGAACCCAGCTCAACGCCTGGCAATCAGTCTCGAGGTCAAACTCGACATGCTCCAGATACATCCGGAATTTTTCGACTGCATACAAGACAGCCAACGCTTCAAGTTCATAAGCCGAGAACGCACGCTCCTGAGTGGTCAGGGTTCTGGAGGCGTAAGCCACCGGCCTACGACCTGTTCCAGAGTCCTGCAAAAGGACACTGCCTAATGCAACAGAAGAAGCATCAGTTTGTAACACAAATTTATTTGAGAAGTCGGGCATTGCCAGAAGTGGGGGATTCATGACCAGTAACTTCAACTTTTCGAACGCATCCAATTGTTCTTGACCCCAGACAAACTTAACCCCTTTTCTTCTGAGAGCATTAAGAGGAGCAGCTATATTAGCCAAATTCGGAATGAAGCGGTGAAAAAAATTAACCATTCCCAAGAATCTTGCGATTCCTTTCGCATCCTTGGGTGGAGGAAACTCTCTTATGGCTCTAGTACGTTCGGGATCTATAGTAACCCCTTCTGGTGAAACTACATGTCCCAAAAAAGAAAGACGATTAGCAGCAAGGGTTATCTTCTCAGGATTTACAGTTAGGCCAGCTTCTCTCAAACGAGTAAGCACCAAACAGAGATGTTTCATGTGCTCGTCGAAGGATTCTGAATATACGACGAGATCATCCAGATAATGGTATACGAACTCGAATTTCACATCAGAAAATATCTGATCGAGCAAGCGAGTGAGCACTTGTGCCCCAGTGGCTAATCCAAATGGGACTCTGGTATATTCGTATAGGTTCCAATCTGTACAAAATGCTGTAAGCTTACGTGACTGGGCTGCTAATGGAATTTGATAATATGCTTGGTTGAGGTCCAGTGATGTAAAGTATTTGGCCTTAGCAAACCATGCAAATGAGGAGTGGATATCTGGCAACGGAACGGAATCTATTTTAATTTTAGCGTTCAGATGTCTGTAATCTATGACTGGCCTAAACTTGTCCTCTCCTTTTTTGTACAAGGAAAATAGGACTGCTGTAATTTGAGCAAGAGGGAGTGATAACTCCTTCATCCAGCATACGTTGAACATGTTCCCTTAAGATCTTTACCTTGGGTGGGGATAGCCTATATGGAGGTTTCCTGACTGGAGTGTTATCCAACAGTTCAATCTCATATTCCAAAAGAGTTGTGAGCCCAAGCCTAGTAGTTAATACATCACCAAACTGGTCTACAATACCCCAAAGAATCTCTTGCTGAGAATCAGACAAATGGTTAAGAGAAATATCTTTAATTCCCAAATTTCGTGATACTTGAGTTTCATTTTCTACAGTTAAAAGTAACTCCTCCTTCTTTGCTTCTACAAACGCATGGGCTGGATTATAAGGACAAAATTTGAACTTAACTTCTGGTGCAAATTTGAAATAAATTTCTTCCTTCCGGAAATCTAGTATTAACCCAGTTTCCTCACAGAACGGAACCCCTAGAATAACTGGTACAGAAAGCTGTTCGGCAACCCAAAATTTGAAGGACCACGAGAATCTATTAAGTTTAACCCTTAACTTAACCCAACCTAGAAATTTTATGATCTGGGTATTAGCAGCAGAACAAGACATATTTCCAGGAGAAATGGGGGGAACTTTTCTAATACTAGCCATATACTGATAAGCTTGATTAGAAATAATACTAACCGAAGAGCCACTGTCAACTAAAGCAGGCACTTCTAAAGGTCCACATAGTGTCTTAACAAAAGGGAGAGAACGTCCAGAAAATCCAGATACTCTTAATCGATCAGCAACATTCTGAGTAAAGAAACAAACCGAGGGGCGGGTTAATTGTCAAGACCGTCTTGATGAATTTGATCCCTGCACAGGTGAAGATGAACTAGATTCACGGCGAGTTTCCGGACCACGCCTCTCAACGTCCCTAGTAGCTGGACGGGAAGGGCAATTTCTTAATATGTGACCGGGTCTCCTACAATAGAAACAAATCCTGGGTTCCTGAATGCGAACTTGGGGAATTTGGCCTGCTCTAGGTGTATTAATATTAACTTGAGACCGAGAACCCATTCTAGAATCCTTATTGGTTGTCCGCAAGGAGTCAGAAAAATTAATACAATTCAGACGAGCACATAACCTGTCTAGTTCTTTAAAATTGGTAGGTCTGGATTCAAAAACTGTCATTCCTCTAGTTCTAGGTGACATTCCATCAAGAATATTACCCACGATTTCAGATTCAGATTGATTCAAGCGAAACACAGCAGCATACGTTTTTATGTTTTTGACATACTCTGAAAATGTTTCCCGCTCTCCCTGAACTCTATAATACAGTTTGTTTAACAGAGAAATCTTTGCTCTGGGAGGAAAATAAAAATCCAGTAACTCCTGATGAAACTGAATTAACCCAATTCCATCCTGCACTGCTTTTTTGGCTAAGTCTTTTAAGGGCCCCTGTAAACTTGCATAAAATATGCTTAGTACTTGACTTTCGGGAAAAGCAAATATTTCTACTTGGGAGTGCACCTCATTGACATACTGAATGAAATTAACTATAGCATCCAATGAATAATCATTGAATCTCTCCAAGCCTTCAAAAAGTTTTCCTAATGGGTGTGGCAATTTCGAAAATTCATGGCTTAACCCAGCTACAAGTTCATGAGATCCGTGTGGCGAATAAAGTGGCCTATCCCCCATGGCTACGTGCATCGGCATACGGAACGGATTCGGAGAGTCAACTTGAACTAAACCAGGATTAGTTTCAGAAAATGGTGGAACAGAATTCGCTAAATTCCCTACATCTCCTTTAATAGCTTCTTTCTCTTTAACAATAGTATTCTGCAAAGTTATCAAAGCGTCGCTATACTCTGAGGACATTTCAATTGACAATAAATCACCGATTCTATTTAACAGATTATCAAGCTTTGCTTGCAACCTCCTTAACTGTTTTTGAGATAAACTCCCTTCCGCTCTGAGCTCTCTAACTTGATCAAAAATTTCCTCTGTTTTGTTCACTAAAGCCGGGGCTTCCACATCGGGTTTCAAATAAGATAACTTAGCAGGATCAAGAGGGACTGAAAGTTTTTCCTTTAACAGCTTACTTAAGTTCGAAACGGGCTCATTACTATCAGCCATCACTCCTCTGATTTGAAGTTCATACAATAAATCAGCTTTAAGTAAGAATTCAAAAGGGACGAAAATCCGCTCAGCCATTTCACTTTAATTTATATATACAGCACAAAAGAGAGCCGTAGTAAGGACTCCAGAAAATAATTCGAAATAAACTCGCAAATCTAGTGCTTAAAAAATCGCATTAACACAACAAAACAATGATTTTGTAATTGTGACTGAATTCAATTAATTCAAGCAGTAAACTACTTAGTAAAATTTTGAATAACTCTGGATAATTCTTTTCAGTAAAAAATGCAGAACTACTAATCCTATACCAAACTAAATGCAAGTCCACTTCACTGTAGAAGGGAGAAAATATGAAAATGGAAAAACGTACAATCGAAAGCTTTCAATATTTACTTTCACTTTAAATTGTAAGTTATGATAGAATAATTCTGGATGAGCTTTTCCAGTAAAAATGCAGAATTACTAATCACACACGAAACTAAGAGGAAACCCCACTTCACTGAAGAAAGGGCAAATGTGAAAATGGAAAAACGTACAAGAGAAAGTTTTTCAATGTTTACTTTTACTTTAAATTGTAAGTTAGGATAGAAGATCAAATATAATACTGTAATAAGCAAAGCGTAAGTTTACTTTCAATTCCAGGTTAGGATAGAAGAATATTAATAATGAGGTTTTAATAAACTAACCTGCAAATATCTTTAAAGTTCAAAGTTACGATAGATCAAAAAAATGAAATGTGGTAAGCAGAGCCGCAAAATTTTGAAGAAAGGGCCTAACTGAACCTAACTACGCTCTGCTACCACTGTGAAGCGCGGAGTGGGGGCCAGAGATCACAATTAAGCAAATCCCAAGCACCAAGTCCGAAGAAATAGGTTCGAATGTAGAAGTTGAAATGTCTACTAATTAAATAAGTTAAAGCCCTAATATCAAAACTGCGTTTCTCTACATAAATATGAATATCATGTGCATCCAGAAAATAGAAAAGGGACCTAAGTTTTAGCAAATATTCTAAACCTGAAAAACAAAGTCAAAGTTGGGGAGAAATATTGGCAAAACCACCATAAAGTTCAACAAGTTTAATTTATAATTCAAATGTGATAATATAACAGGTGCATCGGAGATGTACATAAAATATTATAAAATTATATACATTGAAATATTAATAACACTAATTCTGAACTGCATGATAAACTAGACTATGTCATAGGCCTAGAAGTTTCGACACCAATATAGAAATAGAAGACACCAATATAGAAATAGAAGTAGGTCGAAGTTGACTGAGGTATACTGGAAATATACTAGAAATATTATATAGCAACAGTCTTGAATTATTTCTCCAAGAGCAATATTAACTGCCAAACTCAATAAATAAATAAATCAAATAAATATAGAAAAGCTAAGCAATAACCGGAAGTACGGATCTGTACTCTAAGGGACATAGGCGTTCTAGTATAAATAGCACTATAGATAACGAAAATAGCTTTAAAGGGAGACTGAAGATTTTACCAAGACAGATAAAACAAACTTACAAGGAATTAATAATTTCTGGAAACAAAACGGAATGATATGGCTTGAAAATGACTTTCCCAAAATTTCAGAAATAAATGTAAAATCTACGAAACTTCAAGTCAAGAAATCTAATTTACCATGAACATAATGAGTATATATTACGTGGTATAAACTGTTAATAACTGCAGCACAAGATGTAATAATTTATGTACCAATTTAAATAAACCTATGACAAGGCCTAGCACCTAAATTAGCCTACAATTTCATAAAACCCATAACTTTATGGCTCATATAAATCAGGGTAAAATCCCTAACAAATTCTCTCAGAACTTATATCAAGATGAAAGATATTGCTAATTACATAAATATTATTTCAGACTATGCACTCTATATAACAGCTTACGTACGGCTGCATTATATTAAAAACGGACGAACAAAGTTTCATTCATTTTAATACGGCCTATAAATAGCTACTACCTGCCTGGGAATCTTTCTTTATTCACGAATGTAACTGAGTTATTTGAAGAACAAAACTTCTGTATAAGAAACAAGAATTACATCATACGTCGCGGTCATATATCGTATAATTAGCTCAAGGTATGCACGACTGATTTCATGGCTGCTTCACATACAACTTGAATGGTTGCTAGCATCGATAACTGAAATTCGCTAACGTGAATTATACTGAATGGTAACGGACATGTTGATGAGTGATTAAGAAAATATCACCAAATAAAACCCCAGACAGAAGGTCTTGGGCAGAAAGCTTTAGGGACAAATTTAGAAAACTTACATGACGGAATCGCAGCGGCAAACTTCATCACGGCACCAGAAGCGACGGCACATAACTACTTCCACAATCTTGACTGCTTAGTTCGGCGACCAGCTCCCGACTGACTGACACGGGAGCCAGCTCGGAGCGAGCCCCCCAGCGCGATAACACGGGAGAAATAAAGTAAGAATGCGCACAATGCAGAGGACAGAAATGTAGCGCTCTAGAACGCTACAGTATACGTATTTATAACGTTCATGAGACGAAGCCTATTGATATTGGACAAAATTGGTTGACCGGTACCGAGTAATACCCAATTTATATTATGGTAATATAATATTGGAAATAATTTATCAAATGCAAATCAGTTCTCAAGGCAACATATTGTTTTAAAGTGTTCATATACAGCTTTGGAAGTTGCAATACAAATGACAAATGACACTACCCACATACTCCTTCACAAAGCCTATGCTTTTCAAACTTTAGACCTTCGTTCTTCCATAAGCCCTGCTTAATAAATCGATCTGAAGTTCGGAGATAGATTTAAAAAAAAAAAAAAAAAACTTATTTTCTGCACATCATAATAAATTGCAATCGTCACTGATTAAACAAAAATATGACATATAAAGTAAAGAATGCAAGACTTCATTTAGGAGTTAAGAATATAAAATACAAGATTTCAGATATTGGCCTATTTACTCCATCTGGCACTTTGTTACATCAGTTTACCTGATTGTATTATCATTATTATTACTATTGGGGTACGCCGTAGCGTAGTGGTTGAGGCGCTGCGCTACAAACCGGAAGGTCGTGGGTTCGATTCCTGATGAGGTCGTTGGAGTTTTTCAACTGGCCTATGCTTCTGGTGGCACTATGGCCCTGGGGTCGACTCAGCCCCTAACAGAAATGAGTACCAGGAGCAATCCTGGGGGTAAAGGCGGCCGGTGCGTAAGGCTGACAACTATACCACTTTCACGTGCCGAATGTCCAAAATCTGGGATCCTCAACCTCCTGGAACCCTCTGGGCATCCATGGCCTGTACAGGAATCACTTTACTTTACTTTATTATTATTATTATTATTATTATTAGCACGCTAATATTGATATCATTATTCTTTTATTAATGTGCCATTTTTCAAAGATGTATTTTTTCAATCCACATGTAGCAGATATCAAATGTAAAACATGGCGCCTATGTACTTTGTCAGTGGCATTATTTGTAAAGCAGGTAAACAATCCTTACAATGCAAAACGACCTTCACCGAGAGCAAATATGTAAAGAGACTCCCACCTCATTAACAGTTTATCAAAGAACAAACACCTATTAAATTCACGTATTCATCTCGCTATGAAACAAACGCATTTCGTTAACAATATGATACAACCAACCAGGACAATAAAAGGAATGATAAACACCTTGTGGAAAAGCTCTTCAGGTACACACATTTCCAATTTGGATCACATCTTAACATAGGCCTATGTAGTTTATAACTCCAGTATATTGTACTATAGGCCTAATATTAGTTTCGTCGATTCTATTGACCATATATTTATGCTGCCCATGCTCCCGTCTCCTTTTAAGAAGACTTCGATCTCATGATCAATCACTGATCAGCCATACAAATGTAAATAACTGTTTTTGTCATTCATTTTTCAATTTGCAATTGAGGGGTCAGCGCAACAGATGTCAAACCCATTCTTTTAAAGTTCAGAGAAAAAGCAAGTTAAAGTTCTACACTCGTGGGTTTTTTATACAATTTGGGAAATCCAGTTTTGTTGGAATTTGAGTGCTCTATGGTGCTTGATCAACTTAACTACAAAGTCATACGGTATACTGTTAAGTATGTTTAGAGGTATTATTATTTATGAGACACTGCAACACTATCTTCTTGTTAGACCACTGTTGTAGACATTTCCCCATCCCCCCCTCCCACACAATCTCATCAAGTACCATTCTAGCACTTAAT
The DNA here is from genome assembly GCA_964059195.1 of Ectobius pallidus. NCBI lineage: Eukaryota > Metazoa > Arthropoda > Insecta > Blattodea > Ectobiidae > Ectobius > Ectobius pallidus. The sequence continues at coordinate 17,752,393 of CAXKWD010000007.1, forward strand.
AAATTGAATGAATTAAATAAAACAGGGGTGTCCATCCCCCCTAGCATCATGACTCCCTCGGTCTCAGGAAAAGATATGTATATAACTAATAAGAATGATTACAGAAAATATTCTAAAGAATTCGAAGAGGTTTTTATTACCTTCTGAAGTTATAAACTTACCCCCTTGTGGACACCCCTGAATAAAATAATACTTAAAACGAATCTTGTGCTGTCATTCGGGCATACGCGAAATGAAACGATTAAAGCGAACCACAGATAAACGAACCTTGCCCTTACATGCAAATCATTTACAAACAATTAAAACGATTGACATTTAGAAAGTTAAAAATCCGGCGCCGCCCGGGAAAGAAACTAAACCTACTCCTGATTCGAGATCCGTAGCCCAATAAAACCCCGCGTAATGAGTTTCGTAGAAATCATTCAATGTTTCCCCATTTAGGGCTGCATTCTGTCCACCTATTGTATGTAAAAAAAATATAAGATCATTGTGTGTCGTGAGAGTTAGCCTACAAATGCAGTAAATTAATAACTAAGCGATTGACAAAGTGGAGTGTTATGTTGCAACAAATCGATTTCAGAGTTGCTCTTTCTTTCCCGTTTGCTATGGTAGTAAAACAAGGCCATCTGCAATATTAATTTTACTTATTTATTTATTTATATTTGTACAACATATTTATACAAAACAAAACAAGACCACCCGAATGAGCATGCGCTCGTGCTCGGGCACAGTTCAGCCATTTACATTACAAAATACAAATTACAAATACATAAAGAAAATATAATATTAAATCAATACCTAAAAAATAATAATAAAAAAGAAAGAACAGAATAGTAAAAAGAAAAAAGGAAAAGTAGTAAGAACAAAAATTGAATAATAATTTTACAATTAAAATTGATTAGCCAAACTGATATTTCGATAGCGCAAAAAAATTAGGTTTTCTGTAATTTCTCCCTCATAACTCGCGAACGAAAACGAAAATTAAAAATCCAGCTTCGAGATGAATTCGGATACCCTTCAATCCATCTAAATTAACAACATTACTAGATTCTGTGATTACATTGTCATCTTGTCATCTTTCACAGTTTCACTGTTGTCACAGGAAGGGGCTGAATTGTTGCCAGCGGTTTCATTTCAGTTTGTTGATCTGTAAAAACTACTTGTAATTAATAACAAATTGAAGCTTTCCCGGCGTTTGTTATATTCTTGTATGTGATAGCTTCTCGCGATTCCAGCCGGGTGAAGCTATCCGAGCTTTCATTGGCTACAAAGTGGAGTTTTTTTTTAATACTTTCATCAGTGTTAACATTTCACACATGTAAAGCAAACAATTTTTTATGCGATGGGGGAAAATACGAGATAAACTGTCGTAAAAATGCAGTAAGTATTACAAACACCTTTCTCTAGGGTACGGTCACAACCTTATAATCTAGACTTATTTTAATCTTTGGCTTGCGTTAGATACATCCATTATTTACACGATTATATTCGGCAGCAGAAGCATCACACCAAGGCAAGGTCTTGATTCATACATAGCTGAATGGTGAATAACCGTAGGTCTGTATTAGGAAATAGAAAAGAAGTAAAGACAGGTAAGATTAAAATTGTAAACTTCAATTAGCAAGTATGATTGTTACATATAGGCCTATTCAAGTTACGGGCTTGTGTCGTGAAGTGTTGCGGCAAGTAAGTAAATAGATACATTTAGGAGACGTGAGGCTTTCCCGACGTAGGTTACTTATGATGGTATCTCGGGATTCCAACCGGATGAACTTGAGTATATGTAACAATCATACTTGCTAATTGAAGTTTACAATTTTAATTTTACCTGTCTTTACTTCTTTTCTATTTCCTAATACAGACTTACGGTTATTCACCATTCAGCTATGTATGAATCAAGACCTTGCCTTGGTGTGATGCTTCTGCTGCCGAATATACTCGTGTAAATAATGGATGTATCTATCACAAGCCAAAGATTAAAATAAGTCTAGATTATAAGGTTGTGACCGTATACTACCCAGCTAGAGAAAGGTGTTTGTAATAATTACTGCATTTTTACGACAGTTTATCTCGTATTTTCCCCTACCGTATAAAAAATTGTTTGCTTTACATGTGTGAAATGTTAACACTGATGAAAATATAAAAAAAACTCCACTTTGTAGCTAATGAAAGCTCGGACAGCTTCACCCGGCTGGAATCGCGAGAAGCTATCACATACAAGAATATAACAAACGCCGGGAAGCTTCAATTTGTTATTAATTATAAGTTGTTTTTACAGATCAGCAACCTGCAATGAATACGCTGGCAACAATTCAGCACCATGCTGTGACAAAACTGCACCCGGAAAGATTAAAAGAATACAATGTAATTACAGAATCTAGTAATGTTGTTGATTTAAAAAGCTACTATTATAAGCATTATCAGACTGTTAACTAAATGAAACGTCAGAATATTTGAATAGAACATTTTCTGTGGAAATGTTAATACATATCTAGAAGTCAAATGAAACGTGTTTATATAGGTCGCCATGCGAAGGGAACCCTACCAACATGGGAGCAGATCCTGGCGCAACCGCTCTCGCCTTAAACTGGATGAACTATTGTGCGATGCCCAGCAAATCTACGCCAAGCAGAGATATGAAATATTTAGCATAGATGGACTGAAGGGTATCCGAATGCACCTGGAAGCTGGATTTTTTGTTTTCGTTTTCGTTCGCGACTTATGGGGGAGAAATTACAGAAAACCTAATTTTTTGCTAATCGAAATATCAGTTTGACTAATCAATTTTAATTGTAAAAGTAATACGGGAAAGAAAAGCACGGCTGAAATCGATTTTTTGCAACATAGGCCTAACACTCCAATTTGTTGATCGCTTCCATTTTGTTAGCCCGCTCTGCTTATTTAATTTACTGCATTTGTAGGCTAACTCTCACGACACGCAGAGATCTTAATTTTTTACATACAGTAGGTGGACAGGAGGGGTACCATGAAAGCTGTCCTAAATGGGAAAACATTGAATGATTTGGACGAAACTCATTGTGAGGGGTTTTATTGTGCTAGGGATCTCGAATCAGGGGTCTTTTCTTTCCCTGGCGGCGCCGGATTTTTAGCTTTCTAAATGTCAATCGTTTTATTTATAAATGATTTGCATGTAAGAGCAAGGTTCGTTTATCTGTGGTTCGCTTTAATCGTTTCATTTCGCGTATGCCCGAATGACAGCACAGGATTCGTTTTAAGTATTATTCTATTCAGGGGTGTCCACAAGGGGGTAAGTTTATAATTTCAGAAGGTAATAAAATCCAGTGGCGGCTATTCAGGGGAAGTAGGTGAAGTAGCACTTCACCAGTATTTTTCCTTTACAATACGTATTTTTAAAGTTTATTTTCCATATCACGAATGTTCGTTTTTACTATAATGTATTTCTACAATTTTGAATATCCCGCCACGACTGGTGTCAACGCTAGGAGGCAAGTGTGCTCCCAAGTCCTCTGTCCTCCTAGCATTGAATCTGAACCTTCCCAGACGCATGGGTAGTCTGTTCCACTAAAAATGGGGGCGTGGGCTCATGGAAACCAGCCGTTTTCTCGCTTATCCCACTGTCTTCTTACTGAGGGGATCAGACTACCAAGTGAAGGTGAACAGTTCTCTCAGTCTCCACCAGACTTCTCTGTAAAGAAGTCACGTGATATTTACTTCTTTCTGCATATAGGAATAGTCAAGCGTCCACGGTGCCTTCTACGCATGCGCGACCTTCCAGCTGTCGACAATTGTTCTGTTGTTGTCCACGCATGCGCGATAATCCAGCAGTCGACAATTTTGTTCTGTCGTTAAGTTCATAACATGGACAGTTTATTCTTTTCCAATATTTAGGAAGCATGAGATCACGTTTTTAAAAATAATATTAATAACTAAAGAAAAATGAAATATTAGAAGACTTCACTTTAATTAATAGTTTCTGTAGAGAAAATCATAGTGCAGTGTCAATTTATGCTAAAACCCCTCTTGTTGAAGGTGCTGGTATCAACGAGTCCTGTAAAAATACAGAACCAGTACTCCAAGATCGTCACGAAATTAATGTAACGCTCAAAATCGTCACGAAATTAGTGATCTGTGACGGAACGGGCTGCACAGAAAACAGTCAACTCAATGATTAGGCTTATCAAAAATCCAAAAATTAAAAAACCCAAAATCCAAAATTTAAAAAATCTAAAATTAAAAAATCGAAAAACCAAAATAAAATAAAAAAAATATTCAAAGATCCAAAATTCAAAAATCCAAATTTATAAAATAAAAAATCCAAATATCCAAAATTTAAAAATAAAAAAATTCAAAAATAAAAAAATTAAAAAATAAAATATCCAAAATTCAAAATCTAAAATTAATAATAAAACATCCACAATTAAAAAGCCCAAAAACCCAATATTAAAAAGTCCAACAATCCAAAATTTAAAAAATCCAATAATCCAAAATTTAAAAATCCCTAAATTAAAACACTTCTGTCGCGTGGCATTCCATACACACTTTTTTTCTCTTCACCTAATTTTCCGGTCACGAGCCGCCACTGATAAAATCCTCTTCAAATTCTTTAGAATATATTCTGAAATCATTTCTTATTAGTTATGTATATATATATCTTCTTGAAACCGGTGGGTGAGTCATGAAGCTAGGTGGGGATGGACACCCCTGTTTTATTTACCACCCTAACATTATTATTATGTAATTCATTCAATTTATTAAGTGCCAGATTGGTACTTTATGAGACTGTGTGGGGGACGGGAAAATGTCCGTCTGTCTGTCTATCTGTCCGTGTGTCTCTCTACGTCCGATAACTGAAATACGCTTTACCAGATTTTAATGAAAGTTGGTATACGCATTTATAACATCCATGGGAAGACGCCTATTGATATTGGACCAAATCGGTTGACCGGTACCGGAGTAATGCCTAATTTAGTGCATATTATATTATGGTAATATGTTACAAAGAATTTATTAAACGCAAATCAGGTCTCATGACAGCATATTGTTTTACAGTATTCATATATGGCTTTGGAAATTGCAATGCAGTTAGCTTCGACAAATAAAACTACCACATAAGCTATTCCTTCGCACATGCTTATCAATATTTAAAGATTTGTTCTTCCGCAAGCCCTGCTTAATGAATCCATCTGGAGCTTAACTCGGAAATCGATAACAAAAATAACTTATTTTCTGCATATCATAATTTCAATTATCACTGATTAAACAAAAGCATTCAGCACTTTGTTACATCAGTTTCTCTCTCTCTCTCTCTCTCTCTCTCTCTCTCTCTCTCTCTAATCCTATGCCCCATGTTGGGGCGAAGGGCCTTCAAATGGAGGTTTCTGTTTACCTATGTGAATTTTGTTACGCTTATTTCCCTAGAGAACGCAGAGGGACAGATGGTAAGCCCATCGCTTACATCAGTTTACCTGATTTTATTTAAAAATATAGGCCTATCAGTATTAGTAAACACAATGCTCTTATTATTTTTTGTAAAATAAACAATTTAAATAAAACATCTAGTGGTTGAGTAAATAATCGCGGGCAAGGCAGCGGGCACCTGCTAGTAACCTATAAGAATACTCAGGAACCTCAAAACGATATTTCTGACAACATCTGTTTGAGGGTGGAGCACAATAGACCTACTCTGTCTATTAATGGATTTATTCCAGGTGACTGCGCCCTGCTTATGTTTTTCATGAGCAATTGTTACTAGGGCCCGGATTTTTAGATTTTATAAACTCTGTATTAGGTTTTAAACATATTAAAATATGATAATATTATAGGAGAAAAATCCCTCCGACACTGAGAGGTAGACCATTAGGGCAATCAGTCATAGGAGAGAGGTTCCATCTGGCGCTGTGAATTGAACTCTGGCTTAGCTCAGTTGGTAGAACATTGGCGCGAATAGCCAAAGGTCCTGGGTTCAAGTCCCGGTGTCGGAGGAATTTTTCTCCTATAATATTCTCATGTAATGTCCAACAAAGACAATAATCTGTGGTTCATGAATGCTTATATATCGATATTAAAATTGTTTTATTTTAGTTTTTGACGATTTTCAGACAAGTTTTTTTTTTTCGAGTTTCACTTTAATTCACAATAAACATATTCAAACGAAAATATTAATTCATTTTTATTTTTATTTACAATTCCCACAGCTCTGAACCACAAAACTATACGTAATTTCCACAGTTTGTAGAAAGCAATTAATTTTAGAATTACCCCTGTCATATCCAACTCCACCACATGAACTCAAGAAGAACGTTTTTCAATTAATCAACCAACTTTTAGAATACCTAACATTCGTAAATTTGCTTTAGAAAACACTGTGAACTGCAAGTATAGGCTTCTGAAGAATGTCTTTAATTTACTTCTAAATAAACTGGGGATTTCGGTTCAGTTACGATTTCCTTTACCGGAACAATGGGGTTACAAAATGACAAAATGCAACGCTATATTTTCCTTTACCACTGTACTGGTAACAATGGGCAAGATGTGGACTGTAGGCAGATATTTAAACAGTAATTTTCAGTTTCTTAAGTATTTTATCTTATGTTAGTGAAAAACAGTTTTAGCTATTATTAGTTTTTAACGTCTTATTTAGACATTTTTAGGTTTTGTAAGGTTGGATTATGTGACTGTCGTAACACTGAAACGGATAATTACGTTAAATTGTCACAGTTAGCTAACAAGGAACAAAATAGTTGAAAACCTAAGAATTCGGACCCTGTCCACCGCTGTGGTTCAGGGGATGCGTTCGCTCCTCTCACGCAGCGGGCCCGGGTTCGATTCCTGGTCGGGACAAGTTACCTGGGCGAGGTTTTTCCTCACCTGTGAGACAAATGACAGGTAACTTTAGGCCCCTATGGTCCCCGGATAGCATCTGACCGTCATTATCATCATCATCCCCCCATCCTCGCCTTGTGTGAATGGTGTGTCTCGTCCTATGTGCTTGTGTTGTCTCGGAGGTGGCCCCGGCAATGGGCTGATCTCCCATGCGGGTGATCCTTGTCTGGTCAAAAAAGTATGTCTGTGCTGTGATCCATAGTTCATTCCTCTCCCGACAGGTCGTGGCCCGGTAAGGCCCGGGCGGAACGGGTCACACAAAGGTTTCTATAAGGGAGAGGTAAAACTACGAAAGAAAGAAAGAAAGAAAGAAAGAAAGAAAGAAAGAAAGAAAGAAAGAAAGAAAGAGAAAGAAAGAAAGAAAGAAAGAACAAGAATCCGGACCCTAATTATTACAATGCTTACCAGACAGGTACAACTCTTGAACCAGCGCTCTCCAGATGCTTGATGTAAGAAGCTGCCACATAGCTCACATACTTGTCACCATAGTTATCCGCTATCATTTCCGTCAGCTCCTGTGTCACAACACCTGCCAAAACAAAACAACACAATTAGGGTTCCCACAAACAAAGCATTAGCGTGAATAATGTGACGGTTATACAATATCCTGTTCGTGAACAGTAATTACTACAGCTCCTTCATATGTAAAATTCTGCAGATGAAACCATGAATATGAATATAAACCGGACCGCACTGAAATGACAGGTGCAGAGAAGGTACAGCATCCTACTGAAATCAGTTGTTCAGCGAAAAAAAATCAAATAATGTCTATAGTATTGTATGACCGAAGCCATTTGCTGTCAAGATTTTACGGTCCTACTCACCCTTGCTAATTTAGTGACACTTTCTTTCAGCCGAGTTGGGTGAGGCGTTATTAAATCTGTCACGATGCCAATTACGTAGTAGCGAGCAAGAAGGGCGAGAAAGGATAAAAAATCACAAAACATAATTTAATTTTATCTCCTTTAACGAGCCTACTTTTTTAAGTCTCTGAAATATAAAATTTATTTCAGCTTACGAAACCTATTTCTTCTACAAAAATATTCGAAATCGGTTTTCTTCTTACAGGAAAAATGTATAGGCCTACGCATATTACAAAATCCCTTACCCTATGTCAGAGATTACATAACATTAAACCTGAGAGCTGGTCTCTTGAAAAAATTATCGGTTGATTCGCCTTCCTTTTTCTTCTTCTACTTCCTGGGCCTTCTTTAGGTTATGAAACAGACGTTTCGTCAGTCATCACCAGGGCCCGGATTCTGATGACCTAATATTGTTTGAAAAATGACCCAAAAATTACCTTAAATTTTAAAGAAAATGACTTAATAATTATAAAAAATGACCTAAAACTGATATTTTATTTATAAAAAAAGTTATTATTGTACACATAAAGTTGTAGACTAATTTATACATAATTGAAAAATCTGTAAGTGCAGAAAGATGTTGTAGATATATCAAGTTCGATCTTCGTTCTTGATTGGAGCATTTGAGAAGAAAAGTAAGAACATTGTTTTAAAGTAGATCCTACAAAAATGTTGCATTATGGTAACCTAGTATTTTATTTAAATATTACCCGTATAAAAAAGCTTGTAAATCCTACCTTATTTAAGATTGCAGTAAATTACTGTCAGCATACGGAGATTATTGAAGGTCTGAAAGTTAATACACTCAATGTAAATGCATGAAAATGACTATATAAGGCAGCAAATGACACGAAAATGACAAAATAATGACGTAAAATTGAAATATGTACCTTAAAAATATAAAATTGCATAAAATGACAAAAAAATGACTTAATAAAAATGCATTTCTATATTCTAGAAGCCATGGTTAGGATTTATCAACAAGTTGGCAATGTCTATGCAGCACCAATAAAAAAGATGACACGTCATTAAAATCCGGGCCCTGATCATCACTATAAGTTTAGAAGAAATCTTTAAAATGCGAAATCTCCTTATTAATGAGGTCTCAGTTAGATGCCTTCTAGAAATGAGCTGGGGTCGGCCTCGGTGGCGCAGTTTGTATGGCGCTGACTTTCTGTACCCAAGGTCGCGGGTTCGATCCCAAACCATGCTAAGTAAACACACGCTAATGATAAATATTTGTCAGTATTTTGTTAAACCCATAGGTGGTAGTACTTGTGTTTATAGGCGGAATTGTGATTATAGTTTGTGAAGGGTATTTATGTAGGCCTACTTTACTCTAATGAATTGCTTACTAAACGTATTATTATATATTTGAATAGGCTACTCTAATAATAATAAACATTTTTGTTTGAAACAGGCCTATATAACAATATTAATAGTATAAATTCTGTGCCAACTTTAATTTTATGACCATTTATTTTTTATTTCCTGTTCTCATGGAGCTTGAGACTAATACTAAATTTCTATCATTGCCACTAAATTTTAAAAAGCTTTCTTTTACCTAAAACCTCTAAAAATAATGAAATCATACCAAATAGTGGAAACTAAAGAAATGTAGGCTACATAAATTAAGGGAATGCACCACTGAGATTTGTTAAAAATTGTGAAAAAAAGTCATTTTTCATTTTTGTACTGATAAAATTCTACAAACATTCTAGTTTCAGAATCTATTTTCGTTTATGACATTCTGCGTGTTTAAAGGGCGTCAGGTGACTTTTAAATGGCCTTGCGCACGTTCCTGACTGCTACCTGCCTGCCCTTAAAGATCGTTTATCTAACTATTTTTTTTTCATCATTTTTCATAATTTAAAACACTCCACACGATGAAGTCTTTATGCAATTTCTCTCAAATTTTCAGCACTTGTTCTTAGGTGTAGTTATAAAAATCTGTCATATGAATTTTTGAAATTATGAATATTTTATTAGTTATGGATTTTCAAAATAAATATATTTTTGAAATTTTGAAATATAAATATATATAACTTACACTTTTTTATCTCAGGAACCATAAACCTTAGAAAAAAATCATATGACAAATTTTTTCTTCATAGTTAGATAAATAAAGTGCATTTGTAAAAAAATTAATTTTTGAAAATTTTCATCGTGTGGAGTATTTTGAAAATCGCTCTACTTTTATACTATGAAAATTAATAACTCAAAAACTTTTCAAGATATTAGGATGAAATTTTAAACCATAAAATAAATGCATGAGACAAGTGTATGGTAAAATTTTGAGCTATATTGCTTGAAAACGTTCGATTTTAGTAATTTCAGTGGTGCATTCCCTTAATAATTATTTTCAATATCACAAACTGTTCAGGAAACTTTTAGCTATTTGCGAAAAATACCCTTCCTTCCTGAAGTACCTGAATCATTCTTATTAAACATCAATCTCAATAACAAAGTAACTGTTAAAATTTTTTTAATATTTTGTTCATTACATCTTAAACATGTTGAAATATGCCCTTGAAATGCAAACAGTATTTTAAAACTGTTTGTTGACCGTGTGTTGGCAGCTGAAGAGCACAGTGTATTGATAATTCTGAGTAATAGAAACGATAACATCAATCTTACATACGACACCGTCTGTTTCTGAATTCTACCCCCACGTCAGATCATAGCGTGAGTCACACAGTCACTCGTTTCTGTGTATAATTTCAGGCACCAAATGCGATAAGTGCAATAATTAAGAGCTGAATCACAGGACGTCACTAATGTTTTGAATAAGTTTTGCGTCGTATTACCATTTACCACCATAACGCATACTTGATCGCTTGGTAGCTGGAATTTGAGATTGTTTAGACTGGCATTGCAAATTGCTTGTAACTGCTGGAAGATAACTTACTGCTATCCTTTTGTTATTGTTGAACCTTAAAATATAATTATCCCTATTTCACCTTTCGGTATGCTAGCGTTTTAGTTACAGTACAATTACTGCAATTTACAAATTACAGTACATTAATGCAATTTACAGTTTGCTTAATTTCTATACTTACATATATTAAAAATATAGCAGACATGAATAAAATTGGTTAACAATCAAATACTTATACTAAATCAAAGTTTCTTAAAAATAAAATTTAAATATCGACATAACTTCTTGTCAGAGGCGTAACGAGGGGGTTTTAATTTTAAATGTGTATTAATTCATTTAATTATTGTGATACATCACCTTTTTTAAAAATCTGCTTATAAATTACTTAATGTGAGTATAAAGCGTGGGAAGCTTAAAACTCGTTATTGCGCATCTTAATTTTTAAAGTTTTCCCCCCGGATGTTATAACCCCCCCCCCCCCCGTATGGTCGGCCCGGTTACACCTATGCTTCTTGTAGCAGCATTTCTTATGCAACATTTTTGTCAAAGGCTGTTCAAATCTATTTTGGCAATAATCTAATTGAGTAATAATTGTTTTGTCTTTGGACTTCCAAAGCAGAGAGCATTCAAATATTAACACCCTAAAAACAAAATAACGGGCATGGACAGGAGACTACTACTAATGCTGACAAAAGAGGACCTGCTTCATAGCGAGGCCATTCACTCTAAGAATCGAAGCCAAATTAAACAAAAAGCAATGTAGTGTGGAGCCCAGGCATGCGAGGTAGCAAAAAATGCTCATTATAATTTTATAAAAGAATTAAAAAAAAAAAAAAAAAAAAAACTGACCTCGCGATGATTAGGAGGAAAGTAGTACATAACGACGAGCTTCATAACATGTACTCGTCACCGGATATAGTAAGGGTAATTAAATCACGGAGGATGAAATAGGCTGGACATATTGCGCGCATGGAGGAGGAAAGATATCTAAAAAATATTGACTAGGAGACCCGAAGGAAAAAGACCACGCGGAAGACCTAGACGTAGGTGGGAGGACAATATTAGGATACATTTAAGAGAAGTAGGATTTGAGAGGGATGGTTGGATGGAGTTAGCACGGAATAGGGTTGAATGGCGGGCTCAGGTAAGCGCGGCAATGTACCTTCGGGTTCCATAAAATAAGTTATATAATATTTCTTTAGCTTCCTGAGGAATTGTGTATTGTCATTGAGTGAGTAAGTAAGTAAGTAAGTAGTAGACATTCATTGTTAGCCCAGTAGCTACGTTCAAATAAATGGCCTTACCGCGCAAAAGGTCTGGTATTAGATTTTCAAACTTATTATATTGAGGCCAGTTGTAAAAAAACTAAGTTTTCCAATTCGAAAGACCTCGGCTACATTTTCTGTGGCTAAAGCCACGAACTTCTTTTTTCTTAAATGTCGCTTCACTGGTTGGTTTTACAACTTTGATGGTAATTACTAGGGCCCGGATTATTAGGTTTTAAACTATTTTGTTCCTTGCCTAACTGTGATATTTTAACATAATTATCCGTTTCATTGTCATTAGTCACATAGTTTTATAAAACCTAAAAATGGCTGAATAAGACGCTAAAAACTAAAAATGGATGAATAAGATGCTAAAAACAAAAATGGCTGTAACCGTTTTGATTAAAATGAGATAAATACTTAACAAACTAAAAATTACTTTTCAAATATTTGTCTATAGCTTGCATCTTGTTCGTTGTTATTAGTACATTTGTAAAAGAAAATATGGCACTACATTTTGTAACTTTGTAAACCAGTTATCCCGGTAAAGGAAATCGTTAGTGAACCAAAATCCCTGGTATCTTTAGAAGAAAATTAAATACATTCTTATGAAGCTTACTCTTGCAGTTTATTCACAGTGTTTGCTCAAGCAAGATCTTTCTTTCTTTACCGTAGTTTAACCACTCCCTTGTAGGATTTAAGCGACCCAAGCCGCCCGGGCCTTACAGGGCCGCGACCTGTCGGGAGAGGGATTATCTTTGGATCACATACATACTTTTTTGACCAGACAAGGACATGGAGGGCCTCCCCGGATGAGTGATCAGACCAACGCGGGGCCACCTCCGAGACAACACGAACACATAGGACGATACACACCATTCACACACACACTCACTCAGAACAAGGCGAGGATGGGGATGAAGATGATAATGACGGCCAGATGATATCCGGGGTCCACAAGGGCCTAAAGTTACCTGACATTTGTCCCGACCAGGAATCGAACCCGGACCCGCTGCGTGAGAGGATTGAACGCATCCCCTGAGCCACAGCGGTGGACCTCAAGCAAGATGCCGAAAATAAAATATTCAAAAAGCTGGTTGATTAATTGAAAAAAACATTCTTTTTGAGATTATGTGGTGGAGTTGGAAATGACAGGAGCAATTCTAAAATTAATTGTTTTCTATAACCTGTGGATAATTAAGCAAATAATGTTCGTGTAGTTTTGATGATTCTCGGCGGCCCGAGACGCAGCGTAGCCCGGTTTTCATAGTAGTTTTTAAGCGTTTATTCGATATTTACATACTTTGGTTTATAATGGGGTTGTAGAGCAACACCTCATGAACAAAAAGCGACTTGAACGTTTACTGTGGGGTCATTTTTATTCGATTGCCAGCCTTTTTAGCAAAATTGTTTTCACATTTCAGCTATTTTCAAAAAAAAAATATATCTTTTTTTAAACAAAATTTTTCTACAAGTTCGTCTTAAAGATAGCTAAAATATTAATCCCAGTACGACTCATAAAAGGCGAGTAATAAAATGTAGAAAACCCCGCTATTTTCAGCAGTTTTCGATTTTTCTTGCAAAAAGTTATTAAATTATTTTTATCGTTTGGGACGCATTTAATTCGTCTTTTTAAACCATATCTCGTGTTCTTTTCTTTTCTCCCAGATTGTTATTTTTGATACCTTAAAATTGAAACTATTTATTTATTTATTTATTTATTGCCTTTTTTTCACCATGATGCTACAAACAATGTTTTTTCCCCAAAACATGTACAATAAATTCCTACTATTTTTCTGCTAATTAACGCGTATAGAAATTGTCCACTTTTTATTTTTAAAAGAAATATTAATACTAATAATAAGTACTTCATTTTTGTTTGTTTATAACAAATATTAAACATCAATAACTATTAATCAGGGTTAGGATTTTTAGGTTCAATTTCCATGTGCAAAAAGGTGCTAAAAATAAGGCAAAATAGAGGACAAAAAGTGCTGCTTAACTTAATGCATAACAAATTGACTTTCACGAGATGTGGGCTGCTGACTAGTCCTAGCGAAATCGAAAGGTTAGCTATGGTACCTTTTTTTGTAGGATATATATTGGTTAGCATAGCTATAGTTAGAGGAAATATTGTTTACAACCCCCAAATTCGAAGTTGAGTTTTTAATACTCGTTTTGAGGTCACCTGAATCCAAAGAATACTATTTTCGTAAACATGTCTGTTTGTGTGTCTCTGTATCTATGTGTCTGTGAAGGTGTGTGTCTCTGAACAGCCTAGCTCCAGGACGGAAAATCGTATGAAAACAAAATTTTGCATTTGGGCCAGGTATCTTCTGGGGACGTGACGCGAAGATTGGCGACAAGTTTGTCTTATGAAGAAATATTCGTTTTTCGCGGTTTTCTCGAAAACAGCTCTAAACGATTTTGTTTAAATTTTGTACAGGCAGGGGGAAAAAAGCGGACCGACTCTTGCAGGCCTAGCTGATTTCAGAGCCTTGTGATACGTAAATAAATGTAAGAGATGTAACGGAAACGTTTGTTTTCGCAAGCAATACAAATTACGTGAAATTATTTCTCAATTCAAGCAATTTATCGTCTGTAGAACAAATTTCAAAACATTCCCTGCTACCCTGTGAATGCTGCTAGGCATGCGCAGTGGCTCATATCGGCAACTTAGATATTTTAGTCCGTCCGCTTTTTTTTCCCCTACCTTTACATGGGGTGCTTACATCAAGACCTAAAATTTTTATTTGAAATGTTGTTTAGAAAAAAAAAATCTCTCAAGGGTAGTTAATAGCCACCCACTATTTGTGGAAACTCAGTTTCGCCTGGAAAACAATTAAATTTTGCATCAGGTTGAAACAAATCAATACGCGCTCTTTGCAGTATGTTTGTCCTCTTTTTCTTTATCAGAATGGGAAGTGAGAAAATGTACTGACCATGCTTAGGGTAAAAAAAATTACGAGAGTATATTATTCAGATTGGGTTATGTATCCTTCGGGAATGCGATGTGATGAGGTACCGACATTCTCTTCATTTTTACAACCAATTTACATGAAGAGAATGCTGTAATTGTATTATAGGCCTACTAAGAGGCTAGCTTTAATTTGGGCAGAAGAAGTTACGTGAGTTTCACAACGGATTTTTTTCCCACTGTTACAGGTGTGCCGGGTCCGGTAAAGTTAGAAAGAGATAATACAACACACAGTTCACACCTATCACTAACTCCTGTTCTAGAAGATCTCAGCTGACACTCTGGAACACAGCCTCCTAAACGACCGTCCGGACGACTTACCAAGGTAAATGCAATAGCACCACAAAAGCATTTTCTAGAACCGATACCTGTAGTTATTATTTTCAACTTCACACGATTGGTTTCATATATTTTGATGCTGTCGCTGTTGTCCTTTTTACAGATAGAACTCCTGTGTAACTTAGTAATAATAAGTAGGGCAAGGCACTTAATGACTATAAAATAATAAAAAAAATGCAAAATAAAAATGCATTTTTCATTTTTGTACTGATAAAATTCTACAAACATTCTAGTTTCAGAATCTATTTTCGTTTATGACATTCTGCGTGTTTAAAGGGCGTCAGGTGACTTTTAAATGGCCTTGCGCACGTTCCTGACTGCTACCTGCCTGCCCTTAAAGATCGTTTATCTAACTATTTTTTTTTCATCATTTTTCATAATTTAAAACACTCCACACGATGAAGTCTTTATGCAATTTCTCTCAAATTTTCAGCACTTGTTCTTAGGTGTAGTTATAAAAATCTGTCATATGAATTTTTGAAATTATGAATATTTTATTAGTTATGGATTTTCAAAATAAATATATTTTTGAAATTTTGAAATATAAATATATATAACTTACACTTTTTTATCTCAGGAACCATAAACCTTAGAAAAAAATCATATGACAAATTTTTTCTTCATAGTTAGATAAATAAAGTGCATTTGTAAAAAAATTAATTTTTGAAAATTTTCATCGTGTGGAGTATTTTGAAAATCGCTCTACTTTTATACTATGAAAATTAATAACTCAAAAACTTTTCAAGATATTAGGATGAAATTTTAAACCATAAAATAAATGCATGAGACAAGTGTATGGTAAAATTTTGAGCTATATTGCTTGAAAACGTTCGATTTTAGTAATTTCAGTGGTGCATTCCCTTAATAATTATTTTCAATATCACAAACTGTTCAGGAAACTTTTAGCTATTTGCGAAAAATACCCTTCCTTCCTGAAGTACCTGAATCATTCTTATTAAACATCAATCTCAATAACAAAGTAACTGTTAAAATTTTTTTAATATTTTGTTCATTACATCTTAAACATGTTGAAATATGCCCTTGAAATGCAAACAGTATTTTAAAACTGTTTGTTGACCGTGTGTTGGCAGCTGAAGAGCACAGTGTATTGATAATTCTGAGTAATAGAAACGATAACATCAATCTTACATACGACACCGTCTGTTTCTGAATTCTACCCCCACGTCAGATCATAGCGTGAGTCACACAGTCACTCGTTTCTGTGTATAATTTCAGGCACCAAATGCGATAAGTGCAATAATTAAGAGCTGAATCACAGGACGTCACTAATGTTTTGAATAAGTTTTGCGTCGTATTACCATTTACCACCATAACGCATACTTGATCGCTTGGTAGCTGGAATTTGAGATTGTTTAGACTGGCATTGCAAATTGCTTGTAACTGCTGGAAGATAACTTACTGCTATCCTTTTGTTATTGTTGAACCTTAAAATATAATTATCCCTATTTCACCTTTCGGTATGCTAGCGTTTTAGTTACAGTACAATTACTGCAATTTACAAATTACAGTACATTAATGCAATTTACAGTTTGCTTAATTTCTATACTTACATATATTAAAAATATAGCAGACATGAATAAAATTGGTTAACAATCAAATACTTATACTAAATCAAAGTTTCTTAAAAATAAAATTTAAATATCGACATAACTTCTTGTCAGAGGCGTAACGAGGGGGTTTTAATTTTAAATGTGTATTAATTCATTTAATTATTGTGATACATCACCTTTTTTAAAAATCTGCTTATAAATTACTTAATGTGAGTATAAAGCGTGGGAAGCTTAAAACTCGTTATTGCGCATCTTAATTTTTAAAGTTTTCCCCCCGGATGTTATAACCCCCCCCCCCCCGTATGGTCGGCCCGGTTACACCTATGCTTCTTGTAGCAGCATTTCTTATGCAACATTTTTGTCAAAGGCTGTTCAAATCTATTTTGGCAATAATCTAATTGAGTAATAATTGTTTTGTCTTTGGACTTCCAAAGCAGAGAGCATTCAAATATTAACACCCTAAAAACAAAATAACGGGCATGGACAGGAGACTACTACTAATGCTGACAAAAGAGGACCTGCTTCATAGCGAGGCCATTCACTCTAAGAATCGAAGCCAAATTAAACAAAAAGCAATGTAGTGTGGAGCCCAGGCATGCGAGGTAGCAAAAAATGCTCATTATAATTTTATAAAAGAATTAAAAAAAAAAAAAAAAAAAAAAACTGACCTCGCGATGATTAGGAGGAAAGTAGTACATAACGACGAGCTTCATAACATGTACTCGTCACCGGATATAGTAAGGGTAATTAAATCACGGAGGATGAAATAGGCTGGACATATTGCGCGCATGGAGGAGGAAAGATATCTAAAAAATATTGACTAGGAGACCCGAAGGAAAAAGACCACGCGGAAGACCTAGACGTAGGTGGGAGGACAATATTAGGATACATTTAAGAGAAGTAGGATTTGAGAGGGATGGTTGGATGGAGTTAGCACGGAATAGGGTTGAATGGCGGGCTCAGGTAAGCGCGGCAATGTACCTTCGGGTTCCATAAAATAAGTTATATAATATTTCTTTAGCTTCCTGAGGAATTGTGTATTGTCATTGAGTGAGTAAGTAAGTAAGTAAGTAGTAGACATTCATTGTTAGCCCAGTAGCTACGTTCAAATAAATGGCCTTACCGCGCAAAAGGTCTGGTATTAGATTTTCAAACTTATTATATTGAGGCCAGTTGTAAAAAAACTAAGTTTTCCAATTCGAAAGACCTCGGCTACATTTTCTGTGGCTAAAGCCACGAACTTCTTTTTTCTTAAATGTCGCTTCACTGGTTGGTTTTACAACTTTGATGGTAATTACTAGGGCCCGGATTATTAGGTTTTAAACTATTTTGTTCCTTGCCTAACTGTGATATTTTAACATAATTATCCGTTTCATTGTCATTAGTCACATAGTTTTATAAAACCTAAAAATGGCTGAATAAGACGCTAAAAACTAAAAATGGATGAATAAGATGCTAAAAACAAAAATGGCTGTAACCGTTTTGATTAAAATGAGATAAATACTTAACAAACTAAAAATTACTTTTCAAATATTTGTCTATAGCTTGCATCTTGTTCGTTGTTATTAGTACATTTGTAAAAGAAAATATGGCACTACATTTTGTAACTTTGTAAACCAGTTATCCCGGTAAAGGAAATCGTTAGTGAACCAAAATCCCTGGTATCTTTAGAAGAAAATTAAATACATTCTTATGAAGCTTACTCTTGCAGTTTATTCACAGTGTTTGCTCAAGCAAGATCTTTCTTTCTTTACCGTAGTTTAACCACTCCCTTGTAGGATTTAAGCGACCCAAGCCGCCCGGGCCTTACAGGGCCGCGACCTGTCGGGAGAGGGATTATCTTTGGATCACATACATACTTTTTTGACCAGACAAGGACATGGAGGGCCTCCCCGGATGAGTGATCAGACCAACGCGGGGCCACCTCCGAGACAACACGAACACATAGGACGATACACACCATTCACACACACACTCACTCAGAACAAGGCGAGGATGGGGATGAAGATGATAATGACGGCCAGATGATATCCGGGGTCCACAAGGGCCTAAAGTTACCTGACATTTGTCCCGACCAGGAATCGAACCCGGACCCGCTGCGTGAGAGGATTGAACGCATCCCCTGAGCCACAGCGGTGGACCTCAAGCAAGATGCCGAAAATAAAATATTCAAAAAGCTGGTTGATTAATTGAAAAAAACATTCTTTTTGAGATTATGTGGTGGAGTTGGAAATGACAGGAGCAATTCTAAAATTAATTGTTTTCTATAACCTGTGGATAATTAAGCAAATAATGTTCGTGTAGTTTTGATGATTCTCGGCGGCCCGAGACGCAGCGTAGCCCGGTTTTCATAGTAGTTTTTAAGCGTTTATTCGATATTTACATACTTTGGTTTATAATGGGGTTGTAGAGCAACACCTCATGAACAAAAAGCGACTTGAACGTTTACTGTGGGGTCATTTTTATTCGATTGCCAGCCTTTTTAGCAAAATTGTTTTCACATTTCAGCTATTTTCAAAAAAAAAATATATCTTTTTTTAAACAAAATTTTTCTACAAGTTCGTCTTAAAGATAGCTAAAATATTAATCCCAGTACGACTCATAAAAGGCGAGTAATAAAATGTAGAAAACCCCGCTATTTTCAGCAGTTTTCGATTTTTCTTGCAAAAAGTTATTAAATTATTTTTATCGTTTGGGACGCATTTAATTCGTCTTTTTAAACCATATCTCGTGTTCTTTTCTTTTCTCCCAGATTGTTATTTTTGATACCTTAAAATTGAAACTATTTATTTATTTATTTATTTATTGCCTTTTTTTCACCATGATGCTACAAACAATGTTTTTTCCCCAAAACATGTACAATAAATTCCTACTATTTTTCTGCTAATTAACGCGTATAGAAATTGTCCACTTTTTATTTTTAAAAGAAATATTAATACTAATAATAAGTACTTCATTTTTGTTTGTTTATAACAAATATTAAACATCAATAACTATTAATCAGGGTTAGGATTTTTAGGTTCAATTTCCATGTGCAAAAAGGTGCTAAAAATAAGGCAAAATAGAGGACAAAAAGTGCTGCTTAACTTAATGCATAACAAATTGACTTTCACGAGATGTGGGCTGCTGACTAGTCCTAGCGAAATCGAAAGGTTAGCTATGGTACCTTTTTTTGTAGGATATATATTGGTTAGCATAGCTATAGTTAGAGGAAATATTGTTTACAACCCCCAAATTCGAAGTTGAGTTTTTAATACTCGTTTTGAGGTCACCTGAATCCAAAGAATACTATTTTCGTAAACATGTCTGTTTGTGTGTCTCTGTATCTATGTGTCTGTGAAGGTGTGTGTCTCTGAACAGCCTAGCTCCAGGACGGAAAATCGTATGAAAACAAAATTTTGCATTTGGGCCAGGTATCTTCTGGGGACGTGACGCGAAGATTGGCGACAAGTTTGTCTTATGAAGAAATATTCGTTTTTCGCGGTTTTCTCGAAAACAGCTCTAAACGATTTTGTTTAAATTTTGTACAGGCAGGGGGAAAAAAGCGGACCGACTCTTGCAGGCCTAGCTGATTTCAGAGCCTTGTGATACGTAAATAAATGTAAGAGATGTAACGGAAACGTTTGTTTTCGCAAGCAATACAAATTACGTGAAATTATTTCTCAATTCAAGCAATTTATCGTCTGTAGAACAAATTTCAAAACATTCCCTGCTACCCTGTGAATGCTGCTAGGCATGCGCAGTGGCTCATATCGGCAACTTAGATATTTTAGTCCGTCCGCTTTTTTTTCCCCTACCTTTACATGGGGTGCTTACATCAAGACCTAAAATTTTTATTTGAAATGTTGTTTAGAAAAAAAAAATCTCTCAAGGGTAGTTAATAGCCACCCACTATTTGTGGAAACTCAGTTTCGCCTGGAAAACAATTAAATTTTGCATCAGGTTGAAACAAATCAATACGCGCTCTTTGCAGTATGTTTGTCCTCTTTTTCTTTATCAGAATGGGAAGTGAGAAAATGTACTGACCATGCTTAGGGTAAAAAAAATTACGAGAGTATATTATTCAGATTGGGTTATGTATCCTTCGGGAATGCGATGTGATGAGGTACCGACATTCTCTTCATTTTTACAACCAATTTACATGAAGAGAATGCTGTAATTGTATTATAGGCCTACTAAGAGGCTAGCTTTAATTTGGGCAGAAGAAGTTACGTGAGTTTCACAACGGATTTTTTTCCCACTGTTACAGGTGTGCCGGGTCCGGTAAAGTTAGAAAGAGATAATACAACACACAGTTCACACCTATCACTAACTCCTGTTCTAGAAGATCTCAGCTGACACTCTGGAACACAGCCTCCTAAACGACCGTCCGGACGACTTACCAAGGTAAATGCAATAGCACCACAAAAGCATTTTCTAGAACCGATACCTGTAGTTATTATTTTCAACTTCACACGATTGGTTTCATATATTTTGATGCTGTCGCTGTTGTCCTTTTTACAGATAGAACTCCTGTGTAACTTAGTAATAATAAGTAGGGCAAGGCACTTAATGACTATAAAATAATAAAAAAAATGCAAAATAAAAATGCATTTATGAACCTAAAAATAGTGAAAAAGACACAATTTTAAAAAAGACCAATAATTTTACCATTATTAGGCTACTTATAATTAGTTCTTTTAAAGTAATGAATTGCTAAAAGGAATTTAATGGATGACAGTGCGTTATATATGAAATTATAATATAAAACACACTTATTTTGTTACTAAAAAAGTAAGCAAATTTATAGGCCTACTACTTGGACACCCTTAGCGAAAAAGAAATTCTTTCTTAACTGGAGTGCCCATCAAACTGAGCAAAGCAAATATATGTGATGTAAAAAATAAATAAAAAATTAATTCTTTATTGCTATAAGACAAACTGCTGTGGTGTTTACAATAAGCCTGAATTAAAATGAATTTTGAACACTTGGAGGAGATTCTGAAATAAAAATGACTGTCTGTTGTCTGAAAGTAAGGATATGTAGGCCTACATGGAAACGCTACTCTCTACCTCCACTGAAACATGACCTAAAATTGCCAAAAAATTGCCTATCTCCTGAAAATGACGAAAAGTGCAAAATAAAGGAAAAAATTCAGAAACAAATTGCTCCTATTTGATCGATTATCTTGTTGTTTGAGATCACTTGGTAAACGTTTGCGTATATATGTATGTATATATATAGGCCTACATATATATATATATATATATATATATAGCATCTTGGCACCAGAAAATAAACTTTTGTGACTTTTATTTTACCAATTTACAGCATTATCTTCCACAACTGATTCTTGGCCAATAAACCACCGAGAAAATCTTCTTCTGAAATACAAACTGCAAGATCACATTACAGTATATCATTTCCGGTTCCCTCATGCCCTTTCTTATCACACCATATGCATTTCCTTTTGCTAGCTCAGAAACTTCACAGTTATGGAACTCATACGTACGTCTTATATTTATTTATTTACATTAATGTTAGGCATCTGTAGGCCCATGAAGTACTTCAGAATTTTTCCACTTAAGTTCTATGAGAAATATTTACATATTAAAAGTCATATTTAAGCAGTTCCCATGTTACTAATATTTTTGTCATATCTATAAGAATTTATTAATTTTATTAGCTTAGTTCTTCGCAAAGCATGTCATAACATTTTCAGTGATACTCGATCTGCAAAACGGAAATTCATTT
Source organism: Ectobius pallidus (assembly GCA_964059195.1). NCBI lineage: Eukaryota > Metazoa > Arthropoda > Insecta > Blattodea > Ectobiidae > Ectobius > Ectobius pallidus. The sequence goes on from CAXKWD010000007.1 coordinate 17,774,884, forward strand.
ATATTTTATCTAACAAGCTCGGTTCATTTTCACGCAAGGGTGTTGTTATGAGTAGACTTCGGATTTTAGGTAAAAACCTATTTTAATCCTTAGGTGATATATGGACGAAAACTTATATATGCATGTTTCACAAGTGACTATGCCAAAACTGATACTTTTATAGGACCTACGTTAGAGCCTAATATTGCCTTTTTACTTGTTTTTCCTCTAAAGTTATTTTTTTGTTATAAATTCTAGCATTTATTTTCAGTTCGTACTAAATTTTGAGCTCGGAATGTGCAGTACATGACATATTTGTGACATGGAATGTTTCGTCTTCAGTAGAAAAAATCCTTGGAATTCCCAAGAAAATGTGGTGTTTTTCTCCCGACTCCCACATCCAGTTACAAAAAGACAAAAAATAAAACAAACAAACAAAAAAGTAGTTCCCTGAATCACTGAGGGATACAAGGGGTTGAATATGCTAGCGTGCCTAGCTTCTGGGCGCAGGGATTAGGTTTTCACTGTTAAGGTAGTAATACAGGCCCTAGTAATAGGTCTATATAGTTCTGTGTACCATAGGCCTATAACTGTGTTTTATCATGATTATTGATTAATGGTGACTTCAATAAATATAATATTCTGCATTGCAATTGAGATATTTCAGAAAATTGGCAACTTAACGATTTTATAAGAGACTATTGTACGATTTTTAGAACCTATTTTCGAATTTGTAGAGCCTATTTTAGGTACCTAAAACAACATTTTTAGGAACCTAAAAGTCCGAAGTCAAGTTATGAGTATCGCTCATCTTATTAAGGATGCTTAAGTACTACATATAAAGATAGTGAAGTACTGCATTCCTAAGTCATGAACAAACATTCCATTAGATTCCATTAGCCAGTCATTGTATAGGATTATATTTTAAAACGGAAGTGTCAAAATACATTTCTCGTGATAGCTGTAGTTGTTTCGGAATCAAAATGACGAAGTTTAATAATGATATTCGTATTATTCATAAGAATGACCGGTTATATCAGTTTGATCATAATGTCTTCATTACTTCTGCACGGGTCAACGGCATTTAATTGTGCATAAGTTTGACAGTCCCATGTTTGTAGATTTACAGGCACATAAAGGGAACTCTTTCTCCTTGGGCTATTTCTTTACCTTCGCGTATGTACCAAACTACAGAAAGCATTACGATTGACATATTTGCTAAGGCAATTTCATGAGCATGCTAGTTCAGAAAGAATTTCTTTTTCTCTAAGGGCGTCCAAGTATTATAAATTTACTTACTTCTTTAGTAACAAAACGAGTTTTGTACTGTAAATTTAAACGTATCACACTGTCATGATGTCATCCATTAAAGTGCTTTTACAATGCATTCTTAAAAATAACTGATTATAAGTATTAATGGTAAATTTATTGATCATTTTTAATTCGTGTCATTTTTTCACTATTTTTAGGTCAATAATGAATTTTTTATTTTGCATTTTACTTTCTCGCTTATACGGAGTATAGAGAAAGTATTGTGATCGTGACAAAAAATCGAAGTTGAGTTAACACCGGGAGAGCACGTTTCATGAAGCCTAGAAACCGAAAAAAGTATTTTTGGAATGACGTCTGTCCGTCTGTCCGTCTGTCCGTCTGTCCGTCTGTCCGTCTGTCCGTCTGTCCGTGGACAAGCACAGCGGGTAAACGGCTCGTTGTATTTACTTCATTTTTTGAATTAAGAACTTTTTCGAAATTTTGTCGAACCGCCCAGAAATTTAGTTTTACAACTGAAATATTAAGGGGACTTTTCATGAAAACTTTTTAAAAAAAATTGTTTTTTGAAAAAATGGCTCTAACGATTTTAATAAAAATTTAGAATTGTAAAGTCTTATCTGTGACTAATAAAATGGCTATATCCGTATTTCCGCAAAAATGACTTAAGGGGCACTTTACTCGTATCCATTTTCAGTTTTTCTAGATTATATCCATTACAGTAAGTGATACATGAAAACCTACCACAGTAAAGTTGTAGAGAAAATTAAAATGGACATTTTTTGTTTAAAACATTTCTTTATACAATTAATAGATATCAAGATAAAAACGAAATAAGTACAGCTTAAATGCGAATTTCAGAACATACATATCAATTAAAATATGAATGGCATTTTGTTGCCACTAGCAACAAGAAAACTATAGGCCTAATGTACTTATTGTTGTGAAATGCAATCAGTTTAGCTCAGTCGCATTGAACACACTAAACCAATTACAGCGATGTGGTAGGCCTATGGGCTATCAGGGAAGAGGTCCTGAGTTCAAATCAAACCTCGTGGCCGCCCAAATTGACTTGGGTTTTTCATGGTTACCTCGCAAAAGCAAACGCCGGGTTTATAGGACTTGCTTATTTTCCATAACTCATCGCCGCTACGTCACTGGATATTATAATCGTTTAAACTGAATGCCACATACGAAGACATCACTAAACAATAGAAACAGATGACGCGAATGAGTTGTTACAATAGACTAATAGTTCACGCAAACATACTAAACACATTACATGACCTACAATGCAGTTAAAGCGTGCAATATAACCTAAGTAGTAGTAGTAGCAGTAGGACCGCCGGCGTGGTCTTGTGGTTAGCGTCAGATCCGTCGGTCCGGGTTCGATCCCCGGTACATCCTTGGATTTTTCTGAGGTTGAGGGGTCTGGTAGGGGTACACTTCCTCGTGATTCAAATTGAGGAGCTACTTGATAGAGAAGTAGCGGCTCCGGTCATGGAAACCACCATTAACGGTCGTGGGGGTCGGCATGCTGACCACATGCCCCAACCCTGCCATCTGCCTGTGGTAGATGACACACCGGTCGGTTGGTAGACCAAATCCCTAAAGGAATGTAGTGCCACGGAGTTTAGTTTTAGTTTTAGTATAGCGAAATTCAAATATAAGTCGCCCCTTAAGCTCCGTCCATTCGATATTCACATTTGCATTTACTGTGTGATGTATTTTGTTTCTGAGCGAAGCAGAGTGACCAACTGTTCTTGTATTGGTGGGTGGGTTGGGTGGTGCCGATTTATCCCAAGGTGCGACTTATATTTTAATTTTCCCCTTAGTAATACTAGTAGTACTAATAATATGCAGTTTTACTGTCATTCATTATTATTATTATTATTTCACGGTAAAAGCATTAAACATGAAGATCGACTCTGATGGTTTCCGTTCTAGATACTTCTTAGTTTTATGAAAATGTAATAAATAAAATTTAATTGTCTCTTTAATTTAATTTTTTCTGTGCTAGCCTTTAACACGTATATGCGAGAAAGTTTGTGCAACGTATTTTTGCACCATTTATTTTACTATTTTATGGTCATTACATGCCTTGCTCTATTGATTAGGTATATTAAGGATAACATTGAGAGACATTAATTATTTATTATTTTTAAATCTTCTTAAACAGTTTTATTTATTATGATTATAAAAAATGGTATTACTCTCATTAATGTAAATATTGAACATGCATAGGACTAATGGTATCTTTAAATCTTTTGAATTATTACTAAGTAACGTTAAAGTAACTGCTATAGAAATATTCGTTTTCGTTTTAAGTGACATTTTAAAACTTTTAATATTATAAATAATATCGTTTAGGCCTACATTCGACGTTAGCACTACAGTATTACAATGTTTCTCTCTATATTTACGACCTTTTCAATTTAATCTGGTTTTGTAGCACTACGTCATTGACACGATATAAATAAGTCTGCATGCTTACTATTTTCATGTGCCGATCGTCCAAAATTGGGTGTCTTATGTTTAATCAGAGGGATCATTATAGATCTAAAGTAAAGTAAAGTAAAGTAAAGTAAAGTAAAGTAAAGTGTTCCCTATCACAGGCCATGGAGGCCCAGAGGGTTCCAGGAGTTTGAGGCTCCCAGATTTTTAGACATCGGCACATGAAGGTGGTAAGGTTGTCAGCCTTACGCACCGGCCGCCTTTACCCCCAGGATTGATCCTGGTACTCATTTCTGTTAGAGGCTGAGTCGACCCCAGGGCCATAGTGCCACCAGAAGGATTAGGCCAATTGAAAAACTCCAACGACCTCATCGGGGATCGAACCGCGACCTTCTGGTTTGTAGCGCAGCGCCTCAACCACTACGCTACGGCGTACCCTCATTATAGATCTATATATTAAATTCTTTATAGCTTAAATGGGTGGAGATATTTTTAAAAATGTTTTCAAGAGGCCGACAGCTTAAGGAATCTTGGTACAGCTGTTAAATTTTTGTTTCATAAGCGCCTGTCTAAATAGTTTATTTCATTTTACCGTGAAAAAGATAAATACGACAATAAAAGGTTTAGATAGAAATAAAATACAGAGGACTGTATATCAGTGAACAGAAAGGCATATAAACATAAATGTAACATTATTATCTAACTACATGTTCTGCAACTCAATAAATCGTGATTAATAATCATAACTGTACGTGTGGGGGTGGAATTATTGAGACTACAGAACGAATAAGTGATATAGAAGTTCTTAAACGAATTACTTTTTACTTTAATAATGAAAGGACTTCATGGGCCGAAGCTCATAAACAAAGCCCATATAAATACAATTTGGCCATAATGACGAATACAAACCAACTGAACACAAAAGTTATTTAATTTAATTGGCTACACATTGCACAAAGAAATAAATGTTCGCCTCTTTAAAAATATTATTATAATTGATTAATCATATTTCTATTTGTTCCATAGCAAGCAATAAATATATTGTCTTTATATCATTTAAAAAGGTATAACTGTTGAATTTCGGGAGGCAATAATTCATTAAATTATATTTAACTTCTTCTATTCCGTACCTAGTAGACCTAGGTATAATTTTCTGGCTGTGTATATGTTCATGTTTCCTTGTAAAATGATTACTACTTTCAGATTATTAAAATTCAGGTTGGGTAAAATTTTAAAAATATGTAGAAGTGAGTGATCTTGTACCAACATTTTATAGGCATTACTTTCGTATTCAGATTTTTAGTTGGAGCGTATAAAGATTCGCCAGACACATTACCTAATGCTCTATTTTGAATTAACTGCATAAGTGCCAGGTTTGGTTATTACAATATCCCCCCAAATAGAAGCCATATGTAGGGTGGGAATGTATTAATAAATAGTATATAGACTCTTTTGATAGGCATGTGATGCAGTGCTTTTTTCTAATTTAACAGATATAAGGGGTACTCTCGATTTTGATTTGACGGAACATTGCCAGACTTACCCACTTACTTAGAAGAAATCGCAATTGCAGACAATATGCATAAGGTTATATGACTTTTAAATCGTCTGAGGTGGAGACAGTTCATGGGCCTACATATAATTTCTGCCAGTAAGCCGCAATTAAGTCTATGATATGCTCTCGGAGTTTCTGGCATCTTTCACAAACACATAAGGGAAAACAACTTATAGTTAGGCTTGCTAGATTTCTGAAATGTTCAACCGGGACACAGGAAAGCCCCCCAGCGTCGCGGGTATTCAAGGGTACACACCCTTGGCGGGTTTTTAGAGTGTTTTAGAGGGTAGTTTATTCTCAATGCTATGAATAAATGGTTACTGATTAGAAACCTAAACCAGGGATAATAATAAATGGCATAAGCATATAAATTTAAACATTTTATATCTAACATGTTAAAATTTAAAAGTTACTTAAGTAAGAAGAAACACTTTGAATAAGGAATAAAAATTTGAACAATATTTACATGTACTTTTCATTGGCTAGGGCTATTTTTTAGACTATTTTGGTCACCTAGAAAATCAAATTTAATTTTTACCGGGACGTGAAGTAAACCGGCCGGGGCACCGGAATTTGTCTGAAAACCGGACTGTCCCGGTCAAACCGGGACGTCTGGCAAGCCTACTTATAGTCCTTTATATTCGAAATCAGTTCGTACAACATGTAAGGGTATATACGGTACATGATTTTAGACCTCTATTCAGAGAGATACAGCAAACTCTTGAGCACATTGGAATGTTGAGTCAGAATTATCAGCAACATAATCATGGTTACCATTGCAACGCTGCTGTAGCGCTCACTTGTTTTCCTGTCAGGCCTCGCCTATAAAAAATCATGGTAGGGCCTATAGATAATGAACATAACACTAAAAATGTAGCTACTTTAATGCAAACAATGCGTATAATCACTTTCATTATATTTTTTTGCACAAATTTCTCCACATTTCAAAATTAATGATTTTCTCCTATATGAAACTGGAAAATCTTTATTCTCTATCCCTTTGGCCCAACTATATGCTCACTCAATTTCTAACCAATCACGGCTCCTTCAGATCCTACCTATTTAAAATGAAAAAAACAGAGTCACCAACATGCAGCTGTCGTGAGGAAGACATTCAGACCGCCATACACCTACTAACACAGTGCTCCAGGTTTGAAAGAGAAAGACCATCTATTCTAAAGTCACTACCGTTGCCAATTGTGCTCAAGTATCATATCAATACGATACAGATAACCACCTTTATCAACCACGTCTTCCGCTCCATCACATAAACTGTTTTCATATTATAATATGTTATAGTAATTATGTATAATTCTGTAAATATCCCGTGATATACCAGTTGGTGAAACACGGGTTGTAATGTAACTAAACAAATAAAAAAAAAAAAAAAAAAAAAAAAAAAAAAAAGGGGGTTTCAAGGGGCATGCTTACCCCCGAGTGCCCCCAGAAAAAAGCACTGGTATTAAACAGATACAAGATTCCAGCAGCCGGTGAAACACCTGTAGTATTTTATATAGGCCTACGACTTTTGCCATAATTTAACTCAGTTGTGTTCTGTAGTTTGAAGGTTGATGTATGAAATGTGATATTACAACTGTCTACCTATTTATAAGCTTATTCTTATGTCAAAATGTGTGTCAGTTAAAATTCTCATTTCAGTCATATTTGGGTGTGTAATTGTTAACTGATGTCTCTCTGAATTAAACAACATAATGCCGTTGTTGATGATGAAACAAACAATACAAACTTCCATTCTGTTTGTGTCCTTGCTTCTGCTATGAGCCATATTTGGTGCAAACGACAATCTCAGCAACTCGATACGTTACACAGGAGAGTGATTCCTTTTCGGTCACAACAGTTTATTGCTTCTCAGAGAACTTGATTTATTGAAGGCATCAATCTACATTATTGTACCACAGAGCATAAAGTAGAAAAGGCTCAAAACAACTTACGTGAAATGTGTTTTGTGCGTTATCACCAGGGCCCGAATTATGATGACCTAAAAGTACTTGAAAAATGAGCTATAAAATGACTGCAGAAATGCAAAAACTTACAAAAAATAAATTTAAAAAATGTATGAAAATACTAGTTTATTCATCAGATTATAGCATAATCAATATTTATGTTTTGACCCATTTATAGGCTTGTAATTAGTTAATTACATAGGTTAAATGCAATTAGCAAACACTGCCTTTCTATAAACAAATTAAAATTATAATAAGATTTAATTATTCCGATAGTATTCAATGTAAGTAAATTCACAAACACTCTATATGATGCAAGAAACCAAACAACATGATAAAATAGTGACTTTAAATTTTAAAAAATCAGGCCTAATTAAAAAATTTAATAGAGGAAAAAAATCCATAAAATTTACAAAAAATGACCAAATAATGACCCTAAAAATTACGATTTTTATAATCCAGGATTAATTATCAGAACATCTGCACTAGTGGGCAACGTCCGTAATGGACATGTTAAAAGATGAAATGTATCAAAATCTGGGCCCTGGTTATCATACTTACCCAACTTTGTGTGTTATCAAGCTATAAGATTAGAGTTGAATTCAAAACTTTTCAACTGTCGATCCTTGGTGCATTAGATAGCTTTAAAAAATATCACCCAGAAATTTCTTACACATGATTAGATGTTACATTTATAAAAATAATTTAGTTTTTTTATTTCGACACATATAGGTAGGGAGAAGGCAGGGATTGAGGGGCACGTTTAAATGGTGTATTTCTCAGTTTTCCCTATATACTTAAAAGTTATGGGTTGTAGCTAACAGAGTTTATGCACAAAATTAAACTACATAAAATTTCCTACATAATTGGTCTGAATGATATTTCTATGAGTACTGACAATGAGTATTATTTAGTACTCCACGTAGTTGGATATTTAACTACATCTGTCCATATTGCCGAGGACTGAAGATGGCATAGTCATGTGCCGAAATGAGCATATGCTTTTTCGACAATTTTATCCAGATTGTTTGACTCATACACGGGTGCTAAGAGGTAACAAGATCCACTATCGATAGGACTGCCAACTGTAAGAAGCACCCAGTGCATTTATAAAACAGAATAGACACTGTACTCTTTTAATTTGAATACAGTTAAATCTAACACTTGGATTAATAAGATTACTTTCTTTAGTGTTAAGAACACCAGAACTACAAGTGATTATTATGTATTTTACTACCATACATTTAATGGTGTATTGTATGTTATATATATATATATATATATATATATATATATATATATATATATATATATAATGTAAAATTTTTAAATGTTTTTAAGGGTTTTAACAATTTCTATAAATCGTTTGTTAACATTTGACAGCTAAGAATTTAATTTCATAACTAGTGTCAAATTAACACATATCTAGGTTATATAATAACCATGAATGTTAAATACACTATGCAGATGCACTTGATACAAACCACTTGGATATTCATCATAAGGTAAACAAAAATAATAGACAGTAACCTTGTATCAGAATAGAAACTCTCTGTATCTTAGTTTGTGGTAGGCCTATAAGGTGGTATGTTTTAAGTATAATTTTAAATATTCACCACAAACGGAAATGAAATTCGTCAATCAAGGAAGATGGAGTATGATATTAGACCTGGGATTTTAGGCTCTTAAACAATTAGTTTTAGACACCTAAAATAGGCTTTTAAAACAAGTAAATAGGCTTCTAAAAGAGAAGATAGGCACTTAAAATATGCTTTAAAATGTGTAAGAAGTCAGAAAATAGAGTTTAAAATACTACAGTATGCTCTTAAACTGTAACGTGATTTTTTTTCCTTTTTTTTACCATAAGAAGCGTGGTATACCTATTCTTAACAGAAATAACGCAAAATTAAGAGAGAAAACAGTTTTGGAATACATGAAAAATTAGAACACTAGGTCTTCAAGGGCCTTGGCCTTGGGAGCAGCCATTATTGAAAAATAACGGCTGCTGCCTAGACTATGGCCTGCAGATATTGAGTGGCCGTGTGGTCAACACGACACATCCCTCAGTCATATTGCGTTGCCTCCGTGCTCGCTCACTCCGTTCCAGACCTCATAGCTTTCTAAATTACTGCCGGTACTGGAAATCTAACCCATACCGCCTGGACGAGGTCTCTAAAATTAATTAGAGGAGCCAATAACAAAACCTTCGTTTTAGTTTAATATGAAAAAATGCACACACCTGTTTATTGCACTATTAACAGAAAATAATCTTGCCATCAAAAGTCATCCCTGGAAATTGTATAAGCGAATTTTGCATAAGCGAACTCTTATATGATTTCGTTTTAGGCACCACAAACTATATTCACTTAAACAGATGGTCTTTCTCTGGCGACTTGACACATACCTGCTAACTTGTTCTTTTAAGCTAATCCTCCCCCTCCCCTCAGTAAGCATTCGTTTGGGGACAAATGTTTGGGAAAATCAAGTTTCTGTGAAAACCCCACCCTCTGCTGTTCTGCTCTTCATTCAGGGATGTCCATTAAACGATTGTAAAAGTTACAGAAGTTGAATTTTATTTTACATGTACAAAATAGGAATTTTAGGCACTAAAAGAGTAAAAATAGGCTCTCAAGGTTCAAATAGACATTTTAGGGCACTATAAAACTCTATAAATGTGAGTGATTTATCATGAAACGTCAACATATTTTAAAATTTCCATGATATTTCATAAGGAACAAAATAGGCATTTGCCTTAAAATCCCAGGTCTATATATAATTCTGAAAATCATCCCTTACCCCCGTGAACTTCTAGTATGTTGTTCAAGACACTTCCCCCTCCTTCCCGTCAACTCTGCCAAATTTCAAAACTATACTTTTTTCTAAGCGGTGCTTTTACCTTTATTACCAGGACTAGAGCAGCTGTCGTTATCTACGAGTGATTAGTGGTCATAATGCGAGGAGGCCCGGGTTCAAATCACCTCCAACCTTATACTCTACATAAGTATCATTTAAATTCTAAATCGAACTTCTCCGGGCTCTCCTTGTGTATATTTAGAACAGCAATGTGATTAAGTTTTTTTCCCCCTGAACATAAAAAGTATCTCTGTTTTTAAGCGTATAATAAGTGTATATTTCGGATGTATCTTAGGAAATTGCATAGATAAAGTAGGCCTAAGCCGTAAATAAATTAATGAACATAGGAACAATTTTAAACGATCATGAGTGAATAGTAACAAAAGACCTTAATATCTATGCCATCAATAGTATGATTTTCGCTTTACATCGATTCAACAATGAAATACAATTTTTTAGTATTAGAAATAAATAGTTATAGTAATGATACACGACCGCCGGCGTGGTCTTGGTGGTCTTGTCTTACGGATCCATCGGCCCGGGTTCGATCCCCGGTACCTCCTCGGATTTTTCTGAGGTAGGGAGGTCTGGTAGGGGTGCACTCAGCCTCGTGATTCAAATTGAGGAGCTACTTGATAGAGAAGTAGCAGCTCCGGTCATGGAAACCACCATTAACGGCCGTGGGTGTCGGCATGCTGACCACATGCTCCCAATCCTGCCATCTACCTATAGGTAGATGACGCAGCGGTCGGGTGGTAGGCCTTGTCCCTGCGGGGATGTCGCGCCACGGAGTTCGGAGGTAATGATACACAGCAAAATATTGGGTGGGCTTGAGCCCCACGGGCCTATATAAGTTGGCACCACTGCATTGGCTGCCGATATTATTCCTCCCTGAAACAGAGCAGAAGTCCCAGAAAAAGCGTGCAGGAATAATATGTGTTTTTTATGTCTTTAAAATGTCTTGAAGAATAATATTCTGCTCCATCTTGTCTTTTTCCTACTTGAGAAAAAATCTCAGATTTGAGTGGAGTCGAAGTGGTGAGTGTTGTTTCTACAGCATCATCCTTTGCTTGCTTCACAGGTGTGTAGGCGAATGTGATCTATATACTCGTCAAAGTTTGGCTTTTAGTGGCATATTTCTTGGAATTAATTATGCATCACCCAAAGAAACTTCATTGAGTTTTCGTCAATATCTACACTTCATCAGATCTGTTGCAAGAACTATAGCAGTAAATTTGAATATACGACCCCTACTTAAAGGGCAGCTCTACAACTTTTATTTCGAGTTTATTTCGACACCTGGCTGGGTAATGATCCGAACGTTGAGGAATGGGGTTGGGATATGAAAGCCAATTCGTTAGTTCCTGTACCAACAGTTCAACCACCTGCTCCATATTCCCCTTTTGAATATGATCGGCAACGTGTCTGGATGTAGGAAGAGGGCCTCCATTGCTCTCTAGCATGTAGAAATTGTCATGGACAATCTTGATTAAATGTCGTTCCAATGGAGGGAATCTGAGAAAGAAGGATCAAAACCGACAAAGTTGAAGAGATGGACTTATGTTGAAGATTCTTTTTATGGTCACCAGTAAGTATGTGAGAGACTGATCTACGCTTTATTATTGGAAGATCTTCATTGCAAAGCTATCTTTAGATCTACTAACTTATGTAAAAGGCTGTAAAGGCTGTTTTTATATTATCATGTTATATATAATTTAAATAAAATGTCAAGTATTGACTCACATTTTACACCCCCCCCCCCAATAACGTGAGTCTGCCGCCATGGGTGTATAAGTAGCATACTTGCCTTTCACCCTGGCGGTCCGGGTTCGATTCCCGGCCGGGTAGTGAGTTTTCCAGTAACGAAAAATCCCCGGGTTCAGGACTGGACATCACCCAGGAAAATTATAGGCTACATTAAAAAGCCTTAAATTAAAAGTGGTGACTACTAGAATAGGGTATAGGGTATTCACAATAGATCTATTAAGGTCGCAGTGTTGAGAAGTCGAAGGGCTTACACTACCTATCATTAATCTAATCTAATCTTGCAATAAAGTGATGCGTAACTAGGTGTATAGGCCTAAGAATTTGCCCTTTATCACATAAAAAACTCTTGTAACTTCTAAATTATTGTTCGCAAAGACTTGTTTCAGGTTTTATTAATTTTAGCGCGAACAAATACACCGAACACGATACCCCACTTGCCTAGACAGCTGAGTTGAAGTTACACCCCTATTTCACACCTGAATCCCCCACAAAAAAGAGGGAAGCGTACAACAGGAAGTCGGGTACTTTTCAGGCATCATTTAGAATTACATAAAAGAGCTCTCTATATTTAAAAGAAACCTTGGCTTAAAATATTTCCGAAGAAACACCTTTTTTCGGCTAAGTTACTGGACTAGCTTGTTCCGCTTGTTCCGCTTGTTCCGGTGTAGATTCAACAGCAATATGCCCTGAAGATGACATAAAGGTGTCGAAAGGCCTAGGCAGCATAAAATAAAGGTTTTACTTATCGATTTTACTTTATTTTATTGATCGAGCCCAATGGTGCTACATCATGTATTTTAACACTCGAAAATGGATATTTATGTGACTTATGCCATTACGAGACAGACTGTATGAACTATACATCTGGTTCGGCGTGGAAAAGGGGATCGGTAAAGATAAGTTAGTTGAAGATATCATAACGTTGGGTAACCACTTGTATAGCTTAAAAGAGGAAAGGCTCCACAAAGAAGTATTAAGAAGAGAACATAGACTGAAAAAATAGTTATAGAAAAGGCAAATAACGAACTAATATTGAAAAATCCTTCGCTATGATAAGAAGTTGCAGGCATTTAATGAATGGAGAGAAATGAAGTTCGTAACTAATGTTTTGAGGGAAACTAAAATATTGTGTTGGCTTAGGTGTGTGTTTAGTTAAAACTAATTATTGTAAGTAGTTTTATTGGAGGGACCCGTGAGAAATACAGTGTAATCGAGGAAGACCCACACAAGTTAACACGAATCCTGAATTATTGTTATTATTATTATTACCTTATTATTTTATTATTATTTATTTGCCATATAATGTTGTCCAAATTTGTTTGACTCAAAACGAGAATAACTAAATAATAAGGGAATACTTTGATCCCTGTGTAGTAAAAACCCGATAAATTCTCGTAGCGTGACCATCAGAATGGATAACGGTTACAAGTTTTGTGGGGCTTCTCCCTTATTTTGTTTTCGTTGCTAAAAAAATTTATTTTATTAATTGTAAAATAACACTCACCGATGATGGGTCTGTCGTTGGTGGCAGAAGCTCCCACAGCAAGACATCCAAGCAGCACCAGTAACCACTCCATTTCGAAACACACTATACCACACGACTGCGAATTCACACTGTACAGATCCCACTGCTTGTGCAGTCCCTTCCTATGCCTGCCACTTCCATACTGACACTGCGCAAGCGCGACCATATGCTACCCCTCCAATCCTGTTTCGTAGCGTGGTTTTCTCATATTTTAAAAATATTAGTATAGTAAAATAATTCATTTTTCCATCACAAGAGGGAAATCGAGCTTAGCTGTGATTAGTCTTAGAACAAAATTATTTCAAAATTCTTTTATGGAGTACAGGTATTCAGCAATTGATGAAAGTCAAGGAAACCGAAATTTTTAACTAATTCGAACAGGAATTATCTGCTCTCCTGTGTAAAGGAACCATACTATTCTCTGATGAAAAGTCTGCTATTACAATAATTAGTTAAAGGTAATAATTATTCCATTTCATTATACTACATTATCATCAGCTGTGAATCTGCAACTTGTGAGTCCATTCATTTATAACCAGAGCCCGGATTGTGATGACCTAAAATTCTTTGAAAAACGACCTATAAAATGAGCCTAAATTTTAAAGAAAATTACTTAATAATTATAAAAAATGACCTAAAATCTGATGTTTTATTTATAAAAAAAAATATTATTGTACACTCAAAGTTATAGAATAGTTTGTACATAATTGTAAAAACTGTAAATAACTGTAATGTTGTGAATGTTCTTTTCTCACGGAAATTTATACTGGCACTGAGGCACTTGTGAGTCAAAATTCGGCATTTCCTTTTGTGGTCTGCCGGATTATATTGCTGTTTATTGATTTTGGCGTTTCTTTGATTCTCATTTCCGGCTGAGATATGACAACACTTTAACGCCGAATTTTTCCTTCTTGCATTAAACAAACAACACTTCAAAGACAGCACCGCTAGCGACGAAAAAAAAGTTAATACACTCAATGTAAATACATGAAAATGACTAAATAAGGAAGCAAATGGCACGAAAATGACAAAATAATGGCCTAAAATTGAAATAAATGCCCTAAAAATGTAAAATTGCATAAAATGACAAAAAATGACCTAAAAAATGTATTTCTATAATCTAGAGGCCATGATTGGGATTTATCTACAAGTTGGCAATGGCTGTGCAGCATCAATAAAAAAATGACATGTCATTAGAATCTGGTTATAACTATTATTCTTTAATTAGAAGAAAGTCTATTAGGTACATACTGAGAACATAGCACTTCTCTAAGGAAACTGTAAAACTTCGCTTGGAGGCCATTGAAGAAACTTTAGTAGATCCTGACATTAATTTTTGCTAATTTTTTGCTATAAGGAGTTATTGACAAGATTGAGTTACCGAACGAGATGACCGAGATGGTAACGTCTTGGACTCACATTCGGGAGGTCCCAGGTTCAAATCCCGTGGCCAATTTGACATGGGGTTTTTCATGGTTTCCCCAGTCGTAAAGGCAAATGCCGATTGGATACTTACATTCGTATCATGAATCATCCTTACCATTTCATCTTATATCATATCCATTTAAATTAATATCAGTTAAAATTTACTCCATAAAATACACCAATAATAGAAATAATTGACAATCATTTCCTGGGTAACGTAAACAACATGTTGTCATCCAAACTGATTTGAATTTGATAAATTCTTTCTAATATAT
Source organism: Ectobius pallidus (assembly GCA_964059195.1). Taxonomy (NCBI): domain Eukaryota; kingdom Metazoa; phylum Arthropoda; class Insecta; order Blattodea; family Ectobiidae; genus Ectobius; species Ectobius pallidus. The sequence goes on from CAXKWD010000007.1 coordinate 17,789,950, forward strand.
GTCTATAAAATAAGCACTAAATTTGGCATTACTCCGGTACCGGTCAACCGATTTGATCCAATACCAATAGGCTTCTTCCCATTGACGTTATAAATGCGTATATAACGTACCATTCTGGCACTTAATAAAGTGCACAATAAAATGGACCCAATCCTGAGCAAAGTAGAAACTTGGCTGTATTGTCTCATTTGAATAAGTTTTTGGGAACCCTACAAAGTCGGGTTGTAGACGAGTGGTCACTTGGTTTAATGAGTCATCAACAGGGACGTTTTAACATAAACCATAATATCAAGTCCTAACAATTCCTTTTAAGTACCGTATGTCAAAGTTTACTGTATTTTTATTCATTACCTACAGTAGAAGTAATTTGAATTTTAAGGCAAGAGCACATTAAAGATACAAAATTTCGTAATTTTGTAAGAAAGTTGTAAGAAAATTCCCACAAAGATCTTTTGAATTTACGGTATATGGTATCATAATAAAAAGTCATAGGAAGTCATAGGAAGTCTTAGGATACAACTCCAAGTGCGTTGCTCCTCAACACAGCCAGATATGAAAAAGTAAACTAGTTCTGAGTTATCAGAAAACGACGATGTGTCGTTAATGTTAGGGGTGGTATCACTTGAAGGTCATCTCCAGAAGGTTACTGCAAACTGACTTCCGAGGATATAGATCCTGTATTATTTCGTGTAATAAAACTTACAGTGATGGGAAGCTGGTGGATTACATTAACGCACACATCTGCTTCACAACCAACTGTCTCATTTCCTCAGAAGACAAAATAGTCATATACTCTTTGTGAGATGCATTTTTCATTGGCATGAACGAATTAATTAATTACAATTGGGTTTCCACCCGGAGGTAGTTACCAGGGCCGTCGCGTGGGCGGGGCGAGCGGGGCGAGCGGGGCGATCGTCCCGGGCGCCGCGACCAGGGGGGCGCCGTGGCAACGGCAAAAATAAAACAAAATTTGAAAAAAATAAGTAGGATGTACATAACGTATTTTTTAAAGTTAGGTATAACTGAATTTTGAATATTGCGTTGTATGTTTTTATTGAACAAATAAATATTTGACACCAATAAATTTAGGCCAATATTTGCTAAGTTATCCCATAATAAATATTTGCTTATAAAGACATATTTACGATCAACTACGTCACAGAAGAGACTGAATTCTCTGGCCTTCTTGTCCATTGAAAACGATGAAGCACAAAAGATAGGCTTGATGGAAATTCTAACGACATTTGATCGTGCAAAAACCAGGCGAATTCCATTTAATGTTTAGTACAGTACCTTATCTTAATTTGATAAACGCAGTTCCCTTTTCTATATTCTATTCAATGTATGTAACGAGGTTTCCCACACTATTAATTTGTAGTCCATTAATAACGCATATAATATTTTTTATGATTGTTAAGATTTTCTTATAGTACTAAACTTGTATTAATTTGATTTTCAATACAATCTTATTAAAAACTTTAAATAATTTTATTTCTGGTATTTTTGTAAGGTAATCCGATTAGATGTCTCTTTTGGGCACAAAAACACAGACAGCAACGCAACACGAAGCGCAACTTTGCTAACGAGCGACTGGACGTGATGCTGCTTGGAATTTGTCCAGTCTACGTCGCCCCAAGTCGCGTCGCTCATTGCATGTTTAACCCCATATGTTTATACGTATTTGATAGTGTCGCGTCACGTCACTCGCTGTGTGTTTGTGTTTGAATTCCTACAGATAGGTGGAATGTCGGGAGGGTGCACGTGAGATTGAGTTCGGGGGGGGGGGCGCCTGACGAAATCTTGCCCCGGGCGCCAACAAACCACGCGACGGCCCTGGTAGTTACAAAGCTTATTAACTATAGTAGAACTCCAATTATCCGAATTCCAACTATCCGGATCGCCAATCAACCGAATCACTTTGAGGTCGTATTCATGTGGTTTTTGCAGCAGCGAGCATTAGGAAACCTTCTTTCAGGGCCGATTATTTGCAAAAAGCAAAACTTTAACAACAAAATCGACAGTTTGTCAGCACAGAATTTACTCTGACCGATATGTTCAGGATGTGACACTTTATGTAAGTATGGTACCGTAATTTCTTTTTTTCGAAATTACATTTTTTTACGCTTTATCCAATTATCCAGGTATTTCATTATCCGAATCGGGGCCGGTCCTAGTTAATCCAGATAACTGGAGTTCTTCTGTATACGTTAAATACTACAGTGAGTCCCACGCAAGAGTTGGCCAATGACGCTGGTTTCTGCGTCGCGGCGGGCACAACTCCAATTCCCGAGCGATCGGTTGAAATATCTACGCAAATAAAGCCTCGATCGGTGTAATGATTCAGTTTCTCACATTTACAGTTGGAATTACAATGAAAATAACCACGTACCTCATCACAAGAGATGTTGGAAATGTTCTCCCCTTGCATCCACACAACACTGGCACCTTTTTAGGAAATTTTCTTTCACGTGCATAAGTTCAGCTTCCGAGATAGTTAATTTCTCTTGTGATACTATCTTTAAGTTCTTCTAATGTATGGGGAATTGACCTATACACTTAATTTTCAAGTTCCCCCATAAATAATAGTCACATAGGCTATTGTTAGAAGAACTTAAAGACAGTATCACAAGAGAAATTAACTCTATCTCGGAAGCTGAACTTACGCGCGTGAAAGAAAATTTCCTAAAAAGGTGCCAGTGTTGTGTGAATGCAAGAGGAGAACATTTTGAACATCTCTTGTGATGTGGTACGTGGTTATTTTCATTGTAATTCCAACTGCAAATGTGAGAAACTAAATCATTCCACCGATCGCGGTTTTATTTGCGAAGATATTTCACCCGATCGCTCGAGAGTTGGAGTGTGCCCGCCGCGACGCAGAAACCCGCGTCATTGGCCAACTCTTGCGTGGGAATCACTGTACTTACTATACCTTTTCAACTTCAAGTTGAGACTAAACAATTTCAAATTGAGAGTAAACAATTTCAAATTGAGACTAAACAATATCAAGTTGAGAGTAAACAATCTCAAATTGAGAGTAAACAATTTCAAATTGAGACTAAACAATATCAAGTTGAGAGTAAACAATCTCAAATTGAGACTAAACAATTTCAAATTGAGACTAAACAATTTCAAGTTGAGAATAATGAATTTTAAGCAAATAATAAACTAAATTGAAGTTAGGAGCACTTTATTGGATCTGAACTTACATAATAATTAAGTTTACTAATCATACTGTTTACATTTAAAAATATTGCAGTAAGGAGAAAAGTTAACAAACAAGTCTATTATCTCTTACATAGGCATATCATTCAAGTTTAAGGCATTCTTACATAGGCATATCGTTCAAGTTTAAGGCATCAGGAACGAATCTAAGTATGTGAGCTAGATATCTTGTGCAACTGTTAACATTTATAGTACCTAAGGCTTCTGCCATAATGTTTTCTAGCTGACGAAGACGATACTCAGTTTGGGATAAATTTCCCCTGTCTTCATCAACTAAAATCTGTGGCAATTGCACAGACAAACTTCGTTTAACAACAGCTTTAAAACTGGACCACGCAAGCTCAATTGGGTTCAGCATTGCACTGTAAGGACTCAACCTCAACAAGCGATGGTTTTTAAATTCTTCATCTGCGGAAACTGCTTCAACGTTGCGATGACAAGGGGCATTGTCCATTACCAGCACTACACTTGAGTGATACATGTTTTGAGCTGCTCGCAGGCATTGACGTACGATTTCATTACATTCTGTCATTTTGAAAGAGCTTCTTCTAAATTCAGAGTAAATTAGTCCCAAATTACCAATGCAGCCTATAACGTGGGCGTTAATCCCACGGGTGCCTGCTGATATGTACCTGCAACGTGTTACTTTTTTAGAACGTCCTTGCCGTCGTGAAATAAATAAATTGAAATTTGTTTCATCCATATATATTATGGGAATGTTCTGTGATTAATAATCCAAGAGCTGCCGCACATACATCGTTTTGTTTTAGTTTCCTCGCTATTGGTTCTTTCTGGCTCTCTGCGAATATCTTTCAATGTGAATATCAAACCATCCAAATGTTGCCGTAAACATTCGGTAGAGACACTAACATGATGGTCCTCTTCAAATTTTCTTAAAAGTTCTTTCGATGTCATTCTTGGATTTTCCTCTATATACCGCGTCACGACGGCCCGATGATCTTCCGTAATTTTCTCTCTTCTTTTACCACCATGTTGTCGTTGAACTTGATTTTGATTTTCACCCATCGATATGCAGTTGCCTTCTTCACCCCGAGTGCATTGGCCAGACCTCTCCAATCGCCATTATTGTTGTACACTGCACAAATTTGCTTTTTGATACTTTCAGATTCCCTTTTCTTCATATAAGGCACGATAACGGAGCGGGATTTGATACGATACAATTCAAGCTTGTTCTTGTTTTAAATCACTGTTATCAAGCAAAATAATTGCCAGTTTCCTTTTGGATCTGTACCGATTGTCTTTTGGATCAGTTAGCATTGTTGTTCTGGTTCTATTGCTTGTTGACAGATGTCACTATGATACTGAATAGTATTAGAACAAAAATGTAATAGCATGAATGTGATCATTTTCAACTTGAAATTGTTTAGTCTCAACTTGAAGTTGAAAAGGTATAGTAGGCCTATTTAAATCTAATATTACGCTACCCTAATAGTCCTACTATTTAAATCTAAATATTTACATAATACTTAGGCCTACATAACATGCTTACAATCTAACCGTCTTTCTCACTGCCACTATACGTCACTTCCGTATCACTGCCTCTGATAACTGTCATTAAGTACTATTGTGGAGCGATTTCAGTCTACTTTTTTAAACGCCTTAATGCTACTTGGGATTTGGGAAAGCCTCTAGTACGTTTGCAGGTAAATCATTCCAATCCTTGATAGTCCGGTTTAGAAAAGAAAATTTTCCTACGCCTGTTCTCTGTTTTCTTTTATTCATTAAGTGATAGAATGGTACTTTATAAGATTGTGTGGGGGACGGGAAAATGTCTGTCCATCTGTCCGTCTGTCCGTCCCTGAGTCTGTACGCGCGATAACTCAAATACGTTTTGACAAACAACACTATTATTTCACATATGCTTATCAAACTCTACAATAAACTGAGCGAGGTGGCCGAGATGGTAACATATTGGACTCGCATTCTGGTGGTTTCTGGTTCAAATCCCGTAGCCGGCTATTTATTTTTAATCTTTATGTGAGGGGGCGATTGTCATGATATCACAAATCTGTATACAGTAGTTCTGCTGATGCTGGACGATTGTAATCTGATTTCAAAAACTAGACCTTTGTTCTTCCGTAAGTCCTGCTTAATGAATCAATCCGGAGCTTAACAGGGAAATAAAAATAATAATTTTCTGCATATCATAATTGCAAGAATAACGTATTAAACAAAATCATTCTGGCACTTTGTTACATCAGTTTACCTAATTTTATTACTTGCACTTTTGAATCTCTCGTTTACAAAAATAAATTTTCCAGAACTTGCCAGTGTGTGGCTGTGTGTATGTGAACACACTCTTCCTATATATATATATTTAGTGAAACGTTGGAACAAGTGGATTGAAAAGCACAGGGACCATGTTGAAACAATATTCAACTGTAAATCGTCTGCTGCTTTAAATAAATTATAAAAATTATTAGGATCGGATGCTTATTGACTTTCCTCTTAATTATTTTATAATAGCTTTAACGTTTAGACAATATACATATATACTCCGGTCAGAGTCTTTTGAGACAGTGGAGTGAATACATATTGTCTGCCCTAGAACCGACCTTAAGCAAAGAATCAAGTCTGCCTCACTTTAGCACATTACTCCTAAATGCAATATGTTATTAAGCATGTGAAATTACTACAATAATTCAGAAACTGTTCTTCAGACCGTATACATAATTTAAATTTAGCCTAGGTGCATGACTGTTACATCAGACCTTCTTATTTACTATTATGGTGTGGTCACCACATTTATAGAAGGGTTATCAGTACTACCGTGGTGACACACATTTTGAAATACAGTTATCTGTTTAGTATACTGCTATTTCCCCACGATAACTAAAATTGCATTTACTGCAGTAAAAATGAGTCCCAAGGAAAGTTAGAAGCGAATATTTGGGTACTGGAAGCAAGAAGTTACTTTAAGTTAGATTTGCTTACATTAAAATGTACCCATCTGCCTATTTATTAATTATTATTTATTTATTATTTATTTTGTTGAGAATATAACAGGCTCATTGCCCTATTACAACATTCTCTAATACTAATTACACCAGTTTTACAACACTAATATTATACGTTTAAAATATTTAAACTAATACTACAACTAAAAGAAAAAATCAGAAAAAATAAATATAAAAACACGTACAGTATGAAATATTATACAATGAAGGGAACAGATCAAAACATAAGTAATATAATAGTTTTGGAGGAACGAAAGACTTAATTAAAGAAAATGACACGGAGCATATTTTAACTATCACTTTTTAATTATTGCTACTTTAAAGTTTTTAAATTGTTTAAACCGTTTCTTGTTAGTATTAAATATATCTGTATTGCCCATTTTGTACAATTGATTGTATAGACGGAGCACATTATAAAGAGGTCAATTATTATGGGAGTCAGTGTTTGATTTTGGAACGAAAAAAAGATTGTGCAGTTTATAAGATCTATAACGTGGAACATAAAAATGTTTCTTCTAGAATATTAATGTCATCTATTTCGCTATTAAGCAATTTGTATTTATGTTTATGATGTTTAAAAACTCTACGGCCCTTATAAGTTTCAATGATGGCGTCGTCTTTAAAGTCTGAAGAAATCACTTCTATTTAATTGGAGATAAATAATCACTGCTCTACAAGTAAAGGACTGGCCTCATCCTGCAGACAGAACATCAATAGAAGAAGTTAATAGTTCTCTAGCATATGAGTTAGAAATCTACACAGATGGCAGTAAAATTCACGGAAAAGTAGGCGCAGCAGCAGCATCCTATACACGAGGACAATTAATTCACACCATGAAGAACAGACTTCTCAGTGATTGTTCCAACAATCAGGCGGAACAGATTGCGATATTAAAAGCTATTGAAGCAATCAATGAATTACCTACCCCACTCGAAGAGAACAAGGTAGCAATCTATACGGAGAGTAAAATTACCCTGGATTTACTTCAGAACATCCGCAATCACAGCTACCTTATCGAGCAGATCAGGAACTTGGTAAGAAGACTCAAGGATCACAAAATACATTTTGGATGGATAAGAGGCCATGTGGGGATTGCTGGTAACGAGATGGCAGATAAGCTAGCTAAGGAAGCAGCTGGAGAAGATGATAGAGAACCGGTATACTCGAAAATCTCAAAAAACTGCAATAGTTCGAGAAATTAATGAAGAAGGACTAACAAAATGGCAGGCGGATTGGACCAACACCAATGATGAGGCATACAGTACCCGTATTCAGAACTTGTTACAATAAAAATTCTTTTGATAGCGTATTTCAGGTTAGATTTTAGCCTACTGCTATCTTGAATAAGTGCCTGGCAGATTTATTCATTTCTTAAAGCTAATAACTACTACCGAATGTAAAATAGCTCAGATAACCCCTGTCTTGGCATAAGCCTTATGGATATGCATTGGAAAGCATACAGAAACTAAATTGAAACCTAAAACTTATCAATAACTATAAACACATAGGCCTATAACCCAAAAAAAAATCAATTAAACATAAATTTAGGTTCATAGGCATAGTTTTGGAAAATTGTCGGGACTAGAGTGCCACAAGGAAGATTAGGCCAGTCGGTAACTAGCAAAATGATTTATATAATAGGTGAAATTTCACTGTAGAGTTGTGGACTTCAAATCTTAGCTCTGCCCGTGAAGTAGAGGCTTCCCTTTCGGGTCCGTGGTGTCTCTTTACATGGGAAAAGTTTTCTATTTTTTAAAATGAAACATTTAAACAATGTATACAGACGTCTTGTTTGAGATGTGTTTATTTACTTTTTCCAATCTATTTTGATATATTGGATTATAATTTGGGGAGGTTCTACAAAACTAATGACATCTTGCTGTTGCAAAAGAGAATTCTTAGGATTATCAAGAGGTGTGATATTCGGGAACATTGCAAACCATTATTTGTTGACTTCGAAATTTTGACTGTTGTAAATTTGTATTTATAAAACCTCTCACTTAATGTAGGCCTACATAGTAATATAGATAATTATCATTTTTGAAAGGATGTACGTGTGCATCAAACAAGATTCAAAAATGAATTGAACCTAACCTAACTTTAGGTTAAATAAAACAATGAATTCTTATTCATATTTAGGTTCTAAATGCTACAACAAGTTGCTCGCCGAAGTTAGAAATTACTGTATGAGAAAAAAAAAAGTTTTAAAGGAAATGTACAACTGGCTGACAAAAAAAATCCTTTCATTGTATTGAGGAGTTTCTAAAGATTAGTTCAAAGGAGATTTTAACTTAGTTTTATCTTTCAAGGTGTTCAAGACAATGTAGTTTCTACAGATTTATTTTGACACTGTTAATGCCAATGCCTGTGCCTAACGTTGTTATTATTATTATTATTATTATTATTATTATTATTATTATTATTATTTGCATCATTGGTCGCTATATGTTATATCTCAATACCGTTAAATTTCTTTATAATGAAGAATGATATAACGATAAACCCCCATGTTTTCCTTCAGTCCAGGCAAATTCCCTAACCTAATAATGTTACATGTCACTTTAATGATGAAGCTAGTTTAGTTAGAAACTCTAGTACAACAGTATTTAGAAGCTCACTTGTTATTCCAGACCAGTAGCTTAGCTTATGGACAGCAGCATGCAATGGTATAGAGAAGCATATAAGGGTATACATTTTGTACACGAGGTGCTTATACTAAGAGATAAAACTGTTATTTGAAACATTTTTTCTCAATAATTCACCGTTCATATAAACTGTCTTGCCTGGTGAACGACAAATGTTTAATCAAGCTGGAACAACAGAATACGAACTCCTTGCAACACGACCTCTTATTCAATATCAGAAGAAAGATGTATTTCCCACGCTTAAGACAAAGAAATGTATGTGATTGTATTACACCAAATTGCATTTCGGTTATGCATCCTCTCGGTTAAGCATCCTTCGGGGATGCAACACCAAGCTTGGCATCAGCTTTTTTTTTTTTTTTTCTTTCATTTTTACAACTTTTTATGTGAAAAGAATTTCATTTTTCTTTATTTCTCGAAGACGGCTTTAACGATTTTGCTTAAATTTTCTATAGGAATTGTATTATATGCCTAACATGGCGTATAAAGAGGTGAATTACATATCGAAATGTACTATACTAGACTAGGGCAGAAAGAATAGGAGGGTTTCTCAGAATAAGTCCATCCACCGACTACTCCTCTGTCTTTTCTTCTCACAAGTGCTTATGGTTTCGTCTCAATGAACTTCCACTCTCACAAAGTAGCTTATAGTGGCGCTATAATGTAGTGTTGAAGTAATTACTTCTTCAGTAAAATTATTTTAAAATAGAATATTTCAAAATGTTCATTTAATTACGGCAACATAACCTGAGACAGGGTGATTAGGAAAATATTTGGACCTTTGATATTAAAAAGGGGATTGAAGAAAACTGCATAACGACGAGCTTCGTAACCTGTACTCTTCACCGGGTATAGTAAGGGTAATTAAACCACGGAGGATGAAATGGGCTGGCTATGTTGCGCGCATGAGGGAGGAAAGACATATCTCAAAAGTATTGACTGGGAGACCCGAAGGGAAAAGACCATTTGGAAGATCTAGACGCAGGTTGGAGGACAATATTAGGATAGATTTAAGGGAAATAGGATTTGCGAGGAATGGTTGGAGTTAGCACAGAATAGGGTTGAATGGCGGGCTCAGGTAAGCGCGGCAATGAACCTTCGGGTTCCATAAAATAAGTTATATAATATTCCTTTTGCTTTAGCTTGATAATATTCCTTGAGTAAGTTAAATACACTTATTTACATGCGTTATTTTTATAAACTTGCGCGACTTGTCGGACAAGCACAAAATTCAGTAAATTTCTGAATTAAACAATTTTCACGTGTTATATTTGAAATTAAAGAATATTAAAACTACAGTTTACTACAATTGAACTATAAATTTAATAATACATTGTCACTCTTGTGCATTTACCACAACATCACTGCACTGTTAATTGAAAAATAAAGAATAATTGGTTGTATATGTCAGATTTTAACAGATTCGTGTTCAACACAATAAGTACAATTTCATAACGCCTCGTCAATGTCACTCTCCACGTCAGAACTATTACTACAACCGTTTAATTTAACACGTCTCTTTAAAAAATGTCGTCTTCTTTGCCTATCTTCTTTGAGTAGTACTCTTCCCATTTTAATAAAATCAGGTAAACTGATGTAACGAAGTACCAGGATGCTTTTGTTTAATCAGTGATAATTGCAATTATGATATGCAGAAAATAAGTTATTATTTTAATCAGTTTCCAAGTTAAGCTCCAGATCTAGTCATTAAGCAGGGCTTACGGAGGAACAAAGGTCTAGTTTGATAAGCACATGTGATGGAATATGTGGGTATAGTTATTTGTTAAAGCTAACTGAATTGCAACCTCCAAAGCTGTATATGAACACTGTAAAACAGTATGTTGTCATAATTGATTTCTCTCTCTGTCTCTCTGTCTGTCTGTCTGTCTCTCTCTCCCTCCCTCCCTCCCTCCCTCTCTCTCTCTCACTCTCATCCTGTGCCCCCATGTTGAGGCGAAGGGCCTCCAAGTGGAGGTTTCTGTTTACTGATGTGAATTGTGTTACCTTATTTTCCTAGAGAGGGCAGAGGGACAGGTGGTAAGCCCATCGCCCCTTAACCCCCCTCCGGAACGGAAACTGAGGTATTACTTGGACTTCAAAGGGCCGAGAAATTTTGTCCAGAGGCTCTAATTTAGGCTTGGAGTTCTTTTACGTGCCGTAAATCTACGACACGGGACCCCCAGCTTGAAGTCCCAGGATTTTTACGTAATAACTGATTTGTATTTGATAAATTATTTCTAATAATTTGTATTTGATCAATTATTTCCAATATATTACCATAAAATAGGCACTAAATTGGACATTTCTCCGGTACCGGTCAACCGATTTGGTCCAGTATCAACAGGCTTCTTCTCATGGACGTTATAAATGCGTGTACCAAGTTCCATGAAAATCCGATAAAGCGTATTTGAGTTATCGCGCGTACAGACATACAGACAGACAGAAAGACGGACGGACATTTTCCCGTCCCTCACACACATTCTGGCGCTTAATAAGACGAACACGGATGAAACGACGATAACCACACTTGACAATAACTGACATTCGTAAAGCGGGACGTTCAGGTGCCCGGACCATCATGAATCATTAGGAAAACAGGGGCGTGAGAAACCCGTCTGCACAACCAGAAAACCGCCTATTCTTTCTGCCTTCACTACAACAGCTTAAACTTTTATTTGAAAATCGTTTCGTAATAAATTCTCTAAGCTGCGTCTCCATTGATATACATTTAACACCAACATGTTGCAGTTAACATATGTTAAATGTTTATCATCGACTTGTTGATTTATACAAGTCAAGTGGTTTGCCAATTAACAACTGTCTCCACTACAATGTTATAGGTTAACATGTGTTGGCGCAGTTACGAACAGAAATGAATAACATTCAAAAAGAAAACGCCTCTGAAGAGGGCAGCCAACATTACAAAAAGAGAGTGGTTTTATATACTCGTTATTATCTTCTTGTTAACTGTCTATGACTTTCTTAAATACTAATTTTGTACAGATCTCTTGATCTTTTCAAAATAACTATTATATTTTTCACGATGGAGTATGCCATAAAAAATAATTTTAAAAATAGATGCAATACTATTGAGAACACTGATATACCAAATACTCACATAATACAAAATGGATGCCGGGAATATTTAGGAAGCTGTCGACTGATTTTTGTTCACCCGGAAATTCCCGAACCAAAGCATATACATGTCAATATTAACAAGTTGATATTGACATGTATATTGCAATTTCGCGTTCCAATTGACTTGACATGCAAACCCAGCGCGTTGCACTTAACATTTTCAGATGTTAATTTGTTTTCCGGAGAAAATGGACAACATATCAAGTCAATTGACTATTCGGTCAATATCGGCTTTGTTTCGGGAATTTCCGGGAAACGAAAAGCGATCGCAAGCTTAATCGGCTTTGGTTCGGGAATTTCCGGGTAGTAGTAAGGGTGGAGCTATGTATCAAAATGGCCGCCAACCGACGCCGCCCCCGACGCCGCGTCACGTCTAAGACCACGTGACGCTATTATAGTCGATTCGAAAAAGCAAGACGAGCCCTTTCGTCCTGTGCTAGTGCCAACCCGCCCCCAAGCCCCCTTAAAGAGTTAAGCCCCAAAACAAAACCGACGCCGCCCCCGACGCCTACTTAGGCCCTTTGGCCCTGTACGTTATATGACATGATGGGACTCGTTTCGAACAATGCAGACTTCGGCAGTAAGCCTGTGCTACCCCAAGCCCAATCAGACCCCTTTCGAAAACCGACGCCGCCCCCCTGAGAGCTAGTTATACCCCCGGCGATGGCAGACGTTATATGCAAATACGGTCTAAACCTCACTATGAGATAGTCGATTCGAAAAAGCAAGACGAGCCCTTCCGTCCTGTGCTAATGCCAACCCGCCCCAAGCCCCGTTAAAGAGCTAGGCCCGACGCCGCCCCCCGACCCCACCCCCCAACCCCGTACTATGGTCCTATATGACATGAGGGTACTCGTTTCGAACAATGCATACGTCGGCAGTAAGCCTGTGTTAGCCCCACCCCAATCAGACCTACTTCGAAAACCGACGCCTATCCAGAGGGCTGGTTACAACCCCCCACCAGATACGAGGCTTGGGGCAGAGGTTATAATGCAAATGCCATCTAAGAAACACGTTCCTATGTTATCCAGATCCTTTAGTTACAACGTAATGATAACATATGTATTGTCCTTCGTTTATACCCTTAGGCCCTATGGCTAGACAGTGTAATATTGCGCAAGGGCACATGAATACCATTACCTAGTTATGGAAAGATAAAATAGGTTTATACTTACATAACCAATTCTTCTTCCAGATGAACTAGGCCTAGTGTGTATTAATTAGATTCATACGGGCCCTACATAAGATACTAATATCAGGTAACTCAAATACGTTGTAATAACCATGGGAATAAATCCTATAGGAAGGTGTGTGTGTGTGTGTATTACAGAAATAGTACTGTGCAATACCCGGACAGTGAAATTATGATAAACACAATAACAACTCTGTTAGAATAATAAGTTAGATGATAATACAGATATCGGCTTGGGGCAGAGGATATAATGCAAATACCCACTAAGAAACACGTTCCTTTAGTTACAACGTAATGATAACATATAAGCCTAATGTATTAATTAGATTCATACGGGTTGTGTATCCTTCTGGGATGGCTTTATGCTCTGTGCCTATCCTTCGTTTATACCCTTTACTCATAGGCCCTATAGATAGATAGTGTAATATTGCGCAAAGGCAGACATAGGTATGAAAAGATAAAATAGGTTTATACTTACATAACCAATTCTTCATCCTTTCAGCATCCTTTCTTCTTCCGATGAACACTAATACTATTACTATCAACTAATGAGAATGATTATGCAAGGAATATGAAATGGATAAGGGTATAGTTTCATTTCAGAACATCACAACCGTATTATATATCATGGTTGTCACGTTCATATGAAATAATGTGTATACACAAATGGTTTCATAATAATAGAGCTGAATGGTTTATTTCAAAAGTATACATATCTATTAAAGACAGGTTATCCTACCAAATTATATAATTAAACACTTCGGTATGACGAAGACATCCCCCATGAATCAAGGAAGATGAGAACCTAGCGTTCCAGACACTGCAGCGAAACTGAGCTAGTCCAACGAAATAGACCTGCTTTCATTCTGAAATCAATAAATACAGGTTTTAAAATGTCTGTAAACCACTTTCTAATCTGGAAATAAATCCCTGTTGTTGATGTTGTTAAATACCTACATTGCAGCCATCTACAAAACTATGCTACTATCAACAAACAAAACATAAAAACATTCCATACTGATAACATCTAGAGAGAGAGAGCGAATGACTGTTGTCAAAGAATGGTGGTGTGTTATGAAAAGATAAAATAGGTTTATACTTACATAACCAATTCTTCTTCTTCCTTTCAGCATCCTTCCTTCTTCCTATGAACACTTATACTATTACTATCTACTAATGAGATTGATTATGTAAGGAATAGGATATGGATAAGCTATAGTTTCAATTCAGAACGTCACAACCTTATTCTCTATCATAGGATGTCACGTTCATATGAAATAATGTGTATAAACAAATGGTTTCATAATAATAGAGCTGGATGGTTTATTAAAAAAAAAAGTATACCTATCGAATAAAGACAGGTTATCCTACCAACTTGTTTGTTGTTTATATAATTAAACACTTCGGTATGCATGAGATCATAAGGTCTTCCTCTGCCTTTCTTCGACGAAAACATCCCGTATGTATCAATGATGATGAGAACCTAACGGCCGAGACACTGCAGCTAAACTGAGCTATTGGTGAACGCATGTCAAACAAATAGTTTTAAACTCAAACTCTCCTCCCCCGTAGGCGATGTATGTTTTTTTTACATTGAATAACATTCATCAGATTGCTATGTTGTTGGAATAAAGAAAACCTTAAATACTGCACGCATGCATATGTCTATAAGGCATCCGACCGATTCATATCAGATATGTAAATAAAACGTTAGCATTTAGTCAGTATAAGGATTACAGTAGACTGCAATAACTTGACAACGAATGTAGTAACCTTCATGCCTGTTGTTGTTAAATACCTACAGTGCATAACATTTGGAAAAAAATCTCTGGCCTCCTTTCCTCGTAACCATTCATCACTGTCGCATGTATCCTAATACCGAAAACAAGTATTCTATTTAAATAAAAACATGTCATTTTGGTGAACGCATGCCTAAGAATTAGTTTAAACTCAGACTCTCTCCCCCGTAGGCGATCATGTCTATACATGGAATACCATTCATCAGCTTGCTATGTTGTTGTTGTTAAAGAAGCATTTGCCTGAATGTTAATGTAATAAACATATTACGTAATCGTGTTATAGCAAGAGTAAACATATCCTTCATTTACTCTATAAAATACGTGGATGTGTGTTATAACACTAGATAATTAACTAGGTGCAAATAAAAGATGTAGGAAGAAAGATTATACGCATTCATTTAAAGAAAACATTGAATACTGCATTAACTGACAATGAAATGTAGTAACCTTCATGCCAAGGTCATATGTATTTAAATAAAGAAACAGCTTTAGAACTAATGAAAATGTAACAGCATTAGCAAATGAAGGTTTATAACCCTAATACAATGGAAATGATTATAATGGTCATACAGTTAGGTAGTTATATTCTTATATTGTAAGAATACCTATAGCTTGTCATGCATTTGCTTCTTTGATCATTTGCATAGAGTATAAATAATTACTTGCAATCTGAAATCATAATTAGAAATACGGAAATTGTAACAGCATTATCAGATGAAGGATTATAACTCAAATACGAGGCAAATCAAAAGTGCTCAGATACGATTTAAATGAATTTCATATTCAAAGGGGAAAACCTAATGATAATAAAAAAAAAAGAATTCAACACAACGATGTGTACTTGTGTTTTAGCGGAATACAAGGACACTAAAGCCAATATCAATTGCCTGTTGAAAGATAACATATATGTCTTAGCGAAAAGGCTGACTATGTAACTTGTTGAATTTAAGTATGTCACCCTTTGCGTTTAAGATATAGCACAGTTCTATATAATATAATCAAGACTTCAGCAATTATATATTATTACAGAAAGGTAGCAGCATAACATAACATATATATATATATATATCACAAACCTTACTTATATGGTGGTAGGAATGGATTATTTAGAAGTCTAATAGCTCATAAATATGCGTATGGCTGACAACGTTAACAGCTTTATGTGTCGAATGTCTAAAACCTGGGAGCCTCAACCTCATGGAACCTTCAATGCCTCCATGTCTATAATCCTAACAATAATCTGAAATCAGAATTAGAATTATTGAAATTGTAACAAGATTAACAAATGAAGGGTTATAACTCAGGAAAACATAGCAATCTGAAATACTAAGTATATAGACGTAAGGAAAGGTTATGTAATACATCAGGATTATATTACGAATCTAGACATACCCAAGTAATAAGGCAATACTATTACGTATTTATATATATTATAATATGTATACCATAGGTTTACATTTTGAGGCATGAGCCAAAAGTCTTTTTGGTAATACATCCAGGCATTCGACATTCACTACCTTGACCACAATTATGGTCATGAAAAAAATGCAGCCTTCGTCTGAAACAAACAATATAACATCACATAAGTAACACAATATGATACTAGAATTAAATGTTAAGGTAGCTGATAGAAAACTACTTACAGCCCTTTTCAAGGTGAGGAATACTTTACATTTTCTAGTGCACTTAGTACTCCAATGCGTATATTTGCCCTCTCGAGGAGAAAGGCATCTATGAAAATGCCTCGAACCGTACCACACCTGATCGTGTTCTGCATCCGTGTGGGTAATAACGTCTCCAGCCATATCCTGAAGAGTGTTACCACACGGAAGGATTTCGGAGAGTTCTACATGTTCCTGATTATGGCCCCATACCTCTGTGTTTCGGATGGGGAACTCCTCACTCCCAACCTCATGTCCCCAACCGTTATGGATCCTAATTGTGTAGGATCCCGTAGGCTCCGGCGACGAGGAGGTAGGAGGCTCCATGTCGGGGATAATATATTCCTCGGCCTGAGGAACAACCTCTTCGGGGATATCCCTGCACATCTCCTGAAGTAGATCCTGCGATGTAGACATGGTTAAGGTTTTTAATGTTGAAAATTAATAGTTCCATATATATATATATATATATATATACGAGAGTTCGCATGCAGGGTCCTCCTACCACACGTGTCAAGGTGGGGGCTGTGTTGTGATAATAATGTCCAACAGGAATTTGTTGTTGCTTTAAGAAACTGATGTCTGAATGTTTGAACAATAAACATATTGCATAAATATGCTTTCCCTCCTTACAGTATGATCTACATTGAGTAAACAGTTGTCATGAAGGTAATCAACTTCAGATGTAATTAATAAGGTGATGGAATAAGGAATACTCCCCAGTCAAATAAATAATGTGCCGAATGTCAGAATCACGGAGTCTCAACGCCTCCATCGCATGTAATAAGGAACACATCGTAATAGGTCTATATAATATGCATACCGCATGCATGAATATAGATTTAAGGTGACATTAAGTCAAAATAGTATGAAAGAGGAAGGGATTGCATATAGATTGTAGGTGACATTAAGTCTATATTATAATAATTAAATCCAGAGGAACAGGATTCTGTATGAAAGAGGAAAGGAATACAATAAATACGATACAAAGTGAATCGTATTATTATTATTATTAATATTAGATATCAGACACTTAACATTAATCTGTGCACATCAACTGTTCCTAAAATACCTCTGTAACTCAGGTAACTAGGCATCCTGACATTACAGTGATCTAACCATTAATCAAACATAGGTTAAACGCCTGAGAATTAGGATATTTTCCTTTATACACTAGAAAAACATTACTTTCTCCTCTGTTTATAGCGGAGATCTCACTATCCTCAAACACCTCTGTATATTTTCTCGGTAAAAATACCGATAACAACTCTGCACTATCTTTCATACGAATATGAAGCAGTACACAACGTCCATATCGGGTTTCTTTTACAGATGCATATAGAATAGCGTAACTGCTGTTCTGCTCGAGGTCTGATATACTAACACAACGTGGTTGTGATGAGGTTGAATTGAACTTCTCTACTAAAGATGTCATCTGTAAACATGAACGAAGTCTAATTAATTAACTTAATAACAACAATAATATAGCTTCCGCACAAAGTTTTTATTGATTATGTCATAAAATACGGTAGATGTAGTGTTACCTTGTTAGTTGAAAATCAGAAGATGATGATGATGACTGTAGAGCTGTTTACACAATTATCAAGACCTCCTACATACATCTCTTTTATACAAAACTAACCAAGCAACAATATGACGTAGTTTTGGTATATGGGGTTTTTCCCATTTACGATGTTGTAACAAAGACTGGAGATATCGTTAAGGCTGTTATCACATAACTATGTAAAACATATTTGAATGCCATTGTATTATTGTTTTCAACATGCCTTTGTATTTATCTTTAATTTTACTGTCCGCGTATAACATTCCTCTCTGTTTATTGCGCCTATCATACGGTCTGAGAAATAGATTCATATGTTACTATTCCGCAGATTCCCTAGTTCATATCCCTTTTACTAATTAAGCCATATGGTTACAGTTACCGTAATAAGGACCTAAGTACATCAACATGGCTGTAATGATATGAATACCTTATTATTGACCATTATTCCTACCCCAGCCTATTAATAATTGAAAGGTCTAAACACAGATACGTTTTAAATGAATTTAATATAAAGGGAAGAAATCCTATACCACCATAGGCATGTATACCTTTGTACCTTCCGAAGGAAATATGTTTCCAATGTTACCCTGCTCCTTATACTTATAGGTTGTGATTAAACAACATAATAATAATAACAATAGTTGTATGACTTATGTTTAAAATCGCAAGATGATACACTTCAGTTACTATGAAATCTCACGAATATTAAATTATTATTATACAATTCAAGGTTAAACACTGGAACGAATTTATATATGTTGTGTCTGAACAACAACATAATAATAACAATAGTTGTATGACTTATGGTTAAAATCGCAAGGTGTTTTCCATTGTCCTTAGTCACGTTAATTGAAAGGCACTAGTATTTCAAGTTCACACAGACTGTGAATACCCTAGGAGGGATATTTTAAAATCGTTACGGTGCAAATGCGCATGTTGAGGTGTAGGTTTTTTCGAAATGTAAAGGCAATAGGTTAGGAAAGGTTAGGTTATGTTAAAATTAAATAGGTTTTACAAAGTAGGCAGCTTTAAATGTTGGACGAAGGTGCAGTTAATATCTCAAATAATATAACTATGGGAAATTTAGTTTAGGTTATGTTAGGTTATTGCGAACTGAAATTTAAGAAATCATGTCTAGTTAGGTTACGGTATGTTAGGTTATCTCGGAGGAAATTGAAGAAAAAACTCGTCGCGCGCGTATGATAGGCGCAATAAACAGAGAGGAATGTTATACGCGGACAGTAAAATTAAAGATAAATACAAAGGCATGTTGAAAACAATAATACAATGGCATTCAAATATGTTTTACATAGTTATGTGATAACAGCCTTAACGATATCTCCAGTCTTTGTTACAACATCGTAAATGGAAAAACCCCATATACCAAAACTACGTCATATTGTTGCTTGGTTAGTTTTGTATAAAAGAGATGTATGTAGGAGGTCTTGATAATTGTGTAAACAGCTCTACAGTCATCATCATCATCTTCTGATTTTCAACTAACAAGGTAACACTACATCTACCGTATTTTATGACATAATCAATAAAAACTTTGTGCGGAAGCTATATTATTGTTGTTATTAAGTTAATTAATTAGACTTCGTTCATGTTTACAGATGACATCTTTAGTAGAGAAGTTCAATTCAACCTCATCACAACCACGTTGTGTTAGTATATCAGACCTCGAGCAGAACAGCAGTTACGCTATTCTATATGCATCTGTAAAAGAAACCCGATATGGACGTTGTGTACTGCTTCATATTCGTATGAAAGATAGTGCAGAGTTGTTATCGGTATTTTTACCGAGAAAATATACAGAGGTGTTTGAGGATAGTGAGATCTCCGCTATAAACAGAGGAGAAAGTAATGTTTTTCTAGTGTATAAAGGAAAATATCCTAATTCCCAGGCGTTTAACCTATGTTTGATTAATGGTTAGATCACTGTAATGTCAGGATGCCTAGTTACCTGAGTTACAGAGGTATTTTAGGAACAGTTGATGTGCACAGATTAATGTTAAGTGTCTGATATCTAATATTAATAATAATAATAATACGATTCACTTTGTATCGTATTTATTGTATTCCTTTCCTCTTTCATACAGAATCCTGTTCCTCTGGATTTAATTATTATAATATAGACTTAATGTCACCTACAATCTATATGCAATCCCTTCCTCTTTCATACTATTTTGACTTAATGTCACCTTAAATCTATATTCATGCATGCGGTATGCATATTATATAGACCTATTACAATGTGTTCCTTATTACATGCGATGGAGGCGTTGAGGCTCCGTGATTCTGACATTCGGCACATTATTTATTTGACTGGGGAGTATTCCTTATTCCATCACCTTATTAATTACATCTGAAGTTGATTACCTTCATGACAACTGTTTACTCAATGTAGATCATACTGTAAGGAGGGAAAGCATATTTATGCAATATGTTTATTGTTCAAACATTCAGACATCAGTTTCTTAAAGCAACAACAAATTCCTGTTGGACATTATTATCACAACACAGCCCCCACCTTGACACGTGTGGTAGGAGGACCCTGCATGCGAACTCTCGTATATATATATATATATATATGGAACTATTAATTTTCAACATTAAAAACCTTAACCATGTCTACATCGCAGGATCTACTTCAGGAGATGTGCAGGGATATCCCCGAAGAGGTTGTTCCTCAGGCCGAGGAATATATTATCCCCGACATGGAGCCTCCTACCTCCTCGTCGCCGGAGCCTACGGGATCCTACACAATTAGGATCCATAACGGTTGGGGACATGAGGTTGGGAGTGAGGAGTTCCCCATCCGAAACACAGAGGTATGGGGCCATAATCAGGAACATGTAGAACTCTCCGAAATCCTTCCGTGTGGTAACACTCTTCAGGATATGGCTGGAGACGTTATTACCCACACGGATGCAGAACACGATCAGGTGTGGTACGGTTCGAGGCATTTTCATAGATGCCTTTCTCCTCGAGAGGGCAAATATACGCATTGGAGTACTAAGTGCACTAGAAAATGTAAAGTATTCCTCACCTTGAAAAGGGCTGTAAGTAGTTTTCTATCAGCTACCTTAACATTTAATTCTAGTATCATATTGTGTTACTTATGTGATGTTATATTGTTTGTTTCAGACGAAGGCTGCATTTTTTTCATGACCATAATTGTGGTCAAGGTAGTGAATGTCGAATGCCTGGATGTATTACCAAAAAGACTTTTGGCTCATGCCTCAAAATGTAAACCTATGGTATACATATTATAATATATATAAATACGTAATAGTATTGCCTTATTACTTGGGTATGTCTAGATTCGTAATATAATCCTGATGTATTACATAACCTTTCCTTACGTCTATATACTTAGTATTTCAGATTGCTATGTTTTCCTGAGTTATAACCCTTCATTTGTTAATCTTGTTACAATTTCAATAATTCTAATTCTGATTTCAGATTATTGTTAGGATTATAGACATGGAGGCATTGAAGGTTCCATGAGGTTGAGGCTCCCAGGTTTTAGACATTCGACACATAAAGCTGTTAACGTTGTCAGCCATACGCATATTTATGAGCTATTAGACTTCTAAATAATCCATTCCTACCACCATATAAGTAAGGTTTGTGATATATATATATATATGTTATGTTATGCTGCTACCTTTCTGTAATAATATATAATTGCTGAAGTCTTGATTATATTATATAGAACTGTGCTATATCTTAAACGCAAAGGGTGACATACTTAAATTCAACAAGTTACATAGTCAGCCTTTTCGCTAAGACATATATGTTATCTTTCAACAGGCAATTGATATTGGCTTTAGTGTCCTTGTATTCCGCTAAAACACAAGTACACATCGTTGTGTTGAATTCTTTTTTTTTTATTATCATTAGGTTTTCCCCTTTGAATATGAAATTCATTTAAATCGTATCTGAGCACTTTTGATTTGCCTCGTATTTGAGTTATAATCCTTCATCTGATAATGCTGTTACAATTTCCGTATTTCTAATTATGATTTCAGATTGCAAGTAATTATTTATACTCTATGCAAATGAACAAAGAAGCAAATGCATGACAAGCTATAGGTATTCTTACAATATAAGAATATAACTACCTAACTGTATGACCATTATAATCATTTCCATTGTATTAGGGTTATAAACCTTCATTTGCTAATGCTGTTACATTTTCATTAGTTCTAAAGCTGTTTCTTTATTTAAATACATATGACCTTGGCATGAAGGTTACTACATTTCATTGTCAGTTAATGCAGTATTCAATGTTTTCTTTAAATGAATGCGTATAATCTTTCTTCCTACATCTTTTATTTGCACCTAGTTAATTATCTAGTGTTATAACACACATCCACGTATTTTATAGAGTAAATGAAGGATATGTTTACTCTTGCTATAACACGATTACGTAATATGTTTATTACATTAACATTCAGGCAAATGCTTCTTTAACAACAACAACATAGCAAGCTGATGAATGGTATTCCATGTATAGACATGATCGCCTACGGGGGAGAGAGTCTGAGTTTAAACTAATTCTTAGGCATGCGTTCACCAAAATGACATGTTTTTATTTAAATAGAATACTTGTTTTCGGTATTAGGATACATGCGACAGTGATGAATGGTTACGAGGAAAGGAGGCCAGAGATTTTTTTCCAGATGTTATGCACTGTAGGTATTTAACAACAACAGGCATGAAGGTTACTACATTCGTTGTCAAGTTATTGCAGTCTACTGTAATCCTTATACTGACTAAATGCTAACGTTTTATTTACATATCTGATATGAATCGGTCGGATGCCTTATAGACATATGCATGCGTGCAGTATTTAAGGTTTTCTTTATTCCAACAACATAGCAATCTGATGAATGTTATTCAATGTAAAAAAAAACATACATCGCCTACGGGGGAGGAGAGTTTGAGTTTAAAACTATTTGTTTGACATGCGTTCACCAATAGCTCAGTTTAGCTGCAGTGTCTCGGCCGTTAGGTTCTCATCATCATTGATACATACGGGATGTTTTCGTCGAAGAAAGGCAGAGGAAGACATTATGATCTCATGCATACCGAAGTGTTTAATTATATAAACAACAAACAAGTTGGTAGGATAACCTGTCTTTATTCGATAGGTATACTTTTTTTTAATAAACCATCCAGCTCTATTATTATGAAACCATTTGTTTATACACATTATTTCATATGAACGTGACATCCTATGATAGAGAATAAGGTTGTGACGTTCTGAATTGAAACTATAGCTTATCCATATCCTATTCCTTACATAATCAATCTCATTAGTAGATAGTAATAGTATAAGTGTTCATAGGAAGAAGGAAGGATGCTGAAAGGAAGAAGAAGAATTGGTTATGTAAGTATAAACCTATTTTATCTTTTCATAACACACCACCATTCTTTGACAACAGTCATTCGCTCTCTCTCTCTAGATGTTATCAGTATGGAATGTTTTTATGTTTTGTTTGTTGATAGTAGCATAGTTTTGTAGATGGCTGCAATGTAGGTATTTAACAACATCAACAACAGGGATTTATTTCCAGATTAGAAAGTGGTTTACAGACATGTTAAAACCTGTATTTATTGATTTCAGAATGAAAGCAGGTCTATTTCGTTGGACTAGCTCAGTTTCGCTGCAGTGTCTGGAACGCTAGGTTCTCATCTTCCTTGATTCATGGGGGATGTCTTCGTCATACCGAAGTGTTTAATTATATAATTTGGTAGGATAACCTGTCTTTAATAGATATGTATACTTTTGAAATAAACCATTCAGCTCTATTATTATGAAACCATTTGTGTATACACATTATTTCATATGAACGTGACAACCATGATATATAATACGGTTGTGATGTTCTGAAATGAAACTATACCCTTATCCATTTCATATTCCTTGCATAATCATTCTCATTAGTTGATAGTAATAGTATTAGTGTTCATCGGAAGAAGAAAGGATGCTGAAAGGATGAAGAATTGGTTATGTAAGTATAAACCTATTTTATCTTTTCATACCTATGTCTGCCTTTGCGCAATATTACACTATCTATCTATAGGGCCTATGAGTAAAGGGTATAAACGAAGGATAGGCACAGAGCATAAAGCCATCCCAGAAGGATACACAACCCGTATGAATCTAATTAATACATTAGGCTTATATGTTATCATTACGTTGTAACTAAAGGAACGTGTTTCTTAGTGGGTATTTGCATTATATCCTCTGCCCCAAGCCGATATCTGTATTATCATCTAACTTATTATTCTAACAGAGTTGTTATTGTGTTTATCATAATTTCACTGTCCGGGTATTGCACAGTACTATTTCTGTAATACACACACACACACACCTTCCTATAGGATTTATTCCCATGGTTATTACAACGTATTTGAGTTACCTGATATTAGTATCTTATGTAGGGCCCGTATGAATCTAATTAATACACACTAGGCCTAGTTCATCTGGAAGAAGAATTGGTTATGTAAGTATAAACCTATTTTATCTTTCCATAACTAGGTAATGGTATTCATGTGCCCTTGCGCAATATTACACTGTCTAGCCATAGGGCCTAAGGGTATAAACGAAGGACAATACATATGTTATCATTACGTTGTAACTAAAGGATCTGGATAACATAGGAACGTGTTTCTTAGATGGCATTTGCATTATAACCTCTGCCCCAAGCCTCGTATCTGGTGGGGGGTTGTAACCAGCCCTCTGGATAGGCGTCGGTTTTCGAAGTAGGTCTGATTGGGGTGGGGCTAACACAGGCTTACTGCCGACGTATGCATTGTTCGAAACGAGTACCCTCATGTCATATAGGACCATAGTACGGGGTTGGGGGGTGGGGTCGGGGGGCGGCGTCGGGCCTAGCTCTTTAACGGGGCTTGGGGCGGGTTGGCATTAGCACAGGACGGAAGGGCTCGTCTTGCTTTTTCGAATCGACTATCTCATAGTGAGGTTTAGACCGTATTTGCATATAACGTCTGCCATCGCCGGGGGTATAACTAGCCCTCAGGGGGGCGGCGTCGGTTTTCGAAAGGGGTCTGATTGGGCTTGGGGTAGCACAGGCTTACTGCCGAAGTCTGCATTGTTCGAAACGAGTCCCATCATGTCATATAACGTACAGGGCCAAAGGGCCTAAGTAGGCGTCGGGGGCGGCGTCGGTTTTGTTTTGGGGCTTAACTCTTTAAGAGGGCTTGGGGGCGGGTTGGCACTAGCACAGGACGAAAGGGCTCGTCTTGCTTTTTCGAATCGACCATAATAGCGTCACGTGGTCTTAGACGTGACGCGGCGTCGGGGGCGGCGTCGGTTGGCGGCCATTTTGATACATAGCTCCACCCTTACTACTCCGGGTGAACAAAAAGCAGTCGACAGCTTCCTAAATATTCCCGGCATCCATTTTGTATTATGTGAGTATTTGGTATATCAGTGTTCTCAATAGTATTGCATCTAATTTTAAAATTATTTTTTATGGCATACCGGTACTCCATCGTGAAAAATATAATAGTTATTTTGAAAAGATCAAGAGATCTGTACAAAATTAGTATTTAAGAAAGTTATAGACAGTTAACAAGAAGATAATAACGAGTATATAAAACCACTCTCATTTTGTAATGTTGGCTGCCCTCTTCAGAGGCGTTTTCTTTTTTAATGTTATTCATTTCTGTTCGTAACTGCGCCAACACATGTTAACGTATAACATTGTAGTGGAGACAGTTGTTAATTGGCAAACCACTTGACTTGTATACATCAACAAGTTGATGATAAACATTTAACATATGTTAACTGCAACATGTTGGTGTTAAATGTAGGCCTATATCAATGGAGCTAAGTGTTATATCTACATATTTCATACACAAACTTAGATTTTAGGTTTTGTCTAGGGAATTATGCAACTTTGAATGAGGCTAAGACAACTGAATGCGCACTATTGCAATGCAGTCATGCACTGTAACTGAAATATACTAAGGGAAGAGGACTTTAAATGTTTCACATAAGATTTTATTAAAGTATTCAGTAATGACTTCCCTGATTACCAGCTGTTTCTATGTTATTAAATTCGAGATGTCGGCCTTCATAACTCCGTGGTCTACATTCCTATAATACCATTCCAACCCCACATTCCTGATGATGAAGACTAGGGAGTTGATAACGGCTGGTAACCCATAAGCCTATCAGCACCATGAAAGCTAATTGCCTTGTAAAGGTACAAACACATAGTGAACAAAATTTATTTTTAAAAATCGTAAGAGTCGGTTTCGAGGAAATCTCGAAAAAATTAAATTTCCTTGTAGTAAAAGTACGATTAATAATGTAGTTGTATTTATCATGTGTGTCGGTGGTGTAAAGGTAGCGTGCCCGCCTCAAGATCCGAAGGTCGCGGGATCAAGCCGGCCACGGTCGAAAGATTTTTCAGGAAGTACAAATCCTGGGCATGGAGTCCTTCCGGGAGGGACTTTAAGCTGGGGGCCCCTGTTGCAGATTAAAGGACATAAAAGAACTCTGGACAATATTCCTCGGCCCTTTTACGCCCAAGTAATAAACTTCCCAGGGGTTTGTGAGGCAAGTGGGCTTACTACCTGTCCCTGTGTCCTCTCTCTCGGAAAATGAATGTTAGAAAATTAATGTAGGTACTGAATCCTCGAACTGGAGGCCCTGTTTCTCACCGTAGGGTCACAGGAACAAAGTTAGTCAGTCACATATCATGAGTAAGAATATATCTGACAGTGTTTTAATATTGCAGAAGAAAGCTATTCGTATTTTATCACATGCTGGCTTTCTAGATTAATGTAGGCCTCTATTTATGAAATTAGAAATTTTAACTGTAATTAATTTGTACATATTACATGTTTTAGTATACACTTTGAATCGTTTAGATCATTACAATTTGGTTTCTTCTACTCATGGACATAAGACTCGTCACAATGACAATATTATGATACCCTATTTCAGGAGTATACACAATAGTTATAAAGTCACTGGCATGAAAATACATAATAAAATCCCTAATATGTACTAGGACTTGCCAGTTGAGATACTTAAATATAGATTTTATCTCTGGTTACGATGCAATCCATTTTATTCACTTGACGAATTCTTTAATAAGTCTGATTATGATATTTCATTTTAATGTGTGTCTATGTGTGAGTATGTATTAACAAAATATTAACGAAGCCGATTGTAATTATGTTTAAAGGCCAATAAATATTGTTTTGTATTATGTATTGTGTTGTAAAATTATAAACAAATGAATAATAATCATAATATCACGGCTGCGAGAATGTTGTCTCCAATCATCTTGTCCATCCCCAAAATATTTACATGGCCCGGCGTCATCTGGGTTTTGTATTTTGAAATATGAAATTAACTTATGGAGGACTTTCGATGTTGAAACTCTAGGTCCTTATATAATATGTATGTAGAATTCGAAATGAGGAAGAACGACATATGACACTCAGACTTTTCCCTCAAAAAACGCTAGATATAGCTTTTTTATGGCTCATAGAGGATGTCGAATGTTGCATTCCATTGCTTCTACACACCATGCCTGGGAAGAGTGCAAATAATAAGAAAAAGAAATTCCGGTTACATAAGATTGTATATTCTTGACAGAAAATTGTATTTCTCACTCTCATATTACCATACAACCTTTTCGGGGCTGAAGTAAAAAAGAAATTCAATATCACGTTCATACTTTCCTTCTTAAAAACCTGGGACGTAATATACTGCGTGCGTAAGACTGAAAATGTTCCAACCCATTTATGCTTAGGGCCTCTGATAAACATCCCTAGGCCTATTTCTCAACTAATACAAAGCCTACAGCTATGAGTGACGTATCAGTGGATAGGATTTGTTACCGACTTCCGATATAGCATACTCATTGGCACACACTTAAGTTGTCCCTGCAATACAACCGCTTAAGTTATTCTACTTCAAAATGTGAAGTGAGAAAAATATATTTTCCATGTCGAGGGTAGAGAAAGTTATGTGACTACTTTATTTTCGTGTATTTTATTCTTCAAGAATTATTTTCACAAATGTATTAATTACATCGATAGTATCAGAAGTTGTTAAAGCCCAGTATTATAATATAGTTTCCAAAGCCCTATGTGAACACCGTAAACCAGGTATGGGCAACCTTTGGAAAGATGCGGGCTAAACTTGACGATATTTATGAAGTCGCGGGCCGTAGATAATAGGTAGTTGTGAAAAAATAATCATGATACGGTTTTTTATATTTATAAAGCATAATGCTAAAGTTACATGAATGAGAACAATATCGAACTGATTAGGCATTTACTTACAATCAGCAGAAATAAATGAGAATCTTGAGCTTGAACTTGAGAAACAAGATAGGCCTAATGAATGTTGGCATCAGGCGCAGAGTGTTTTCCAAATTTTCATCTGTAAGTCTGATTCGATACTTTGATTTAGGCCTATTGCAGCATTTTTCTAGCACTGACCGGAAGGAACACCCTCGTAGTTCAGGCTTTTGTTTTCCCCCTCTCACTCTCTAGTTGGCGAGAACCGAAAATATTTACTTTTTTGAGCGCAAATTTAAAATGATCCGCGGGCCGGATCAAAAGTCGGCCACATCCGGCCCGCGGGCCGGGCGTTGCCTATATATGCCGTAAACAATACTTTCGTTATGTAAACAATTGATAGCAGAACTCTCAAACTGTGCCTCATTTCACATTTCCAACTTTTCCCGTGGATTTTCCAAAAATTTTCCTTCATACAAACCTTGTCCTGACAATTACGAACACAACAAAAAAGAAATCAGCCAAATCGGTCGAGCCGTTCTCAAGTGATGCGGCAACAACCCTTTTGTAAATTCATTTTTATTAATATATAGATGGTACGAGTAAAAAAATAAGTACCATGCTTTTGAAGAGTACTTACCTTTATATGACTTCAGGGTGTCCACAAAAATTTCAAAATAAATTTCCTTTACTTATCCCTAACTTTCCATGCCAGAAACTTACATTTCCCTGACCCCAAGAATCAATGTTTTCACAGTTCTTTGAAACAAAACACACACAAAAATCAGCCTCCTCCATCCCCATAACAAAAGTAAGACATGATTAGTCAAGTACTGAAAATAAAATTGCTTACACATTCTGGGTTACAGGAAACTGGAGCAAAACACGTATCCTTAATATTTCGCTCGTTATTTTCCCTGGCTATTCCGTATTTTTTACGTCTGCCTGGATGGCGCAGTTAGTATCGCGCTGGCTTCCTGTGCCCAAGGTTGCGGGTTCAATCCTGGCCCAGGGCGATAGCATTTATGTGCACATAAATGTGACAGGGCACAGGCCTAAGTTGCAGTGCATTCCGTCGTTAAATAACCATATACCAACCAATCCATTTTTTTATATAAATTTCCCTGAGTTTTCCTGGCGAAACGGTAATTTATGCCGCGCACAGGTCCCCCTTCCACTGATTAATAAAAACGCTTGCGCCAAATATAATATGTCACAAATAATCAACAAAATAATATTTCATAATAAAATATATATAAAAAAGACACTTGCACCAAAAATCATATTTCACTTATTATAGGAGTGTGAGTGGGGACTCGTCCGCGGCATAAAATACCTTTTTCCAGTTTTCCTTTACTTTGCTAATTTCCTGAGTTTTCCTTTACGTTGCAACAAAATTCCCTCACTTTTCCTTATCAGTTTTGATTTCCCTGATTTTCCCTGACTTTCCAGAATGTGGACACCCTGATGTTAGGCCTAATTACCACATTTGATCAAAATAATAATAAATATATTTTAATACGATAAAAATAAAGAATATATCATTATGTAGGCCTACTCACCGATGATGGGTCTGTTATTGGTGGCAGAAGCTCCCACAGCAAGACACCCAAGTAGCACCAGTAACCACTCCATGTTGGAACACACTATACCACACAAGAGCGCGACTTAACACTGAACAGATCCCACTGCTCGCTTGTGTTTGTGTTGCGTCTTCCAGTCTCGGGGATTGTGCTGCCACTGCGCAAGCGCGACCATCTTCAGCATTGGTAAACCTCCACTTTGAATTTTCATAATTATTTCTCAATATAATTCACTCATATTTTGTTAAGTGAGATTAAATTTCTCATTTTAAAATGTAATGAAAGAGATTTTATCCTTTCCTTGCTATTCTTTACGACATAAAGGTTGTATCCAGTCTTAAACCTTGAAGTTTCAATTGAAAGGTACAAAATACTTACTTGCTGAAAATTCTTAGGCCTAGGCCTATATGATTTAATTGTTTTACTACCAAAGACAAATCCCCGGATTGATCCAACGTTTTAGAATTACCGGTAATCAAATTTTAGTTTTACAATATATAGTGAGTGATACTCTGGACCTGGATTTCGATGGCATGTCATCTTTTAACTGGTACACCATGGACATGACTTCCAGATTATAAAAATGGCAATTTTTAGGGTCTTTTTGGCCATTTTCTCCATTTTTCATTTTTAGATCATTTTTATACTTTGTCATCATTTGGTCATTTTTTAGCCAGAAGGCCTATACGGGTTTTCCCACATTTCATATTTTAGGTAATTTTTTTACATATAAAGTTATTATTTTGTCATCTGCTGTTTCTTACATTATATAGAGTTTTGTGCATTTATGCTACTTACATTGAATATTATCGTAACTCCTACAAGTATAAATGAATTAGGCCTAACCTTGATATGATTTGAATTTGGATACAGAAAAGACTGTGTTTGCTGTTTGCATTTAACATATGTACCAATTAACTAATTACAAGCCTATAATTGAGTCAACAATATAAAATAATGTAGAATAGACACAAATCTGATAAAAAGAAATATTATTTTCGTACAAATTGTTGGGTCATTTTTTGTACTTCATTCATTTTAGTTGATATTAAAACTAACGCGAACAGAATTGATTTTATTTTAAATGCAGACTATTTACTACGCAGATTTCTGCTGCTACTCTCAAGGTCTCAAGATCGTTCAGTATTCGAAAATAATCTATAATAATCGATACCACACCGATGTCGAATTGGAAATCATTATTGATATCATTATAACAGCGTTACGTCGCACGTAATAGGCTATAGCCGAACTGACTGAGTGGGCCACCAGCTGGAAATGCCTGCTCTATACAAAACAACATTTATTACTGTAGTTAGTAGCACAAGTTTTCACTTAACTGAAAGCAGTCTCTTCGTGAATATATCGAGGTGCATCTCATAGACAGAGATTGGACGAGTAGGATACACTTCTACAGTCCATTTGAAAGAAGCCAGGAGCAAACGTAAACACTGGTGAGAAGAAATCAAAGGCAAGGTTCACATGAAGGAGCAATTCTCGGTATGGCAAGTTTGAAAGAGGAATCTTAAATCAGCATTAAAAACAACATAGCCTCACCAATACTATTTAGTACATGAATCGGTGACCAATCCTGTATAAGAATGTGTGGAATTTTAACAAATCGCAAGTGTTTATCGTCATAATTTTATCGTTTTATTTTTTCACTTTCATTTTATCATACCTACATGCACTTGTTTGATTTGTAAATTCACTTGAATAGAACACTGAAACATCTTCTTACCTGTAGATTGTTTTATAAGAAACAATCATGAAACACTGTCATTAGGTAATAAGTAGGGACCGGATTCTTAGGTTTTTACCTATTTTTTTCCTTGCTTCCAAAACAAAAAGCGCTCATACACTTTTTCGAATCATGTCCATAGGATTCACCCACATTAATTCTGTGGCACCTAAAAATACCTAAATGGGGTATAAAAACCTAATTATACCTAAACGGGATATAAAACCTAAAATATCTAATTTAGGCTACTTTTTTTGTCTTTTTTGTTTGTCAGTTGAGGAATTGATATTTTGCGGAGAGACAATAATTTTTGTCGGGATGAAATTAATACCACCAGCGTTTCGTTCAACCCATTGTCGTCTAGGATAGACAGTATCAAGAGAGGAAGTGTAGAGTACCGGCGTATTCCTTTTAAAATATTCGTACGAACAACCATTGTTGCCGTGTATGAACAAGGATATAGAATTCTGTGTTTTAAAGCGATTGTTTGCCTTTAGTACTGTCTTGTTATTCACACTGAGTGGTCACACTGTGTTTTAAGAAGACGTGTTAATTATGTATTGAATCCTATGTAGTACATTCAAATTCATTAAACCAATTATTCTACCCGAAAACAATATTTTGGACAAAAAACCTATTTCACCTAATGGAAAACCTAAAACAGTGTTTTTAAAAACCTAAAAATCCGGTCCCTAGTAATAAGTTATACGCTACATGTGAACAAAAGGAGATAAGAAAATAGTGTTCAATTATATGAATGATGAAGCATTTTAAATATCATATAATAAGTACAATATCAATAACACTTTAGTTTTATTTGTAGCATAGATGTTACCCCCAAAAATAAAATATTTGATGAAAAGTTGCACAAAGCGCGACTATCTTCGATGGAGAGGCGATAGATACGTTTATCAATTGCCCAGCCATAGACTATCTTGCTTACAATGTCACAAATTGCTATGTGTTCTATCCAAATTGTCCTACTGGAATACCAAAAGAAACTGAACTCCCGATATGCCCTCGATGTGCAAAGAAGTAAATTTTAAGGGGGCTCATACACCAAGAGACCATGCCCGAGCAGGCATTGCAGTAAAAGCTCAATATCTTCAACACTATTTGCAATAACAAAATGAAATTTTGGACAATAATAGTATACATTTGGGGCTTGAAATGTGCACAAAAATAATTATAATGTCACAAATATGAAGGTTGATATTAGAAAATTATTTTTTTAAATTTTAATGGGTATTCACAGCTGACACTATAATCTAGAGGATAAACCTAAATAATCTTATGATTTTCAACACAAGATTATTTCACTTGTGAACAAGATATTAAAAAATTAATAATAATTTGATATTGAAATTTTAAAATCCCTGAAAATTGTATCAGGCAAACCACAGTATTCATTGATGGTTTATCCTCTAGATTATGTCAGCTGTGAATAAAAAAAATATATTACACCAATCAGATTGGCCCTTTGCAAAAATCATGTTTCTTAGGCCTTATCGCATGTTGAAATTTAAAAATTTTAATTTTCTAATATCAACCTTCATATTTGTCTGGTTATAATAATAATAATTTTTGTGCACATTTCAAGCCCCAAGTGTATACTTCTAATGTCCAAAATTTCATTTTGTTATTGCAAGTAGTGTTGAAGATATTGAGCTTTTACTGCAATGCCTGCTCGGGCATGGTCTCTTGGTGTATGAGCCCCCTTAAGCTGAATTTTAAAATAAATCATAAGTCTATTTTCCACATTTTCATTTTAAATCAATACACACACTTGACATTATCTTCCAATTTCTCTTTAGTTATTGGAATATCAAATTAAAATCACGGCTTATTAATTACCACAGACTGTAAATTACTAATGACTAGGGCGAGGCATTTGATGATTTTGAATCTTTTTAATATGAAGGTTAAAAGGTAGCTTGCAAAAAATATAAATGTGTATCATGAAATATTTTATTAAATAAAGGCAATTTGTTTTTGCATTTTATTGCTTTATTTAGCATTTTTTGACATTTTCAAGAGATAGGTCATTTTTTGGCAATTTTAGGTCATTTTCGGGATTTTAGGTCGTGTTTGAGTGGAGGCAAGGAGGAGCTTTTCCATGTACAAATCGTTACTTTCAGACAACGGACAATTCTTTTTATTTGAGAATCTCCAAGTGTTCATAGTTCAATTTAATTCATGTTCTTGTAAACACCACAGCAGTTTGTCCTATAGCAATAAAGAATTCTTTTTTTCTTTCTTTCTTTTTAAGTGTCAAATATTTGCTAGGGGAAATTTTCCATGCGAAGCAATCAAAGTTAGTCACCCTGGAGTGTCATCATTTTATAACACTCAGTGGTATAATTTTGTCTTTTTAATAAATATCGTCTACCGTCAAAAGTGCTTCTTTTACCTTCGATTGTCTACAAATAATATAATTTGTCATTCGACTATATATTTCTTGAAAATTCTGTAAGTTCTGGTTGAAATTATTTAATTTTTTTAACAGAAGCGATTTTTTTTTTTTTTTTTTGTCTACAGACATTTCTTTGAAGTTGGCAAAGCTTATATTGAACAAAAAAATATCAGGCGTCGACCTTCTAAATCCTGGGGGCAAGGCCCCTACTTTTAAAATCTTGTGGTAGGCAGAAAATACCTTGGCCCCCTTCCCAGAGTCGGTGCCTATGTAAATGAATTCAATTTAATTCATTACAATTTATTTTCTGTCTATAAATACATGGGTATAAAAGACATTGTCAAATAATAATTTTGTTTTACATTGTATAAAATGTAAATATAAATTTTAAAATTTATTTAAAGAAATATAAAATTCATTTACATTATAAAATGGGTTATCAAGTAGCCAATTCTTTATCTTTCTTTTAAAATGGTTCGCATCCAGACTCCTATAACAAACTGGTAGACGATTGTATGCACTAATACCCTTGATAACATGTCCCGATTTAACTCTCTCCAGTCACACAGATGTTGTTGACATGTCTGGTTTCGTAACTGTGGATATATTCCATTCGTGTGTGTTTCTCAATATTCTTATGGACATAATAGGCCTATGTTACAAGATCTAAAAAGTAAAGGTTATAAACAGTCATAATCTTCTCTTTTAGAAATAGTGGTTTACAGTGGGTATTCGGTGGAACCCCACACAAAATTCTCACAGCTTATAATTATATATTATACTTACTTACTGAATGGCAATAAACAATTCCTCAGCAAGTTTAAGGAATATTATCTATTTTACGGAGCCCGAAGGTTCATTGCCGCGCTTACCTGAGTACGCCATTCAACCCTAGTCTGTGCTAACTCCATCCAATCATCCCTAGCAAATCCTACTTCCCTTAAATCCATTCTAAGATTGTCATCCCACCTATGTCTAGGTCTTCCGCGTTGTCTTTTCCCTTCGGGTCTCCCAGTCAATACTTTTGAGATTATGTCTTTCCTCCCCCATGAGTGCAACATTTCCAGCCCATTTCATCCTTCGCGATTTAATTACCCTTACTATATCCGGCGAAGCGAATAGATCATGAAGCTCGTCGTTATGCAATTTTCTCCAGTCCCCATTTTCATCCCTCTTGGGTCCAAATATTTTTCTAAGCACCCTGTTTTCGAACACTCTCAAACTATGTTATTATATAATATATATTAGCCTATATTCAAGTCTATAGTTTTTATAGATCCGCCCTCTGCTCGTCAGATTCTAGACCGTCAAATTTACGGCCGTTACGCAGCAGGTGTCACCAGGACTTAAGAAGGTGAAGTCAAAGTTTTGAAATGCAAACACTCGTGACGCACACGTGCGACGTTAAGAACGTACAATAAAGTTGTCTGGAGGGGGGAGTGCACAATGAAAATGAAGTAAGCCAGATGTGGAAGAAACAGCAGATTAGGGGAGCTCTTGAATTATACACGGAAACTATTCTAAAGTAATGATCGAATTTCTGTTTAAAATACGCAAGGCCGTTAAGTAGGCCTCCCTACACATTGAAAACAAAGAAGTTTTAACATTGTAAAAGCTATCCCTATAATATAAAGCCACATGGCTGACTCACTCATTCACTATCAACTATCAACAACTATAACTATATTAATGTTTGCCCACTTCCAGATGAGCTAGAAACTTGAACAACATATTTAGAATTCTCTTTTTTGTTCTGCGCGTTAACTCAAAATCACGAGAAAACTTTCTTCTTTATAAAAGATTCAATTTATCCACTGACCTTTATAACATCATAGAAAACCAGTTTACAATAGCATGTAGCAAGTTATTAAAAATGTTAAGCGAATTATCATGAAATCGTCTTTCATAGGCCTACTTATTAGTGTAACAACTATACCGTGTGTCCATGATGTCATGTTGCACTCATGACTTATAAGCTCAAGTGCACCATGAGTTTACGGACACACGGTAGATGTTAATATTTTCTTGCCTGAAAGATATTTTAAAATGTAAACTATTTATAATAAAGTTTAAATGATTACAATGTAGACACCCCAAAGATTTTGGTTAATTTTGTTAATATGGAATTCAAGCATCAGATATAGAAATAATTATCGCTATGAAATATAACTTATCTTTGGAAGTTAACATACAGACGGCATATCATTTACAAAAACAGTTACTTCTTCCTTATCATAATCATCCAGAATGGCTACACTTTTAATAAATGTGAAACTCATCAATAATAAGCATTGTAGACATAACGTGCATTGAGCGTGTAAAATTACAAGATGAATGGCCAGTGGATGCTGATAATAGAAACTCAAGTTTATGTATTTTTACTTTCTCTGCCGTACCATATGTAAGTTACTATAAGCAGAGGAAGTATTTTTTTTCCACCTCCCAATTCATAGTTGAGTTCTTAGCATAAGTACACGTTTTGAGGATCCCCTGAATCCAATGTCTGTGTGTGTGGATATCAATGAACAGCCTAGCTCCAGAACGGATAATCGTATGAAAAGAAAATTTTGTATTTGGGTCAGGTACCTTCTGAGGTTTTGACATGAAGATTGGCAATCATTTTCTCTTATTTTTAAGGGGACTTCACAATAACAAATTTCGTTTGTCGCAATTTTCTCGAAAAATCTCTTACGATTTTGTTTAAATTTTACACATGGGATGCTTAGGCCTATACTAAGAGCTAAGACTTTTGTTAGAAACATTTTTCGAAAAGAAACTCTGAAGGGTAGTTATAAGCCATCCATCCTGAATACGTGCTCTTTGCGATATGGCCTCTTGTTCTATATCAGAATGTGAAGCGAGAAAATGTATTGGCCATGCTTAAAGTAAAGAAAGTACATTAATCAGATTTTGTTTGGGTTATGTATCCTTCGGGGATGCGATGTGATGTGGTAACGACATTCTCTTCATTTTTATAACCAATTTACATTAAGGGAATGCCATACATAATACACTATTGTAGTAAGAGGCTAACTTTTATTTGAACAGAGGAAATTTTATGAATTTCACATAAGATTTTTTTTTAGTACTGAAACCCTTTGTTCGTTTTGCATGGTAGGGATATCGTTTAGTCCGGCCAAATTACAGCCTGGAAGTGCTGTGTTGATTTACTTTTCATCGCCAAGTAGGAACGCTGTCTGTGCATGTACAGAGACAGATATTTATAGCTGAAAACTTACGTCCTTTTAGCGGAGAATATTGATCCTTGAAATCTACTGATATGTATTGAAGATTTGCCCCCGCGTTCCTACGTGCCAGCTATGCTGAAACACTATAGTT
This sequence comes from Ectobius pallidus, assembly GCA_964059195.1. Classification (NCBI taxonomy): domain Eukaryota; kingdom Metazoa; phylum Arthropoda; class Insecta; order Blattodea; family Ectobiidae; genus Ectobius; species Ectobius pallidus. Next base: position 17,827,530 of record CAXKWD010000007.1, read on the forward strand.
CTACACCACTGACATCCAAAATAAGTGAGAAAGGCTTTTTAAAAATATTGTTGGGTTCTCTGAAACCCTACCTCATCAGTTACAGGTTAGGGTGTACATTAATAATTTCAATTTAAGTGCTTGGATAATTTTTTAGTTAATTTTAACTGATTTTCATTTCCCCTTTCATGGGTCTTATACGCCAATGCCCTTAAGGGAGGGGACAAATCTTTGAGTCACATATTCCAGGACATTCCTGGATTGTGATCAGCATGACGCAGGGCCTCCTCCTAATCAGTGATGGGAAAAGTACAAAAAGAGGGTAATTGGGCTGAATTACAATTACCTGAGAGCAGGGCCGTAGCAAGGTCCTTCTGCGCCTTTGGCGAGTTTGACAAATTTGCGCCCTCCAAATGAACAATTTTTTTAAATTTCTGTAAAACTGATTTTCTTAAATTCGCTTGCAGAAGGTTTTTTGGTCCCATTTCTTTAAAAAACCACTGCCTAATAGATCAAAACTAATAATGTAGACTAAGCTATGATGGTCATGGTAGTTTCAGTTGCATGGGCGTCGGCAAGGGGGGGCAAGGGGGGGCAACTGCCCCCCTCTGGATTGCCTTATGGATTCATTTATTTGTGGTACTCTTTGTCAACCTACAGTTGTAGCATGGAGAATAAAAAAATAGAATTACTTTATAATGAGTTTAGCAAATATTAACTAATTATAACTATAATATGCATTTATAATAATATCTCACCAAGGCCATTGCTCAAAAGAGCGTATTCTGTTAACTTAACAAACTTTGTAGCCTCGTCGAATTCAGCTTGGGTTCAAAATAACGACCCGGTTAACTAAGTGAATATTAATGTGTTTAGCCTAATCATTTGAAATTGTCCGAAATTGAGGTCCGAAATTGATTTTGCCCCCCCTTAATAAAATTCCTGGCGACGCTGCTGTTCAGTTGGCACACTTTTTTTACTGAAATCATTCTTACCTATACAACAGAAGCAACGCCAACATCAACAAGAGACGAAACAACACAAACATTAATATTGTTTCACTGTTTAATTTAAAAATCGCTTAGTTAAAAAATACAATAATAATCAGAGCCCGGATTCTAATGACATGTCATCTTTTTTATTGATGCTGCATAGACATTGCCAATTTGTAGATAAATCATAATCATGGCCTCTAGATTATAGAAATGCATTTTTATTAGGTCATTTTTTTTACATTGTATGCAATTTTATATTTTTAGGCATTTATTTCGTCCCCAGCGGTGCTGTCTTTGAAGTGTTTGTTTAATGCAAGAAGGACACACTCTATGTTGAAGTGTTGTCATGTCTCAGTCGGAAACGAGAATCAAAAGAACGCCAAAATGTTGTATTGCATTACTGTTGTTATTAGATTGACTTGGCACCAGTGTCTGCCACCTGCTTGTATTTGAGTGTGCAAACTACTGTTTACCCTCAATAAACAATATAATCCGGCAGACCGCAAAAGGAAATACCGATGTTTGACTCGCCAGTGCCTCATTGCCAGTATAAAATTCCGTAAGGAAAGAATATTCACAGCAAAAATCAAAGTTTTTTAGACCTACAACATCCTCTCTGAATTTAAGGTTTTAACAATTATGTACAAATTATTCTATAATTTTGTGTGTTCAGTAATCATTTTTTATAAATAAAATATCAGTTTTTAGATCATTCTTTGCAATTATTAAGTCATTTTCTTTATATTTTGGGGTCATTTTATAGGTCATTTTTCAAACAATTTTAGGTCATCAGAATCCGGGCCCTAATAATAATACAGTATAATATAATTAAAAATAATCAGCGCCGGCCTTACAGTATTTTTCATATGAGAAGCCTTTTCCTTCACCGCCAATCACGTGTACGGGCTAAAGGACTGCCGCTTGCAGTAAGGGTCTTCCCTCCGTCTCGCCGTCTCTGATTGGACCGCGTATCTAAGCAGGAGAAGGAAGAAAGGGCTTGTCATCTGCAAAACACTATAGAAGGGAACTTGATCAACAAACAGCATGTGTACTGCCAGCTGGCAGAGCGTGCATTGGCTGCGGATCACAACACATATTATTCAATGTAAAGTTACAGAAATTAATTTTAATGTACATTAATACATTGTGTGATTAAAAAAACTAAACATTTTTAAAATAAGAAATTTTAGTTCACACTTACTTTATAATAAAATAGTATAGTCGCCTCGCTCAATTCGATGACAGTTAATATCAAAGAAGTCGCCGCTCGACCTTATCGCTTCGCGTAGTTGTCACACTGCATAGTGTTAGGAAAGAGAGCGAGAAGATACAGATGCAGCTAAACACTTGTGGCAATGGCATTGAGCAATGAGAGAATTGGCAACACAAATTCAGTCAGCGGTTTCTTTTGAGAAAACCTTTTACAGTAACAACAAGCATTGTAATATGAGAACAAAGTGAGCCGCCCGTCAACGTTATGAGCGAGGAATTGCGCATTCGGCTTTTTCTGTTGTAATAATATAGTTGGTCAGTCATTTTTGCATGTAGCATGTAACAGTATGAGCGATGCCATTGTTGATCGCTTTGTAATCAATCCTGCCGACAGTAGTAGCACTGAGGACGACAATCAGCTGGAAAGGGATTGAGTTGAACCACTTTCATCACAATAATAACGTACATATTAATTTTCATTGTCGTTATATCTTTCCATACTGTTCATGATTTATGTTTTACTCTGTCAATATGAATCGTGTTAATTAAAGGACGTTGCATGACTGCTTTTTGCTTGTAGACAATCGGCATAATACTATAGGTATAGATAGTTCACGTGCATTAATTTTTAATAACCTGAAAGATTTCTTCCACTAACGTGGAATTTATATTGCTTGATAAATTGCACCAGCCTAAAAAAATCGGGATTTTTCATGGTTAATTTTGCGCCCTTCGTACCTGCGCCCTTGGCGGTCGCCCACCTAGCCACCGCCTAGCTACGGCCCTGCCTGAGAGACATTTTACTTAATTACAATTACAAATTACTTTTTCAAAAAGTAATCAGTAAAATTGCAATTACATTTACAATTACTTTACAAAATGGCTGTAGGCTACCTAAATATTCCTTGTTTTTGGTTTGTTTTTGGCACAAGCCCAAATTATTAATGTTAACAAACAAAAACAAAAAACACATCAATGAGAATATTTTCGGAAACATTGAGTAACTTTTTGTTAACATTAACTCTAATTTGGATATTACTGTAGTTGCAAAAACAGTAGTGATGATCTAGGAAGCGAGAATGATACTAATACTAACGACTAATAAATTGTAACAATTACAATTTTATCTACAGAAGTAAATTACAAGTAGAAATTACATTTTGTTTTCAGTACTGATTACAAGTAAATGGGACCAAAAGAGGAATTGTTACTTTAATCTGATTACTTTTACTCAATTGCTTCCCATCACTACTCCTAATGCAACACCAACAACAACGGACAGGAAATGTTCGGAGTACGTGTGAAGTTCAATACGGCATTCGCATTTGATCGTGACGTTATTGTTCGGCTCTCACTCTCAGTCGATAGGTAATAATGCAGTAGTTTACATTTATTTCTCATAATAGTATATTGCGATACAAGTGCCGTTAGCGGTGCATACGGATCGAGGAAAGAGTTTGAAAAAACGAGGCGCTTGCGCCGAGTTTTTTCAATTTCCGAGATCCGTTAAGCGTTTACGGCACGAGTATTGCATACTATTTTATGCACGATGATTATTTGTATCAAATTAATTATGTTAATTGAGATATTACCTGAAAATATTAAGTATATACATTATTGAGGATAGATGTTTATTTTAGAAAGTAATTCGCACGTGTTGTTATGGGAACAATATTCGTAAGTACCACTAATTAGTTACGTCGTGCAAAATAGTATATTGCGATACAAGTGCCGTAAGCGATGCATACGGATCGAGGAAAGAGTTTGAAAAAACAAGGCGCTCGCGCCGAGTTTTTTCAATTTTTTCCGAGATCCGTTATGAGCTTACGGCACGAGTATTGCATGCTATTTTTTGCACGATGATTATTTATATCAATTTAATTATATTAATTGAGATATTACCAGAAAATATTATGTATGTACATTATTGAAGATAGATGTTTATTTCAGAAAGTGATTCGCAGTTGTTTGTTGTTATGGGAACCGAATATTAGTCCTGGGGGGCCTTACCCATAAAGGCTTGCATTATGATGTGCCGTAAGTAAATTCTTACCGCACGGAAACACTTAACGCACATAGCAACAAGATTGCGTGCGGGAATGTCAACTTTCGATCCACGGAAACAATATTCGTAAGTACCAATAATTAGTTAAGTCGAGCAAAAATTTATTACATTTAAACCATATTATCAGGGCCGGCGAATTTGGCAGCCGCCTAGGGCGGGAAGTTTGTAAAAACATTTAGGGCCGGGAACATTTATATATTTTTTTTAAAGCTGACATTTCCAACGCGAGATTTCTTGTTTGTTTAATGTAAACATAAAAAGTTATAACCTTTTCAATTAAATTTATTTTTTACTTAATCCCCATACGTCTTCATAAATACAGGCCTTTTTCAAATTACGCCAATTAAAATAATTTTTACTTAACCACGTACCAATACTTGGCTAGAGAACATGAAATTCCGTGTTTATTCAAATGGTAAAAAATGGAATGATTGATGTGGAAATTTAGGGGGCGACGCGTAGAGCGCCCCCCCCCCAAAAAACCTAGAGCCGGGCCTTTACCAACGCACGGATCGGCGGATTAGGTTACATCAGACAGCGTCTTCTATAGTAGAAGGCCCTAGGCTCGATTCCTCTTTGAGGTCAGATTTTCTTCTGTGAGATCAATGAGATACGAGTAGTCCACCGTTACGGCGAACACGACGCGTTCTCTCTCCTTATGCAGCGACCCCGTGTTCGATTCCCGGTCGGGACAAGTTTTCTAGGTGGGATTTTTCCTCGCCTGCGAGACGAATGATGGGGAAAATTAGGTGCTTATGGGCCACGGATATCATCTGGCCGCATCTTGTTCGGCATGAGTGTGTATGTCATACTGTGCGTTCTTCTTGTCTCGAAGGTGGCCCCGGCATTGGGCTGATCACTCATCCCAGGAGGCCCTCCATGTCCTTGCCTGGTCAAAAAGGTATACATGCGATCCATAGACATTCCCTTCCGCAATATATCGCGGTCCTATAAGGCCCGGCCGGCGCGGGCCGCATAAACGTCCCTACAACGGTTGAGGTAAAACACTGAGAAAGAATGATATGAAAGAGGTAAAGCTTAATTTATTGTATTGACCATTTCACAACATTTGAGTAGAAATTATGACAGTACAGGAGAAAATGACGTTACGCATGCCTATCTGCTTGTAGGTGGCTATCGTGATGTCAAGTATCGTGGTGTATGACTCCACATTTGCAATCTGAACAGCTATTGTTATTATTCTTACTGTATAGTAGAAATGTTATCCGAAAACCCTGACACGTAATTAAAATTGTAACACGATGACGCAGCTACTTGGGAGTGGAATTCTGTCTTCTATTTCACTCCATACGTTCCATGATCGTATGTTACTTTTGCAGGATAAAATGAGTCGTGTTTGTTATTGTTCATTTGTAATAAATGTTTTCTCTCTAATAGTTCTGAAAGAAAGAACAAATTACATGCAGTAATTGAAGTAAATTAATATATTTCAGCTACGATTAACAAACACTCTTATTTTCTTTATCAAATAAATTTAAAAAATATATATTTTATACTTGTAACTCGTAGGTGCAGTTCCGCGTTGTTTTCTTAACATAGCAAGTTCTGTTTGCAGTAGAGATGGGAATCTGTTACTTTTTTTGGAACAGTTACGTTACTGTTACAGTTACACGAAAGTAACTGTTATTTATAACCGTTACCTGTTACTTTTCTTGTATATTACGTAGTTAATCGTCAGATCACTTCCCACTTGTAGGGGAATGCCCTTTATCTCCCCCCCCCACAACGGTTATGGACGTAGCCAAGGCTGGGGCTCTAGGGAGGGACCCCCGAAATAAAAAACAGTTGTAAAATTAAGCTTTCAATTAGGGATGATAATCGATAGTTAAAATATCGAGGTTAAAATCGGAGATAACCATCGATATGACGATAATATCGGCCTGAAAACATCGATGTATTTAGACAAAAAACATCGATGTATATTTAAAAAGGGCCATGGTATCAGAAAATTAGGCAAAATTCATAAATAAACAGAAGAATTTCCATGAAAGCAATCGATGTAAAAAATCAATGTTTTGGGAAATTAAGCTCCTGTAAATAAAATTATATCGTAGAACCAAGGTAGCCTATTAATCTTCTTTTTGTTACAAAAACATCCATGTCGGGGAGAAACATCGATGTAGCAAAAACATCAGTTGTTTTCCATCGATGTAAAAAACATCGATTATCGTCATGAAAATAAACTTTTTGGAATTTTCCTGTGGTTTACAGCCTAAAAGATATAAGTATACAAAATTTCTAGTTTCTAGCTCATGTGGAAGTGGGCAAGCATTCATGTCAGTGAGCGAGCCCTTTTTTCGGAGGTTTTTAGGGCTAAAAATATAAAAACTACTTTTTGGAATTTTCCTGTGGTTTACAGCCTAAAAGTTATATGTGTACCAAATTTAAAGTTTCTAGCTGTAATGTCAGTGAGCGAGCCCTTTTTCGGGGATTATAGTGCTAAAAATTAAAAAAAATACTTTTTTTGGAATTTTCCTATGGTTTACAGCGTAAAAGCAATGTGTGTACCAAATTTAAAGTTTCTAGCTCATCTGGAAGTGGGCAAACAGTAATGTCAGTGAGCGAGCCCTTTTTCGGGGGTTATAGGGCTAAACATTTTTAAAAATTACTTTTTTTTGGAATTTTCCTATGGTTTACAGCCTAAAAGCTACATGTGTACCAAATTTCAATTTTCTAGCTCTTCTGAAAGTGGGCAAACAGTAATGTCAGTGAGCGAGCCCTTTTTCGGGAGTTTTTAGAGCTAAAAATAAAAAAAAAACACTTTTTGGAATTTTCCTGTGGTTTACAGCCTAATAGCTATATGTGTACCAAATTTCAAGTTTCTAGCTCATCTCGAAGTGAGCGAGCCCTTTTTCGGAGGTTTTTAGGGCTAAAAATTAAAAAAAAATACTTTTTGGAATTCGCCTGTGGTTTAGAGCCTAAAAGCTATATGTGTACCAAATTGAAAGTTTCTAGCTCATCTGGATGTGGGCAAACGTTAATGTGAGTGAGCGAGCCCTTACTCGGGGGTTTTTGGGCTAGAAATTAAAAAAAAAACGTTTTGGAATTTTCCTGTGGTTTACAGCCTAAAAGCTATATGTGTACCAAATTTCAAGTTTCTAGCTCATCTGGAAGTGGGCAAACATTAATATCAGTGAGTCAGTCAGTCAGCCGTGTAGCTTTATATTATAGGGATTTTATTATTAGTAGTAAAATTATCAATATTATTTCGAATAATTTACTACAGTTATTGAATTCACATTTCATGCTATATACCCACATTCTAAGTTTAAATTGTCCAGTAAAGGCAATATCGTATTTTGATAAATTTTTAAGTGGTATGTAAAGCAAGAAATATATATTATGAGATCAGACAGCATGAATTCTATGCATGAACTCTTGACGCCCATTAATAATTAAAAAAATAACTTTTTAAATTTTTTTATTTTTTTTTATTCTTATTTTTATGTAATTTTTATTTTTTAATATTTTTATTTTTTAATATTTTTTTTTTTTTTTTTTATTATTTTAATTTTTTATTTTTTTAATTATTTTTGTTTTAATTAAGAAAATAACTTTTTAATTTTTTTATTCTTTATTTATTTTTTATTCTTTTTTTGAAATTTTAATTTTTTAATATTTTTATTTTTTAATATTTTTATTTTTTGTTTTTTTATTATTTAAATTTTTTATTATTTTTTATTTTTTAATTATTTTTGTTTTTCAAATATTGGAAGTAACAGATGTAACGGAACGAGGCGAAAGTCACGGATAAAACACTTGTAACAGAAATATTAGAATTAACTGTAACAGGTCAGAGTAACTGGAGCAGGTGGAAATAACAGTAACGGGTCCAAATAACTGGAGCAGGTGGAAATAACAGTAACGGGTCCAAATAACTGGAGCAGGCGAGAGTATCAGTAACAGGTCAGAGTAACTGGAGCAGGTGGAAATAACAGTAACGGGTCCAAATAACTGGAGCAGGCGAGAGTATCAGTAACAGGTCAGATTAACTGGAGCAGGTGGAAATAACAGTAACGGGTCCGTGTAACTGGAGCAGGTGAAAATAATGTAACGGGTGTAACTCTCGACACGTTACTTTGTTCCAGACCAGTTACATTCGCTCGACACCGACAAATTTCTCAACGCAACTAATAATATCAATAATAATAAGTAAATAAATAAAATAAAAATAAAAATAAAAGTATTAAAAAAACCCTGAGAAAAAGGAGAGCTGCTGAGAAATTTGGAGAAACTATACAGAATTCTTATATATTTATATATATTTACACGCTAGCGGCCGTAATTTTGAAGATATTTGAACCAAATTTTATTATGTTATTTCTAGGCCCAATAGTTAATGAGCAAAATTAGCCCAAGGGGGGGTCGTGGGAGGGGGTTAAATTTTGAAAAAATTATATCTCGGCCCCTATGAAGTATAGAGAGAAACTTTGTTGGAATAAATTAGAGTACTCCCTATGGAGTTCACAGTGACAGTAACGATTCGGGGGTTTTAGGGGTACGAGTAGGGGTGGGGGATGGAAATTCGAAATTTTTGAAACCACGTCTTGTGGGGTATCGTTGAAAAGCTCTTGATGAGTACTCTACAAATCAATACCTAGTTTCTCGATAGCTCTCATATAAGGCAAGATTTGAATGTTTTAAACAAGTGCTCTTTCCTCTTTTTTGCAGTTATTATTGCGGGTTTATCATGCCAAGGCTAAAGAAGAAGAGAACTGCGCAGTGACAATAAATTAAACCAAAAGTACTTCGAAATCTACCTCAGCCTGTAGGCCTGCCTAAAGGGATTTTATTTCACTTCACACAAATGCAATTAATAGGAAATGATCAATCCCCGCCATTTCATGCAGATGTCTAAACTTAAATAGATGAATTTTCGCTTCTCATTGCAATGATTGCTCGATGGCGTAGTGGGTAAGATGAAGGTTGAATAGTAGGAAAGGGTAAAGAAGTGGTGAAGGGGGGGAGTCAGAATTTCCAATACTGCTAGTTGTTCCACCATTCACATCTAGATGCCTGGAGTGGGAAGAGCTAAAGGGACGACCTGATTTTCCCTCGTTTTTTAATAAAAAAAATCCCGGGGGAGGACCCCCATTTTTTGGATTTCCAAATAATAGCAAACTTTCGTCTGTGTCGGTCCCTCCTTTCAGTATTTTCTGGTTCCGCCTTTGGTTGAGACGAAAATAAGCTATCCTAGGAGGAGCTTTGGTAACCGTTACTTTTGATTTTTTGTAACAGGTCGTTACCGTTACATACATGTAACAGTTACAAAGTAACAGTTACAAGAAATATTCCCCATCTCTAGTTTGCAGTTTTAAATGATTGAATTCAATTTCGGTATCTTACAAGCCGGTTCCTGCAGCTTCGTCCGGGATTATTTACTCAACTGCTAGATGGGTTGTTTAAATCATTTATTTAACAGGAAAATAATTAAAACATTTATCAATACTGACATCATTCTTACATCAGTTCCAGGAATTACATAATTTTTTCTTAATTATATTGTTAAACGTTAAAAATATAAATAATTAAACGTATCTTGTACTGCCATATGGGCATACCAATTCGGAATGAAATGAAACAATTAAAATGATCCGTAGGGTCATGAACCTTACCAAAAGCGTGCATAAACAATTTTATTTAACGACTGGTAAAAACCCGGCTTGAGGTGCATTTCACGAACAAAGTGGCCGCCCGGGGGAAAAAACCTCATATTCGAGTTCCCTAGCCCCCTCCCCCCAAAAAACCGCATAGTATGTTTTCCCATTAAGATGTGCTTTCATTCTTCCCTTCTGTCTACCTATGATAAAACAATCAGATCGCTACGAATCGTAAACAAATGAATCAAGATAGCAACCGAGCAAGGCCGTCTTGAATTAATTTCACAATTGAATACTGTCTTTCCACAACAATCGAATTGCTCGTGTGTTTCTTATGGAAAGTACTTTATCTCCTCGAAAATATTTTATTTTGGCATTCAAAATCAAAATTTTGCAAAATCCTTTCTTAGTATGCACTTACATTGCAAAACAAAGGTACCGTCAAAATTCCAAGTCTCTACATATTACAGTTTAGGCTCTACCTTGATTCTCTGTCAGTTCATTAAGTCAGTCATTCATTCAGTCAGTCAGGACAAAGCTTCTTATTATATACTAGCTTAAAAGGCCCGGTGTCGCTCGGGTTTTATATTTTGTAATTCGAAATTAACTTATGAAGGACTTTCGGTTTTCAAATTCTAGGTCGTTATGTAGGTATTTGGAATTTGAAATGAGGAAGAACGACTTTTCACATTCAAAATATTCCCTCAGAAAACGCTTGATATAGTTTTTTTATGACTCGTAGAGGATGTAGAATTTTGCATCCCATCGCTTCTACACACCAAGCCTGGTAGGAGTTGAAATAAGAAGAAACAGAATTTCCGGTAATATAAAATGTATTGTCTTTGCGGAACATTTTATTTCTCACTCTCATATTACCATACAACCGTTTCGGGGATGAAATTAAAAAGAAATCCAATATCACTTTCGGGAAAATGGTAGTATACGCTAGAACCGAGTCTCATTCCAACTCTCTAACGGGACCCGCCTGGAAAGTAGGGGTTTTGTGTGGTGAGAAACTTAAATAGTGTAGACATCTAGCGGCGGTGAAATATTATATATGGTGCAAGGGATATAATAATACACATATTACTACCTCGTATGGTATTCTCTATGTGCAGGGTGGAGAAAGTTATGTGCCTGCATTACATTGTGCATTAGATGAATTATATAGATAGCTTCTATAATTTGTCAAAGTCCCGTTTCATTTATTTCCAAACCTACCTGTTACCACTGCCAACAATACACTGTTGTCACGAAATGTGATTTGGATTTGATCATTCTATTTAAAAAGGTATTAAATCTCCTCTAAAATATTTTATTTTTGGCATTTAAAATCAAAATTTTTCAAAATCCTTTCTTAGTGAGCACTTACATTATGAAACTAAGGTACTGTGAAAAAAATCCCAAGTCTCTATCTATTAGGCCGGGCGCAAGTTGAGACGCAGTTTGGTGAGGTGACTCACCGTGAATTTTGTGAAACACAGAAATAAATACAACAGCGAATGTTCGTACGCAGGGTGAGGTGACGCAGTTTCAGCGCGTCCGTGAGCTGCGAAGGTCTGTGACCATGCTAAATTTCTCACTAGTGACTACGACCTGCGCGGGCTGAGCGCAAGTTGAGACGCAGTTTGGTGAGGTGAGGTGAGGTTACTCACCGTGAATTTTTGTGAAACACAGAAATAAATACAACAGCGAATGTTCGCACGCAGGGTGAGGTGACGCAATTGCATCGTGTCTGTGAGCTGCGAGGGTTTGTGATCGTACCACAGTTTTTCACTAGTGACTACGACCTGCGCGTGAAAAGTTGTGTTTGTCCACCATGGAGGATAAATTAATCGAAGCAGTGTGAGCAAGAAAGATTTTATATGACACGTCCCATCCTGATTACTTGAAAGCAAAATTAAACTTGCAGATTTGAGACGAAATTTCTAAGGAAATTGGATTGAAATGTGATAAGTTTTTTTTTATAATTTTGTTTACGTAAACAAGATTAATTAATTATGAGGGTACAAGGGAAATCGGGAGGGGTCCGTGTTATTTGACTTTGAGGTAGTAATGCCTTCTAGTAAATTTGTAATGTTGGAATTAGTTTAGGGATAAAGCGGCAATATTATAGGTAAAATAAATTGTATAAAGGATCGTATTCCATACAGTTGTAGAGGTGAAATATTGATGTCCGCTCTTCTCTTCAACTCATCATATTTATTGTTTATCAGTTTGTTTTTATGGTCTTTTCAATCAAAAGCGTTTCTTGCACTAATTTCTATACAATGTGTTCAATTTGTTCTTCTATAAATGCCTCTTTTTTACCACTGCAATTTTTCGCTGTACCCTTTATCTGTTTTAGAAAACATTTTATATACAGTAGACTTCCTGCGAAGATATATATATATTCTAAACAGATATATGTCATAACTAGTATGAACTGTAATAATGCATGACAAGAATTAATTAGTTGGGAAGTTTCAGATTTGTAAGTAAAAATAAAATGAAGACATATTCTTGAAATGTATTTTCAACGTTTATAAATGTTTTATAATTATGTACAGTAAAATAAATACATTTCTCCATGTTAAGGAACAGACGATTTGAAATGATACATTATCTCAGAATGATTTCATTTACTACGAACTACCAATTAGTTCTATCACTTTATCATGATTAACTTTTTCACGATTTTCCGTTCAGAGTTGGGGTTTAAACCTTTCCTTAAAGAAACCGGAATTTGAAAAGTAACTTTAATTGAAATTTCAATGCTTCAGAAAAGAAATGGTGTTACAGTGACGTTACAAAATAAGAAACATTAGACAACGTAAGTTATTACATTTAATAAAAAGTATATATGTATTATGTCTTAAAGATGAATTTTTACTCGTATATAGTCATTATTGGGGGTACGCCGTAGCGTAGTGGTTGAGGCGCTGCGCTACAAACCGGAAGGTCGCGGGTTCGATTCCCGATGAGGTCGTTGAGATTGTTCAATTGACCTAATCCTTCTGGTGGCACTATGGCCCTGGGGTCGACTCAGCCTCTAACAGAAATGAGTACCAGGAGCAATCCTGGGGGTAAAGGCGGCCGGTGCGTAAGGCTGACAACCTTACCACCTTCATGTGCCGAATGTCCAAAATCTGGGAGCCTCAACCTCCTGGAACCCTCTGGGCCTCCATGGCCTGTATAGGGATCACTTTACCTTTTATATAGTCATTATTATGAGACATAGGATCCGAGGCACCTTATGATTGGAACTAAGTTAGGTTGATGTGGCATGGAGTTGCGATTAGTCATCGTACTGGATACAGTCTCGTTGAAGATACAAAGAAAAACTTATTACCGCTTTAGGTAAAACCGAGGCTTCTTGCATAACGGTAGCTCAATCCCTGATTTCGAAAGTTATTTGAAACTTTAAAGTTTATAAAGGACAATTTTGGGTGTGTAAACATAAGTTATGCAGTGTTTTGATACAAAATAGTGGGCTAAAAGCGATGCGTTACATCTATATTAATAAAAGGAAGTGTCTGTCTGTCTGTCCGCGATGCCCATCGAAATCTAGGCCTACTGAACGCAGAGATCTGAAATTTTAAACATAGATGGACTAAAGGGTCGCAAAGTGCACCTCGAAGCCGGAATTTTCATTTTAGCTTTCCATCGCGAGTTATGAGTGAAAAACGGGCATAAAACGTGCATTTTTTTGCGTTTTCGAAGCATCAGTTTTCAGTAATATATTTCAATGTCAAATCAATTACAGTTGGCTTTGGCTATTTTTGTCATACCTTGGAAATGAAACTTTCGCGATCGCTTGAATGTTGTAGCTCACGCTGGTCGATTCATTTGTTTATAATGTCAAGGCACGCAGAAATATGAAATTTTCAACCTACACCGAAGAGGATTATTATTATTATTATTATTATTATTATTATTATTATTATTATTATTATTATTATTATAAGAGGTATAATCAATATAGGCCTAAATATGGTCAAACGTTGTTCGATTTGGACGAAACTCACTATACAGGGGTTTTCTGGGCCAAGGACCTCGAATCTGAGGTCGCTTTTACCAGGCGACGAGGGGTTTTCTGGGCCAAGGACTTCGAATCTGAGGTCGCTTTTACCAGGCGACGAGGGGTTTTCTTGGCCAAGGACCTCGAATCTGAGGTCGCTTTTACCAGGCGACGCTATCTAATCGTGGTATGTAATTCACGTGATTTAGATGTTAATAAATATAATGATTTTACTATTATGCTCTTAATTTTTAATTTTTGAAATAATTATCGTGGGCCATCGCTTGATTTTGTAAGTCCATCCTGGACGATTCATTTGTTTAGAATATCAAGGCCCGCAGACGTATGAAATTTTCAACCTACACGGAAGAGGGATATTCAATATAGGCCTAACTATGGTCAAACATTGTTCGACTTGGACGAAACTCACTATACAGGGGTTTTCTTGGCCAGGGAACTCGAATCTGAGGTCGCTTTTACCAGGCGACGCTATCTAATCGTGGTATGTAGCCCACGTGATTTAGGTGTTAATAAATATAATGATTTAAATATTATGCTCTTAATTTTTTATTTTTAAAATAATTATCGCGGGCGATCGCATGATTTTGTGAGTCCATCCTGGACGATCATTTGTTTAGAATGACAAGGCCTGCAGACATAAGTTATGAAATTTTTAACCTACACGGAAGAGGGATAATCAATATAGGCCTAAATATGGTCAAACATTGTCGATTTGGACGAAACTCACTACACATGGGTTTTCTGGGCCAAGAAATTCGAATCAGAGGTCGCTTTTACTAGGCGACGCTATCTAATCGTGGTATGTAGTCCACGTGATTTAGATTTTAATAAAATAATGATTTAACTATTATGCTCTTGATTTTTACTTTTTAATTTTTGAAATAATTATCGCGGCCGAAGCCGCGGGCACATGCTAGTAGTAAATAAATTTAAAAAACATACAGCAAATATCGTACTAGCAGTCAAAATATTTATATGCACCATTAACATCCTTGGGATGTCGAATTCGTCCTTAAGGATGAATTCTCCGCGTGTCTTTCTTTTCTTTAAATAATTACTTTTTGGAAGCTTTTCGTGTAATGTTAAAATTACTTGTTCTTCGAGTTCATCTGACTCTGATTCTGAACTTAGTAATGACTCTATGTAACTTACATGGCAGCCATCGCGCACATTGCTCACTGTCTCGTAAACACGCAGTTGTGATAGAACTGCTTCCCAACTTTCGCTCTCCCTTCGCCCAGTTGATTGAATCCTGCTTCCCGGCGTCACTCTGCGTCACCTCACCTCACCAAACTGCGTCTCAACTTGCGCCCGGCCTTATAGTTTAGGCTCTACATTGATTCTCTGTCAGTCACTCGTTAAGTCAGTCAGTCAGGACAAAGCCTTAGCCTATATATATATATATATATAGTAGAGATGAACACAATTATTTGCTGATAGGCACTAATGATTGTACTTCTTACTTTCTACCAGTACCAGACTGTATTTTCTGTGATCGAAAACAAATCATTGAACATAGCGCTTGGGTAAATAAAGCCGCATACAGGTATTAGTAAAATAAGATTTTAAAATCGCGTACAATTTTATGTGTAGTGAAACATTATAAATATCGTATAATAAAAAGTAGGCTTACAATATGAATAGTACTAAATTGTGTAATAGCAAAGCATTTAAGGGAAAAATTCAAAGTTTACTTTGTTTTGAAAGATCTGTCACGGCTGAAGAAAGCCAAAGTTCTGTTTAGAATCCATGTGGAGTGGAAGTCCAGACGGCAAACGATTCTAAACATTCTGGAGTTGAATATACTGTAATGAAAATTTAAAGTCAGACCGTACTAAGAAGGAAACCTGAAGTAAACAAAAACCACTACATCTGTCTCATTCTAGCACATTGCTGGTATGACTTAAGAGTGAGACAGACATACTGGTTTTTGTTTACTTCAGGTTTCTTTATTTGCTCGTATCTGGTATAGTAAGATAGAACAGAAGAATGTAAGTAAGTAGGGTGTTATTGATCCCGCCTTTTTATTCCCTAATTATTCACAATAAATATAATTCGATTCTCAAGATAAATTCTGGTTCATCAAACTACTAATTGTATGTATTTGTATATTGATATATTGATAGATTGATATTGATATTGATATATAAACCCTCGCCTTGCTTATTACGAAACCAAAAACTTCAAGGGGAATTAACCAAAAAGCACATTAATATTCGTGTATATTGCTGCCTATGTCTACAGAATAGAAGAGGAAATATTTTAAGCCACATTGCGCAGACAATTATACAGTACCGTATGAATTTATAGTAGGCTACATTCACTGATAATGAGTCTTCTGGAATAATGAAAGCTTGTCTTTTCACAGGCCATTTCTGATATCCCGTTCTCAGGTGTTAGAGCAGCTTGCTCTATTCCATTCTCTCGCGTGCCGGCTACATAAAATCCTGTTTTTCAAGCCGAGCATGCTACAATCTAAACAGACACCTGGGAATCGGTTTTGCAGGCAATACAATTATTGGGAGGAGAAGGTTTCACTAAACCAGAAGGTTCAAATACCAGTGAATAGACTAGGCCTATATTGTTCTTGCCATTTTAAGAAGACCTCGTCCCAAACCATCATCTGTCTACAACAGAATGTAATATCATTGTTCTCTAATCCGACAATCTACACCAACACCGATACCGACAAAGAACAGGTGTGCTTGTAGTCGCGTGGGTTTTTCCAGTGTTGCCGCTGTCATTCACCACTTCTCAAGTGAAGTGACCTTGCTGTGGACTTTTTGGCAACATTGTACTGGACAGCTGACAAGTGTAAATACGCCTGATTACCTTTCTATTCACTGATTGACAGGTCGAAGAGGTTTGTGGCAGCAGGTAGGGGAAAAAGTCTTTAAAAAGTGGCACCCACAGCACTTGTGTTGAGAGTATAGTAGCCACGTCCAAAGGATCCCCAGGCGGCAACCGTCTGATACAGCTGTCGTTTCATATCTTTGCCTCTCGCCGGCCGTTGGAATTCTGTTACAAGTGCTTGTGCGGGAGCAGGTAGTCCGTGTATTCCAATACAAAAGACATCCAGTTCCCTTTCTGGTCAGTGCTTGTCCGAGCTCAAATCTGTTCACATCTGCTGCCCATTGTAAATTTAAGAAATGTTTTTGTGCACGCTAGTAGAATCTCTTCTCCTACCAGGAAATAGTCACGTGACAAACCGGCAGAGATATACGATGTCTATAACTACATTACTATGTTCCCGACGTACAAAATGTTATGCAGATGTGAATATTTATATACAGTGCTGCTAATTTGGCCGATTGGGTATGATTCAAAGTAACTAAAAGAATATAACTCTAGGGTTCAGACAGTAAAATACTAATTGATATAAGTGATAAACACTGATATATGGGTAATATGTGGTGTGTATTCGCAGACATTTTAAATATTATTTATGTTCTATATCAAATGCATATTTAGCCTACATCGTCATATTAAAAACGGATTCAAAATCAAAGTATTAAAATATGTTTACAACACGAAAACATACCATTTCCTGTCCAGATAGTTAAAAAAGATGGGAACTTGAGAATCGATTAGACCTTTTTTTCTTTTCATTCCTCATTTTTTTCTTATTCCTTTTATTATCGTATGTTAGACCATCATTACATGATTTTCATTTCAAGCTATCAGACAAAATATTGTTAAGAATATCTCATTGTATGACATAGCAGAATGTAAAAGCAGAGAGGCTCTCAATCTATTTTAAATTTAAGAATTTTCATACGTTAAGTTATGTAGCCTATTAAATTAACAACGCTATTGTCACAATTTTTACTTGGGGCCGTCAATCTAACTTGGCTATTTAGAAATCACATAATTTATATTTTGATCTCAGATGCAATAGAAGGCCTCACTGACAGTAATATACACATCTTTATACAGCAAAGTAAAATAAATAGGCCTAAAATAACTAAATTAATTAAACAGAGAAGTGATCTTTAAATATAAGGGAATACTAAAGATACAATTTAACAAAAGTATAAAATTAACACAATGTACTGTAATCATCATTGCGTTACTACGCCATTTTAATTTATTTGTATTTTTTTGTAATTTACTCTATTTTTAAATGGCCCGTAACATCTTCTCAGTGCTCATGGCAAATTTAATATTAATTTAAAAATGAAAGAATATCCAATCGCCACACTGCATATTGATATTGGACTTATTAATACATTGATAACATGTTACTGCAAGTCAGGTACAAAGTAATGTTCTATATCGGAAATATCTCACAATATTTGTTAGTTAATCCTTCCTTTTTCGTGTTATTTAGAGCCTATCTGCTGTAATTTTTCTTTCGTCTTATTGACGCAGTTAACAAGGAAGTATGTATAGTAGCTAGAGGTGTACATATTCTGATTTTAGCTTGCCTGCCCCTTTGAAATTCTGCAACCAGTCACAGCTTTTAACTTGCTTGACTTGAAAGCAAGCCAGATTACAAGGATGATAAGAAATACTGTCGCTATGAGTCACAAGCTCTTCATAACTTGGTGGGTTGCACAGGACCTAAGGAAACTGCAAGGCCTGGCGGAAAGAATATGAAACTGGGTATAGCAGTGCACTGGTAAGTCGTGCAGTTACGTAGTTGAGGAACTTCAGATGTATTTAGAGAATTTTACCCTGAAGGAAGCCGAGGAGAAACTAAAATGTGGACAGTTTGAATTAATTATCAATGAACAAAGGTCCGGCATGGGAAAAATTTTCAAACATTTTCGAGAAAACATCATAAAATCATTAATAACAATAACAAAAATCCCTTTAGACAAGCCTACAAGCTGAGGTAGATTTCGAAGTGCTTTTGTTTTAATTTACTGTCGCTGCGTAGCACTCTTCTTCTTTAGCCTTGGCATGACAAACCCGCAATAATAACTGCAAAAAAGAGGAAAGAGAACTTTTTAAAACATTCAAATCTCGCCTTATATGAGAACTATCAAGAAACTAGTTATTGATTTGTAGAGTACTCATCAAGAGCTTTTCAACGATACCCCACAAGATTTAGTTTCGAAAATTTCGAATTTCCATCCCCATACCCCCACCCCCACTCGTACTCCCAAAACCCCCGAATCGTTGGTGTCACTGTGAACTCCATAAGGAGTACTGTAATTTATTCAATCAAAGTTTCCCTCTATACTTCATAGGGGCCGAGATATAAATGTTTTAAAATTTCAACCCCCTCCCCCGACCACCCCCTTAGGCCAATTTTTCTCATTAACGAACTTGTCTGAACTATTGGGCCTAGAAATAACATAATAAAATTTGATTCAAATATCTTGAAAATTACGGCCGCTAGCGTGTAAAGATATATATATATATATATATATATATATATATATATATACATATACATATATTGTATATAAATATAAATATCACAATTTTTTTAACAGGCGGTGGTTTCGTACTTAGGGAGGCATGAAACGTAACGATATGAACGAATTTTTTGAAAGTCATTAGGTAGATTTTTCTTCGAAATCTACCTAATAATAAAAGTAATAATTGTGTTAAGACGCTAAAACGATTTTTAATACTTTATCCACCTTTTATTTATCTGCATGGTGAATTTCTTCTACCAGCATGTAGAAAAGCAAGAAAGTATTACCTACACTCAGCAACTACAGTTGTTTAGCTGATAGGAATGTCGCAAGCTTATTCTGACTTGCCTAGGCTGGGTTTGACCTGACCCATCAGGCTTAAAGAAACCTGCCTGCTTCCTAGCTATGACGCTGGCAACTTGCTTGCCTGGCGTTTAGCGGGTTTGGGCAAGCTAAAATCGAGATTTGTACACCTCTGATAGGAGCCTCGTGTCCTCTATAAAAATGGAAAATTATAAACATATTTTTCGGTCTGGGAAGATGGAACGCCATTTGAAAGCATAGTACACGCAGACGACAACTGGAAAAACAAGTGACGAACGGCTAGCGCATACCGGTTAGTACACCCACGCTATCTGTCGGAGAAGTTTGGCAAGCTACATCCCTATTGAATGTGTATCATGATAGAAATGGAAATTTGTTCAATGCTTGTTCCTTTGTTCCTGTTAATGAAAATTGATGACTACATTGAGTAGACATTTCAAAAATTTGCAAAGTTTGCCGAAAACTTTCCGGTTCCCTTTTACTTTGCAATTGGCATGTGTGGCATTTTGGTAAGCCATTCCAGTAAATACCTGTCCCTCTACCCTCTCTCGGAAAATAAGCATATCAAAATTAGTATAGGTAATGAAACCTCCGCTTGGAGGCCCCTTCGCCCCACCTGGGGATCATAGGGTACCAGATACAGATACAGATTCCAGTAAATACTTCTGATTTATGACTTTAAGTGCATTTTAAGCAAGGAGCTAACAATAACAGCACACAATCAATGCCATGTTTTGTTCTGAGTTGTGCAGTTATCAGACCAAACTTTGATTTTATTCATATCACTTTCTGGAAGCAGTTTTAATCCCTCCTATCCCTTCTTTCCTTTTCATCCCATCAGACACAAAAACCCCAATTTTTTTAACAATCACAGGTGGTACAGTGTAGAGTCTGTAGTTTATTAAATAAAATTAGCAACATTAGCCAATAGCGAGGTGGTTCACAGATGAAACCCTTTTTGTCTTTCAGGGCTGCATATTAATTGTCTTGTTTATTTAATCTGATAATTGCATATTTTTTAAGGTTTTCAAACTCAAACTTATTATTCTTTGTCAGTTATTTCATCCTTAAATCTCGTCTCAAACCTATCGGGACCATTACATGCATGTAATCCCGCTATTTGTCCAGTATCATCATCTTCGCATTCCTCAACATACAGCGTGCACATCTTCTCAATATTCATATAACTTCCTAAATTATTGCTTTGAGTAAGTTTGTAAGTCAGAAGTTTTAAATGTATTCTCTAGTTATAATAATTATTAATTACAGTATTCCTGAAATAATTTTTGTTAAGAGGAAAGTGTTTTCACTACGCTCCCATTCAACAAAACTCCCACTCTCTACAGTTGTCAGTGTACGTACTTGATATAGGCTAACTTATATATTTAAGAAAAAAGTAATTCTAATTTCTCCATTATTTCGGAACTAGACCCATGCTGTAGTTATATGCTATTTTCTTCATCAGAAATTTTCCCTCTAGCAGTTTCTAAACGCTACATTAGATGCCATCTCATCTTATCAAAAAACAATGAACGATAAGAAATACTTATAAACTTCTCATTCACAGGCTGTACACAAAACTAATATCATGCAATACTGACTCATAGCTATTAACAAAGATCAGTAGGCCCTAATACTACCAGTTCCACAAAAAAATTAAACTCGCGTTATTGTCTTATTGTATGACGCGCGTCCACAAAGTAAGTTTCCCTGGGTTCGTTTACACAAAGCAAACAGAATTTCAAGGAAATATTTATTGCAACAGACACAGCCAGTGTTCAGCTATTATTCAACACATTCGCCACCGGAATTGAAACATTTGTCTTACCATGGCACCAACTTTTGAACACCTATGTCGTAGAAGTCTGCCGTCAGGTATTTGAATCACTGTGTGACAAACATCTCCGCCTCTCTCTCATTCTCTATCATTTCTTTAGGTTTAGGAAAAGATGGAAATCACTGGGAGTGAAGTCCAGGCTGTAGAATGGATGTTTAAACACCTCCTAGCAAGTCTCCAGCAGAAGTTCGGCGGAGGTGTTTAAACATTCACTTTAATCCCTGACCTCACTCCCAGTGATTCCATCTTTTCCTATACCTAAAGAAATGACAAAGAATGACAGAAAATGACAGATAGGCGGAGATGTTTGCCACACAGTGGTTCAAATACCTGGCGGCAGACTTCTACGGCACAGGTGTTCAAAAGTTGGTGCCATGGTAAGAGAAATCTTTCAATTCTGGTGGCGAAAATGTTGAATAATAGCCATGTTGAATAATAGCTGAACACTGGCTGTGTCTGTTTCAATAATTTTTCTTTGAAATTGCGTTTTGTTTCTGTAAATGGACCCAGGGAAACTTATTTTGTGGACGCGCCTAGTAGTATGCCCTAAACAAATATTAAGAAATGCTCAGAAATGTATCCATACGACCATTTTTCTTTCAAAAAATTCAATAAATTCGAAATGAGTTGTAACTGAGTGGTCTTGATTTCTCAAAAGTGCAAACTTCGGACTTATTCCACTTTACCTTAGAGACAGAATTTTAAATATTAACTGTAAAATTCTTGTAGTGTTTTTTTCAAAGCACACAATTTTTTGTAATAATGTGAAAGTAATCTCATACAGAGAGGTTATTAAAATAAAGATTAATTGATTGCATTTAATAAATTTGTTCCTGTAAAAATAATTTTGTAATGGATTTGATTATAATGGTGTAAAAGTATCCCATACAGAAAAATTGTTATGAATTACAGATAAAATAAAATAATGTAAAGTGATGTAACAAAGTGCCAGAATGCTCTTGTTTAATCAGTGATAATTGCAATTATGATATACAGAAAATAAGTTATATCGATTTCCGAGTTAAGATCCAGATCCATTCATCTTATGCAGATTTACGAAAATGTTAAAGTAAAGCTGCGTCTCCATTGATATACATTTAACACCAACATGTTGCAGTTAACATACGTTAAATGTTTACCATCAACTTGTTGATGTATACAAGTCAAGTGGTTTGCCAATTAACAACTGTCTCCACTACTGTAATGTTTTTTACCATATTCCCCTGTTTTGTACTTCACAGTAGAAATCCAAGGTAACTCAACATTACGTAGGATGCTAAATGTGTCGTATAAGTCTACCACCCAGCAACGTATGATCGTGTATAGGAGACTTCCTATGCACTTTCATTCGTAGCCGCTGGTAAATAAACTTACGCGAGACATTTAAGCATATAGAGTAATTGCTCGTGGAATGGTGCTGAAGGTTCAAGCCCGATAGAAGGATAATCATCAAATAATAATTAATACCATAATTTCGATTAAGAGATAACAATTTTAATTATAACAAAAGTTTAATACACATTTGTGATTTAATAACTCAGTAACATGAAATTAATCATTTCCTTTGTTTAATTTTATTCTGTGCCATATGAAAGGATGCAAATTATAGTGCCTTTAACGTAATACTTGTGGATTGATTCCATTTAGAAGAAAAGATAGAAAGATACATTTTCACACTCATACACTCCGGGTATGTAACCCCGTGTGTATAATGTTAAAATATGCCATAAGGGCACAAGTCTGTGATCGACAGCAAACACGGTAACTGGAATTTATATGCATATAGTATATAATATCCATTAAGTTCACATACTTACGGCCGATCCACAGTCCTAAACATAATACACACGTCTTTACATACCTTGCCAGTTACTCAGAGTGCAGTCCCCGCGGGCAACCATCCATACCAGAGAAATCAAGGAAGAAGAATAGAACTGGTGATACTCAACATGTGACCAAGTTAACTAGAATTCGCCCCCTTCCCTTTTGTGGAGGGGAGACAAAGCAGTTTCAAACAGATAACCGGAATTAATCAGTGGTACCACTCGTACCAACCAAAATATTATACCACATTCTATACCTCATAACAAAATGTCCCAGTAAGCTGTACCAAAATATGTGATGAACTCAATGAGTCAGCACAGACTCTGCCCACGAAACTTGCGCCACGACCCCAGAATGAAAGTCCACACATAACAAATATATGGCACTTGATGTAGTGTCCTTGTGTACAAATGTCAATGTTTTTTGTTTTGTTCAGAATGCACGGAGATGTAGTGTTAATAGGACATTCTTTATAGTGATAAGTATTCATGAATTGATGTAGTGGCTACCAACATGAATAGCTGATTGAACAGTCTCAATAGCAGTCCACTCATAATTTCTGGCCTTTACTAGGATACCTATATCACTAGGTAGATACTGGCGAAGCAGGATAGGAGACCACAATGCCGGACCAAGTTGAGGTCAAAAAGAAAATGGGGCGTCGACTTCCCCATGCAGAGCAGCGTTCCAATATGCTTCATGTCTTGAATCTTGAAATCTTCGTGTGGCTTTCCAGGGTACTAGATGAGTAGCGGGTCCTCTTCATCATTTGATGAGGTACAGTTACTGAAATGTTGAAAAACTCAAAAAGCAAATTGTTTTCAAGAAAGATACAACATGTAATTTGATAGAGTTATCTGTTTGAACTTGAATAAATTCGTTCTTAGAAAACAAATTTTCTTTACAAATTAATTCTTTTAAAATATTTTAATTATTAATGTCAATTAATAGTTTCTTCATTTAATTAAATTAATTCTCTTTAGTTTTTATACATAAACAGAATAGGTATAGTTATTTATTTTACTGAAATATTAATGATGGCACCCTTAAATTAAACTTACTTTTTTTTATTGGCACATTTCATAATATCGGCACATTTCATAATATCGGCACATTTCATAATATTGGCACATTTCTTAATATTAATTCTGAAGTTAGGAATCTAGTCACACATACATTTTTATTTATACTTTACTTCATTAATTCATCAATGCCATTTCAACTTTATACATTTTAAGTGGAGTTTCTATACATCACTCCTTTCAAACAATAATAATAAACAATTCTTGTAAACAAAGCATTAATTACCATACAAGTTCAAATAATACTTTGAACATTTGGATTTTTTGTAAATATAATATACTTTTCTATATTTGAATACAAAATTATTAAGCTTCTACGTTTTTTTTCTAATATTTTTTTTTACACAAAACATGACAATGTGGAAGTCTTACAATATTAAGATAAGCAAGATATGAGGCTTCCAATTTGTCACAAGAAAATGGTTAGTTTCTGAAGGAAACAATGCATTTAAATTGCAAATATGCATTCATAAATCATTAATTAAATTCGTAATTTCACCTTATTCCATATTTATGTATGTATTATAAATCATGGAATGCAGTGAATAAGGTCTAGAAAAGTATGTAATACAGGAAAGTAGGGTACCTCTACGATCCAATTTTCAGAATAGTCAACGAGAGAAAATTCCGGGCCCTGGAATCTAATCTACAAATTCTGAAAAACAGTCAAGCAATTCTTAATTTGAATCAATTTTTGAATTTTCTGTCTTTTCCTGGAACGTTCCTCACATTTCTTTCTCTTGGAAAAATTCATGTAAATTTAATTTTTCTCTGAGAATTCCTATAATTTAGACCATGACTCCCAAGAATTAGGGTATTTTACTTAGCCATGATTACAAATAGTAGGAATACTTGTTTTGACTGCAGTCAGTATTAATTTTCTTTTATACTAATTTTGTTTTTATTTTACATTTTTTTTTTCTCTACAGTTTTTTTGTTTTGTACTACAGTTTGTGCTACAGCTTTGTTTTAAATCTTTCTCTAATTTTGCTATAGTTCTTCTTACAGTTTACTGTAAGAACCTTCCTAATTAGCGGAAATAAGTATACAAACTATTTTTTTTTTTTTGGGAATATAACCAAAGTTTAACCTTCCAATTCCTCTTACTATAGATGAGGAGGGGTAAACTGGTATAATATCTTATCAATTTAATTATCGACATAATGTTTGAGCTGTGATGCATGTGCTCGCTTAACAGAGCTAGGATCCTGTAAATCTTTAAGTAAATAGGTTACTGGAGAGCACATTTTAGTGATAATGAATGGTCCGACATATCGATGAGCCAATTTATCATCCATAAAAAATCTGCAATCTTGGTTCTAAGTTTGGATTGCCCCACAACAGTCAAACTATGATTATCAACTGATTTTAACTGAACAGTCGTAGGTAACAAATCACAAGTTAACTTTGTGAAAATATCTTCATTAATTATAGAAATAGCGCTACCAGAGTCCAATAGTGCGTAAGTATGAATCTTTTCAATAATAATTTCAACAAATGGCAGTTCAAAATTTGATACAGCACACAACATTGGAGAAATATCTGGTTTAGTAGGTTCTAGTCATGGCTGTCTAGGAGTTTTCTGGGATTTAGCTTTCGCATAACATTGGTGTTCCCTATGGCCTACTCTACCACAATAGTCACAAATTGGTTTTTTATAACTATGCTGTCTGGTATTAGTAGATGTACGAGAATCAATCACTTGTTTATCTAGGTTAGCTTTAGCTTTTGAATAACAATTACTCTCCACATGACCTAATTTTCGGCAAAAAGTACATTTAGTAATAGGCTTAGAACGGTATACTGACTTAGATTCAATAGGTAATAGAGTGGAGTTTAAATTTTGTTGAGAATTAGAAGGGCCTACCGAATGAGCATTGATCACCTCATTCAGTCTAACACTAACCTGTTCCAATTGTTGGAAAGTCACCGGAGGATATATACCCAGGAATACAGACCTAACCTCGGTTTGATGAGAACTCAGTCCAATAGTCCTAACCATATATTCCTCCGAGTGCGGTAATCTCAACAAATGGGCATGAAGACGAATATCATGAATAAATTCCATTAATGATTCCTCTTTACGTTGTGGTCTATAAAAATATCTATGTTCAAGAACTCCTAATAGTCTCTGTGGGATGCAAGTTTTTAATACCGCTTCATGAAGTTTGTCAACATTGAATTTTTGTTCAACTGCTTGAGAAATAATCTGAGATAAAACTCCCGTAGTATATGGTAATAACGCCTGGAATAGACTTGGGTCTGGCATATTTAAAAGTGAATTATTAGTCTGAATCTGGTGTAAAAATTTTAAAAATTCAATAACATTTTCTGGGGTATTCACATTTAAATTAATTCGACCTTGTAATAAGGTGAGAATTGGGTTTGGTAACTTGGCAAACGTTAATAAGTTAGGAGTACTCACAGCAGTTCTAACATTAGAATTAATAGGTGTCCAAGTTAAATTATGGGCTGTAGGTAGGTCCATCTGTGATTGCACGCCAGTGACTAGAGAATCAATTTCTGTCGCTCTAATTAATTTATTTTCAGGCATATCTAATGGTTTATGAATCTGAGAAATAATTGGAGGAACTATATTCTCTTGCATACTAGTTCGCTGAATATCCTGAACTGCTTTGAATTGAGTGCTATCAGTTACAGTAGCCATTCTAGTTTTGGTCTCTGTTAAATCAGCTTTAAGTTGATTTAATTTACAAAAATGTTCTTTAGCTAAATTAATTAACTCTTGGTTCTCAAAATTATCAATAATATCTGTGCAGCG
Source organism: Ectobius pallidus (assembly GCA_964059195.1). Taxonomy (NCBI): domain Eukaryota; kingdom Metazoa; phylum Arthropoda; class Insecta; order Blattodea; family Ectobiidae; genus Ectobius; species Ectobius pallidus. The sequence continues at coordinate 17,854,641 of CAXKWD010000007.1, forward strand.
ATTTAAGTAATGATTAAGTTTAGTTTGATTTCTCCTGTACCTTTTTTCGTTGAATTCCTGCTGCAAATGCTGAATAGACTCCTCAAGTTGGGATACCACTGCAGATATCAATGGTTGAAATGTTGAAATATCAATGGCCGGTATTTGGTATACCGGGACAGCTGAGGCAGAAGTATCAGGTGCGGTAGCTTCCCGAAGTTTCGTTAATAACGCCTCCACTGGTAACTGATGAGTGCCTTGAATGCCCCTTATAGTGGCCTCATACAAGAGCTCGTCTCGTTTCAGCAAATCAAACGAGCACTTCTCTCGACTCATTGTACATGAAAAATGAAATTTCAGATATAAGCTAAAATATATTAATGTCCAAAGTAGAATACAACAATGCACCTTCCTTAAAGTGAAGTTATGGTTAATACTCGCCGCCATAAGAATGCAGCACATTTATTTTGTATGAATGTAATTTACCTTAAAGGTTATAAGAAGCAAATAATTAAATATTTCTTTCGTATAAAATATTTATTTCATATGAGGTATTCCTTTCATAAAAAGATACTAGAATACCTCCCCCGACAAAGCAAGCACGGAACGTGAAGTATAGAACTAGGCAGATACAAGTAACAAGAAGTTATATTTAGAATGCATGCCGAATGCAAGTCGGAAGAGAGCAAGGTCAATGTCGCCGGCTAAAAGGCTCCGAAACACGATCAGAAATCGCGTAAGAAGTATGCGGCATAATACGTCAAAGTTAGATTAGGGAAAGTTGAAACAAGCAAAGATGAATGCAAAGAGTCCCTATTGGAACTTATAAACGTCGTAAAGAAGCAAGGCACATTCGTGAAATAATATAAGATGGAATGGCATATGAAAAATCGAAAAAGATTGGTATTAATTCTCAATATGCTGCTATTAGGATAGAACATTCCAGCATCGTTTCTGCTACGATTTAGTAACAGGCCATGAGCGTCTCTGCTACCATTTTGTAACGTTTTTTACCATATTCCCCTGTTTTGTACTTCACAGTAGAAATCCAAGGTAACTCAACATTACGTAGGATGCTAAATGTGTCGTATAAGTCTACCACCCAGCAACGTATGATCGTGTATAGGAGACTTCCTATGCACTTTCATTCGTAGCCGCTGGTAAATAAACTTACGCGAGACATTTAAGCATATAGAGTAATTGCTCGTGGAATGGTGCTGAAGGTTCAAGCCCGATAGAAGGATAATCATCAAATAATAATTAATACCATAATTTCGATTAAGAGATAACAATTTTAATTATAACAAAAGTTTAATACACATTTGTGATTTAATAACTCAGTAACATGAAATTAATCATTTCCTTTGTTTAATTTTATTCTGTGCCATATGAAAGGATGCAAATTATAGTGCCTTTAACGTAATACTTGTGGATTGATTCCATTTAGAAGAAAAGATAGAAAGATACATTTTCACACTCATACACTCCGGGTATGTAACCCCGTGTGTATAATGTTAAAATATGCCATAAGGGCACAAGTCTGTGATCGACAGCAAACACGGTAACTGGAATTTATATGCATATAGTATATAATATCCATTAAGTTCACATACTTACGGCCGATCCACAGTCCTAAACATAATACACACGTCTTTACATACCTTGCCAGTTACTCAGAGTGCAGTCCCCGCGGGCAACCATCCATACCAGAGAAATCAAGGAAGAAGAATAGAACTGGTGATACTCAACATGTGACCAAGTTAACTAGAATTCGCCCCCTTCCCTTTTGTGGAGGGGAGACAAAGCAGTTTCAAACAGATAACCGGAATTAATCAGTGGTACCACTCGTACCAACCAAAATATTATACCACATTCTATACCTCATAACAAAATGTCCCAGTAAGCTGTACCAAAATATGTGATGAACTCAATGAGTCAGCACACTACAATGTTATAGGTTAACATGTGTTGGCGCGGTTACGAACAGAAATGAATAACATTAAAAAAGAAAACGCCTCTGAAGAGGGCAGCCAACATTGTAAAATGAGAGTAGTTTTATATACTCGTTATTATCTTCTTGTTAACTATGACTTTCTTAAATACTAATTTTGTACAGATGTCTTGATCTTTTCAAAATAACTATCACATTTTTCAACAATGGAGTATGCCATAAAAAATAATTTTAAAGGTAGATGCAATACTATTGAGAACACTGATATACCAAATGCATAATACAAAATGGATGCCGGGAATATTGAGGAAGCTGTCGACTGCGTTTTGTTCACCCGGAAATTCCCGAACCAAAGCCGATTATGCTGGCGATCGCTTTTCGTTTCCCGGAAAATCCCGAAACCAAGCCGATATTGACCGAATAGTCAATTGACTTGACATGTTGTCCATTTTCTCCGGAAAACAAATTAACATCTGAAAATGTTAAGTGCAACACGCTGGGTTTGCATGTCAAGTCAATTGGAACGCGAAATTGCAATATACATGTCAATATCAACTTGTTAATATTGACATGTGAAACGGCTCACTCTACACAGCCCCGAAGTTAAGGGAAGTCAATATTACACGACTCACCTTACTATAAAGTCTGTAGTTGTTGAGATTGAATCTTGTCTGTTTGATGTGCTTACAATTAGCACACAGAAGTTCAAAGCCGGCCTCGGTAGCTCAGTCGAAGCAGAAGAGTATCTCTATCTTATCAACAGGGGAAATTGGGTGGTTCTTATAGTTACTAGCAATGATATCACAATCTTACTGGTATGATTAATGTTTATTATTCTCAATACTGTCTTTCGTAATTACTCTATAAACTTGAATTTGTGAGCGATGAGCTAAGAACGTCAGGATAGTAGAACGCGATCTGATACTCGTGCTAACAACGGTGATTCTATGTCGTTCTAAGATGCAAATTGCTGCTTGTTGATAATGTTTGTATTATTTCTCGTAGACCACAAGTACTTACGTGAGTCACTGATTTTAAGTATTAACTGTAATTAAGTTATACCTCAACCCTAATAATAACTGCTTTTAATTACAATAATACTGATATCGTGAGCGGGACCTTCCCGATCACGATTATATGATTTATAAAGTACAATGTACTTCAATGGCAATTGAATGCCACGAAGCAAGAGATATACTCTCACACCGACTATCTCGGCTGAGAATTCTTGAAGAAGTGTCTTGTCTCTCCTACGCACGTTCTACAGTCCATCATTCCTTCGTTCATATCCCCTCTTCCTTATACTACCAATAACAACTAATGTTAGAGCATTTTCCCTTAATTTCCAATAAGAGATGTATTCTCATTGGTAATTTTAATTTGAGCGTCTAGATGCTAGCCCACGTGGAGAACTTCGCTTCCCAGCATATACAGTTCTGGTTACTACAAGTGGATTCTCAGAATAGCCATACAAACTCCTTTTCCCACTTAGAATTCTCGGAACCTTCTTTTCACTAGTTTTGATCCCTATTCTGTAAGTTTTTACCACAATAAGAGAGCAACTTTCAACAATGACTGTCTCTTATGTCCTGTGGTGAAAGAATAGCAAAGTGTATTTTCCTTACTAGTTTTCCGTGAATTCCGTCTGAGTATCTGAAGTTACAATATGAAGTTTTGCTAGCTTGAAAAATATATTACTAAAATATTACATATTTATTTAGTTATTTAATTATTATTGTTTAATATTTATTTCTTATGACATTTTATTGTGGTAATATCAATGCTTAATATTTATTTCTTATGACATTTTATTGTGGTAATATCAATGCTCAATAATATTTAATATGGGTTCTGATTATAATCATGTTCAAAACCCATGGTTATAATCCTATCATAATGCCCAAAAGTATTGTTGTGAAAAGTGTATTTTGTAGCAAAATTCATTTTTAACAGGAATACTTTTTTGCTCCTGAATTATATTTACTTTTCTTACGTAAAAATGTTCATGTTTACCTTTCCAGCACAGTGACCTATTTATTGCCTAGCAGAGCTTCAAGGTAATTCCATTCATGTTGACCTTTATTTAGTTCACTGACCAGTTGTGAGTTATTGACATTTCTTGTACCTGGTAAGGGTTTCTTACCCTGCATGCCACACAACAATATTATCTCGCATCCATTCATCACCCTTCGCACATTTATAAGCTTTGTTTCGCTATGACACCATATGCTTACGTCATATTACTGGCGAGATTAACTTTTATGATTTTAAGGCAAAACATCAAAAATTGAAACAACACATATAATAATAAAATAATACCACTGAATAAACATTATTACTTAATACACTTAAATTAAATATATGTATTCGCCAGTGGATTTCTTACTGCTCGTCCTTATTATATATATATATATATATATATATTTACTCGCCAGTGGATTTCTTACTGCTCGTCCTTATTATATATATTTATTCGCCAGTGGATTTCTTACTGCTCGTCCTATTTTATATATTTATTTACTCGCCAGTAGATTTCTTACTGCTCGTCCTTATTATATATTTACACTTTCGATTCCACTGTAAGATTACATCACACGTAGTATTCGCGATCATGTACTCTTACAATATAAAATCACACTTGACCCTTGTACCTGTTTATTACGAAATGACGTATGCCTGTTGTCATACTGTTATACCCTTATTTCTTATTCTTTATAAGGCCTAACAAAAGACAAATTGTATCGCCCAATAATCTTCCCAGTTTTGATATCAGCTACTTCAAAACACACCCCATTAAATACATTTGTGACGACATAAGGTCCCCTGTAAAGAAGCTCTAAACGTGACATTCTTTTGTTTAGTGCCTGTGATAGATTTTTCTTTCTAACCAAGAGTTTGTCTCCTATTATTGGATTCCATACTCGCTTGTGCCTTGTAGCCTTTTCTTTTCTCTTAGCCACGTTCTTTCGAATATTTTCTATCGCTATCCGGCAATAGTCAGTCAATTTCTTATTTACTCCGTCATGCGGAATAGCTATTGATAGGCCTCTTATTAGGGTTTTTGGTTCGTCGCCAACCATAAGTCGTACAGGTTTGACTCCTACAATGGGATTTATTGTGTGGTTCAAAATATCCTCTATTGGTTGGATATATTTCACCCATTCTTGGTATTCTTGGTAACTTACTCCCTCAGCTAATATAAATTGACACCAATCCTTGCATTTACCAATAAGACCCTTTTGAACTAATATCATTTTGTACTCCTCTGGGATCCCCTTTAATTTAAAGTACGTTTCCATTTCCGATATAAACTGATGTGGATTATTTAATTATTATTGTTTAATATTTATTTCTTAAGACATTTTATTGTGGTAATATCAATGCTTAATATTTATTTCTTATGACATTTTATTGTGGTAATATCAATGCTCAATAATATTTAATATGGGTTCTGATTATAATCATGTTCAAAACCCATGGTTATAATCCTATCACATGTTGGTGATAAATGTATATCAATGGAGACGCAGCTTAAGAAATTCAAAATTACAAGAACAAAACTCAGTTCTACAAATATGTTTATATTGAGAACTAGATGTAGTTGGAACTATTAAGAGTAAACAAATAAATGACAAAACATTTTGTGACCTACTTTTACTTCCTTACTCACTCAATGGCAATAGGCAATTCCTAAGCAATATAAAGGAATATTAACTATTTTATGGAACCCGAAAGTTCATTGCCGCGCTTACCCGAACCCGCCATTCAACCCTATTCTGTGCTACACCAACCAACCATCCCTCTCAAGTTCTACTTCTGTTAAATCTATTCTAATTCTCCCTCGTACGTCTAGGTCTTCCAAGTGGTCTTTTCCCTTCGGATCTCCCAATCAATAATTTTGAGACATGACTTTCCTCCCTCATGCACACAACATTTTCAATATTTAACTATTGGTAGTTCCTGAGGAAAGGTACACTTTGTTGGAGGTATTTTAACATTGTAGAGATAGGGCGTTCCGGCTCCCCTTAATATTATTAACAAATAATTCACAAGTAACAAATAACATGTCCTGCATATAGTCATAATCATACAAAGGTAAAAATACGGCAATTACTTTTATGCATTACTGACCGTTTTGTGCCCTACTTAAATTACCAGAGACAACTTTTCATGCATAAAATTATGTCCAATTACATTCATTTTCTGACCTATTTTTACTTACTTACTTACTTACTCACTCACTCAATGGCAATGGGCAATTTCTAAGCAAGATAAAGGAATATTAACAATTTTATGGAACCCGAAAGTTCATTGCCGCCCTTACCTGAACCCACCGTTCAACCCTATTCTGTGCTAACACCAACCAACCATCCCTCTCAAGTCCTACTTCTGTCAAATGTATTCTAATATTGTCTTCCCTCGTACGTCTAGGTCTTCCAAGTGGTATTTTCCCTTCGGGTCTCCCATTCAACAATTTTGAGATATGACTTTCCTCCCTCTGGCACGCAACATGTCCACCTCATTTCATCCTCCGTGATTTAATTACTCTTACTATATTCAGTTATGAGTACAGGTTATGAAGCTCCTCATTATGCAGTTTTCTCCAGTCCCCATTTTAATCTCTCCTATGCCCAAATGTTTTGTGACCTATTTTAGGTGCACAAATATTAGTTTTTCATACCTAAAATTCCGAGGTCTAGTAATGACACATGGGTGGTCCTGAAACATCGAAAGAGCAGGAGCTCGTGCACGGGGCCAATTTAAGATAAGAAGTAGATGAATTAACATGACGTAAACGTACCTGGGGGAAAGGCAAAAGCTGAGAATAATGGCTTTACTCAAGTGATAAAAATAAAAATAATTATTATAACAAAATATAATTATAATTATCATAGATAGAAACAAGACTACGGAGCAGAAAATGTGGCAAACAAATACTAATTTAAATGGGATAAAAATTAACAGTTTATGTGACTTTTTAATTCTACATTTTTAGAGACTCCATAACTTCATGTCACTAACCTGGGTGTAATACGATTTTAGAGAACGAAAACTAGAGCTAGGCAATGTGACAGACCAGCAGAAGTGAAACATTTGGGTTCTACTAAAGTACTGGTATTATTTCGTCTTGTACTGTGGTCATATGGAACTTTTATACATATTAAGAATTAAGTGGGAACGAGTTGGATCATAGGAGTAACGCACCATATTTTACTTTGGCACGAATATAGACGTGTAAAATACTTTTCAAAAAAGTACATTACTGAATCTCATACCTTCGACAAAATACTGCCATGTTAGTGCTTTGTCAGTTAGTTGATGCTCACAATCCTTTTGTAAAATAGAAACTTAAAATATTTTTAAACACTAAATTCATTTATCTCATAGGCCTATCAGAAATAAGTTATTTTTTGTTAATTGCTTATAATATGGTTTTAGTAAGCGATTACGAACATACGAGGCGAGTCCAGAAAGTAAGTTTCCCTGGGAACGTTTACAAAAACAAAACACAATTCCATAGAAATATTTATTGCAACGTATACAGCAAGTATTAACATTTGCCCAGTTTTAATTAAGCATCTGGAAATTTAATAACAATTATGTTATTACTTTGCATGAGTTAAATAAAAACATTTTTGTTCAAGTTGAATAAAGTAGGCCTACCATAGATATAATACTATAGTCAGCGAATTATGGAACGGAAGTAAAAATAGTAAATTTATTCTTGAGCTCCAAAACTTTCAGGAAACAGTTTCTGTTAGTACAGATATAGAATTTAAAACTTCAGGGAATATGGGAATCCATAAAGACAGCATAAAAATGTTATTTTCCCTTCCACCTACATGATCCCACTCCAGTAGGAAAGTTGTAGGATTAGTTTGTAATCAAAATAAAAGTGACTACCGACAGTGGCTCATGTGAATAACGTCTCACGGATGACTTCTGCAACTGACCACTATCCAATAATAATACTCGCTTTAGTGGCAATGACTATAGACCATTAATACTACTTGCTACTGTATAAAAGCATTGGAATGCATTGTATATTGACATTATCTATTTATTATACTTCATTACTATTAATCAGGATTTTGGACTGGTCACAGTATGAACCAGTACTCTAAGAAACCAAAGACATATTTAAAGCTTCTGACTAACTTAAGTCAACCATACTAACAATACTGGATTTTAGTAAGATATGTCACTTTAAAAAATATATAGTTCTGCATGTTTCATCTTTTCGAGTTTTTGTATTCTTTAAACTCAACCAGTGTGTTAGCAGGAAATCTCTTTTTCTCATGGGAATACTATCTTTTTCAGAATTCCCACACAGAGTGGTAACAGTAGGACTGATAGGATGAAAGGAAATAACACATAAGATTATAATGAGTATGAAGAGTATTTTGCATTATGTGATTAAATCAATTGTTAAAACAGACAATTAGATTATTACACATCCTGTCGACTTACATAAGATTGCTACCAGTCACAGGTGTGGAAGCAATGATTTCTATGTCAAACCTGCAAAACTAAAAGCTTTGCGTGAACTAAATTCAATCTGTCAGGAAGTACGGTAGGTATATTGATTGCAGAGGAAAATTTAATCTGCAAAAAAAATCACATTCAAACATAATGTAGAAATTGATAGCCATATATTTCGACAGAATGCACAGTATTATATCAAGAGTTGCTGCACTTTATTATTCAATGGCTACGTGTGTTTTAAATCTTGGAAATTCGACATATACTCCACAAGAGGCACAAGCTAAATACAAATGTACAACTATAAATAAACAAACACACAAAAAAACCAGACATCTATACTGAATGCCCAGGGATAGTCCTAGTTTGCAATGACAAGTGTTTATGTAATTTAAAACTCATTATAAATTGTGACATTAAGCATTTAAGGATATTTAGTACTCTATAATAGTTTATGGTCCGCCGGCGATATCTTGTGGTTAGCATCGCTGACTACAGACCGTCGGCCCGGATTCGATTCCCGGTATCTCCTTGGATTTTTCTGAGGTAGGGAGGTCTGGTAGGGGTGCAGTCAGCCTCGTGATTCAAAATTGAGGAGCTACTTGATAGAGAAGTAGCGGCTCCGGTCAAGAAAACCACCATTAACGGCCGTGGGTGTCGGCATGATGACCACATGCCCCCAATCCTGCCATCTGCCTACGGGAGATGACGCAGCGGTCGGGTGGTAGGCCAAGTCCCCCCAGGGATGTAGCGCCACGTAGTTTTATAATAGTTCATACGTTTAAAATAGTTATTTTCAGGGAAATAACAGATATAGACATTTTGAATCATATGCTCACCTTCTACTCACCATTTATTCGAGGGAAACTTTTTATAATAATTTTTGTACCTGCTGTGAATTTTAAACTCAATGAACTACTGCTGTGAGCATTAACGTTCATTTTGCAAAGCAGTTTTCTTCCCTTATATGTGTAAATATGAAATAAATTCTTTCTGAAAATTGCATTATAAATTCCGTGTGATTCTTCTCTCTTGTCCATTACCTACTTACAGAATTCTTCAGAAGAATCTGTAAAAAACAAAAGGAAATTATTATTGTTTAAAACTGAATGATGTTTGTCAAAATCAAACTGATAGAAGTGTAGATATGAGATAAAAGACCAAAAACCTTGCTACATCCAATGACCAGAGATGTTATTAGGATCACACTAATACTTTGCACCTGACCCAGGATACTGCTACACTGTACTATAATTATGTTGGCGAGGCCAACGAGTGTTTTTTCCTATACAATGTACCAGGCAAGGTTTAAGGGAAGACAGAGAGAAAATGAGGGTGAGAGTCAGAGGGACCGGTAAAAAAGAGAAGTTGATCATGACAAAGACAGAAATTGAGTGGGAAGGAAATACAAATTTGGGATACTTAGATTGCAGATCAGGTATCGAATAGGTCAGACTTTCTCTTTTTCGCTGTCCAACATTTGCCCAGTGTTAATTAAGCATCTGGAAATTTAATAACAATTATGTTATTACTTTGCATGAGTTAAATAAAAACATTTTTGTTCAAGTTGAATAAAGTACCATAGATATAATACTATAGCCAGTGAATTATGGAACGGAAAATAGGAAATTTATTCTTCAGCTCCAAAACTTTCAGGAAACAGTTTCTGTTAGTACAGATATAGAATTTAAAACTTCAGGGAATATGGGAATCCATAAAGACAGCATAAAAATGTTATTTTCCCTTCCACCTACATGATCCCACTCCAGTAGGAAAGTTGTAGGATTAGTTGTATTCAAAATAAAAGTGACTACCGACAGTCGCTCATTTGTATAACGCCTCACGGATGACTTCTGCAACTGACCACTATCCAATAATAATATTCGCTTTAGTGGCAATGACTATAGTCCATTAATATTACTTGCTACTGTATAAAAGCATTGGAATGCATTGCATATTGAGATTATCTATTTATTATACTTGATGACTAGGGACCGGATTTTTAGGTTTTTAAAAACACTTTTTTAGGTTTTCCATTAGGTGAAATAGTTTTTTTTAGGTTTTTTGTCCAAAATATCGTTTTCGGGAAGAATAATTGGTTTAATGAATTTGAATGTGCTACATAGGATTCAATACATAATACTTGTAAAGTTTAACTTAACAAAATTGACTTAAATTTGTGTAAACTTGCTTTAGGACAATATTATACAATTGAAGAAAGAAAGCATAAACAATCAAAAGAAGCAGTGAAAATAAGATTGCCTCACATTTCCTGGTTACAGTATATCACTAAATATCTTTCAAGATTTTCAACTGTGAGTTGTATTGAATGACAACGTCTGTCATATACAGCAGGAGTAACTTGGAAAACCACAGAGCAGACGTAGAAACACGCGGGGTGCAACGTCTTAAAATAACCGAAGAAGAAGAAGAAGAAAAATTCGTGTCATCGCCAATACACTGCCGTAATTAACTTGATTTCATTTGTTTCGGCATAATTAACATGTCTTCTTAAAACTCACAGTGTGACCGCTCAGTATGAATAACAGGGAAGTACTAAAGGCAAACAAAAAACAAGCGCTTTAAAACACAGAAATCTATATCTTTGTTCATACAAAGCAACAATGGTTGTTCGTACGAATATTTTAAAAGGAATACGCCGGTACTCTTACGCTTCCTCTCTTGATACTGTCCATCCTAAACGACAATGGGTTGAACGAAATGCTGGTGGTATTAATTTCAACTCGACAAAAATTGTCTCTCCGCAAAATATCGATTTCTCAACTGAAAAAAAAAAGACAAAAAAGTAGCCTAAATTAGATATTTTAGGTTTTATATCCCGTTTAGGTATATTTAGGTTTTTATACCCCATTTAGGTATATTCAGGTGCCACAGAATTATTGTGGGTGAGTCCTATGGACATGATACGAAAAAGTGTATGAGTGCTTTTTGTTTTGAAAGTAAGGAAAAAAATAGGTAAAAACCTAAGAATCCGGTCCCTATTGATGACTATTAATCAGGATTTTGGACTGGTCACAGTATGAACCAGTACTCTAAGAAACCAAAGACTTATTTAAAGCTTCTGACTAACTTAAGTCAACCATACTAACAATACTGGATTTTAGTAAGATATGTCACTTTAAAAAAATGTATTGTTCTGCATTTTTCATCTTTTCGAGTTTTTGTATTCTTTAAACTCAACCAGTGTGTTAGCAGGTAATCTCTTTTTCTCATGGGAATACTATCTTTTTCAGAATTCCCACACAGAGTGGTAACAGTAGGACTGATAGGATGAAAGGAAACAACACATAAGATTATAATGAGTATGAAGAGTATTTTGCATTTTGTGATTAAATCAATTGTTAAAACAGACAATTTGATTATTACACATCCTGTCGACTTACATAAGATTGCTACCAGTCACAGGTGTGGAAGCAATGATTTCTATGTCAAACCTGCAAAACTAAAAGCTTTGCGTGAACTGAATTCAATCTGTCTGGAAGTACGGCAAGTATATTGCTTCCAGAGGAAAATTTAAACTGAAAAAAAAATCACATTCAAACATAATGTAGAAATTGATAGCCATATATTTCGACAGAATGCACAGTATTATATCAAGAGTTTCTGCACTTTATTATTCAATGGCTACGTGTGTTTTAAATCTTGGAAATTCGACACATACTCCACAAGAGCCACAAACTAAATACAAATGTACAACTATAAATAAACAAAAACACAAAAAAACCAGACATCTATACTGAATGCCCAGGGGTAGTCCTAGTTTGCAATGACAAGTGTTTAAGTAATTTAAAACTCATTATAAATTGTGACATAATGCATTTAAGGATATTTAATACTCTATAATAGTTTATACGTTTAAAATAGTTATTTTCAGGGAATTAACAATTATAGACATTTTAAATCAAATTCTCTCCTTCTACTCACCATTTATTCGAGAGAACATTTTATAATAATATTTGTATCTACTGTGGATTTTAAACTGAATGCTCTACTGCTGTGAGCATTAACGTTCATTTTGCAAAGCAGTTTTCTTCACTTATTTGTGTAAATATGAAATAAATTCTTTCAGGAAATTGCATTATAAATTCCCTGTGATTCTTCTCTCCTGTCCATTACCTACATATAGATTTCTTCTGAAGAATCTGTAATAAAACAAAAGAAAATTATTATTGTTTAAAGCTGAATGATGTTTATCAAAATCAAACTGATAGAAGTGTAGATATGAGATAAAAGACCAAAAACCTTGCTACATCCAATGACCAGAGATGTTATTAGGATCACACTAATACTTTGCACCTGACCCAGGATACTGCTACACTGTACTATAATTATGTTGGCGAGGCCAACGAGTGTTTTTTCCTATACAATGTACCAGGCAAGGTTTAAGGGAAGACAGAGAGAAAAAGAGGGTGAGAGTCAGAGGGACCGGTAAAAAAGAGAAGTTGATCATGACAAAGACAGAAATTGAGTGGGAAGGAAATACAAATTTGGGATACTTAGATTGCAGATCAGGTATCGAATAGGTCAGACTTTCTCTTCTTCGCTGTCCAACATTTGCCCAGTGTTAATTAAGCATCTGGAAATTTAATAACAATTATGTTATTACTTTGCATGAGTTAAATAAAAACATTTTTGTTCAAGTTGAATAAAGTACCATAGATATAATACTATAGCCAGTGAATTATGGAACGGAAAATAGGAAATTTATTCTTCAGCTCCAAAACTTTCAGGAAACAGTTTCTGTTAGTACAGATATAGAATTTAAAACTTCAGGGAATATGGGAATCCATAAAGACAGCATAAAAATGTTATTTTCCCTTCCACCTACATGATCCCACTCCAGTAGGAAAGTTGTAGGATTAGTTGTATTCAAAATAAAAGTGACTACCGACAGTCGCTCATTTGTATAACGCCTCACGGATGACTTCTGCAACTGACCACTATCCAATAATAATATTCGCTTTAGTGGCAATGACTATAGTCCATTAATATTACTTGCTACTGTATAAAAGCATTGGAATGCATTGCATATTGAGATTATCTATTTATTATACTTGATGACTAGGGACCGGATTTTTAGGTTTTTAAAAACACTTTTTTAGGTTTTCCATTAGGTGAAATAGTTTTTTTTAGGTTTTTTGTCCAAAATATCGTTTTCGGGAAGAATAATTGGTTTAATGAATTTGAATGTGCTACATAGGATTCAATACATAATACTTGTAAAGTTTAACTTAACAAAATTGACTTAAATTTGTGTAAACTTGCTTTAGGACAATATTATACAATTGAAGAAAGAAAGCATAAACAATCAAAAGAAGCAGTGAAAATAAGATTGCCTCACATTTCCTGGTTACAGTATATCACTAAATATCTTTCAAGATTTTCAACTGTGAGTTGTATTGAATGACAACGTCTGTCATATACAGCAGGAGTAACTTGGAAAACCACAGAGCAGACGTAGAAACACGCGGGGTGCAACGTCATAAAATAACCGAAGAAGAAGAAGAAGAAAAATTCGTGTCATCGCCAATACACTGCCGTAATTAACTTGATTTCATTTGTTTCGGCATAATTAACATGTCTTCTTAAAACTCACAGTGTGACCGCTCAGTATGAATAACAGGGAAGTACTAAAGGCAAACAAAAAACAAGCGCTTTAAAACACAGAAATCTATATCTTTGTTCATACAAAGCAACAATGGTTGTTCGTACGAATATTTTAAAAGGAATACGCCGGTACTCTTACGCTTCCTCTCTTGATACTGTCCATCCTAAACGACAATGGGTTGAACGAAATGCTGGTGGTATTAATTTCAACTCGACAAAAATTGTCTCTCCGCAAAATATCGATTTCTCAACTGAAAAAAAAAGACAAAAAAGTATCCTAAATTAGATATTTTAGGTTTTATATCCCGTTTAGGTATATTTAGGTTTTTATACCCCATTTAGGTATATTCAGGTGCCACAGAATTATTGTGGGTGAGTCCTATGGACATGATACAAAAAAGTGTATGAGTGCTTTTTGTTTTGAAAGTAAGGAAAAAGATAGGTAAAAACCTAAGAATCCGGTCCCTATTGATGACTATTAATCAGGATTTTGGACTGGTCACAGTATGAACCAGTACTCTAAGAAACCAAAGACTTATTTAAAGCTTCTGACTAACTTAAGTCAACCATACTAACAATACTGGATTTTAGTAAGATATGTCACTTTAAAAAAATGTATTGTTCTGCATTTTTCATCTTTTCGAGTTTTTGTATTCTTTAAACTCAACCAGTGTGTTAGCAGGTAATCTCTTTTTCTCATGGGAATACTATCTTTTTCAGAATTCCCACACAGAGTGGTAACAGTAGGACTGATAGGATGAAAGGAAACAACACATAAGATTATAATGAGTATGAAGAGTATTTTGCATTTTGTGATTAAATCAATTGTTAAAACAGACAATTTGATTATTACACATCCTGTCGACTTACATAAGATTGCTACCAGTCACAGGTGTGGAAGCAATGATTTCTATGTCAAACCTGCAAAACTAAAAGCTTTGCGTGAACTGAATTCAATCTGTCTGGAAGTACGGCAAGTATATTGCTTCCAGAGGAAAATTTAAACTGAAAAAAAAATCACATTCAAACATAATGTAGAAATTGATAGCCATATATTTCGACAGAATGCACAGTATTATATCAAGAGTTTCTGCACTTTATTATTCAATGGCTACGTGTGTTTTAAATCTTGGAAATTCGACACATACTCCACAAGAGCCACAAACTAAATACAAATGTACAACTATAAATAAACAAACACACAAAAAAACCAGACATCTATACTGAATGCCCAGGGGTAGTCCTAGTTTGCAATGACAAGTGTTTAAGTAATTTAAAACTCATTATAAATTGTGACATAATGCATTTAAGGATATTTAATACTCTATAATAGTTTATACGTTTAAAATAGTTATTTTCAGGGAATTAACAATTATAGACATTTTAAATCAAATTCTCTCCTTCTACTCACCATTTATTCGAGAGAACATTTTATAATAATATTTGTATCTACTGTGGATTTTAAACTGAATGCTCTACTGCTGTGAGCATTAACGTTCATTTTGCAAAGCAGTTTTCTTCACTTATTTGTGTAAATATGAAATAAATTCTTTCAGGAAATTGCATTATAAATTCCCTGTGATTCTTCTCTCCTGTCCATTACCTACATATAGATTTCTTCTGAAGAATCTGTAATAAAACAAAAGAAAATTATTATTGTTTAAAGCTGAATGATGTTTATCAAAATCAAACTGATAGAAGTGTAGATATGAGATAAAAGACCAAAAACCTTGCTACATCCAATGACCAGAGATGTTATTAGGATCACACTAATACTTTGCACCTGACCCAGGATACTGCTACACTGTACTATAATTATGTTGGCGAGGCCAACGAGTGTTTTTTCCTATACAATGTACCAGGCAAGGTTTAAGGGAAGACAGAGAGAAAAAGAGGGTGAAAGTCAGAGGGACCGGTAAGAAAGAGATGTTGATCATGACAAAGACAGAAATTGAGTGGGAAGGAAATACAAATTTGGGATACTTAGATTGCAGATCAGGTATCGAATAGGTCAGACTTTCTCTTCTTCGCTGTCCAACATTTGCCCAGTGTTAATTAAGCATCTGGAAATTTAATAACAATTATGTTATTACTTTGCATGAGTTAAATAAAAACATTTTTGTTCAAGTTAAATAAAGTACCATAGATATAATACTATAGCCAGTGAATTATGGAACGGAAAATAGGAAATTTATTCTTCAGCTCCAAAACTTTCAGGAAACAGTTTCTGTTAGTACAGATATAGAATATTTTCCCTTCCACCTACATGATCCCACTCCAGTAGGAAAGTTGTAGGATTAGTTGTATTCAAAATAAAAGTGACTACCGACAGTCGCTCATTTGTATAACGTCTCACGGATGACTTCTGCAACTGACCACTATCCAATAATAATATACGCTTTAGTGGCAATGACTATAGTCCATTAATATTACTTGCTACTGTATAAAAGCATTGGAATGCATTGCATATTGAGATTATCTATTTATTATACTTGAAGACTATTAATCAGGATTTTGGACTGGTCACAGTATGAACCAGTACTCTAAGAAACCAAAGACATATTTAAAGCTTCTGACTAACTTAAGTCAACCATACTAACAATACTGGATTTTAGTAAGATATGTCACTTTAAAAGAATATATTTTTCTGCATGTTTCATCTTTTCGAGTTTTTGTATTCTTTAAACTCAACCAGTGTGTTAGCAGGTAATCTCTTTTTCTCATGGGAATACTATCTTTTTCAGAATTCCCACAGGGAGTGGTAACAGTAGGACTGATAGGATGAAAGGAAATAACACATAAGATTATAATGAGTATGAAGAGTATTTTGCATTTTGTGATTAAATCAATTGTTAAAACAGACAATTTGATTATTACACATCCTGTCGACTTACATAAGATTGCTACCAGTCACAGGTGTGGAAGCAATGATTTCTATGTCAAACCTGCAAAACTAAAAGCTTTGCGTGAACTGAATTCAATCTGTCTGGAAGTACGGCAAGTATATTGCTTCCAGAGGAAAATTTAAACTGAAAAAAAAATCACATTCAAACATAATGTAGAAATTGATAGCCATATATTTCGACAGAATGCACAGTATTATATCAAGAGTTTCTGCACTTTATTATTCAATGGCTACGTGTGTTTTAAATCTTGGAAATTCGACACATACTCCACAAGAGCCACAAACTAAATACAAATGTACAACTATAAATAAACAAACACACAAAAAAACCAGACATCTATACTGAATGCCCAGGGGTAGTCCTAGTTTGCAATGACAAGTGTTTAAGTAATTTAAAACTCATTATAAATTGTGACATAATGCATTTAAGGATATTTAATACTCTATAATAGTTTATACGTTTAAAATAGTTATTTTCAGGGAATTAACAATTATAGACATTTTAAATCAAATTCTCTCCTTCTACTCACCATTTATTCGAGAGAACATTTTATAATAATATTTGTATCTACTGTGGATTTTAAACTGAATGCTCTACTGCTGTGAGCATTAACGTTCATTTTGCAAAGCAGTTTTCTTCACTTATTTGTGTAAATATGAAATAAATTCTTTCAGGAAATTGCATTATAAATTCCCTGTGATTCTTCTCTCCTGTCCATTACCTACATATAGATTTCTTCTGAAGAATCTGTAATAAAACAAAAGAAAATTATTATTGTTTAAAGCTGAATGATGTTTATCAAAATCAAACTGATAGAAGTGTAGATATGAGATAAAAGACCAAAAACCTTGCTACATCCAATGACCAGAGATGTTATTAGGATCACACTAATACTTTGCACCTGACCCAGGATACTGCTACACTGTACTATAATTATGTTGGCGAGGCCAACGAGTGTTTTTTCCTATACAATGTACCAGGCAAGGTTTAAGGGAAGACAGAGAGAAAAAGAGGGTGAAAGTCAGAGGGACCGGTAAGAAAGAGATGTTGATCATGACAAAGACAGAAATTGAGTGGGAAGGAAATACAAATTTGGGATACTTAGATTGCAGATCAGGTATCGAATAGGTCAGACTTTCTCTTCTTCGCTGTCCAACATTTGCCCAGTGTTAATTAAGCATCTGGAAATTTAATAACAATTATGTTATTACTTTGCATGAGTTAAATAAAAACATTTTTGTTCAAGTTAAATAAAGTACCATAGATATAATACTATAGCCAGTGAATTATGGAACGGAAAATAGGAAATTTATTCTTCAGCTCCAAAACTTTCAGGAAACAGTTTCTGTTAGTACAGATATAGAATATTTTCCCTTCCACCTACATGATCCCACTCCAGTAGGAAAGTTGTAGGATTAGTTGTATTCAAAATAAAAGTGACTACCGACAGTCGCTCATTTGTATAACGTCTCACGGATGACTTCTGCAACTGACCACTATCCAATAATAATATTCGCTTTAGTGGCAATGACTATAGTCCATTAATATTACTTGCTACTGTATAAAAGCATTGGAATGCATTGCATATTGAGATTATCTATTTATTATACTTGAAGACTATTAATCAGGATTTTGGACTGGTCACAGTATGAACCAGTACTCTAAGAAACCAAAGACATATTTAAAGCTTCTGACTAACTTAAGTCAACCATACTAACAATACTGGATTTTAGTAAGATATGTCACTTTAAAAGAATATATTTTTCTGCATGTTTCATCTTTTCGAGTTTTTGTATTCTTTAAACTCAACCAGTGTGTTAGCAGGTAATCTCTTTTTCTCATGGGAATACTATCTTTTTCAGAATTCCCACAGGGAGTGGTAACAGTAGGACTGATAGGATGAAAGGAAATAACACATAAGATTATAATGAGTATGAAGAGTATTTTGCATTTTGTGATTAAATCAATTGTTAAAACAGACAATTTGATTATTACACATCCTGTCGACTTACATAAGATTGCTACCAGTCACAGGTGTGGAAGCAATGATTTCTATGTCAAACCTGCAAAACTAAAAGCTTTGCGTGAACTGAATTCAATCTGTCTGGAAGTACGGCAAGTATATTGCTTCCAGAGGAAAATTTAAACTGAAAAAAAAATCACATTCAAACATAATGTAGAAATTGATAGCCATATATTTCGACAGAATGCACAGTATTATATCAAGAGTTTCTGCACTTTATTATTCAATGGCTACGTGTGTTTTAAATCTTGGAAATTCGACACATACTCCACAAGAGCCACAAACTAAATACAAATGTACAACTATAAATAAACAAACACACAAAAAAACCAGACATCTATACTGAATGCCCAGGGGTAGTCCTAGTTTGCAATGACAAGTGTTTAAGTAATTTAAAACTCATTATAAATTGTGACATAATGCATTTAAGGATATTTAATACTCTATAATAGTTTATACGTTTAAAATAGTTATTTTCAGGGAATTAACAATTATAGACATTTTAAATCAAATTCTCTCCTTCTACTCACCATTTATTCGAGAGAACATTTTATAATAATATTTGTATCTACTGTGGATTTTAAACTGAATGCTCTACTGCTGTTAGAATTAACGTTCATTTTGCAAAGCAGTTTTCTTCACTTATTTGTGTAAATATGAAATAAATTCTTTCAGGAAATTGCATTATAAATTCCCTGTGATTCTTCTCTCCTGTCCATTACCTACATATAGATTTCTTCTGAAGAATCTGTAATAAAACAAAAGAAAATTATTATTGTTTAAAGCTGAATGATGTTTATCAAAATCAAACTGATAGAAGTGTAGATATGAGATAAAAGACCAAAAACCTTGCTACATCCAATGACCAGAGATGTTATTAGGATCACACTAATACTTTGCACCTGACCCAGGATACTGCTACACTGTACTATAATTATGTTGGCGAGGCCAACGAGTGTTTTTTCCTATACAATGTACCAGGCAAGGTTTAAGGGAAGACAGAGAGAAAAAGAAGGTGAAAGTCAGAGGGACCGGTAAGAAAGAGATGTTGATCATGACAAAGACAGAAATTGAGTGGGAAGGAAATACAAATTTGGGATACTTAGATTGCAGATCAGGTATCGAATAGGTCAGACTTTCTCTTCTTCGCTGTCCAACATTTGCCTAGTGTTAATTAAGCATCTGGAAATTTAATAACAATTATGTTATTACTTTGCATGAGTTAAATAAAAACATTTTTGTTCAAGTTAAATAAAGTACCATAGATATAATACTATAGCCAGTGAATTATGGAACGGAAAATAGGAAATTTATTCTTCAGCTCCAAAACTTTCAGGAAACAGTTTCTGTTAGTACAGATATAGAATATTTTCCCTTCCACCTACATGATCCCACTCCAGTAGGAAAGTTGTAGGATTAGTTGTATTCAAAATAAAAGTGACTACCGACAGTCGCTCATTTGTATAACGTCTCACGGATGACTTCTGCAACTGACCACTATCCAATAATAATATTCGCTTTAGTGGCAATGACTATAGTCCATTAATATTACTTGCTACTGTATAAAAGCATTGGAATGCATTGCATATTGAGATTATCTATTTATTATACTTGAAGACTATTAATCAGGATTTTGGACTGGTCACAGTATGAACCAGTACTCTAAGAAACCAAAGACATATTTAAAGCTTCTGACTAACTTAAGTCAACCATACTAACAATACTGGATTTTAGTAAGATATGTCACTTTAAAAGAATATATTTTTCTGCATGTTTCATCTTTTCGAGTTTTTGTATTCTTTAAACTCAACCAGTGTGTTAGCAGGTAATCTCTTTTTCTCATGGGAATACTATCTTTTTCAGAATTCCCACAGGGAGTGGTAACAGTAGGACTGATAGGATGAAAGGAAATAACACATAAGATTATAATGAGTATGAAGAGTATTTTGCATTTTGTGATTGAATCAATTGTTAAAACAGACAATTTGATTATTACACATCCTGTCGACTTACATAAGATTGCTACCAGTCACAGGTGTGGAAGCAATGATTTCTATGTCAAACCTGCAAAACTAAAAGCTTTGCGTGAACTGAATTCAATCTGTCTGGAAGTACGGCAAGTATATTGCTTCCAGAGGAAAATTTAAACTGAAAAAAAAATCACATTCAAACATAATGTAGAAATTGATAGCCATATATTTCGACAGAATGCACAGTATTATATCAAGAGTTTCTGCACTTTATTATTCAATGGCTACGTGTGTTTTAAATCTTGGAAATTCGACACATACTCCACAAGAGCCACAAACTAAATACAAATGTACAACTATAAATAAACAAACACACAAAAAAACCAGACATCTATACTGAATGCCCAGGGGTAGTCCTAGTTTGCAATGACAAGTGTTTAAGTAATTTAAAACTCATTATAAATTGTGACATAATGCATTTAAGGATATTTAATACTCTATAATAGTTTATACGTTTAAAATAGTTATTTTCAGGGAATTAACAATTATAGACATTTTAAATCAAATTCTCTCCTTCTACTCACCATTTATTCGAGAGAACATTTTATAATAATATTTGTATCTACTGTGGATTTTAAACTGAATGCTCTACTGCTGTGAGCATTAACGTTCATTTTGCAAAGCAGTTTTCTTCACTTATTTGTGTAAATATGAAATAAATTCTTTCAGGAAATTGCATTATAAATTCCCTGTGATTCTTCTCTCCTGTCCATTACCTACATATAGATTTCTTCTGAAGAATCTGTAATAAAACAAAAGAAAATTATTATTGTTTAAAGCTGAATGATGTTTATCAAAATCAAACTGATAGAAGTGTAGATATGAGATAAAAGACCAAAAACCTTGCTACATCCAATGACCAGAGATGTTATTAGGATCACACTAATACTTTGCACCTGACCCAGGATACTGCTACACTGTACTATAATTATGTTGGCGAGGCCAACGAGTGTTTTTTCCTATACAATGTACCAGGCAAGGTTTAAGGGAAGACAGAGAGAAAAAGAGGGTGAAAGTCAGAGGGACCGGTAAGAAAGAGATGTTGATCATGACAAAGACAGAAATTGAGTGGGAAGGAAATACAAATTTGGGATACTTAGATTGCAGATCAGGTATCGAATAGGTCAGACTTTCTCTTCTTCGCTGTCCAACATTTGCCCAGTGTTAATTAAGCATCTGGAAATTTAATAACAATTATGTTATTACTTTGCATGAGTTAAATAAAAACATTTTTGTTCAAGTTAAATAAAGTACCATAGATATAATACTATAGCCAGTGAATTATGGAACGGAAAATAGGAAATTTATTCTTCAGCTCCAAAACTTTCAGGAAACAGTTTCTGTTAGTACAGATATAGAATATTTTCCCTTCCACCTACATGATCCCACTCCAGTAGGAAAGTTGTAGGATTAGTTGTATTCAAAATAAAAGTGACTACCGACAGTCGCTCATTTGTATAACGTCTCACGGATGACTTCTGCAACTGACCACTATCCAATAATAATATTCGCTTTAGTGGCAATGACTATAGTCCATTAATATTACTTGCTACTGTATAAAAGCATTGGAATGCATTGCATATTGAGATTATCTATTTATTATACTTGAAGACTATTAATCAGGATTTTGGACTGGTCACAGTATGAACCAGTACTCTAAGAAACCAAAGACATATTTAAAGCTTCTGACTAACTTAAGTCAACCATACTAACAATACTGGATTTTAGTAAGATATGTCACTTTAAAAGAATATATTTTTCTGCATGTTTCATCTTTTCGAGTTTTTGTATTCTTTAAACTCAACCAGTGTGTTAGCAGGTAATCTCTTTTTCTCATGGGAATACTATCTTTTTCAGAATTCCCACAGGGAGTGGTAACAGTAGGACTGATAGGATGAAAGGAAATAACACATAAGATTATAATGAGTATGAAGAGTATTTTGCATTTTGTGATTAAATCAATTGTTAAAACAGACAATTTGATTATTACACATCCTGTCGACTTACATAAGATTGCTACCAGTCACAGGTGTGGAAGCAATGATTTCTATGTCAAACCTGCAAAACTATAAGCTTTGCGTGAACTGAATTCAATCTGTCTGGAAGTACGGCAAGTATATTGCTTCCAGAGGAAAATTTAAACTGAAAAAAAAATCACATTCAAACATAATGTAGAAATTGATAGCCATATATTTCGACAGAATGCACAGTATTATATCAAGAGTTTCTGCACTTTATTATTCAATGGCTACGTGTGTTTTAAATCTTGGAAATTCGACACATACTCCACAAGAGCCACAAACTAAATACAAATGTACAACTATAAATAAACAAACACACAAAAAAACCAGACATCTATACTGAATGCCCAGGGGTAGTCCTAGTTTGCAATGACAAGTGTTTAAGTAATTTAAAACTCATTATAAATTGTGACATAATGCATTTAAGGATATTTAATACTCTATAATAGTTTATACGTTTAAAATAGTTATTTTCAGGGAATTAACAATTATAGACATTTTAAATCAAATTCTCTCCTTCTACTCACCATTTATTCGAGAGAACATTTTATAATAATATTTGTATCTACTGTGGATTTTAAACTGAATGCTCTACTGCTGTGAGCATTAACGTTCATTTTGCAAAGCAGTTTTCTTCACTTATTTGTGTAAATATGAAATAAATTCTTTCAGGAAATTGCATTATAAATTCCCTGTGATTCTTCTCTCCTGTCCATTACCTACATATAGATTTCTTCTGAAGAATCTGTAATAAAACAAAAGAAAATTATTATTGTTTAAAGCTGAATGATGTTTATCAAAATCAAACTGATAGAAGTGTAGATATGAGATAAAAGACCAAAAACCTTGCTACATCCAATGACCAGAGATGTTATTAGGATCACACTAATACTTTGCACCTGACCCAGGATACTGCTACACTGTACTATAATTATGTTGGCGAGGCCAACGAGTGTTTTTTCCTATACAATGTACCAGGCAAGGTTTAAGGGAAGACAGAGAGAAAAAGAGGGTGAAAGTCAGAGGGACCGGTAAGAAAGAGATGTTGATCATGACAAAGACAGAAATTGAGTGGGAAGGAAATACAAATTTGGGATACTTAGATTGCAGATCAGGTATCGAATAGGTCAGACTTTCTCTTCTTCGCTGTCCAACATTTGCCCAGTGTTAATTAAGCATCTGGAAATTTAATAACAATTATGTTATTACTTTGCATGAGTTAAATAAAAACATTTTTGTTCAAGTTAAATAAAGTACCATAGATATAATACTATAGCCAGTGAATTATGGAACGGAAAATAGGAAATTTATTCTTCAGCTCCAAAACTTTCAGGAAACAGTTTCTGTTAGTACAGATATAGAATATTTTCCCTTCCACCTACATGATCCCACTCCAGTAGGAAAGTTGTAGGATTAGTTGTATTCAAAATAAAAGTGACTACCGACAGTCGCTCATTTGTATAACGTCTCACGGATGACTTCTGCAACTGACCACTATCCAATAATAATATTCGCTTTAGTGGCAATGACTATAGTCCATTAATATTACTTGCTACTGTATAAAAGCATTGGAATGCATTGCATATTGAGATTATCTATTTATTATACTTGAAGACTATTAATCAGGATTTTGGACTGGTCACAGTATGAACCAGTACTCTAAGAAACCAAAGACATATTTAAAGCTTCTGACTAACTTAAGTCAACCATACTAACAATACTGGATTTTAGTAAGATATGTCACTTTAAAAGAATATATTTTTCTGCATGTTTCATCTTTTCGAGTTTTTGTATTCTTTAAACTCAACCAGTGTGTTAGCAGGTAATCTCTTTTTCTCATGGGAATACTATCTTTTTCAGAATTCCCACAGGGAGTGGTAACAGTAGGACTGATAGGATGAAAGGAAATAACACATAAGATTATAATGAGTATGAAGAGTATTTTGCATTTTGTGATTAAATCAATTGTTAAAACAGACAATTTGATTATTACACATCCTGTCGACTTACATAAGATTGCTACCAGTCACAGGTGTGGAAGCAATGATTTCTATGTCAAACCTGCAAAACTATAAGCTTTGCGTGAACTGAATTCAATCTGTCTGGAAGTACGGCAAGTATATTGCTTCCAGAGGAAAATTTAAACTGAAAAAAAAATCACATTCAAACATAATGTAGAAATTGATAGCCATATATTTCGACAGAATGCACAGTATTATATCAAGAGTTTCTGCACTTTATTATTCAATGGCTACGTGTGTTTTAAATCTTGGAAATTCGACACATACTCCACAAGAGCCACAAACTAAATACAAATGTACAACTATAAATAAACAAACACACAAAAAAACCAGACATCTATACTGAATGCCCAGGGGTAGTCCTAGTTTGCAATGACAAGTGTTTAAGTAATTTAAAACTCATTATAAATTGTGACATAATGCATTTAAGGATATTTAATACTCTATAATAGTTTATACGTTTAAAATAGTTATTTTCAGGGAATTAACAATTATAGACATTTTAAATCAAATTCTCTCCTTCTACTCACCATTTATTCGAGAGAACATTTTATAATAATATTTGTATCTACTGTGGATTTTAAACTGAATGCTCTACTGCTGTGAGCATTAACGTTCATTTTGCAAAGCAGTTTTCTTCACTTATTTGTGTAAATATGAAATAAATTCTTTCAGGAAATTGCATTATAAATTCCCTGTGATTCTTCTCTCCTGTCCATTACCTACATATAGATTTCTTCTGAAGAATCTGTAATAAAACAAAAGAAAATTATTATTGTTTAAAGCTGAATGATGTTTATCAAAATCAAACTGATAGAAGTGTAGATATGAGATAAAAGACCAAAAACCTTGCTACATCCAATGACCAGAGATGTTATTAGGATCACACTAATACTTTGCACCTGACCCAGGATACTGCTACACTGTACTATAATTATGTTGGCGAGGCCAACGAGTGTTTTTTCCTATACAATGTACCAGGCAAGGTTTAAGGGAAGACAGAGAGAAAAAGAGGGTGAAAGTCAGAGGGACCGGTAAGAAAGAGATGTTGATCATGACAAAGACAGAAATTGAGTGGGAAGGAAATACAAATTTGGGATACTTAGATTGCAGATCAGGTATCGAATAGGTCAGACTTTCTCTTCTTCGCTGTCCAACATTTGCCCAGTGTTAATTAAGCATCTGGAAATTTAATAACAATTATGTTATTACTTTGCATGAGTTAAATAAAAACATTTTTGTTCAAGTTAAATAAAGTACCATAGATATAATACTATAGCCAGTGAATTATGGAACGGAAAATAGGAAATTTATTCTTCAGCTCCAAAACTTTCAGGAAACAGTTTCTGTTAGTACAGATATAGAATATTTTCCCTTCCACCTACATGATCCCACTCCAGTAGGAAAGTTGTAGGATTAGTTGTATTCAAAATAAAAGTGACTACCGACAGTCGCTCATTTGTATAACGTCTCACGGATGACTTCTGCAACTGACCACTATCCAATAATAATATTCGCTTTAGTGGCAATGACTATAGTCCATTAATATTACTTGCTACTGTATAAAAGCATTGGAATGCATTGCATATTGAGATTATCTATTTATTATACTTGAAGACTATTAATCAGGATTTTGGACTGGTCACAGTATGAACCAGTACTCTAAGAAACCAAAGACATATTTAAAGCTTCTGACTAACTTAAGTCAACCATACTAACAATACTGGATTTTAGTAAGATATGTCACTTTAAAAGAATATATTTTTCTGCATGTTTCATCTTTTCGAGTTTTTGTATTCTTTAAACTCAACCAGTGTGTTAGCAGGTAATCTCTTTTTCTCATGGGAATACTATCTTTTTCAGAATTCCCACAGGGAGTGGTAACAGTAGGACTGATAGGATGAAAGGAAATAACACATAAGATTATAATGAGTATGAAGAGTATTTTGCATTTTGTGATTAAATCAATTGTTAAAACAGACAATTTGATTATTACACATCCTGTCGACTTACATAAGATTGCTACCAGTCACAGGTGTGGAAGCAATGATTTCTATGTCAAACCTGCAAAACTAAAAGCTTTGCGTGAACTGAATTCAATCTGTCTGGAAGTACGGCAAGTATATTGCTTCCAGAGGAAAATTTAAACTGAAAAAAAAATCACATTCAAACATAATGTAGAAATTGATAGCCATATATTTCGACAGAATGCACAGTATTATATCAAGAGTTTCTGCACTTTATTATTCAATGGCTACGTGTGTTTTAAATCTTGGAAATTCGACACATACTCCACAAGAGCCACAAACTAAATACAAATGTACAACTATAAATAAACAAACACACAAAAAAACCAGACATCTATACTGAATGCCCAGGGGTAGTCCTAGTTTGCAATGACAAGTGTTTAAGTAATTTAAAACTCATTATAAATTGTGACATAATTCATTTAAGGATATTTAATACTCTATAATAGTTTATACGTTTAAAATAGTTATTTTCAGGGAATTAACAATTATAGACATTTTAAATCAAATTCTCTCCTTCTACTCACCATTTATTCGAGAGAACATTTTATAATAATATTTGTATCTACTGTGGATTTTAAACTGAATGCTCTACTGCTGTGAGCATTAACGTTCATTTTGCAAAGCAGTTTTCTTCACTTATTTGTGTAAATATGAAATAAATTCTTTCAGGAAATTGCATTATAAATTCCCTGTGATTCTTCTCTCCTGTCCATTACCTACATATAGATTTCTTCTGAAGAATCTGTAATAAAACAAAAGAAAATTATTATTGTTTAAAGCTGAATGATGTTTATCAAAATCAAACTGATAGAAGTGTAGATATGAGATAAAAGACCAAAAACCTTGCTACATCCAATGACCAGAGATGTTATTAGGATCACACTAATACTTTGCACCTGACCCAGGATACTGCTACACTGTACTATAATTATGTTGGCGAGGCCAACGAGTGTTTTTTCCTATACAATGTACCAGGCAAGGTTTAAGGGAAGACAGAGAGAAAAAGAGGGTGAAAGTCAGAGGGACCGGTAAGAAAGAGATGTTGATCATGACAAAGACAGAAATTGAGTGGGAAGGAAATACAAATTTGGGATACTTAGATTGCAGATCAGGTATCGAATAGGTCAGACTTTCTCTTCTTCGCTGTCCAACATTTGCCCAGTGTTAATTAAGCATCTGGAAATTTAATAACAATTATGTTATTACTTTGCATGAGTTAAATAAAAACATTTTTGTTCAAGTTAAATAAAGTACCATAGATATAATACTATAGCCAGTGAATTATGGAACGGAAAATAGGAAATTTATTCTTCAGCTCCAAAACTTTCAGGAAACAGTTTCTGTTAGTACAGATATAGAATATTTTCCCTTCCACCTACATGATCCCACTCCAGTAGGAAAGTTGTAGGATTAGTTGTATTCAAAATAAAAGTGACTACCGACAGTCGCTCATTTGTATAACGTCTCACGGATGACTTCTGCAACTGACCACTATCCAATAATAATATTCGCTTTAGTGGCAATGACTATAGTCCATTAATATTACTTGCTACTGTATAAAAGCATTGGAATGCATTGCATATTGAGATTATCTATTTATTATACTTGAAGACTATTAATCAGGATTTTGGACTGGTCACAGTATGAACCAGTACTCTAAGAAACCAAAGACATATTTAAAGCTTCTGACTAACTTAAGTCAACCATACTAACAATACTGGATTTTAGTAAGATATGTCACTTTAAAAGAATATATTTTTCTGCATGTTTCATCTTTTCGAGTTTTTGTATTCTTTAAACTCAACCAGTGTGTTAGCAGGTAATCTCTTTTTCTCATGGGAATACTATCTTTTTCAGAATTCCCACAGGGAGTGGTAACAGTAGGACTGATAGGATGAAAGGAAATAACACATAAGATTATAATGAGTATGAAGAGTATTTTGCATTTTGTGATTAAATCAATTGTTAAAACAGACAATTTGATTATTACACATCCTGTCGACTTACATAAGATTGCTACCAGTCACAGGTGTGGAAGCAATGATTTCTATGTCAAACCTGCAAAACTAAAAGCTTTGCGTGAACTGAATTCAATCTGTCTGGAAGTACGGCAAGTATATTGCTTCCAGAGGAAAATTTAAACTGAAAAAAAAATCACATTCAAACATAATGAAGAAATTGATAGCCATATATTTCGACAGAATGCACAGTATTATATCAAGAGTTTCTGCACTTTATTATTCAATGGCTACGTGTGTTTTAAATCTTGGAAATTCGACACATACTCCACAAGAGCCACAAACTAAATACAAATGTACAACTATAAATAAACAAACACACAAAAAAACCAGACATCTATACTGAATGCCCAGGGGTAGTCCTAGTTTGCAATGACAAGTGTTTAAGTAATTTAAAATCATTATAAATTGTGACATAATGCATTTAAGGATATTTAATACTCTATAATAGTTTATACGTTTAAAATAGTTATTTTCAGGGAATTAACAATTATAGACATTTTAAATCAAATTCTCTCCTTCTACTCACCATTTATTCGAGAGAACATTTTATAATAATATTTGTATCTACTGTGGATTTTAAACTGAATGCTCTACTGCTGTGAGCATTAACGTTCATTTTGCAAAGCAGTTTTCTTCACTTATTTGTGTAAATATGAAATAAATTCTTTCAGGAAATTGCATTATAAATTCCCTGTGATTCTTCTCTCCTGTCCATTACCTACATATAGATTTCTTCTGAAGAATCTGTAATAAAACAAAAGAAAATTATTATTGTTTAAAGCTGAATGATGTTTATCAAAATCAAACTGATAGAAGTGTAGATATGAGATAAAAGACCAAAAACCTTGCTACATCCAATGACCAGAGATGTTATTAGGATCACACTAATACTTTGCACCTGACCCAGGATACTGCTACACTGTACTATAATTATGTTGGCGAGGCCAACGAGTGTTTTTTCCTATACAATGTACCAGGCAAGGTTTAAGGGAAGACAGAGAGAAAAAGAGGGTGAAAGTCAGAGGGACCGGTAAGAAAGAGATGTTGATCATGACAAAGACAGAAATTGAGTGGGAAGGAAATACAAATTTGGGATACTTAGATTGCAGATCAGGTATCGAATAGGTCAGACTTTCTCTTCTTCGCTGTCCAACATTTGCCCAGTGTTAATTAAGCATCTGGAAATTTAATAACAATTATGTTATTACTTTGCATGAGTTAAATAAAAACATTTTTGTTCAAGTTAAATAAAGTACCATAGATATAATACTATAGCCAGTGAATTATGGAACGGAAAATAGGAAATTTATTCTTCAGCTCCAAAACTTTCAGGAAACAGTTTCTGTTAGTACAGATATAGAGTATTTTCCCTTCCACCTACATGATCCCACTCCAGTAGGAAAGTTGTAGGATTAGTTGTATTCAAAATAAAAGTGACTACCGACAGTCGCTCATTTGTATAACGTCTCACGGATGACTTCTGCAACTGACCACTATCCAATAATAATATTCGCTTTAGTGGCAATGACTATAGTCCATTAATATTACTTGCTACTGTATAAAAGCATTGGAATGCATTGCATATTGAGATTATCTATTTATTATACTTGAAGACTATTAATCAGGATTTTGGACTGGTCACAGTATGAACCAGTACTCTAAGAAACCAAAGACATATTTAAAGCTTCTGACTAACTTAAGTCAACCATACTAACAATACTGGATTTTAGTAAGATATGTCACTTTAAAAGAATATATTTTTCTGCATGTTTCATCTTTTCGAGTTTTTGTATTCTTTAAACTCAACCAGTGTGTTAGCAGGTAATCTCTTTTTCTCATGGGAATACTATCTTTTTCAGAATTCCCACAGGGAGTGGTAACAGTAGGACTGATAGGATGAAAGGAAATAACACATAAGATTATAATGAGTATGAAGAGTATTTTGCATTTTGTGATTAAATCAATTGTTAAAACAGACAATTTGATTATTACACATCCTGTCGACTTACATAAGATTGCTACCAGTCACAGGTGTGGAAGCAATGATTTCTATGTCAAACCTGCAAAACTAAAAGCTTTGCGTGAACTGAATTCAATCTGTCTGGAAGTACGGCAAGTATATTGCTTCCAGAGGAAAATTTAAACTGAAAAAAAAATCACATTCAAACATAATGTAGAAATTGATAGCCATATATTTCGACAGAATGCACAGTATTATATCAAGAGTTTCTGCACTTTATTATTCAATGGCTACGTGTGTTTTAAATCTTGGAAATTCGACACATACTCCACAAGAGCCACAAACTAAATACAAATGTACAACTATAAATAAACAAACACACTAAAAACCAGACATCTATACTGAATGCCCAGGGGTAGTCCTAGTTTGCAATGACAAGTGTTTAAGTAATTTAAAACTCATTATAAATTGTGACATAATGCATTTAAGGATATTTAATACTCTATAATAGTTTATACGTTTAAAATAGTTGTTTTCAGGGAATTAACAATTATAGACATTTTGAAT
The DNA here is from genome assembly GCA_964059195.1 of Ectobius pallidus. NCBI lineage: Eukaryota > Metazoa > Arthropoda > Insecta > Blattodea > Ectobiidae > Ectobius > Ectobius pallidus. The sequence continues at coordinate 17,886,261 of CAXKWD010000007.1, forward strand.
CAAATGCTCTCCTTCTACTCACCATTTATTCGAGAGAAACATTTTATAATAATATTTGTATCTACTGTGGATTTTAAACCGGTCATGAAAACCACCAATAACGGCCGTGGGTGTCGGCATGCTGACCACATGCCCCCCAATCCTGCCATCTGCCTACGGGAGATGACGCAGCGGTCGGGTGGTAGGCCAAGTCCCTCCAGGGATGTAGCGCCACGGAGTTTAGTTTAGTTTAGTGGATTTTAAACTGAATGCTCTACTGCTGTGAGCATTAACGTTCATTTTGCAAAGCAGTTTTCTTCACTTATTTGTGTAAATATGAAATAAATTCTTTCAGGAAATTCCATTATAAATTCCCTGTGATTCTTCTCTCCTGTCCATTACCTACATATAGATTTCTTCTGAAGAATCTGTAATAAAACAAAAGAAAATTATTATTGTTTAAAGCTGAATGATGTTTATCAAAATCAAACTGATAGAAGTGTAGATATGAGATAAAAGACCAAAAACCTTGCTACATCCAATGACCAGAGATGTTATTAGGATCACACTAATACTTTGCACCTGACCCAGGATACTGCTACACTGTACTATAATTATGTTGGCGAGGCCAACGAGTGTTTTTTCCTATACAATGTACCAGGCAAGGTTTAAGGGAAGACAGAGAGAAAGAGAGGGTGAGAGTCAGAGGGACCGGTAAAAAAGAGAAGTTGATCATGACAAAGACAGAAATTGAGTGGGAAGGAAATACAAATTTGGGATACTTAGATTGCAGATCAGGTATCGAATAGGTCAGACTTTCTCTTCTTCGCTGTCCAACATTTGCCCAGTGTTAATTAAGCATCTGGAAATTTAATAACAATTATGTTATTACTTTGCATGAGTTAAATAAAAACATTTTTGTTCAAGTTGAATAAAGTACCATAGATATAATACTATAGCCAGTGAATTATGGAACGGAAAATAGGAAATTTATTCTTCAGCTCCAAAACTTTCAGGAAACAGTTTCTGTTAGTACAGATATAGAATATTTTCCCTTCCACCTACATGATCCCACTCCAGTAGGAAAGTTGTAGGATTAGTTGTATTCAAAATAAAAGTGACTACCGACAGTCGCTCATTTGTATAACGTCTCACGGATGACTTCTGCAACTGACCACTATCCAATAATAATATTCGCTTTAGTGGCAATGACTATAGTCCATTAATATTACTTGCTACTGTATAAAAGCATTGGAATGCATTGCATATTGAGATTATCTATTTATTATACTTGAAGACTATTAATCAGGATTTTGGACTGGTCACAGTATGAACCAGTACTCTAAGAAACCAAAGACATATTTAAAGCTTCTGACTAACTTAAGTCAACCATACTAACAATACTGGATTTTAGTAAGATATGTCACTTTAAAAGAATATATTTTTCTGCATGTTTCATCTTTTCGAGTTTTTGTATTCTTTAAACTCAACCAGTGTGTTAGCAGGTAATCTCTTTTTCTCATGGGAATACTATCTTTTTCAGAATTCCCACAGGGTGTGGTAACAGTAGGACTGATAGGATGAAAGGAAACAACACATAAGATTATAATGAGTATGAAGAGTATTTTGCATTTTGTGATTAAATCAATTGTTAAAACAGACAATTTGATTATTACACATCCTGTCGACTTACATAAGATTGCTACCAGTCACAGGTGTGGAAGCAATGATTTCTATGTCAAACCTGCAAAACTAAAAGCTTTGCGTGAACTGAATTCAATCTGTCTGGAAGTACGGCAAGTATATTGCTTCCAGAGGAAAATTTAAACTGAAAGAAAAATCACATTCAAACATAATGTAGAAATTGATAGCCATATATTTCGACAGAATGCACAGTATTATATCAAGAGTTTCTGCACTTTATTATTCAATGGCTACGTGTGTTTTAAATCTTGGAAATTCGACACATACTCCACAAGAGCCACAAACTAAATACAAATGTACAACTATAAATAAACAAACACACAAAAAAACCAGACATCTATACTGAATGCCCAGGGGTAGTCCTAGTTTGCAATGACAAGTGTTTAAGTAATTTAAAACTCATTATAAATTGTGACATAATGCATTTAAGGATATTTAATACTCTATAATAGTTTATACGTTTAAAATAGTTATTTTCAGGGAATTAACAATTATAGACATTTTAAATCAAATTCTCTCCTTCTACTCACCATTTATTCGAGAGAACATTTTATAATAATATTTGTATCTACTGTGGATTTTAAACTGAATGCTCTACTGCTGTGAGCATTAACGTTCATTTTGCAAAGCAGTTTTCTTCACTTATTTGTGTAAATATGAAATAAATTCTTTCAGGAAATTGCATTATAAATTCCCTGTGATTCTTCTCTCCTGTCCATTACCTACATATAGATTTCTTCTGAAGAATCTGTAATAAAACAAAAGAAAATTATTATTGTTTAAAGCTGAATGATGTTTATCAAAATCAAACTGATAGAAGTGTAGATATGAGATAAAAGACCAAAAACCTTGCTACATCCAATGACCAGAGATGTTATTAGGATCACACTAATACTTTGCACCTGACCCAGGATACTGCTACACTGTACTATAATTATGTTGGCGAGGCCAACGAGTGTTTTTTCCTATACAATGTACCAGGCAAGGTTTAAGGGAAGACAGAGAGAAAAAGAGGGTGAAAGTCAGAGGGACCGGTAAGAAAGAGATGTTGATCATGACAAAGACAGAAATTGAGTGGGAAGGAAATACAAATTTGGGATACTTAGATTGCAGATCAGGTATCGAATAGGTCAGACTTTCTCTTCTTCGCTGTCCAACATTTGCCCAGTGTTAATTAAGCATCTGGAAATTTAATAACAATTATGTTATTACTTTGCATGAGTTAAATAAAAACATTTTTGTTCAAGTTAAATAAAGTACCATAGATATAATACTATAGCCAGTGAATTATGGAACGGAAAATAGGAAATTTATTCTTCAGCTCCAAAACTTTCAGGAAACAGTTTCTGTTAGTACAGATATAGAATATTTTCCCTTCCACCTACATGATCCCACTCCAGTAGGAAAGTTGTAGGATTAGTTGTATTCAAAATAAAAGTGACTACCGACAGTCGCTCATTTGTATAACGTCTCACGGATGACTTCTGCAACTGACCACTATCCAATAATAATATTCGCTTTAGTGGCAATGACTATAGTCCATTAATATTACTTGCTACTGTATAAAAGCATTGGAATGCATTGCATATTGAGATTATCTATTTATTATACTTGAAGACTATTAATCAGGATTTTGGACTGGTCACAGTATGAACCAGTACTCTAAGAAACCAAAGACATATTTAAAGCTTCTGACTAACTTAAGTCAACCATACTAACAATACTGGATTTTAGTAAGATATGTCACTTTAAAAGAATATATTTTTCTGCATGTTTCATCTTTTCGAGTTTTTGTATTCTTTAAACTCAACCAGTGTGTTAGCAGGTAATCTCTTTTTCTCATGGGAATACTATCTTTTTCAGAATTCCCACAGGGAGTGGTAACAGTAGGACTGATAGGATGAAAGGAAATAACACATAAGATTATAATGAGTATGAAGAGTATTTTGCATTTTGTGATTAAATCAATTGTTAAAACAGACAATTTGATTATTACACATCCTGTCGACTTACATAAGATTGCTACCAGTCACAGGTGTGGAAGCAATGATTTCTATGTCAAACCTGCAAAACTAAAAGCTTTGCGTGAACTGAATTCAATCTGTCTGGAAGTACGGCAAGTATATTGCTTCCAGAGGAAAATTTAAACTGAAAAAAAAATCACATTCAAACATAATGTAGAAATTGATAGCCATATATTTCGACAGAATGCACAGTATTATATCAAGAGTTTCTGCACTTTATTATTCAATGGCTACGTGTGTTTTAAATCTTGGAAATTCGACACATACTCCACAAGAGCCACAAACTAAATACAAATGTACAACTATAAATAAACAAACACACAAAAAACCAGACATCTATACTGAATGCCCAGGGGTAGTCCTAGTTTGCAATGACAAGTGTTTAAGTAATTTAAAACTCATTATAAATTGTGACATAATTCATTTAAGGATATTTAATACTCTATAATAGTTTATACGTTTAAAATAGTTATTTTCAGGGAATTAACAATTATAGACATTTTAAATCAAATTCTCTCCTTCTACTCACCATTTATTCGAGAGAACATTTTATAATAATATTTGTATCTACTGTGGATTTTAAACTGAATGCTCTACTGCTGTGAGCATTAACGTTCATTTTGCAAAGCAGTTTTCTTCACTTATTTGTGTAAATATGAAATAAATTCTTTCAGGAAATTGCATTATAAATTCCCTGTGATTCTTCTCTCCTGTCCATTACCTACATATAGATTTCTTCTGAAGAATCTGTAATAAAACAAAAGAAAATTATTATTGTTTAAAGCTGAATGATGTTTATCAAAATCAAACTGATAGAAGTGTAGATATGAGATAAAAGACCAAAAACCTTGCTACATCCAATGACCAGAGATGTTATTAGGATCACACTAATACTTTGCACCTGACCCAGGATACTGCTACACTGTACTATAATTATGTTGGCGAGGCCAACGAGTGTTTTTTCCTATACAATGTACCAGGCAAGGTTTAAGGGAAGACAGAGAGAAAAAGAGGGTGAAAGTCAGAGGGACCGGTAAGAAAGAGATGTTGATCATGACAAAGACAGAAATTGAGTGGGAAGGAAATACAAATTTGGGATACTTAGATTGCAGATCAGGTATCGAATAGGTCAGACTTTCTCTTCTTCGCTGTCCAACATTTGCCCAGTGTTAATTAAGCATCTGGAAATTTAATAACAATTATGTTATTACTTTGCATGAGTTAAATAAAAACATTTTTGTTCAAGTTAAATAAAGTACCATAGATATAATACTATAGCCAGTGAATTATGGAACGGAAAATAGGAAATTTATTCTTCAGCTCCAAAACTTTCAGGAAACAGTTTCTGTTAGTACAGATATAGAATATTTTCCCTTCCACCTACATGATCCCACTCCAGTAGGAAAGTTGTAGGATTAGTTGTATTCAAAATAAAAGTGACTACCGACAGTCGCTCATTTGTATAACGTCTCACGGATGACTTCTGCAACTGACCACTATCCAATAATAATATTCGCTTTAGTGGCAATGACTATAGTCCATTAATATTACTTGCTACTGTATAAAAGCATTGGAATGCATTGCATATTGAGATTATCTATTTATTATACTTGAAGACTATTAATCAGGATTTTGGACTGGTCACAGTATGAACCAGTACTCTAAGAAACCAAAGACATATTTAAAGCTTCTGACTAACTTAAGTCAACCATACTAACAATACTGGATTTTAGTAAGATATGTCACTTTAAAAGAATATATTTTTCTGCATGTTTCATCTTTTCGAGTTTTTGTATTCTTTAAACTCAACCAGTGTGTTAGCAGGTAATCTCTTTTTCTCATGGGAATACTATCTTTTTCAGAATTCCCACAGGGAGTGGTAACAGTAGGACTGATAGGATGAAAGGAAATAACACATAAGATTATAATGAGTATGAAGAGTATTTTGCATTTTGTGATTAAATCAATTGTTAAAACAGACAATTTGATTATTACACATCCTGTCGACTTACATAAGATTGCTACCAGTCACAGGTGTGGAAGCAATGATTTCTATGTCAAACCTGCAAAACTAAAAGCTTTGCGTGAACTGAATTCAATCTGTCTGGAAGTACGGCAAGTATATTGCTTCCAGAGGAAAATTTAAACTGAAAAAAAAATCACATTCAAACATAATGAAGAAATTGATAGCCATATATTTCGACAGAATGCACAGTATTATATCAAGAGTTTCTGCACTTTATTATTCAATGGCTACGTGTGTTTTAAATCTTGGAAATTCGACACATACTCCACAAGAGCCACAAACTAAATACAAATGTACAACTATAAATAAACAAACACACAAAAAAACCAGACATCTATACTGAATGCCCAGGGGTAGTCCTAGTTTGCAATGACAAGTGTTTAAGTAATTTAAAATCATTATAAATTGTGACATAATGCATTTAAGGATATTTAATACTCTATAATAGTTTATACGTTTAAAATAGTTATTTTCAGGGAATTAACAATTATAGACATTTTAAATCAAATTCTCTCCTTCTACTCACCATTTATTCGAGAGAACATTTTATAATAATATTTGTATCTACTGTGGATTTTAAACTGAATGCTCTACTGCTGTGAGCATTAACGTTCATTTTGCAAAGCAGTTTTCTTCACTTATTTGTGTAAATATGAAATAAATTCTTTCAGGAAATTGCATTATAAATTCCCTGTGATTCTTCTCTCCTGTCCATTACCTACATATAGATTTCTTCTGAAGAATCTGTAATAAAACAAAAGAAAATTATTATTGTTTAAAGCTGAATGATGTTTATCAAAATCAAACTGATAGAAGTGTAGATATGAGATAAAAGACCAAAAACCTTGCTACATCCAATGACCAGAGATGTTATTAGGATCACACTAATACTTTGCACCTGACCCAGGATACTGCTACACTGTACTATAATTATGTTGGCGAGGCCAACGAGTGTTTTTTCCTATACAATGTACCAGGCAAGGTTTAAGGGAAGACAGAGAGAAAAAGAGGGTGAAAGTCAGAGGGACCGGTAAGAAAGAGATGTTGATCATGACAAAGACAGAAATTGAGTGGGAAGGAAATACAAATTTGGGATACTTAGATTGCAGATCAGGTATCGAATAGGTCAGACTTTCTCTTCTTCGCTGTCCAACATTTGCCCAGTGTTAATTAAGCATCTGGAAATTTAATAACAATTATGTTATTACTTTGCATGAGTTAAATAAAAACATTTTTGTTCAAGTTAAATAAAGTACCATAGATATAATACTATAGCCAGTGAATTATGGAACGGAAAATAGGAAATTTATTCTTCAGCTCCAAAACTTTCAGGAAACAGTTTCTGTTAGTACAGATATAGAGTATTTTCCCTTCCACCTACATGATCCCACTCCAGTAGGAAAGTTGTAGGATTAGTTGTATTCAAAATAAAAGTGACTACCGACAGTCGCTCATTTGTATAACGTCTCACGGATGACTTCTGCAACTGACCACTATCCAATAATAATATTCGCTTTAGTGGCAATGACTATAGTCCATTAATATTACTTGCTACTGTATAAAAGCATTGGAATGCATTGCATATTGAGATTATCTATTTATTATACTTGAAGACTATTAATCAGGATTTTGGACTGGTCACAGTATGAACCAGTACTCTAAGAAACCAAAGACATATTTAAAGCTTCTGACTAACTTAAGTCAACCATACTAACAATACTGGATTTTAGTAAGATATGTCACTTTAAAAGAATATATTTTTCTGCATGTTTCATCTTTTCGAGTTTTTGTATTCTTTAAACTCAACCAGTGTGTTAGCAGGTAATCTCTTTTTCTCATGGGAATACTATCTTTTTCAGAATTCCCACAGGGAGTGGTAACAGTAGGACTGATAGGATGAAAGGAAATAACACATAAGATTATAATGAGTATGAAGAGTATTTTGCATTTTGTGATTAAATCAATTGTTAAAACAGACAATTTGATTATTACACATCCTGTCGACTTACATAAGATTGCTACCAGTCACAGGTGTGGAAGCAATGATTTCTATGTCAAACCTGCAAAACTAAAAGCTTTGCGTGAACTGAATTCAATCTGTCTGGAAGTACGGCAAGTATATTGCTTCCAGAGGAAAATTTAAACTGAAAAAAAAATCACATTCAAACATAATGTAGAAATTGATAGCCATATATTTCGACAGAATGCACAGTATTATATCAAGAGTTTCTGCACTTTATTATTCAATGGCTACGTGTGTTTTAAATCTTGGAAATTCGACACATACTCCACAAGAGCCACAAACTAAATACAAATGTACAACTATAAATAAACAAACACACTAAAAACCAGACATCTATACTGAATGCCCAGGGGTAGTCCTAGTTTGCAATGACAAGTGTTTAAGTAATTTAAAACTCATTATAAATTGTGACATAATGCATTTAAGGATATTTAATACTCTATAATAGTTTATACGTTTAAAATAGTTGTTTTCAGGGAATTAACAATTATAGACATTTTGAATCAAATGCTCTCCTTCTACTCACCATTTATTCGAGAGAAACATTTTATAATAATATTTGTATCTACTGTGGATTTTAAACCGGTCATGAAAACCACCAATAACGGCCGTGGGTGTCGGCATGCTGACCACATGCCCCCCAATCCTGCCATCTGCCTACGGGAGATGACGCAGCGGTCGGGTGGTAGGCCAAGTCCCTCCAGGGATGTAGCGCCACGGAGTTTAGTTTAGTTTAGTGGATTTTAAACTGAATGCTCTACTGCTGTGAGCATTAACGTTCATTTTGCAAAGCAGTTTTCTTCACTTATTTGTGTAAATATGAAATAAATTCTTTCAGGAAATTCCATTATAAATTCCCTGTGATTCTTCTCTCCTGTCCATTACCTACATATAGATTTCTTCTGAAGAATCTGTAATAAAACAAAAGAAAATTATTATTGTTTAAAGCTGAATGATGTTTATCAAAATCAAACTGATAGAAGTGTAGATATGAGATAAAAGACCAAAAACCTTGCTACATCCAATGACCAGAGATGTTATTAGGATCACACTAATACTTTGCACCTGACCCAGGATACTGCTACACTGTACTATAATTATGTTGGCGAGGCCAACGAGTGTTTTTTCCTATACAATGTACCAGGCAAGGTTTAAGGGAAGACAGAGAGAAAGAGAGGGTGAGAGTCAGAGGGACCGGTAAAAAAGAGAAGTTGATCATGACAAAGACAGAAATTGAGTGGGAAGGAAATACAAATTTGGGATACTTAGATTGCAGATCAGGTATCGAATAGGTCAGACTTTCTCTTCTTCGCTGTCCAACATTTGCCCAGTGTTAATTAAGCATCTGGAAATTTAATAACAATTATGTTATTACTTTGCATGAGTTAAATAAAAACATTTTTGTTCAAGTTGAATAAAGTACCATAGATATAATACTATAGCCAGTGAATTATGGAACGGAAAATAGGAAATTTATTCTTCAGCTCCAAAACTTTCAGGAAACAGTTTCTGTTAGTACAGATATAGAATATTTTCCCTTCCACCTACATGATCCCACTCCAGTAGGAAAGTTGTAGGATTAGTTGTATTCAAAATAAAAGTGACTACCGACAGTCGCTCATTTGTATAACGTCTCACGGATGACTTCTGCAACTGACCACTATCCAATAATAATATTCGCTTTAGTGGCAATGACTATAGTCCATTAATATTACTTGCTACTGTATAAAAGCATTGGAATGCATTGCATATTGAGATTATCTATTTATTATACTTGAAGACTATTAATCAGGATTTTGGACTGGTCACAGTATGAACCAGTACTCTAAGAAACCAAAGACATATTTAAAGCTTCTGACTAACTTAAGTCAACCATACTAACAATACTGGATTTTAGTAAGATATGTCACTTTAAAAGAATATATTTTTCTGCATGTTTCATCTTTTCGAGTTTTTGTATTCTTTAAACTCAACCAGTGTGTTAGCAGGTAATCTCTTTTTCTCATGGGAATACTATCTTTTTCAGAATTCCCACAGGGTGTGGTAACAGTAGGACTGATAGGATGAAAGGAAACAACACATAAGATTATAATGAGTATGAAGAGTATTTTGCATTTTGTGATTAAATCAATTGTTAAAACAGACAATTTGATTATTACACATCCTGTCGACTTACATAAGATTGCTACCAGTCACAGGTGTGGAAGCAATGATTTCTATGTCAAACCTGCAAAACTAAAAGCTTTGCGTGAACTGAATTCAATCTGTCTGGAAGTACGGCAAGTATATTGCTTCCAGAGGAAAATTTAAACTGAAAGAAAAATCACATTCAAACATAATGTAGAAATTGATAGCCATATATTTCGACAGAATGCACAGTATTATATCAAGAGTTTCTGCACTTTATTATTCAATGGCTACGTGTGTTTTAAATCTTGGAAATTCGACACATACTCCACAAGAGCCACAAACTAAATACAAATGTACAACTATAAATAAACAAACACACAAAAAAACCAGACATCTATACTGAATGCCCAGGGGTAGTCCTAGTTTGCAATGACAAGTGTTTAAGTAATTTAAAACTCATTATAAATTGTGACATAATGCATTTAAGGATATTTAATACTCTATAATAGTTTATACGTTTAAAATAGTTGTTTTCAGGGAATTAACAATTATAGACATTTTAAATCAAATTCTCTCCTTCTACTCACCATTTATTCGAGAGAACATTATATAATAATATTTGTATCTACTGTGGATTTTAAACTGAATGCTCTACTGCTGTGAGCATTAACGTTCATTTTGCAAAGCAGTTTTCTTCACTTATTTGTGTAAATATGAAATAAATTCTTTCAGGAAATTGCATTATAAATTCCCTGTGATTCTTCTCTCCTGTCCATTACCTACATATAGATTTCTTCTGAAGAATCTGTAATAAAACAAAAGAAAATTATTATTGTTTAAAGCTGAATGATGTTTATCAAAATCAAACTGATAGAAGTGTAGATATGAGATAAAAGACCAAAAACCTTGCTACATCCAATGACCAGAGATGTTATTAGGATCACACTAATACTTTGCACCTGACCCAGGATACTGCTACACTGTACTATAATTATGTTGGCGAGGCCAACGAGTGTTTTTTCCTATACAATGTACCAGGCAAGGTTTAAGGGAAGACAGAGAGAAAAAGAGGGTGAAAGTCAGAGGGACCGGTAAGAAAGAGATGTTGATCATGACAAAGACAGAAATTGAGTGGGAAGGAAATACAAATTTGGGATACTTAGATTGCAGATCAGGTATCGAATAGGTCAGACTTTCTCTTCTTCGCTGTCCAACATTTGCCCAGTGTTAATTAAGCATCTGGAAATTTAATAACAATTATGTTATTACTTTGCATGAGTTAAATAAAAACATTTTTGTTCAAGTTAAATAAAGTACCATAGATATAATACTATAGCCAGTGAATTATGGAACGGAAAATAGGAAATTTATTCTTCAGCTCCAAAACTTTCAGGAAACAGTTTCTGTTAGTACAGATATAGAATATTTTCCCTTCCACCTACATGATCCCACTCCAGTAGGAAAGTTGTAGGATTAGTTGTATTCAAAATAAAAGTGACTACCGACAGTCGCTCATTTGTATAACGTCTCACGGATGACTTCTGCAACTGACCACTATCCAATAATAATATTCGCTTTAGTGGCAATGACTATAGTCCATTAATATTACTTGCTACTGTATAAAAGCATTGGAATGCATTGCATATTGAGATTATCTATTTATTATACTTGAAGACTATTAATCAGGATTTTGGACTGGTCACAGTATGAACCAGTACTCTAAGAAACCAAAGACATATTTAAAGCTTCTGACTAACTTAAGTCAACCATACTAACAATACTGGATTTTAGTAAGATATGTCACTTTAAAAGAATATATTTTTCTGCATGTTTCATCTTTTCGAGTTTTTGTATTCTTTAAACTCAACCAGTGTGTTAGCAGGTAATCTCTTTTTCTCATGGGAATACTATCTTTTTCAGAATTCCCACAGGGAGTGGTAACAGTAGGACTGATAGGATGAAAGGAAATAACACATAAGATTATAATGAGTATGAAGAGTATTTTGCATTTTGTGATTAAATCAATTGTTAAAACAGACAATTTGATTATTACACATCCTGTCGACTTACATAAGATTGCTACCAGTCACAGGTGTGGAAGCAATGATTTCTATGTCAAACCTGCAAAACTAAAAGCTTTGCGTGAACTGAATTCAATCTGTCTGGAAGTACGGCAAGTATATTGCTTCCAGAGGAAAATTTAAACTGAAAAAAAAATCACATTCAAACATAATGTAGAAATTGATAGCCATATATTTCTACAGAATGCACAGTATTATATCAAGAGTTTCTGCACTTTATTATTCAATGGCTACGTGTGTTTTAAATCTTGGAAATTCGACACATACTCCACAAGAGCCACAAACTAAATACAAATGTACAACTATAAATAAACAAACACACTAAAAACCAGACATCTATACTGAATTCCCAGGGGTAGTCCTAGTTTGCAATGACAAGTGTTTAAGTAATTTAAAACTCATTATAAATTGTGACATAATGCATTTAAGGATATTTAATACTCTATAATAGTTTATACGTTTAAAATAGTTGTTTTCAGGGAATTAACAATTATAGACATTTTGAATCAAATGCTCTCCTTCTACTCACCATTTATTCGAGAGAAACATTTTATAATAATATTTGTATCTATTGTGGATTTTAAACCGGTCATGAAAACCACCAATAACGGCCGTGGGTGTCGGCATGCTGACCACATGCCCCCCAATCCTGCCATCTGCCTACGGGAGATGACGCAGCGGTCGGGTGGTAGGCCAAGTCCCTCCAGGGATGTAGCGCCACGGAGTTTAGTTTAGTTTAGTGGATTTTAAACTGAATGCTCTACTGCTGTGAGCATTAACGTTCATTTTGCAAAGCAGTTTTCTTCACTTATTTGTGTAAATATGAAATAAATTCTTTCAGGAAATTCCATTATAAATTCCCTGTGATTCTTCTCTCCTGTCCATTACCTACATATAGATTTCTTCTGAAGAATCTGTAATAAAACAAAAGAAAATTATTATTGTTTAAAGCTGAATGATGTTTATCAAAATCAAACTGATAGAAGTGTAGATATGAGATAAAAGACCAAAAACCTTGCTACATCCAATGACCAGAGATGTTATTAGGATCACACTAATACTTTGCACCTGACCCAGGATACTGCTACACTGTACTATAATTATGTTGGCGAGGCCAACGAGTGTTTTTTCCTATACAATGTACCAGGCAAGGTTTAAGGGAAGACAGAGAGAAAGAGAGGGTGAGAGTCAGAGGGACCGGTAAAAAAGAGAAGTTGATCATGACAAAGACAGAAATTGAGTGGGAAGGAAATACAAATTTGGGATACTTAGATTGCAGATCAGGTATCGAATAGGTCAGACTTTCTCTTTTTCGCTGTCCAACATTTGCCCAGTGTTAATTAAGCATCTGGAAATTTAATAACAATTATGTTATTACTTTGCATGAGTTAAATAAAAACATTTTTGTTCAAGTTGAATAAAGTACCATAGATATAATACTATAGCCAGTGAATTATGGAACGGAAAATAGGAAATTTATTCTTCAGCTCCAAAACTTTCAGGAAACAGTTTCTGTTAGTACAGATATAGAATTTAAAACTTCAGGGAATATGGGAATCCATAAAGACAGCATAAAAATGTTATTTTCCCTTCCACCTACATGATCCCACTCCAGTAGGAAAGTTGTAGGATTAGTTGTATTCAAAATAAAAGTGACTACCGACAGTCGCTCATTTGTATAACGCCTCACGGATGACTTCTGCAACTGACCACTATCCAATAATAATATTCGCTTTAGTGGCAATGACTATAGTCCATTAATATTACTTGCTACTGTATAAAAGCATTGGAATGCATTGCATATTGAGATTATCTATTTATTATACTTGATGACTAGGGACCGGATTTTTAGGTTTTTAAAAACACTTTTTTAGGTTTTCCATTAGGTGAAATAGTTTTTTTTAGGTTTTTTGTCCAAAATATCGTTTTCGGGAAGAATAATTGGTTTAATGAATTTGAATGTGCTACATAGGATTCAATACATAATACTTGTAAAGTTTAACTTAACAAAATTGACTTAAATTTGTGTAAACTTGCTTTAGGACAATATTATACAATTGAAGAAAGAAAGCATAAACAATCAAAAGAAGCAGTGAAAATAAGATTGCCTCACATTTCCTGGTTACAGTATATCACTAAATATCTTTCAAGATTTTCAACTGTGAGTTGTATTGAATGACAACGTCTGTCATATACAGCAGGTGTAACTTGGAAAACCACAGAGCAGACGTAGAAACACGCGGGGTGCAACGTCATAAAATAACCGAAGAAGAAGAAGAAGAAAAATTCGTGTCATCGCCAATACACTGCCGTAATTAACTTGATTTCATTTGTTTCGGCATAATTAACATGTCTTCTTAAAACTCACAGTGTGACCGCTCAGTATGAATAACAGGGAAGTACTAAAGGCAAACAAAAAACAAGCGCTTTAAAACACAGAAATCTATATCCTTGTTCATACAAAGCAACAATGGTTGTTCGTACGAATATTTTAAAAGGAATACGCCGGTACTCTTACGCTTCCTCTCTTGATACTGTCCATCCTAAACGACAATGGGTTGAACGAAATGCTGGTGGTATTAATTTCAACTCGACAAAAATTGTCTCTCCGCAAAATATCGATTTCTCAACTGAAAAAAAAGACAAAAAAGTAGCCTAAATTAGATATTTTAGGTTTTATATCCCGTTTAGGTATATTTAGGTTTTTATACCCCATTTAGGTATATTCAGGTGCCACAGAATTATTGTGGGTGAGTCCTATGGACATGATACGAAAAAGTGTATGAGTGCTTTTTGTTTTGAAAGTAAGGAAAAAAATAGGTAAAAACCTAAGAATCCGGTCCCTATTGATGACTATTAATCAGGATTTTGGACTGGTCACAGTATGAACCAGTACTCTAAGAAACCAAAGACTTATTTAAAGCTTCTGACTAACTTAAGTCAACCATACTAACAATACTGGATTTTAGTAAGATATGTCACTTTAAAAAAATGTATTGTTCTGCATTTTTCATCTTTTCGAGTTTTTGTATTCTTTAAACTCAACCAGTGTGTTAGCAGGTAATCTCTTTTTCTCATGGGAATACTATCTTTTTCAGAATTCCCACACAGAGTGGTAACAGTAGGACTGATAGGATGAAAGGAAACAACACATAAGATTATAATGAGTATGAAGAGTATTTTGCATTTTGTGATTAAATCAATTGTTAAAACAGACAATTTGATTATTACACATCCTGTCGACTTACATAAGATTGCTACCAGTCACAGGTGTGGAAGCAATGATTTCTATGTCAAACCTGCAAAACTAAAAGCTTTGCGTGAACTGAATTCAATCTGTCTGGAAGTACGGCAAGTATATTGCTTCCAGAGGAAAATTTAAACTGAAAAAAAAATCACATTCAAACATAATGTAGAAATTGATAGCCATATATTTCGACAGAATGCACAGTATTATATCAAGAGTTTCTGCACTTTATTATTCAATGGCTACGTGTGTTTTAAATCTTGGAAATTCGACACATACTCCACAAGAGCCACAAACTAAATACAAATGTACAACTATAAATAAACAAACACACAAAAAAACCAGACATCTATACTGAATGCCCAGGGGTAGTCCTAGTTTGCAATGACAAGTGTTTAAGTAATTTAAAACTCATTATAAATTGTGACATAATGCATTTAAGGATATTTAATACTCTATAATAGTTTATACGTTTAAAATAGTTATTTTCAGGGAATTAACAATTATAGACATTTTAAATCAAATTCTCTCCTTCTACTCACCATTTATTCGAGAGAACATTTTATAATAATATTTGTATCTACTGTGGATTTTAAACTGAATGCTCTACTGCTGTTAGAATTAACGTTCATTTTGCAAAGCAGTTTTCTTCACTTATTTGTGTAAATATGAAATAAATTCTTTCAGGAAATTGCATTATAAATTCCCTGTGATTCTTCTCTCCTGTCCATTACCTACATATAGATTTCTTCTGAAGAATCTGTAATAAAACAAAAGAAAATTATTATTGTTTAAAGCTGAATGATGTTTATCAAAATCAAACTGATAGAAGTGTAGATATGAGATAAAAGACCAAAAACCTTGCTACATCCAATGACCAGAGATGTTATTAGGATCACACTAATACTTTGCACCTGACCCAGGATACTGCTACACTGTACTATAATTATGTTGGCGAGGCCAACGAGTGTTTTTTCCTATACAATGTACCAGGCAAGGTTTAAGGGAAGACAGAGAGAAAAAGAGGGTGAAAGTCAGAGGGACCGGTAAGAAAGAGATGTTGATCATGACAAAGACAGAAATTGAGTGGGAAGGAAATACAAATTTGGGATACTTAGATTGCAGATCAGGTATCGAATAGGTCAGACTTTCTCTTCTTCGCTGTCCAACATTTGCCCAGTGTTAATTAAGCATCTGGAAATTTAATAACAATTATGTTATTACTTTGCATGAGTTAAATAAAAACATTTTTGTTCAAGTTGAATAAAGTACCATAGATATAATACTATAGCCAGTGAATTATGGAACGGAAAATAGGAAATTTATTCTTCAGCTCCAAAACTTTCAGGAAACAGTTTCTGTTAGTACAGATATAGAATATTTTCCCTTCCACCTACATGATCCCACTCCAGTAGGAAAGTTGTAGGATTAGTTGTATTCAAAATAAAAGTGACTACCGACAGTCGCTCATTTGTATAACGTCTCACGGATGACTTCTGCAACTGACCACTATCCAATAATAATATTCGCTTTAGTGGCAATGACTATAGTCCATTAATATTACTTGCTACTGTATAAAAGCATTGGAATGCATTGCATATTGAGATTATCTATTTATTATACTTGAAGACTATTAATCAGGATTTTGGACTGGTCACAGTATGAACCAGTACTCTAAGAAACCAAAGACATATTTAAAGCTTCTGACTAACTTAAGTCAACCATACTAACAATACTGGATTTTAGTAAGATATGTCACTTTAAAAGAATATATTTTTCTGCATGTTTCATCTTTTCGAGTTTTTGTATTCTTTAAACTCAACCAGTGTGTTAGCAGGTAATCTCTTTTTCTCATGGGAATACTATCTTTTTCAGAATTCCCACACAGAGTGGTAACAGTAGGACTGATAGGATGAAAGGAAATAACACATAAGATTATAATGAGTATGAAGAGTATTTTGCATTTTGTGATTAAATCAATTGTTAAAACAGACAATTTGATTATTACACATCCTGTCGACTTACATAAGATTGCTACCAGTCACAGGTGTGGAAGCAATGATTTCTATGTCAAACCTGCAAAACTATAAGCTTTGCGTGATCTGAATTCAATCTGTCTGGAAGTACGGCAAGTATATTGCTTCCAGAGGAAAATTTAAACTGAAAAAAATTCACATTCAAACATAATGTAGAAATTGATAGCCATATATTTCGACAGAATGCACAAGAGTTACTGCACTTTATTATTCAATGGCTACGTGTGTTTTAAATCTTGGAAATTCGACACATACTCCACAAGAGCCACAAGCTAAATACAAATGTACAACTATAAATAAACAAACACACAAAAAAAGCAGACATCTATACTGAATGCCCAGGGATAGTCCTAGTTTGCAATGACAAGTGTTTTTGTAATTTAAAACTCATTATAAATTGTGACATTAAGCATTTAAGGATATTTAGTACTCTATAATAGTTTATGGTCCGCCGGCGATATCTTGTGGTTAGCATCGCTGACTACAGACCGTCGGCCCGGATTCGATTCCCGGTATCTCCTCGGATTTTTCTGAGGTAGGAGGTCTGGTAGGGGTGCAGTCAGCCTCGTGATTCAAAATTGAGGAGCTACTTGATAGAGAAGTAGCGGCTCCGGTCAAGAAAACCACCATTAACGGCCGTGGGTGTCGGCATGATGACCACATGCCCCCAATCCTGCCATCTGCCTACGGGAGATGACGCAGCGGTCGGGTGGTAGGCCAAGTCCCCCCAGGGATGTAGCGCCACGTAGTTTTATAATAGTTCATACGTTTAAAATAGTTATTTTCAGGGAAATAACAGATATAGACATTTTGAATCATATGCTCACCTTCTACTCACCATTTATTCGAGGGAAACTTTTTGTAATAATTTTTGTACCTGCTGTGAATTTTAAACTGAATGAACTACTGCTGTGAGCATTAACGTTCATTTTGCAAAGCAGTTTTCTTCCCTTATTTGTGTAAATATGAAATAAATTCTTTCTGAAAATTGCATTATAAATTCCGTGTGATTCTTCTCTCTTGTCCATTACCTACTTACAGAATTCTTCAGAAGAATCTGTAAAAAACAAAAGGAAATTATTATTGTTTAAAACTGAATGATGTTTGTCAAAATCAAACTGATAGAAGTGTAGATATGAGATAAAAGACCAAAAACCTTGCTACATCCAATGACCAGAGATGTTATTAGGATCACACTAATACTTTGCACCTGACCCAGGATACTGCTACACTGTACTATAATTATGTTGGCGAGGCCAACGAGTGTTTTTTCCTATACAATGTACCAGGCAAGGTTTAAGGGAAGACAGAGAGAAAGAGAGGGTGAGAGTCAGAGGGACCGGTAAAAAAGAGAAGTTGATCATGACAAAGACAGAAATTGAGTGGGAAGGAAATACAAATTTGGGATACTTAGATTGCAGATCAGGTATCGAATAGGTCAGACTTTCTCTTCTTCGCTGTCCAACATTTGCCCAGTGTTAATTAAGCATCTGGAAATTTAATAACAATTATGTTATTACTTTGCATGAGTTAAATAAAAACATTTTTGTTCAAGTTAAATAAAGTACCATAGATATAATACTATAGCCAGTGAATTATGGAACGGAAAATAGGAAATTTATTCTTCAGCTCCAAAACTTTCAGGAAACAGTTTCTGTTAGTACAGATATAGAGTATTTTCCCTTCCACCTACATGATCCCACTCCAGTAGGAAAGTTGTAGGATTAGTTGTATTCAAAATAAAAGTGACTACCGACAGTCGCTCATTTGTATAACGTCTCACGGATGACTTCTGCAACTGACCACTATCCAATAATAATATTCGCTTTAGTGGCAATGACTATAGTCCATTAATATTACTTGCTACTGTATAAAAGCATTGGAATGCATTGCATATTGAGATTATCTATTTATTATACTTGAAGACTATTAATCAGGATTTTGAACTGGTCACAGTATGAACCAGTACTCTAAGAAACCAAAGACATATTTAAAGCTTCTGACTAACTTAAGTCAACCATACTAACAATACTGGATTTTAGTAAGATATGTCACTTTAAAAGAATATATTTTTCTGCATGTTTCATCTTTTCGAGTTTTTGTATTCTTTAAACTCAACCAGTGTGTTAGCAGGTAATCTCTTTTTCTCATGGGAATACTATCTTTTTCAGAATTCCCACAGGGAGTGGTAACAGTAGGACTGATAGGATGAAAGGAAATAACACATAAGATTATAATGAGTATGAAGAGTATTTTGCATTTTGTGATTAAATCAATTGTTAAAACAGACAATTTGATTATTACACATCCTGTCGACTTACATAAGATTGCTACCAGTCACAGGTGTGGAAGCAATGATTTCTATGTCAAACCTGCAAAACTAAAAGCTTTGCGTGAACTGAATTCAATCTGTCTGGAAGTACGGCAAGTATATTGCTTCCAGAGGAAAATTTAAACTGAAAAAAAAATCACATTCAAACATAATGTAGAAATTGATAGCCATATATTTCGACAGAATGCACAGTATTATATCAAGAGTTTCTGCACTTTATTATTCAATGGCTACGTGTGTTTTAAATCTTGGAAATTCGACACATACTCCACAAGAGCCACAAACTAAATACAAATGTACAACTATAAATAAACAAACACACTAAAAACCAGACATCTATACTGAATGCCCAGGGGTAGTCCTAGTTTGCAATGACAAGTGTTTAAGTAATTTAAAACTCATTATAAATTGTGACATAATGCATTTAAGGATATTTAATACTCTATAATAGTTTATACGTTTAAAATAGTTGTTTTCAGGGAATTAACAATTATAGACATTTTGAATCAAATGCTCTCCTTCTACTCACCATTTATTCGAGAGAAACATTTTATAATAATATTTGTATCTACTGTGGATTTTAAACCGGTCATGAAAACCACCAATAACGGCCGTGGGTGTCGGCATGCTGACCACATGCCCCCCAATCCTGCCATCTGCCTACGGGAGATGACGCAGCGGTCGGGTGGTAGGCCAAGTCCCTCCAGGGATGTAGCGCCACGGAGTTTAGTTTAGTTTAGTGGATTTTAAACTGAATGCTCTACTGCTGTGAGCATTAACGTTCATTTTGCAAAGCAGTTTTCTTCACTTATTTGTGTAAATATGAAATAAATTCTTTCAGGAAATTCCATTATAAATTCCCTGTGATTCTTCTCTCCTGTCCATTACCTACATATAGATTTCTTCTGAAGAATCTGTAATAAAACAAAAGAAAATTATTATTGTTTAAAGCTGAATGATGTTTATCAAAATCAAACTGATAGAAGTGTAGATATGAGATAAAAGACCAAAAACCTTGCTACATCCAATGACCAGAGATGTTATTAGGATCACACTAATACTTTGCACCTGACCCAGGATACTGCTACACTGTACTATAATTATGTTGGCGAGGCCAACGAGTGTTTTTTCCTATACAATGTACCAGGCAAGGTTTAAGGGAAGACAGAGAGAAAGAGAGGGTGAGAGTCAGAGGGACCGGTAAAAAAGAGAAGTTGATCATGACAAAGACAGAAATTGAGTGGGAAGGAAATACAAATTTGGGATACTTAGATTGCAGATCAGGTATCGAATAGGTCAGACTTTCTCTTTTTCGCTGTCCAACATTTGCCCAGTGTTAATTAAGCATCTGGAAATTTAATAACAATTATGTTATTACTTTGCATGAGTTAAATAAAAACATTTTTGTTCAAGTTGAATAAAGTACCATAGATATAATACTATAGCCAGTGAATTATGGAACGGAAAATAGGAAATTTATTCTTCAGCTCCAAAACTTTCAGGAAACAGTTTCTGTTAGTACAGATATAGAATTTAAAACTTCAGGGAATATGGGAATCCATAAAGACAGCATAAAAATGTTATTTTCCCTTCCACCTACATGATCCCACTCCAGTAGGAAAGTTGTAGGATTAGTTGTATTCAAAATAAAAGTGACTACCGACAGTCGCTCATTTGTATAACGCCTCACGGATGACTTCTGCAACTGACCACTATCCAATAATAATATTCGCTTTAGTGGCAATGACTATAGTCCATTAATATTACTTGCTACTGTATAAAAGCATTGGAATGCATTGCATATTGAGATTATCTATTTATTATACTTGATGACTAGGGACCGGATTTTTAGGTTTTTAAAAACACTTTTTTAGGTTTTCCATTAGGTGAAATAGTTTTTTTTAGGTTTTTTGTCCAAAATATCGTTTTCGGGAAGAATAATTGGTTTAATGAATTTGAATGTGCTACATAGGATTCAATACATAATACTTGTAAAGTTTAACTTAACAAAATTGACTTAAATTTGTGTAAACTTGCTTTAGGACAATATTATACAATTGAAGAAAGAAAGCATAAACAATCAAAAGAAGCAGTGAAAATAAGATTGCCTCACATTTCCTGGTTACAGTATATCACTAAATATCTTTCAAGATTTTCAACTGTGAGTTGTATTGAATGACAACGTCTGTCATATACAGCAGGTGTAACTTGGAAAACCACAGAGCAGACGTAGAAACACGCGGGGTGCAACGTCATAAAATAACCGAAGAAGAAGAAGAAGAAAAATTCGTGTCATCGCCAATACACTGCCGTAATTAACTTGATTTCATTTGTTTCGGCATAATTAACATGTCTTCTTAAAACTCACAGTGTGACCGCTCAGTATGAATAACAGGGAAGTACTAAAGGCAAACAAAAAACAAGCGCTTTAAAACACAGAAATCTATATCCTTGTTCATACAAAGCAACAATGGTTGTTCGTACGAATATTTTAAAAGGAATACGCCGGTACTCTTACGCTTCCTCTCTTGATACTGTCCATCCTAAACGACAATGGGTTGAACGAAATGCTGGTGGTATTAATTTCAACTCGACAAAAATTGTCTCTCCGCAAAATATCGATTTCTCAACTGAAAAAAAAGACAAAAAAGTAGCCTAAATTAGATATTTTAGGTTTTATATCCCGTTTAGGTATATTTAGGTTTTTATACCCCATTTAGGTATATTCAGGTGCCACAGAATTATTGTGGGTGAGTCCTATGGACATGATACGAAAAAGTGTATGAGTGCTTTTTGTTTTGAAAGTAAGGAAAAAAATAGGTAAAAACCTAAGAATCCGGTCCCTATTGATGACTATTAATCAGGATTTTGGACTGGTCACAGTATGAACCAGTACTCTAAGAAACCAAAGACTTATTTAAAGCTTCTGACTAACTTAAGTCAACCATACTAACAATACTGGATTTTAGTAAGATATGTCACTTTAAAAAAATGTATTGTTCTGCATTTTTCATCTTTTCGAGTTTTTGTATTCTTTAAACTCAACCAGTGTGTTAGCAGGTAATCTCTTTTTCTCATGGGAATACTATCTTTTTCAGAATTCCCACACAGAGTGGTAACAGTAGGACTGATAGGATGAAAGGAAACAACACATAAGATTATAATGAGTATGAAGAGTATTTTGCATTTTGTGATTAAATCAATTGTTAAAACAGACAATTTGATTATTACACATCCTGTCGACTTACATAAGATTGCTACCAGTCACAGGTGTGGAAGCAATGATTTCTATGTCAAACCTGCAAAACTAAAAGCTTTGCGTGAACTGAATTCAATCTGTCTGGAAGTACGGCAAGTATATTGCTTCCAGAGGAAAATTTAAACTGAAAAAAAAATCACATTCAAACATAATGTAGAAATTGATAGCCATATATTTCGACAGAATGCACAGTATTATATCAAGAGTTTCTGCACTTTATTATTCAATGGCTACGTGTGTTTTAAATCTTGGAAATTCGACACATACTCCACAAGAGCCACAAACTAAATACAAATGTACAACTATAAATAAACAAACACACAAAAAAACCAGACATCTATACTGAATGCCCAGGGGTAGTCCTAGTTTGCAATGACAAGTGTTTAAGTAATTTAAAACTCATTATAAATTGTGACATAATGCATTTAAGGATATTTAATACTCTATAATAGTTTATACGTTTAAAATAGTTATTTTCAGGGAATTAACAATTATAGACATTTTAAATCAAATTCTCTCCTTCTACTCACCATTTATTCGAGAGAACATTTTATAATAATATTTGTATCTACTGTGGATTTTAAACTGAATGCTCTACTGCTGTTAGAATTAACGTTCATTTTGCAAAGCAGTTTTCTTCACTTATTTGTGTAAATATGAAATAAATTCTTTCAGGAAATTGCATTATAAATTCCCTGTGATTCTTCTCTCCTGTCCATTACCTACATATAGATTTCTTCTGAAGAATCTGTAATAAAACAAAAGAAAATTATTATTGTTTAAAGCTGAATGATGTTTATCAAAATCAAACTGATAGAAGTGTAGATATGAGATAAAAGACCAAAAACCTTGCTACATCCAATGACCAGAGATGTTATTAGGATCACACTAATACTTTGCACCTGACCCAGGATACTGCTACACTGTACTATAATTATGTTGGCGAGGCCAACGAGTGTTTTTTCCTATACAATGTACCAGGCAAGGTTTAAGGGAAGACAGAGAGAAAAAGAGGGTGAAAGTCAGAGGGACCGGTAAGAAAGAGATGTTGATCATGACAAAGACAGAAATTGAGTGGGAAGGAAATACAAATTTGGGATACTTAGATTGCAGATCAGGTATCGAATAGGTCAGACTTTCTCTTCTTCGCTGTCCAACATTTGCCCAGTGTTAATTAAGCATCTGGAAATTTAATAACAATTATGTTATTACTTTGCATGAGTTAAATAAAAACATTTTTGTTCAAGTTGAATAAAGTACCATAGATATAATACTATAGCCAGTGAATTATGGAACGGAAAATAGGAAATTTATTCTTCAGCTCCAAAACTTTCAGGAAACAGTTTCTGTTAGTACAGATATAGAATATTTTCCCTTCCACCTACATGATCCCACTCCAGTAGGAAAGTTGTAGGATTAGTTGTATTCAAAATAAAAGTGACTACCGACAGTCGCTCATTTGTATAACGTCTCACGGATGACTTCTGCAACTGACCACTATCCAATAATAATATTCGCTTTAGTGGCAATGACTATAGTCCATTAATATTACTTGCTACTGTATAAAAGCATTGGAATGCATTGCATATTGAGATTATCTATTTATTATACTTGAAGACTATTAATCAGGATTTTGGACTGGTCACAGTATGAACCAGTACTCTAAGAAACCAAAGACATATTTAAAGCTTCTGACTAACTTAAGTCAACCATACTAACAATACTGGATTTTAGTAAGATATGTCACTTTAAAAGAATATATTTTTCTGCATGTTTCATCTTTTCGAGTTTTTGTATTCTTTAAACTCAACCAGTGTGTTAGCAGGTAATCTCTTTTTCTCATGGGAATACTATCTTTTTCAGAATTCCCACACAGAGTGGTAACAGTAGGACTGATAGGATGAAAGGAAATAACACATAAGATTATAATGAGTATGAAGAGTATTTTGCATTTTGTGATTAAATCAATTGTTAAAACAGACAATTTGATTATTACACATCCTGTCGACTTACATAAGATTGCTACCAGTCACAGGTGTGGAAGCAATGATTTCTATGTCAAACCTGCAAAACTATAAGCTTTGCGTGATCTGAATTCAATCTGTCTGGAAGTACGGCAAGTATATTGCTTCCAGAGGAAAATTTAAACTGAAAAAAATTCACATTCAAACATAATGTAGAAATTGATAGCCATATATTTCGACAGAATGCACAAGAGTTACTGCACTTTATTATTCAATGGCTACGTGTGTTTTAAATCTTGGAAATTCGACACATACTCCACAAGAGCCACAAGCTAAATACAAATGTACAACTATAAATAAACAAACACACAAAAAAAGCAGACATCTATACTGAATGCCCAGGGATAGTCCTAGTTTGCAATGACAAGTGTTTTTGTAATTTAAAACTCATTATAAATTGTGACATTAAGCATTTAAGGATATTTAGTACTCTATAATAGTTTATGGTCCGCCGGCGATATCTTGTGGTTAGCATCGCTGACTACAGACCGTCGGCCCGGATTCGATTCCCGGTATCTCCTCGGATTTTTCTGAGGTAGGAGGTCTGGTAGGGGTGCAGTCAGCCTCGTGATTCAAAATTGAGGAGCTACTTGATAGAGAAGTAGCGGCTCCGGTCAAGAAAACCACCATTAACGGCCGTGGGTGTCGGCATGATGACCACACGCCCCCAATCCTGCCATCTGCCTACGGGAGATGACGCAGCGGTCGGGTGGTAGGCCAAGTCCCCCCAGGGATGTAGCGCCACGTAGTTTTATAATAGTTCATACGTTTAAAATAGTTATTTTCAGGGAAATAACAGATATAGACATTTTGAATCATATGCTCACCTTCTACTCACCATTTATTCGAGGGAAACTTTTTGTAATAATTTTTGTACCTGCTGTGAATTTTAAACTGAATGAACTACTGCTGTGAGCATTAACGTTCATTTTGCAAAGCAGTTTTCTTCCCTTATTTGTGTAAATATGAAATAAATTCTTTCTGAAAATTGCATTATAAATTCCGTGTGATTCTTCTCTCTTGTCCATTACCTACTTACAGAATTCTTCAGAAGAATCTGTAAAAAACAAAAGGAAATTATTATTGTTTAAAACTGAATGATGTTTGTCAAAATCAAACTGATAGAAGTGTAGATATGAGATAAAAGACCAAAAACCTTGCTACATCCAATGACCAGAGATGTTATTAGGATCACACTAATACTTTGCACCTGACCCAGGATACTGCTACACTGTACTATAATTATGTTGGCGAGGCCAACGAGTGTTTTTTCCTATACAATGTACCAGGCAAGGTTTAAGGGAAGACAGAGAGAAAGAGAGGGTGAGAGTCAGAGGGACCGGTAAAAAAGAGAAGTTGATCATGACAAAGACAGAAATTGAGTGGGAAGGAAATACAAATTTGGGATACTTAGATTGCAGATCAGGTATCGAATAGGTCAGACTTTCTCTTCTTCGCTGTCCAACATTTGCCCAGTGTTAATTAAGCATCTGGAAATTTAATAACAATTATGTTATTACTTTGCATGAGTTAAATAAAAACATTTTTGTTCAAGTTAAATAAAGTACCATAGATATAATACTATAGCCAGTGAATTATGGAACGGAAAATAGGAAATTTATTCTTCAGCTCCAAAACTTTCAGGAAACAGTTTCTGTTAGTACAGATATAGAGTATTTTCCCTTCCACCTACATGATCCCACTCCAGTAGGAAAGTTGTAGGATTAGTTGTATTCAAAATAAAAGTGACTACCGACAGTCGCTCATTTGTATAACGTCTCACGGATGACTTCTGCAACTGACCACTATCCAATAATAATATTCGCTTTAGTGGCAATGACTATAGTCCATTAATATTACTTGCTACTGTATAAAAGCATTGGAATGCATTGCATATTGAGATTATCTATTTATTATACTTGAAGACTATTAATCAGGATTTTGGACTGGTCACAGTATGAACCAGTACTCTAAGAAACCAAAGACATATTTAAAGCTTCTGACTAACTTAAGTCAACCATACTAACAATACTGGATTTTAGTAAGATATGTCACTTTAAAAGAATATATTTTTCTGCATGTTTCATCTTTTCGAGTTTTTGTATTCTTTAAACTCAACCAGTGTGTTAGCAGGTAATCTCTTTTTCTCATGGGAATACTATCTTTTTCAGAATTCCCACAGGGAGTGGTAACAGTAGGACTGATAGGATGAAAGGAAATAACACATAAGATTATAATGAGTATGAAGAGTATTTTGCATTTTGTGATTAAATCAATTGTTAAAACAGACAATTTGATTATTACACATCCTGTCGACTTACATAAGATTGCTACCAGTCACAGGTGTGGAAGCAATGATTTCTATGTCAAACCTGCAAAACTAAAAGCTTTGCGTGAACTGAATTCAATCTGTCTGGAAGTACGGCAAGTATATTGCTTCCAGAGGAAAATTTAAACTGAAAAAAAAATCACATTCAAACATAATGTAGAAATTGATAGCCATATATTTCGACAGAATGCACAGTATTATATCAAGAGTTTCTGCACTTTATTATTCAATGGCTACGTGTGTTTTAAATCTTGGAAATTCGACACATACTCCACAAGAGCCACAAACTAAATACAAATGTACAACTATAAATAAACAAACACACTAAAAACCAGACATCTATACTGAATGCCCAGGGGTAGTCCTAGTTTGCAATGACAAGTGTTTAAGTAATTTAAAACTCATTATAAATTGTGACATAATGCATTTAAGGATATTTAATACTCTATAATAGTTTATACGTTTAAAATAGTTGTTTTCAGGGAATTAACAATTATAGACATTTTGAATCAAATGCTCTCCTTCTACTCACCATTTATTCGAGAGAAACATTTTATAATAATATTTGTATCTACTGTGGATTTTAAACCGGTCATGAAAACCACCAATAACGGCCGTGGGTGTCGGCATGCTGACCACATGCCCCCCAATCCTGCCATCTGCCTACGGGAGATGACGCAGCGGTCGGGTGGTAGGCCAAGTCCCTCCAGGGATGTAGCGCCACGGAGTTTAGTTTAGTTTAGTGGATTTTAAACTGAATGCTCTACTGCTGTGAGCATTAACGTTCATTTTGCAAAGCAGTTTTCTTCACTTATTTGTGTAAATATGAAATAAATTCTTTCAGGAAATTCCATTATAAATTCCCTGTGATTCTTCTCTCCTGTCCATTACCTACATATAGATTTCTTCTGAAGAATCTGTAATAAAACAAAAGAAAATTATTATTGTTTAAAGCTGAATGATGTTTATCAAAATCAAACTGATAGAAGTGTAGATATGAGATAAAAGACCAAAAACCTTGCTACATCCAATGACCAGAGATGTTATTAGGATCACACTAATACTTTGCACCTGACCCAGGATACTGCTACACTGTACTATAATTATGTTGGCGAGGCCAACGAGTGTTTTTTCCTATACAATGTACCAGGCAAGGTTTAAGGGAAGACAGAGAGAAAGAGAGGGTGAGAGTCAGAGGGACCGGTAAAAAAGAGAAGTTGATCATGACAAAGACAGAAATTGAGTGGGAAGGAAATACAAATTTGGGATACTTAGATTGCAGATCAGGTATCGAATAGGTCAGACTTTCTCTTCTTCGCTGTCCAACATTTGCCCAGTGTTAATTAAGCATCTGGAAATTTAATAACAATTATGTTATTACTTTGCATGAGTTAAATAAAAACATTTTTGTTCAAGTTGAATAAAGTACCATAGATATAATACTATAGCCAGTGAATTATGGAACGGAAAATAGGAAATTTATTCTTCAGCTCCAAAACTTTCAGGAAACAGTTTCTGTTAGTACAGATATAGAATATTTTCCCTTCCACCTACATGATCCCACTCCAGTAGGAAAGTTGTAGGATTAGTTGTATTCAAAATAAAAGTGACTACCGACAGTCGCTCATTTGTATAACGTCTCACGGATGACTTCTGCAACTGACCACTATCCAATAATAATATTCGCTTTAGTGGCAATGACTATAGTCCATTAATATTACTTGCTACTGTATAAAAGCATTGGAATGCATTGCATATTGAGATTATCTATTTATTATACTTGAAGACTATTAATCAGGATTTTGGACTGGTCACAGTATGAACCAGTACTCTAAGAAACCAAAGACATATTTAAAGCTTCTGACTAACTTAAGTCAACCATACTAACAATACTGGATTTTAGTAAGATATGTCACTTTAAAAGAATATATTTTTCTGCATGTTTCATCTTTTCGAGTTTTTGTATTCTTTAAACTCAACCAGTGTGTTAGCAGGTAATCTCTTTTTCTCATGGGAATACTATCTTTTTCAGAATTCCCACAGGGTGTGGTAACAGTAGGACTGATAGGATGAAAGGAAACAACACATAAGATTATAATGAGTATGAAGAGTATTTTGCATTTTGTGATTAAATCAATTGTTAAAACAGACAATTTGATTATTACACATCCTGTCGACTTACATAAGATTGCTACCAGTCACAGGTGTGGAAGCAATGATTTCTATGTCAAACCTGCAAAACTAAAAGCTTTGCGTGAACTGAATTCAATCTGTCTGGAAGTACGGCAAGTATATTGCTTCCAGAGGAAAATTTAAACTGAAAGAAAAATCACATTCAAACATAATGTAGAAATTGATAGCCATATATTTCGACAGAATGCACAGTATTATATCAAGAGTTTCTGCACTTTATTATTCAATGGCTACGTGTGTTTTAAATCTTGGAAATTCGACACATACTCCACAAGAGCCACAAACTAAATACAAATGTACAACTATAAATAAACAAACACACAAAAAAACCAGACATCTATACTGAATGCCCAGGGGTAGTCCTAGTTTGCAATGACAAGTGTTTAAGTAATTTAAAACTCATTATAAATTGTGACATAATGCATTTAAGGATATTTAATACTCTATAATAGTTTATACGTTTAAAATAGTTGTTTTCAGGGAATTAACAATTATAGACATTTTAAATCAAATTCTCTCCTTCTACTCACCATTTATTCGAGAGAACATTATATAATAATATTTGTATCTACTGTGGATTTTAAACTGAATGCTCTACTGCTGTGAGCATTAACGTTCATTTTGCAAAGCAGTTTTCTTCACTTATTTGTGTAAATATGAAATAAATTCTTTCAGGAAATTGCATTATAAATTCCCTGTGATTCTTCTCTCCTGTCCATTACCTACATATAGATTTCTTCTGAAGAATCTGTAATAAAACAAAAGAAAATTATTATTGTTTAAAGCTGAATGATGTTTATCAAAATCAAACTGATAGAAGTGTAGATATGAGATAAAAGACCAAAAACCTTGCTACATCCAATGACCAGAGATGTTATTAGGATCACACTAATACTTTGCACCTGACCCAGGATACTGCTACACTGTACTATAATTATGTTGGCGAGGCCAACGAGTGTTTTTTCCTATACAATGTACCAGGCAAGGTTTAAGGGAAGACAGAGAGAAAAAGAGGGTGAAAGTCAGAGGGACCGGTAAGAAAGAGATGTTGATCATGACAAAGACAGAAATTGAGTGGGAAGGAAATACAAATTTGGGATACTTAGATTGCAGATCAGGTATCGAATAGGTCAGACTTTCTCTTCTTCGCTGTCCAACATTTGCCCAGTGTTAATTAAGCATCTGGAAATTTAATAACAATTATGTTATTACTTTGCATGAGTTAAATAAAAACATTTTTGTTCAAGTTAAATAAAGTACCATAGATATAATACTATAGCCAGTGAATTATGGAACGGAAAATAGGAAATTTATTCTTCAGCTCCAAAACTTTCAGGAAACAGTTTCTGTTAGTACAGATATAGAATATTTTCCCTTCCACCTACATGATCCCACTCCAGTAGGAAAGTTGTAGGATTAGTTGTATTCAAAATAAAAGTGACTACCGACAGTCGCTCATTTGTATAACGTCTCACGGATGACTTCTGCAACTGACCACTATCCAATAATAATATTCGCTTTAGTGGCAATGACTATAGTCCATTAATATTACTTGCTACTGTATAAAAGCATTGGAATGCATTGCATATTGAGATTATCTATTTATTATACTTGAAGACTATTAATCAGGATTTTGGACTGGTCACAGTATGAACCAGTACTCTAAGAAACCAAAGACATATTTAAAGCTTCTGACTAACTTAAGTCAACCATACTAACAATACTGGATTTTAGTAAGATATGTCACTTTAAAAGAATATATTTTTCTGCATGTTTCATCTTTTCGAGTTTTTGTATTCTTTAAACTCAACCAGTGTGTTAGCAGGTAATCTCTTTTTCTCATGGGAATACTATCTTTTTCAGAATTCCCACAGGGAGTGGTAACAGTAGGACTGATAGGATGAAAGGAAATAACACATAAGATTATAATGAGTATGAAGAGTATTTTGCATTTTGTGATTAAATCAATTGTTAAAACAGACAATTTGATTATTACACATCCTGTCGACTTACATAAGATTGCTACCAGTCACAGGTGTGGAAGCAATGATTTCTATGTCAAACCTGCAAAACTAAAAGCTTTGCGTGAACTGAATTCAATCTGTCTGGAAGTACGGCAAGTATATTGCTTCCAGAGGAAAATTTAAACTGAAAAAAAAATCACATTCAAACATAATGTAGAAATTGATAGCCATATATTTCTACAGAATGCACAGTATTATATCAAGAGTTTCTGCACTTTATTATTCAATGGCTACGTGTGTTTTAAATCTTGGAAATTCGACACATACTCCACAAGAGCCACAAACTAAATACAAATGTACAACTATAAATAAACAAACACACTAAAAACCAGACATCTATACTGAATGCCCAGGGGTAGTCCTAGTTTGCAATGACAAGTGTTTAAGTAATTTAAAACTCATTATAAATTGTGACATAATGCATTTAAGGATATTTAATACTCTATAATAGTTTATACGTTTAAAATAGTTGTTTTCAGGGAATTAACAATTATAGACATTTTGAATCAAATGCTCTCCTTCTACTCACCATTTATTCGAGAGAAACATTTTATAATAATATTTGTATCTATTGTGGATTTTAAACCGGTCATGAAAACCACCAATAACGGCCGTGGGTGTCGGCATGCTGACCACATGCCCCCCAATCCTGCCATCTGCCTACGGGAGATGACGCAGCGGTCGGGTGGTAGGCCAAGTCCCTCCAGGGATGTAGCGCCACGGAGTTTAGTTTAGTTTAGTGGATTTTAAACTGAATGCTCTACTGCTGTGAGCATTAACGTTCATTTTGCAAAGCAGTTTTCTTCACTTATTTGTGTAAATATGAAATAAATTCTTTCAGGAAATTCCATTATAAATTCCCTGTGATTCTTCTCTCCTGTCCATTACCTACATATAGATTTCTTCTGAAGAATCTGTAATAAAACAAAAGAAAATTATTATTGTTTAAAGCTGAATGATGTTTATCAAAATCAAACTGATAGAAGTGTAGATATGAGATAAAAGACCAAAAACCTTGCTACATCCAATGACCAGAGATGTTATTAGGATCACACTAATACTTTGCACCTGACCCAGGATACTGCTACACTGTACTATAATTATGTTGGCGAGGCCAACGAGTGTTTTTTCCTATACAATGTACCAGGCAAGGTTTAAGGGAAGACAGAGAGAAAGAGAGGGTGAGAGTCAGAGGGACCGGTAAAAAAGAGAAGTTGATCATGACAAAGACAGAAATTGAGTGGGAAGGAAATACAAATTTGGGATACTTAGATTGCAGATCAGGTATCGAATAGGTCAGACTTTCTCTTTTTCGCTGTCCAACATTTGCCCAGTGTTAATTAAGCATCTGGAAATTTAATAACAATTATGTTATTACTTTGCATGAGTTAAATAAAAACATTTTTGTTCAAGTTGAATAAAGTACCATAGATATAATACTATAGCCAGTGAATTATGGAACGGAAAATAGGAAATTTATTCTTCAGCTCCAAAACTTTCAGGAAACAGTTTCTGTTAGTACAGATATAGAATTTAAAACTTCAGGGAATATGGGAATCCATAAAGACAGCATAAAAATGTTATTTTCCCTTCCACCTACATGATCCCACTCCAGTAGGAAAGTTGTAGGATTAGTTGTATTCAAAATAAAAGTGACTACCGACAGTCGCTCATTTGTATAACGCCTCACGGATGACTTCTGCAACTGACCACTATCCAATAATAATATTCGCTTTAGTGGCAATGACTATAGTCCATTAATATTACTTGCTACTGTATAAAAGCATTGGAATGCATTGCATATTGAGATTATCTATTTATTATACTTGATGACTAGGGACCGGATTTTTAGGTTTTTAAAAACACTTTTTTAGGTTTTCCATTAGGTGAAATAGTTTTTTTTAGGTTTTTTGTCCAAAATATCGTTTTCGGGAAGAATAATTGGTTTAATGAATTTGAATGTGCTACATAGGATTCAATACATAATACTTGTAAAGTTTAACTTAACAAAATTGACTTAAATTTGTGTAAACTTGCTTTAGGACAATATTATACAATTGAAGAAAGAAAGCATAAACAATCAAAAGAAGCAGTGAAAATAAGATTGCCTCACATTTCCTGGTTACAGTATATCACTAAATATCTTTCAAGATTTTCAACTGTGAGTTGTATTGAATGACAACGTCTGTCATATACAGCAGGTGTAACTTGGAAAACCACAGGGCAGACGTAGAAACACGCGGGGTGCAACGTCATAAAATAACCGAAGAAGAAGAAGAAGAAAAATTCGTGTCATCGCCAATACACTGCCGTAATTAACTTGATTTCATTTGTTTCGGCATAATTAACATGTCTTCTTAAAACTCACAGTGTGACCGCTCAGTATGAATAACAGGGAAGTACTAAAGGCAAACAAAAAACAAGCGCTTTAAAACACAGAAATCTATATCCTTGTTCATACAAAGCAACAATGGTTGTTCGTACGAATATTTTAAAAGGAATACGCCGGTACTCTTACGCTTCCTCTCTTGATACTGTCCATCCTAAACGACAATGGGTTGAACGAAATGCTGGTGGTATTAATTTCAACTCGACAAAAATTGTCTCTCCGCAAAATATCGATTTCTCAACTGAAAAAAAAGACAAAAAAGTAGCCTAAATTAGATATTTTAGGTTTTATATCCCGTTTAGGTATATTTAGGTTTTTATACCCCATTTAGGTATATTCAGGTGCCACAGAATTATTGTGGGTGAGTCCTATGGACATGATACGAAAAAGTGTATGAGTGCTTTTTGTTTTGAAAGTAAGGAAAAAAATAGGTAAAAACCTAAGAATCCGGTCCCTATTGATGACTATTAATCAGGATTTTGGACTGGTCACAGTATGAACCAGTACTCTAAGAAACCAAAGACTTATTTAAAGCTTCTGACTAACTTAAGTCAACCATACTAACAATACTGGATTTTAGTAAGATATGTCACTTTAAAAAAATGTATTGTTCTGCATTTTTCATCTTTTCGAGTTTTTGTATTCTTTAAACTCAACCAGTGTGTTAGCAGGTAATCTCTTTTTCTCATGGGAATACTATCTTTTTCAGAATTCCCACACAGAGTGGTAACAGTAGGACTGATAGGATGAAAGGAAACAACACATAAGATTATAATGAGTATGAAGAGTATTTTGCATTTTGTGATTAAATCAATTGTTAAAACAGACAATTTGATTATTACACATCCTGTCGACTTACATAAGATTGCTACCAGTCACAGGTGTGGAAGCAATGATTTCTATGTCAAACCTGCAAAACTAAAAGCTTTGCGTGAACTGAATTCAATCTGTCTGGAAGTACGGCAAGTATATTGCTTCCAGAGGAAAATTTAAACTGAAAAAAAAATCACATTCAAACATAATGTAGAAATTGATAGCCATATATTTCGACAGAATGCACAGTATTATATCAAGAGTTTCTGCACTTTATTATTCAATGGCTACGTGTGTTTTAAATCTTGGAAATTCGACACATACTCCACAAGAGCCACAAACTAAATACAAATGTACAACTATAAATAAACAAACACACAAAAAAACCAGACATCTATACTGAATGCCCAGGGGTAGTCCTAGTTTGCAATGACAAGTGTTTAAGTAATTTAAAACTCATTATAAATTGTGACATAATGCATTTAAGGATATTTAATACTCTATAATAGTTTATACGTTTAAAATAGTTATTTTCAGGGAATTAACAATTATAGACATTTTAAATCAAATTCTCTCCTTCTACTCACCATTTATTCGAGAGAACATTTTATAATAATATTTGTATCTACTGTGGATTTTAAACTGAATGCTCTACTGCTGTTAGAATTAACGTTCATTTTGCAAAGCAGTTTTCTTCACTTATTTGTGTAAATATGAAATAAATTCTTTCAGGAAATTGCATTATAAATTCCCTGTGATTCTTCTCTCCTGTCCATTACCTACATATAGATTTCTTCTGAAGAATCTGTAATAAAACAAAAGAAAATTATTATTGTTTAAAGCTGAATGATGTTTATCAAAATCAAACTGATAGAAGTGTAGATATGAGATAAAAGACCAAAAACCTTGCTACATCCAATGACCAGAGATGTTATTAGGATCACACTAATACTTTGCACCTGACCCAGGATACTGCTACACTGTACTATAATTATGTTGGCGAGGCCAACGAGTGTTTTTTCCTATACAATGTACCAGGCAAGGTTTAAGGGAAGACAGAGAGAAAAAGAGGGTGAAAGTCAGAGGGACCGGTAAGAAAGAGATGTTGATCATGACAAAGACAGAAATTGAGTGGGAAGGAAATACAAATTTGGGATACTTAGATTGCAGATCAGGTATCGAATAGGTCAGACTTTCTCTTCTTCGCTGTCCAACATTTGCCCAGTGTTAATTAAGCATCTGGAAATTTAATAACAATTATGTTATTACTTTGCATGAGTTAAATAAAAACATTTTTGTTCAAGTTGAATAAAGTACCATAGATATAATACTATAGCCAGTGAATTATGGAACGGAAAATAGGAAATTTATTCTTCAGCTCCAAAACTTTCAGGAAACAGTTTCTGTTAGTACAGATATAGAATATTTTCCCTTCCACCTACATGATCCCACTCCAGTAGGAAAGTTGTAGGATTAGTTGTATTCAAAATAAAAGTGACTACCGACAGTCGCTCATTTGTATAACGTCTCACGGATGACTTCTGCAACTGACCACTATCCAATAATAATATTCGCTTTAGTGGCAATGACTATAGTCCATTAATATTACTTGCTACTGTATAAAAGCATTGGAATGCATTGCATATTGAGATTATCTATTTATTATACTTGAAGACTATTAATCAGGATTTTGGACTGGTCACAGTATGAACCAGTACTCTAAGAAACCAAAGACATATTTAAAGCTTCTGACTAACTTAAGTCAACCATACTAACAATACTGGATTTTAGTAAGATATGTCACTTTAAAAGAATATATTTTTCTGCATGTTTCATCTTTTCGAGTTTTTGTATTCTTTAAACTCAACCAGTGTGTTAGCAGGTAATCTCTTTTTCTCATGGGAATACTATCTTTTTCAGAATTCCCACACAGAGTGGTAACAGTAGGACTGATAGGATGAAAGGAAATAACACATAAGATTATAATGAGTATGAAGAGTATTTTGCATTTTGTGATTAAATCAATTGTTAAAACAAGACAATTTGATTATTACACATCCTGTCGACTTACATAAGATTGCTACCAGTCACAGGTGTGGAAGCAATGATTTCTATGTCAAACCTGCAAAACTATAAGCTTTGCGTGATCTGAATTCAATCTGTCTGGAAGTACGGCAAGTATATTGCTTCCAGAGGAAAATTTAAACTGAAAAAAAATCACATTCAAACATAATGTAGAAATTGATAGCCATATATTTCGACAGAATGCACAAGAGTTACTGCACTTTATTATTCAATGGCTACGTGTGTTTTAAATCTTGGAAATTCGACACATACTCCACAAGAGCCACAAGCTAAATACAAATGTACAACTATAAATAAACAAACACACAAAAAAAGCAGACATCTATACTGAATGCCCAGGGATAGTCCTAGTTTGCAATGACAAGTGTTTTTGTAATTTAAAACTCATTATAAATTGTGACATTAAGCATTTAAGGATATTTAGTACTCTATAATAGTTTATGGTCCGCCGGCGATATCTTGTGGTTAGCATCGCTGACTACAGACCGTCGGCCCGGATTCGATTCCCGGTATCTCCTCGGATTTTTCTGAGGTAGGGAGGTCTGGTAGGGGTGCAGTCAGCCTCGTGATTCAAAATTGAGGAGCTACTTGATAGAGAAGTAGCGGCTCCGGTCAAGAAAACCACCATTAACGGCCGTGGGTGTCGGCATGATGACCACATGCCCCCAATCCTGCCATCTGCCTACGGGAGATGACGCAGCGGTCGGGTGGTAGGCCAAGTCCCCCCAGGGATGTAGCGCCACGTAGTTTTATAATAGTTCATACGTTTAAAATAGTTATTTTCAGGGAAATAACAGATATAGACATTTTGAATCATATGCTCACCTTCTACTCACCATTTATTCGAGGGAAACTTTTTGTAATAATTTTTGTACCTGCTGTGAATTTTAAACTGAATGAACTACTGCTGTGAGCATTAACGTTCATTTTGCAAAGCAGTTTTCTTCCCTTATTTGTGTAAATATGAAATAAATTCTTTCTGAAAATTGCATTATAAATTCCGTGTGATTCTTCTCTCTTGTCCATTACCTACTTACAGAATTCTTCAGAAGAATCTGTAAAAAACAAAAGGAAATTATTATTGTTTAAAACTGAATGATGTTTGTCAAAATCAAACTGATAGAAGTGTAGATATGAGATAAAAGACCAAAAACCTTGCTACATCCAATGACCAGAGATGTTATTAGGATCACACTAATACTTTGCACCTGACCCAGGATACTGCTACACTGTACTATAATTATGTTGGCGAGGCCAACGAGTGTTTTTTCCTATACAATGTACCAGGCAAGGTTTAAGGGAAGACAGAGAGAAAGAGAGGGTGAGAGTCAGAGGGACCGGTAAAAAAGAGAAGTTGATCATGACAAAGACAGAAATTGAGTGGGAAGGAAATACAAATTTGGGATACTTAGATTGCAGATCAGGTATCGAATAGGTCAGACTTTCTCTTCTTCGCTGTCCAACATTTGCCCAGTGTTAATTAAGCATCTGGAAATTTAATAACAATCATGTTATTACTTTGCATGAGTTAAATAAAAACATTTTTGTTCAAGTTGAATAAAGTACCATAGATATAATACTATAGCCAGTGAATTATGGAACGGAAAATAGGAAATTTATTCTGCAGCTCCAAAACTTTCAGGAAACACTTTCTGTTAGTACAGATATAGAATTTAAAACTTCAGGGAATATGGGAATCCATAAAGACAGCATAAAAATGTTATTTTCCCTTCCACCTACATGATCCCACTCCAGTAGGAAAGTTGTAGGATTAGTTGTATTCAAAATAAAAGTGACTACAGACAGTCGCTCATTTGTATAACGTCTCACGGATGACTTCTGCAACTGACCACTATCCAATAATAATATTCGCTTTAGTGGCAATGACTATAGTCCATTAATATTACTTGCTACTGTATAAAAGCATTGGAATGCATTGCATATTGAGATTATCTATTTATTATACTTGATGACTATTAATCAGGATTTTGGACTGGTCACAGTATGAACCAGTACTCTAAGAAACCAAAGACATATTTAAAGCTTCTGACTAACTTAAGTCAACCATACTAACAATACTGGATTTTAGTAAGATATGTCACTTTAAAAGAATATATTTTTCTGCATGTTTCATCTTTTCGAGTTTTTGTATTCTTTAAACTCAACCAGTGTGTTAGCAGGTAATCTCTTTTTCTCATGGGAATACTATCTTTTTCAGAATTCCCACACAGAGTGGTAACAGTAGGACTGATAGGATGAAAGGAAATAACACATAAGATTATAATGAGTATGAAGAGTATTTTGCATTTTGTGATTAAATCAATTGTTAAAACAGACAATTTGATTATTACACATCCTGTCGCCTTACATAATATTGCTACCAGTCACAGGTGTGGAAGCAATGATTTCTATGTCAAACCTGCAAAACTAAAAGCTTTGCGTGATCTGAATTCGATCTATCAGGAAGTACGGTAGGTATATTGCTTGCAGAGGAAAATTTAATCCGAAAAAAATCACATTCAAACATAATGTAGAAATTGATAGCCATATATTTCGACAGAATGCACAGTATTATATCAAGAGTTGCTGCACTTTATTATTCAATGGCTACGTGTGTTTTAAATCTTGGAAATTCGACACATACTCCACAAGAGCCACAAACTAAATACAAATGTACAACTATAAATAAACAAACACAAAAAAACAGACATCTATACTGAATGCCCAGGGATAGTCCTAGTTTGGAATGACAAGTGTTTATGTAATTTTAAGACTCATTATAAATTGTGACATTAAGCATTTAAGGATATTTAGTACTCTATAATAGTTTATGATCCGCCGGCGATGTCTTGTGGTTAGCATCGCTGACTACAGATCCGTCGGCCCGGATTCGATTCCCGGTATCTCCTCGGATTTTTCTGAGGTAGGGAGGTCTGGTCAGCCTCGTGATTCAAAATTGAGGAGCTACTTGATAGATAAGTAGCGGCTCCGGTCAAGAAAACCACCATTAACGGCCGTGGGTGTCGGCATGCTGACCACATGCCCCCATTCCTGCCATCTGCCTACGGGAGATGACGCAGCGGTCGGGTGGTAGGCCAAGTCCGTCCAGGGATGTAGCGCCACGGAGTTTTATAATAGTTTATACTTTTAAAATAGTTATTTTCAGGGAATTAGCAGATATAGACATTTTAAATCAAATGCTCACCTTCTACTCACCATTTATTCGAGGGAAACTTTTTATAATAATTTTTGTACCTGCTGTGAATTTTAAACTGAATGAACTACTGCTGTGACAATTAACGTTCATTTTGCAAAGCAACTTTCTTCACTTATTTGTGTAAATATGAAATAAATTCTTTCAGAAAATTGCATTATAAATTCCGTGTGATTCTTCTCTCTTGTCCATTACCTACTTACAGAATTCTTCAGAAGAATCTCTAAAAAACGAAAGGAAATTATTATTGTTTAAAACTGAATGGTGTTTGTCAAAATCAAACTGATAGAAGTGTAGATAGAGATAAAAGACCAAAAACCTTGCTACATCCAATGACCAGAGATGTTATTAGGATCACACTAATACTTTGCACCTGACCCAGGATACTGCTACACTGTACTATAATTATGTTGGCGAGGCCAACGAGTGTTTTTTCCTATACAATGTACCAGGCAAGGTTTAAGGGAAGACAGAGAGAAAGAGAGGGTGAGAGTCAGAGGGACCGGTAAAAAAGAGAAGTTGATCATGACAAAGACAGAAATTGAGTGGGAAGGAAATACAAATTTGGGATACTTAGATTGCAGATCAGGTATCGAATAGGTCAGACTTTCTCTTCTTCGCTGTCCAACATTTGCCCAGTGTTAATTAAGCATCTGGAAATTTAATAACAATTATGTTATTACTTTGCATGAGTTAAATAAAAACATTTTTGTTCAAGTTGAATAAAGTACCATAGATATAATACTATAGCCAGTGAATTATGGAACGGAAAATAGGAAATTTATTCTTCAGCTCCAAAACTTTCAGGAAACAGTTTCTGATAGTACAGATATGGAATTTAAAACTTCAGGGAATATGAGAATCCATAAAGACTACTCTCATGACAGCATAAAAATGTTATTTTCCCTTCCACCTACATGATCCCACTCCAGTAGGAAAGTTGTAGGATTAGTTGTATTCAAAATAAAAGTGACTACCGACAGTCGCTCATGTGTATAACGTCTCACGGATGACTTCTGCAACTGACCACTATCCTATAATAATATTCGCTTTAGTGGTAATGATATAGTCCATTAATATTACTTGCTACTGTATAAAAGCATTGGAATGCATTGTATATTGAGATTATCTATTTATTATACTTGATGACTATTAATCAGGATTTTGGACTGGTCACAGTGTGAACCAGTACTCTAAGAAACCAAATACATATTTTAAGCTACTGACTAACTTAAGTCAACCATACTAACAATACTGGATTTTAGTAAGATATGTCACTTTAAAAAAATATATTGTTCTGCATGTTTCATCTTTTCGAGTTTTTGTATTCTTTAAACTCAACCAGTGTGTTAGGAGGTAATCTCTTTTTCTCATGGGAATACTATCTTTTTCAGAATTCCCACAGGGAGTGGTAACAGTAGGACTGATAGGATGAAAGGAAACAACACATAAGATTATAGTGAGTTTGAAGAGTATTTTGCATTTTGTGATTAAATCAATTGTTAAAACAGACAATTTGATTATTACACATCCTGTCGACTTACATAAGATTGCTACCAGACACAGGTGTGGAAGCAATGATTTCTATGT
Organism: Ectobius pallidus; assembly: GCA_964059195.1. Taxonomy (NCBI): domain Eukaryota; kingdom Metazoa; phylum Arthropoda; class Insecta; order Blattodea; family Ectobiidae; genus Ectobius; species Ectobius pallidus. The sequence continues at coordinate 17,927,763 of CAXKWD010000007.1, forward strand.
CAAACCTGCAAAACTAAAAGCTTTGCGTGATCTGAATTCAATCTGTCTGGAAGTACGGCAAGTATATTGCTTCCAGAGGAAAATTTAAACTGAAAAAAAATCACATTCAAACATAATGTAGAAATTGATAGCCATATATTTCGACAGAATGCACAGTATTATATCAAGAGTTACTGCACTTTATTATTCAATGGCTACGTGTGTTTTAAATCCTGGAAATTCGACACATACTCCACAAGAGCCACAAACTAAATACAAATGTACAACTATAAATAAACAAACACACAACAAAACCAGAAATCTATACTGAATGCCCAGGGGTAGTCCTAGTTTGCAATGACAAGTGTTTAAGTAATTTAAAACTCATTATAAATTTTTACATTATGCATTTAAGGATATTTAATACTCTATAATAGTTTATACGTTTAAAATAGTTATTTTCAGGGAATTAACAATTATAGACATTTTGAATCAAATGCTCTCCTTCTACTCACCATTTGTTCAAGAGAAACATTTTATAATAATATTTGAAACTGTGGATTTTAAACTGAATGCTCTACTGCTGTGAGCATTAACGTTCATTTTGCAAAGCAGTTTTCTTCACTGATTTGTGGAAATATGAAATAAATTCTTTCAGGAAATTGCATTATAAATTCCCTGTGATTCTTCTCTCCTGTCCATTACCTACATGCAGATTTCTTCTGAAGAATTTGTAAAAAAACAAAAGGAAATTATTATTGTTTAAAGCTGAATGATGTTGGTCAAAAACAAACTGATAGAAGTGTAGATATGAGATAAAAGACCAAAAACCTTGCTACATCCAATGACCAGAGATGTTATTAGGATCACACTAATACTTTGCACCTGACCCAGGATACTGCTACACTGTACTATAATTATGTTGGCGAGGCCAACGAGTGTTTTTTCCTATACAATGTACCAGGCAAGGTTTAAGGGAAGACAGAGAGAAAGAGAGGATGAGAGTCAGAGGGACCGGTAAAAAAAGAGAATTTGATCATGACAAAGACAGAAATTCAGTGGGAGGGAAATAAAAATTTGGATACTTAGATTGCAGATCATGTATCGAATAGGTCAGACTTTCTCTTCTTCGCTATCCAACATTTGCCCAGTATTAATTAAGCATCTGGAAATTTAATAACAATCATGTTATTGCTTTGCATGACTTAATTGAAAATATTTTTGTTCATGTTGAATAATGTATATATTGTACTATAGCCAGTGAATTATAGGGCAGAAGTAAGATTAGGAAACTTTCTCTTTAGCCCCAAACTCTATGATCCCTGTTTGAAGTCCACCCTCATAGATAAATATAAATTTTGGTATGGTCTTGTCAGCCTGGTGTAGGCTATACCAATCAAAGATCAATATTGTTGCCTTGATCTCTCATTAATATGCCAGTCTACAAGTTTAAAAGAAATGACGAGGTACATAGACACGAAACAAGTTACAGAAAATTCTTACATCTAGAGAACAATAACACCAAATCCATTATAAAATATTCATATGTAATTGGAATACTCTTCTATAATAAGCTTCCTGATGAATTGAAACTTTATAGTGGGAATGTATTTCAAAAATACTTAAAGAATACTTAACAGAAAAGGCTCCATACATTGTAAATGTGTTTATGGGTAATAATATTTTAAGAATGTGACTATGTCTACATCATAATTATCTATGTCATTTATGGACTCAAATAAAATTCAATCCAATTTCTTCTTTTATGTATGTGAGAAGTTTTGTGTAACGTGAAGGCAGAGGTAAGCCATCCAAGTTCTCACCATAAATGCACTGCTTAACCCAATCATTATCTTGGAAATGATGTGGCCACTAGTTCACAGGAAACTTTAGATGTGCCTGTTGGAAGCCTTGGTCATTCAGAAGTGCACACATTCTCGTTGCTATGCAACATCCTTCTTATATTTCATTGTCTTGGAAACACCACATAAACCTTTTCTTGGTAATATAGGAGTATAGTATTATGAAAATATTAGGTTTATTTATTTATGATTCTGACATATACTCAGGGGAAAAAACAGACTCTTGAACTTGAATTTTACATCGTAGGTCATGCTGAAATGAACATAAAACTATTTCAATTGAGAGTAGCCTTAGAATTTGAAAAAAGTCAATACATGAACAGCAAAAACAGTAAGAAATCATGTTCTTTGATTTTAATAGGATCATTTTTCTTTCTAAATCTTATACTTTGATAGGATTTCACAATATTTTGTAAGGTTAAAATTTATTTAAGTAAAATTTGCATCTATTTAAAAATCAGCAAAATGATTTGAAATCATCCTCAACAACCTCATCCACCATGCACATGCTCATGCCGAGGCAAGTTTAAAGCATGGTAAGACTAACACAAGGTAATGAGAGAGGTAGAAAAGAGCAGAGAATAAAAGTTAGAAATACAATCCTCTAATGCACTTACATAACCAGAAAATTTGTAGACTTTTAAAACTAATTATATCAATATATATTGACTAGCTATAGACTATCAATTATTTTCATTTAATTTGTTTGTACTTTCTTCAAAGAACATAGTGACCCAGCGAGCTGAAATGTTGCAAAATCATTAAGTATATGGTAACGAATGGTTTGATCAAGAATATGGAGATGCAGTAGCAAGGATACAACAGGAAACAAGAAGTAACTGTGAAAAATGTAAGCAGTTGAGATTACGAGCTGTTAGACTATGCAGAAAAAAGAAAAAAAAATGATAAGAAAACAGTTTATAGAAATAGAAGAATTGAACCAAGCTAGTGAAGTAAGAAAATTCTATGCAGCAATGGAAACAATGAGAATGGGCTTCCAGCCTAGAGAACTAAGATGTAAAGACAAATATGGAACAGCGTTGAACAACGAGAATAAAGTTTTAGACAGATGGACCAGACACGTTAATGAACTAAGATTTGAAGCTTTCACAGCGCTGATTACTCAGGATGGCTTCACGGGATGGCCGAAAGCTCGAATCTAATAATGTTGACATGGCTGATAACCCGTGAAGCCATCCTGACGTTAATGAACTCCTTAATAAGAATTTGGAATCAGGAATGGAACAGCCAGAACACTGGAGTGTGTCATCTGGCCCAGAGGTTGAAAATGTTGAAAGATCCACAAGAAACAAAGTTGTAAATGTAATTAAAAACATGAAGAACAATAAAGCACCGGGTAGATGAGATAGTATCATTAATGATTAAGTATGGTGGAAATGCACTAGAACAGCGGTTCCCAACTGGTGGGTCGAGACCTTGTTACAGGTCCTAAAACTGTCAGAAACCATCGAATAAACCATCAGAAAAGATAAGAAAAATCGAAACAAAATCAAATTGTGTTTTGATTGTTTTCTCGGTTCTTGACTTTTGGCATCTGGGGCAGACAAAAGAACCACTACATCCCTCCCAGATGACTCACACAATCACACAGTATATATAAGTTTTTATATATTTGCAATATTTGATGGTAAATTATATATACTTAAGGATACAAATACAAATACAAATACAAATAAGGTTTTTTATACACCATGGACCGATGGACCATGGAGGTATTCCAATAAGGAAAGGTGGGTCACCAGCTGAATAAGGTTGGGAACCACTGCACTAGAAGATACAATACACAAATTGCTATTGAGAATAAGGGAAAAGGAGACCATGCCAGAAGAACGGAAGATAGGCCTTATATGTCCAATATCTAGGCGATAAATGGCATGCAAGAGTTATAGAGGCATCGGCTTACTGAATGTTATATATACGATACTGTCGGGGGATGAATGAAAGAATTAAAGTCTATTCTATTCAACAAAGTACCGTTAACTATTTTCTCGCGACTTATTTCAACTATTAGAATAGTCACGTAATGTTGTCTAACTTAAGCACTGAAATTACAATTTTCTCGCGACTTATTTCACCTCTTAGAACACTCGCACAACTTTCTCTAAGTTAAGCATAGAAATTACTGTTTTCTCGGGGCTTATTCCATACCTGAAACTCTCGCATGACTTTATAACCTTGTTAAATAATTGACTGTGTAGAGATAATATTATGTAAGGTTAAGTAATATTGAAAGAAGGAAAGAAATGATGCCATATTTAGTTTCTTCAGATACCTGCTTTCTTGAAGAGCGCTTGAGTATGAAGCCGGACAATAGATGGAATAAAGGGAAGGATACGGTAACATAAACATTACATTCATCAGTCATTGGACTGAGTGCAGAGTTAGTTTATCTTAAAATTGTGATTATTAACCCACTGTCAAGCTACGCCACTGACCATGGATCATACTAGAGCACATGTCAAAAACCGAAATAAGTTGAGGAACTTCAATAAATTAGTATGGGTGTAAGGCAAGGGGAGGATGGCTTATCAGCAGTACTCTTTAATCTTGCACTGCAAAGTGGATCAGAAAGGTACAATTTTTTCAAAATCTACTCTGATATGCGGATGGTGATGTTATTGTATCAAAAGACACTTTAATGCTTAAGAAAGTATTCCTAGAGATGGAAAAAGAAGCTGAAGATATTGGGTTAACAGTAAACGAGAGTAAGACAAAGTACATGGTAACGTCCACCTCAAATGTGAGAAGAGCCTTTCCAAATAGGCAGTAAAATAAGCATTTTGTCCTTTCCCTAGTGTTAAGGGTGAATTTTGTATCACGGCTGGTAAGCCAGCATCTTTTACACCAGTCATAAGAGCTTTTTGTATCCTAACCTGAGCCTTGCCTCGGTGATGTTCCGTATTCCCAGTGAGATCGGATCCGGTTAGCGCGATAACCCCAAAGTAGAGTCAGGGACTCTTTAAGGAAGCTAAGAGCTTTGATGATGGATTTAGTTACTTACATGTTGTTTATATGGTCTGACGATGTCATAGTGAGTCTAATAGGTGTTCAAACTGGTGATTTTTGCATTATTTTTCATGCTAATTTTGTTTGCCAGTTGAGTGAAATTGGTTCCATTTCCTAGCAACGGACATCAGGCATAAGTGCTTAATGTTTCCTTAACATATTGAAATAAGATAAATTAGAAAGATAGAGTAAGAAAGATTGAACAGCATGGTCTTCAATCTGTCCTAATGGTGGAACTTAACAATAGTAGGGTACCTTTTGTAATCCCGTATGGTCCTTCGTGAAGAATGCAACACACCTAGATTTTCAGATTGTATTAAGTCTAAGGATATTCGAATCACTCTGGGGGTCACGTCTGAGTCACGTGATGGCTTCATCAAAATGGTGGACCTTCACAATATGTTTAATTTCACAGAAATGGCCATAAAGTGAAAACTATTTGCGATAGAGACTTGCAGAAAACTGGTTTGAAGTCGCAATAAAGTGTTGTGCATTATTTCTTCTTACGTGTGTGGAGCTAAGACTGCATATGCCACTGAAAAAGTAGGCCACACTTTTTGTTGGAAAATTTAAAAAAAATGATCCTGTAGGTTGGGTTCTCGTGAAATTTCAATAAAAGATGAAAGTACACGCAAAGAAAATTCTTGAAGAATTTTTGACGATTCTATTCCCGTTTACCAGAATGTCAATATTTTAAAATCTGTAATAGCATTTGTAAAACAAACACCAATCTCCAAATTTCAGAATGTCATATTTTTTAGAGGAAAAGGTACAACATTGTTGTGATTTAAATTTTCTTTACTTTTGTCTTTCCACCTTTGATTTGAATAGCTGTCACATTCAATTGAATTATCATTACACACGTGAAACAGATAGAATACAAAGAAATTGGTACCACTTAGCCTATCCCTAGATTGCTCGTAGCCTATTTCTGTTTTCTATGACTTTGTTAATAAATGTCAGATGCCACAAATATTTAAGGTATAGCATTTCCTTGAGTTCCTTAGAGAATCAAACAGGAGTGATATTCAACAGGGTAACTTTAATATTGCTCATTACATTTTTTATAAAAGGAGTTCATCATCATAATCGCTATCATCATAATCATATTCATCGTCATGCTTGTCCGAATTGTTATCCCACTTCTCCGGATCGCCTTCACATGCACACATTTCAGGACAGGGCACTTTTCTCCAGACACATTTGCGTCTATTACTTTTCGACTTAAGGCATCCACATTTAATTAGTTCGAGCACATCAGAAGGAGTAGGTGGGCTATTATTAGGGCAAGGCATTTAATAATTCTGCATCTTTTTTATATGAATGTTAAAATATAGCTCAAATGTATAAAAATGTGTATCATGAATTACTTGATTAGATAAGGGCAATTTTTTATTTTTTATTTTTGCTTTGTTTTGCATTTTTCGTCATTTTCAAGAGATAGATCATTTATTGGTCATTTTAGGTCATTTTCGGCATTTTTAGTTCATGTTTCAGTGGATGTAGAGAGGAGCTTTTCCATGTACAAATCATTACTTTCAGACAACAGAAAATAGTTTTTATTTGAGAATCCCCGCCAAGTGTTTATAAGTTAGTTCATTTTCATTCAGGTTTATTGTATTGTAAATACCACAGTAGTTTGTCGTGTAGCAATAAAGATTTTATTTATTTTTAAATGACACATATTTGCTAGGAGCAATTTGATGGGCATGCCAGTTCAGAATAAATACATTTTTTGCTAAGGGTGTCCAAGTGGTATAAATTTACTTACTTCTTTAATAACAAAATAAGTGTGTTTTATATTGTAAATTCATATATAACGCACTGTCATCCGTTAAATTGCTTTTAGCATTACTGAAAAAACCTAATTATAAGTAATAATGGTGAGTTTATTGGTCTTTTGTTAAAAAGTGTACTTTTACTTTTTTAGGTCATAAATGCATTTTTTATCATGCATTTTATTATTATGGAACTTTTATCAGGCCTATGCTGGTAAAAGATAATGTGAGTTTGAAATTGCAAATAGTTTGCTCATTTCCAGGTAATTTGCTAAGCAGGAATTCTCGGCTCAAAACTACATGTGCTGCAACCAGAGAAGCTACAGTAGAACTCCAAATATCCGGAATAATTGTTACCGGACCCTATCGGAATAATCAAATATCTTAATAGTTGAAGAAATCTTTGAAAAGGTGATTTCTTAAGAAAATACTAAAACTAAATTGTACAGTAAAGTGTCACATCTTGAACATATCAGTCAGTCAGTTGTTTTGCTGACAAACTGCCGATTTTCTCGGTTTAAAGTTTTGCTTTTTCGCAAATAATTGACCATGAAAGAGGGTTTCCGAATGGTCGCAGCTGCAAAAACCACTTGAATACGGCATCAAAGTGATTCGGTTAATTGGTGATCCTGAGTTCGGACAATTGGAGTTCTTAATGCAGAAAAGAGCTGAATTCTGCATTCTTGGGACAGTACGGTGTATGGCTGATGTGTACTGCTCTACAACCGGCTCAAATTCACGGGTTCGTTCCTGGCCAAGGTCGCTGACTTTATTTGTGCGTAAATGTGACAGTTTCATTTATGTACAATTTCAGACATGTAAAAGAACTCCTGATGTTCAAAATTCACACCGCAAGAGTTAAAGGCCCAAGCAGCAGCACGCAACCGTCGTTAAATGACCACATAATTAAATAATTATCTTGTGGATTGTATGCTCGAGATTATGGTAGCGATCTTTCTTTGTTAGAAAATTGTATCTTGAGGATAAAGGTAAAAAAAAAAAAAAAAAAAAAAGTAAAGCGATCCATGGGCCATGGAGACCCGTAGAGTTTCCAGGTGGTTAAGACTCCCCGATTGTGGCATATGGCACATGAAGGTGGCAAGGTTGTCAGCCCTACGCACCGGCCGGTATTTCACCCCCAGGAATACTCCTGGTACTCGTTTCTGTTAGAGGCTGAGTCGACGCCAGGGCCATAGCGCCCCCAGAAGGATTAAGCCAATTGAAAAATCTCAACGATCACATCGGGAATCGAATCCACGACCATCCGATTTGTAGCGCAGTGCCTTAACCACTACACCACGGCGTACCCCTATTTTAGGATTATGGTACCTGAAAATATTATTCATCTTCATATTACTAACTCCTGAAGTAAATGGAAATAGCTTCCTTACATATTTTAGAAAATACCTAGATTAATTAAAACGGATTTATTGTGTAAACTCGAGATTCTTTACCTATAATGCCTATGATACGAGTAGGAAAAGTAGAAAAAAACGTAACTTAATTTTTTCGAAATGTCGCGATAAATGAATAGCTAATTCCGGATGAACAAAAGGTGCCAGGATCGAACTCAATGAAGATATGGATGATGTTTAACTTTCTCCTGTTATTCCTGAATCCCAACATAGCCTACCTTCTTTCCGTTACAGACAGAGGAAAACTGGCGCCAGATTTGCATCTTTATAACGGAAGTGGAGATAACAGTGGACCTACTTCGTGTATATGGAATGCTTCTTAAAACTTAAATAAGATTTATTTTTGTGTCGGAAGTTAAATTTTATTCCTGAAACGCAGTTAATGTTTTAAATTCGATGACCTTATTCAACTGTATTTTATGACTTCAGCGGTAACTGGAGTGATTAATTTTAAAAGATAGAGAAACTGACTACAACCACGTTAGACAGTGGCGGACGCAGAATTTTCTTTAGGGGAGGGATTTGAAGAGATAGAATGAAAACTAAAACAAACAAACAACAAAAACAACAATAAAAAACAAAACAAAATAACAACAAAAAAGTTATATATTTATAAGAGTTTACAAAACTGTAATGTTACTAGGCCTAGTAGTTTTGTTTGAATGTGAAACATGTCTAATTACTATTAGGCCTACAAGAGGTACAAGAACTGAAAAGATTTGAAAACAAAGTTTTAAGGAAAATATTTGGGCCAAAAAGAATGGGATGTCAGGGAAATACAGAGAGCTGTAGAACAATAACATTTACAGTCTGTATCCTAATATAGTAAGATTAATTAAATTCAGGTGGTTAATACGAGCTGGATATGTTACTCGAATAGGAGTGGAGAGGGGCATTTATCTCATTTTAATGGGAAGACCAGAAGGAAAATGACAATCAGCAGATCCGAGACGGAAATGGGATGATAATGTTTAGAATGGATCTAAGACAGTGACCGGCATGTTCCGTGCTCTGTGACGTCATACTACAGAGCAGCCGCGCTCTTTGCTCTGCAATATCTCCGTACTGAGCGTGGAGGAAGGGTTCAACTGGCCAGTGGCGGAACGACGCCTATGCATTGACAGAGTGCGCTCCGATCTTCGTAGATAGTATGGGAATAGCACAATTACAATGCATTTGTACGAAAACAAAATAGTACAACTGTGATAAATCAATGTAACAGAACAGTTTTATTTGTAATGAAATTTAATATAGGCCCTACTTACACTAATCTGAAATGCATCCAGGTGCGGATGCGTCAGGTTATTTAAATGAGGCTCCGAAACTACTATAAACATACAAATACATAAAACATAAGAATACTTTAAGGAGTACTGCAAAACTTTGTCTACTCGGAAACTGAAAAATGTTAAAGTATACAAAATATACAAAATACACAAAATATACAAATTAAACTATACACCTTTGTGAGCACTATGCCAAGTATAGGCCTATTCAGACTTTTGATACACACCCTTACTTTGTGTCACTATCGTGCCCAAGCTCAAGGCATTGTCGAGATTTTTTCCCTCTTTTCTCGCGCACTAATTTTGCAATATTAGGAGACATAGTCTGGCTAACACACAAACGAGAACATTTTTCATGTTCTGATCAGATAGGCGGTTTCCATGTTGTGGTTTGCAGATCTTCATACAAGAAAAGAACTATTCACATACATACGTCGATACAAATATACTCAACATTCTAGCAGCAAATATATTATGTAGTTGCCTGGGGAAATCTTCTATAAAATATAGATAGATCCTTTTTGTTTTGAAAGCGGTCTTTCATTTCAATATTCTTTTGCAAATCAATGACTTCTAGTTGCAATGATGTTGGAACACTGTCAACATCCACAGAAAATGGTGTCGCAAATATGCAAATATCGGATTGGAGTTTTGCAAAATCTTGAAATCTGTAATAAAATATCCTGATCCAGTTCTTCTAATATTTGTACATAATTATTAATGTCTGTAATTGAATGACATACTGTAGACAACTTTGGAAAATGTGGCGTGTCTCCGAGGGTGACCTGACGTTTCCGTAAGTCTAGTATTAATCTGAATGCACTAAATTTACCATACATTTCACTGATTAACTGACCTCTGCACCCTTGCCATGGTTAATGCACGCAATTCAATGTACCATCACGGCTCACCTTAACCCTACTGCTGCACTGAACGCCACTGCGCTAGTGCGTATTAACAGGAATGCAACTCAACTGCTCGCTCGCTCAAGCTCTTGCGAGATGATCGGCTCTTACGTCACAACTGCAGCATCTGCCGGACACTGATCTAAGAGCAACTGACTGTAGAAATTCGAACTGAACAAGTTGACTAAGGACTAATATTTTCTGTATTCTGGAGTCCATTTTGCTCTCATATCAATTCTTGAGAAATAAGCAATTTATTTACTAGAGAGCACAGATATAAATAGGTATGTAAAATTATTTGTGCCGATTCGAATTTATAACCCATTCTTTTTACTGTTTTTTTTTTTAATTTCGAAGGGATTCATCCCCTCGATCCCCCCTCTGCCTTTGCCACTGACGTTAGATTATTATAGCCTACAACAGAATAAGTAATCAAATAAAAATAAATAAATTAGTTGCTATTACAAAACATGTTAGAGCGTTAAGATTATGGCTGAAGAAAGAGAGAAGATTATGATATCTCAGCCATAATCAACTCGCAATGAGTTCAACTGGCGATGTATCCAATTTTCCATACTTTTTCAATCTAGATTAGAGCATGCAGAAAAAAATCTCAGTGGCTTCTGAATTGAATTGCCGCAGTTATTTTTTTTTTCATAACTTACGCCAGAAGGTGTAGTGTTGTGAAGAATTATTCGTCTGTTAGGCCGGAACAACGTGTCCTTTTCGGGAGAAAAACTGAACAGCTTACCGGAATAAAGGTTCTGAAAACGACATAATTAGATTTCTTAGTTGAAAATAGTCCCCCCCCCCACCGAATGAAGTCTGTCATTCTTGTCGTAAGATCACCATGAATTTCGTTGATAAAAATAGATAAACTATGATAACAACGGTGCTGTGGCTTGGTTCTAAAAGGGCCAATGTCATAAAACTTGCTTTTGAGATAACTTACTTTGAAGCCATTATAGAAGTGACATTTTTGCTGAGAACTTCCGACATTGGCCTCTAAGGTTTCTGTATTATGTCTATTAATAGCAACATACATTGGCACTTTTAGTATACGAAAGATAAAGACTAGGCGAGCTCAATAATGCATAAATCTCATTTTTGCAAGAAATTGACATTGGCCCTTTTAGAAGCAAGCCCCACCGAATGAAGTCTGTCATATTTGTCATAAGATCACCATGAATTTCGTTGATAAAAATAGATAAACTATGATAACAACGGTGTACAACAACATTACATTCTGAGCATTCTGAACAATGCAAAAATATATTATATCTACACACACACAGTGCACGCCGCTTATTGTGATCACTTCGGGATGCATCTAATATCATATTATTATCCGATTGATAACAGTATTCGAAAGAATTAATTGAAGGATATTTATTATACATAAGATAAACTGTAAACAACAGGATTAAAAGCTATTTATTCATACATACAAGATCGTACGTAACTGTGAATCATTCAACCACTCACAAACAGTATTAGGTTATAAGCAACTATTTTTGGAAACAATAAAGAGTTTTTTTATTGTTTCTATTTTACCTTTGATTCCATTAACCAATATTTCATACTCATAGCGTTTTTGGAAGTCTATGTTGATCTGTGGTGAACACCGCTTAGCAAAACATCTAACACCAGTCTATTCAAGTCTTTTCATTTTACACTAACCATCACTGCATATCAACACTGTGTTCTTCACAAATCAAAAGCAACAGCTGAACTAACGGGTGAAACATGTTTTATTGCTTAAAAGATAAAGTTAGGTAACGCCACCCCCTCGAAATGGTCATCCTGTGAGCTGGGAACAGAATTGCAACCTTCAGTACAACACAATACAATTGAGTTAGAAACGAAATCCTTAAAAACCAAATTTTAAACGACGTGCAGTACTTGGAAATAAAGCTATAGAAAGGAAAATGTGATAACATAAACCGCATCTTTGATCACAATAAACACCATTTTTTCAGCGTATGAGTATTAATCCGTACTGGACTTCATATAAGTGATAACATTACCCGACTAATAACAGTATCCGCGATTACATTAAGCGACATTCAGTGTGTGTGTGTATATATATTGCAAAATACTTGTATCCGCCTTATACCCACAACTTATGTTTTAAAAGAGGTACCCTTAGGTCCTACATAGTAGGCATAAAATCTATCAATGCATATTATGTTATAATCTCAATTGTAAAGTCGGATAGTAGGCCTATAACTCTTTTCCTTTTTTTTTTTTTAATAATGCTCAGTTGAAATATAAAATATTCCAGCAAATATTTATAGGTTAAGTTACATCACTGTCATAGAGTTAAAATTTTAAAATCTTACGAGTTTATGTATATATAATTATCTAATGACTATTTAGAGAGATGTGTTTAATCGGAATTCTCTAAATGAAAAAGTGCACTCGGTCACATAATGTTGATTGAATTAAAGCTATATCCGATTCCTAATGAAAAGTAGTAGTTTGGCTAATTAAGGTAGTTGTACACCCCTAAAATCTGAAAAATGACGAAAAATTATTTTTTTTATAAATAGCTTTTAGATGGATAGAAAATTCTTTTCTCTTTAATTTCATGTATCAACTTTTAATTTCTTATTGTTAGTTCCTGAGATAGACTTTTTTCTAAAGATATGATATAGGAGGTTTTTAGCAAATCGCAACTTTCAAGTTTAATTTCCCGAAAGTAGTAAATCGCAAAGTATTCGATTTTTCAAACATCATAATTATTCTATAAATTAACATATCAAGGTGATTGTGGTATCATTTTGAAGATTGAAATCTTCTCTAGTGCTTGACATTGAGTAATTTCTTATATACGAATATTCTGTTGTGTTATACAGTGAGTTCATTTTATGAGGAAACCTCGCATCACTGCCGCATTGCCGCGCTAGCATTGTACAAAGCATAGACCCTACAAGCGGTTAGTTGCTTCGGTGTCTTGTAGTGTCTTGTAGTGAGACGCTTGTCTATTGTTGTGTGTTACGTAAGACAATAATCGAAAATGTATACGGTTGAACAGCGAATTTATTTGGTGGAATGTTACTTATTGAGAAATAACCATAGAAGGCGCGTTCGGAGATTTTCTCGTAAATATCCTGACTGTACCATCCGTACAAAATGGCGAGTAATAAGCCTCTACATGTAGGCCTATTTTGATAATAAATTGGTTGAGTTATTCTATTTTGTATTGTTTCTAAAGTCTTGATTTGCCGATTTGCCGGTAGTAACGGAACACGGTCCCGGCCGGTGCAAGCGCAACAGCGGGGAAAGTGTGAGCAGGAGCAACGCTGTTAAAAAGTTTCCGCATAAAATGGATTCCCTGTAGAATTTTGTTTATAATGATGTGATCAACAAAATAATTACAATTTTTATTAGTCAATATAACAATTTGAACCCTTAAGTAATCTAAAAAAAAATGTCAGGCACTAAAGAATTCTTTTGTCTACAAAACAGTGAATTATTGGTGTTTGTATATTAAATAGCTTTGGAGTAATCGTGTTTTGAATTGTTAGTCAAAATTATCAACAAAATATATTTTTAACAAATGAAGGGTTCGGCTGTAAAACATGGTAACCCACAAATTTTCAAAAACTGAGATAATCACATAGGAAGTTTAGGCTATCTGTTGTGAAACTACTGAACTGTTCAGTTAGTTGAATATGTTCATCATGGATGGAGAATGCAGTAAAATATATTACTGTAACCCATATCCATTTCATGTAAAACATGGTAACCATCAAAAGATGGCTGCTCAGTGAGTAAGGAGGGAACTTTTCTCTACGGAAAATAATAGTTTTTCCAGTGGACGTGAAGAAGAGGAAAGCAATGAGAGTGGCACTGGATACCGAGTTTCCTACTCTACATCTTGTAGGGAAGATATAGATGATCCAGATGAAATTAAGTAAAAAAAGATTAGTAAAATGTACAGTGAGGGTTACCATATTTTACGTGAAATGATGATAATAGCTCCTGATGGCTTTTAAAGTTGTTTTTACATGGTATTACGATACATGGTGGGGAAAAGCAGAGTATTTTTGCATAATACAGCTGGTAAAACACAAGAAAGTGAAAATATTCCTATTGAATGGCCAAATAAGAAGAGAAAGAGGAGAATGTCTAGGCAACCAGTAGTGAAGAAGGAACAAAGACTCTGATCTGGTGTTTTGTATAAAAAATATAGGGGTAAAGGAGATGAGGTTCCAGGTAGGGAACTTGGACCAATTTCCAATTGTCCATTAAAAGGTTTTGATAAAATAGTGATGAAACACATACAGTAATTTTTGCCAAATTCTGGAAAGTAAGTTTGAATAACCTACAAAATGCATATTTATTTGGGTATATAAAAGCTAATCCTGTTGCACGTAAATACACCAAGAACGTTAAGAGCAGAAGATCACAAACTGTGATATATTTTGTTCCACATGAAAGGCAGAGTTTGTAAGAAAGCATTTTTGTCAATTCGCGGGCTGCAAAATAGTAGAGGAAAACCAATTGTGAAAAAAAAATTGGATGACGTCATTGCTTGTTTGGAGTGGATACCTTCTTACTATGCATCATTTTACACACATTTAGTGGTTCAGGACAATGAAGAACAAAGTAATGGAGAATCTGAATAGAGCATTAGTAATTGGTTAAGTACATTGTGGTATTATAACATGTTGACACGTTTAGTCACTTCAAGTAAAACATGTTAAACCACATAAATTAGATTACACACGTTTACTTTTAATTTTTTTACGTTCTCTCTTTGCCCAATACATTTCACTTAAATATGCCATTACATTCAGAAAACATTGTATTCTTATGATGTGTGTTAATATTTGGAAGAAAACTTACTAATAAATTAGAATTTTGATTTAAAAACCTATGATATCATTATCTCAGAAGTTGTTCTGTGTGGGTTACCATGTTTTACAGCCGAACCCTTCAAATTATGAACAAATACAAAACTGTTTTCTTGCAAAATGTCTTAACATGTAGCTGTATAACATATAAAAAAAAATTGAGACTCCTAATATTGAACAATAATATTTTCATACCTAAAGGTGTACAACTACCTTAATGGGCCTAGTATTACAAGTTGGCATTCCTAGAGAAGCTATCAGGTGTCCTATACAGAGAAAAAATTCAGGCATTTTAAAACGTACTTAATTGTCATTTTGAAACTAAATAGAAAATAATTATGTTGGATCATGATGTTAACAAAGATATCGATGATAAAAACGACGATGACAATAAACAGGCCTACATATGAATAAGTCGGCCGCGGTGGTCTAGTGGTAGCGTTCCCGCCTCTAGATCCGAAGGTTGCGGTATCAAACCCGGCCCCGGTCGATGGGGTTTCAGGACGTAAAAATCCTGAGCGCGGACTTTAAGCTGGGAGGCCCGTGTCGTAGATTTATGGCACGTAAAAGAACTCCAAGCCTAAATTAGAGCCTCTAGACAAAATTTCTCGGCCCTTTCACGGCGATGGGCTTACCACCTGTCCCTCTGTCCTCTCTCGAAAAATAAGTGTAACAAAATTCATCTAGGTAACAGAAACCTCCACTTGGAGGCCCCTTCGCCCCAACATAGGGGCTATAGGGTTCCAGACAGACAGACAGACATATGAATAAAGAGAAAAGTTACCATAAGAATTTTATTTTAAAGCTTTGAACGTTAAGAACCTAGAAGCCACAGTTACAAAGTAGCGAAGGTAGGCTAATATTTTATACCAAATACCAACGCTTAGGTCTATTTTTTATTTGGAATTTTGGTTTTCTATTGTTCCAGGATTCATGATAATTTCGCGTATTATATATGCCATGAAAGAGACAAAAAAGGAAGGATTCGGAAACCCAGAAACATTATTTGCCATGGCCAATTCGCTCCTTATCAACTGATCGCAATTGCAAGAATGGAACGCTGTTTTAAAAACCTACGAGAAATATGCTTGCTGCAGTAGAGGTTTACGAATTATTTCCTTTTGCTTGATTCATTATAATAATTTAAGATATGTGGCTGCATCTTCACTACGTCATATCTTGGGGTTAGAAACAGTTATCTTAGTAAATATGCTAATGTACATTTTTACGATATTGGATGAACGATAAGGTATCAGGAGAAATTAAACATCCTTCCACATTGCCCTACTTACTAAGTTATTCACAAGTTTTACTAGGCCTACTGTGCAAGGTTATGCCAGTGCTAAGATACTCAAATATTTGCAAATTTTGTAAAGAACACTTCTCTGCACATATTTCAAACAATATAATACCTAGTAATCCGAAACATTACTGCTTTTCAGTAGACTTACTATTTTACAGTCAATGGCGTAACTAGACCACTTGGGGCCCGGGCGGATTTATTTTTGAGGCCCCTCCCCCAACACGACTATTTTGCACTTTTTTTCTGTGGCTAGTTTTTTTTTCTTCTTCTTCTTCTTCTTTCTTTCTGATCGTCTCCATGGGCTAATCTGAACGGAAAAATAATATATGAAGGGAGCGAACTCATGCAGTATTTATTGTATGTATTTATTAAATACAGACACACATTAGTCCAATAATATTAAGCTATCTGATTAACAAAATACAAATGTGTGCATCATTTAAAAGTAATGAAATGAAAAAAAAAAAAGTTATGTTTAAATATGACAATACAAGAAAGTTTATGGTAACAAACAACAGTTTAAATTTTAGTCGGAGAGTCAGATAATAAATTTGCAAACTCTGGATTATATTAATTTAGAATATGTAATAGTCACGTTTAAAATTGTCTTTTTATAGCTTTTATCTCTCTTGGCCGACTCATGAACCTGAGACCAAAGCAGTGGTAAATAGTGCCAATTTTTTTTATTGGTAACATGTCAAATACGCTTTTTTTATTTAATGCAAAAATTCCGATGAGTAAAAAAGAGGTGAGACATAATTTTTATATTAAGGGTGTGGCATCAATGGGGGCCCCATAGGAATTGGGCCCGGGGCGGACCGCCCCCACCGCCCCTCCCTAGGAACGCTATTGTTTACAGTATCTGTCGTAAAACTTTAGTTGCGTAGAAAAACAAGTATGCCGCATTCACATAGAAAATTAACCGTAAGCTTAAGAACATAAAACGTAACGCACGGCTTTAAGCATTCAAGACGAAAACTTAACGTTAGTAACAACCAATCACAAATGAGAACGTGAACAGCTGATAAAATGGCTGCCGCAGACGAAAATACTTTCATGTTTCTATTAAACATGTGTAGGCTTTTAAAAATTGAAATCATACAAGTGTATGCAGACATATACAAATTAACGTAATATTATATGGGCTGTATTTACTACCGTAGTTCATTTCTTGGGAAACTAATGTCCATATATTTTCCTTCAATACCGCTTCTTTGTATAATGGATGGCTTGTATCATGCAGGGATAGGATACAATGTTACGAGTTTCTCATTCATAGACGCCATCTCTTGGCTACTTCCACTTCCGCTTCCTGTTCTGTTCTCTGATTGGTTGTATCGATATTTTTAGCATAAACTTAACGCAAAAGCTTGGAGTTTGCAAGGTTCTAAGTTAAAGTTTAATTTTACGTTATGTTTAAAGCTTACGTGATGCTTTACGAATGGTCCCATTGAAAAACATGGCCCCGAACTTTAAAATGTATGTTACGTTTACTGTCAATTTTCTATGTGAATGCGGCAGTAGTCATGCAGTTGGTTACTTGGGTTACTTTATAAATCTGCTATAATATCCGCCTTGTACTAAATCCATGGCGCGACATCCCATGGCGGGGCAATACTTACTACCAGTGGCGTAGCGTACTATAAATAATTAGGGAAGCTGATAGCATAGATATGGAAAAGCAAAGGCTAGATTAAAATCCTTACCTTCATTTTTGAAGGTCAGCTCTATTCTCCTGTTTCTCCCGATAAATAATTCTGTGATGTCATCTTCGAATGTGTGTCTACTCATGTTTAACAATTCGAGTGCCTTTAATCTTTCCTAAGTCTGAGAATTTCTCAGGCAATTTTTAATCCTTTTTAACGCAGAGAAAGACCTTTCACTTGTTGCACTTGTAGCTGGAATTGTTAAGATTAGACTGCACAGTTTGTATGTTTGAAGAAAAACTGCTCTTACGTCGAAGGTCCGGATATACCTGGTATTCATGAAGGTCATAAACAGTTTCCTTCGCCATATCAGAATCACAATAAACAACAGAAAGTTCACTCCTCAATATAGCAATGTCGAAATGCATTCCATAATTTTCTTGTAAGCATTCTAGTGCATATTCTGGAAACCTAGTTTGAAAATTCTGAAACTGCCTGCTGTCAAGGAGACTTAAAAATTTCAGTCTGGGGACCTCTGCAAACCGGGTTGAAATATTCAGAGATACCACATCAATGACTTCGTAAAAAAAAGTATTTTGTATGAAGATTTATCTTCACCCGGAATTGAATCTATGCAAATTCTTTTAGACTTTTGGGAGCAATCCTGTTCAGACGAAAATACTTTCATTTTTTCCCAGACAGAATCAAAATTCTCACGAAGTTTCTGCAAATGACGTTTAAAGTGTTCAATCTTTCGCATACAGAAAGAAATATCATTTACTTTTGTCTGAAGTACTTTGAATAGTGAATCAGAAAATGGAAATATTAAGCAAAATATTTCTAAAAATAAACTGAAAACGAATCCCTTTATAGTCGTCAGCAGACCTTGGGCAGAAACAATGGTTTCTGAATCCCATTCACTCTTATCTACTCTTATACAATTCAACGGCCCTAAATAGCGTGCTTGCTCGCCCGCTTCGTGAGACATCGGGTATACTCGGCGATGTTCGTATCTCTCAGTCTAAACTTTCATGACGACTACAAGATTAGGAAAACCGTTTCTTTTTTTTTTAAGGCCTAAGTGAAATGAACTCAATGAACAAATATTCTAATTTTATTTTTACTTACAATTTTCATAGCTCTGAACCACAAACATTTTTAATAATCTACCAGTGTAAATTTCTTAAAAATCCTGGAGTCAATGAATAGTGGGGGGCGAAGCCGGGGGCACCAGCAGTAAAATATTGATGATTTAACCCTTGAAATATCGCTGATAATAATAATCCAAATCAATCACTCCTTCTCTTGAAAAATTATATAAAATAAATAAATAAATAAATAAATAAATAAGCCCGTCACAATCCCTTATAGGGCAAGGGCCTCCTACCATGGTAGGGCTGGCTCTGTTTTACTCTCCCAAGGTGAGCTATTTCCTTGGAGAGTTGGGTTTTTGCCTCCTGGTGGGTTAAGACCTATATATTAACAACACTTTCCTAGGACACTGTTTTCCTAATGAATTAAATGCTCTATCATTTGTTTTCAGTTCACTTTTTCTGTGACCTATCCTGAACATCTCGTTTCTGCCTGAACTCTTCTTCCTTTCCTAGATCACTGTTTTCCTAATGATTTAAATGTTTTATCACTCGTTTCCAGTTCACTCTTTCTTTGGCCTGTCTTGTCCATCTCATTCCTAACTCCTCCCTGAATTCGTCCTCCCATCTGCGTCGAGGTCTGCCTCTGCTTCTTTTACCCTTCCTCTGGTCCCAAACAGTTGTTGCATACGCCCATCTTTCTTGATTCATTCTGATGACGTGACCTCCCCAATTCCATTTGGTTTTTCTTACAACAATCGCTGCGTTTTCCAGTCCACTTCTTTTTCTTAACTCCTCATTTCTTATCCTGGCGTTTTTCAACTGTTTGTTGACAGATGAATGAGATGTGAATTTTATTTGATAAATTCAGTGTAATTTTAAGAAATTATATAATTTTTCGAAAAATTCGAAAAATTATATAATTTCTTAAAATTACACTGAATTTATCAAATAAAATTCACATCTCATTCATCTGTCAACAAACAGTTGAAAAACGCCATTATCCACCGCCGTCTCGAGAATTAGCCTATACAGTTTAGAAGGCAGTGGATCACAGTTATCTTTGGAACTACATAATCGAATCTGAGATCGTTTTCCCAGGTGGCAATTTCTAATCGTGGAATGTACTCTAAAGCCGGAATTTTAGCTGTTTCATTAATTATTAATGGTTTAGTTTAAGAATGATTCGCATGCAAGTTTTAATAAATATAATGCTTTAATAATTATTATACTATTAATTTCTAATTTTTCAATTAATTATCGTGGGCGAAGCCGCGGGCACATCCTAGTTTTCAACAATGCCGTCAAATAGCTGTTCAATATGGGACCTGTTTTAATTAATCATTTCTACTAAACGACTATGATACTGCCATCGTGTAGGAGCAACAGCAGGAAACATTTTGTTTAGATGTTCGTTTAGGGCAATAGATCTTTTAGAAGACTTCGATTGAACGCAGACTAAATTTCTTTGTTATTAGTTATTACGTCTTCAATTACACAATCACAAGAATCACTGCTGTCACCCATGATGATAAACAGAACCGCCCACACCACACCTTGCCACTACACCACATGCGGACCTACCCTAACGCATGCAGCGCTAATGCGGTGGAATACAACACTGCAACCGCTTCCAAATCTGCCAATTTTAGTGGCGGGAAAACTACAAAGCTTGCATTTCCGTACAGCCCAGAAGACTGCTGTTCAAAAGCAGCTTCCTAACTTGGACTGCCGCATCAAACTGTGCAATAAGACTGCTGCATCTCATGTTGTCTCATTTAGGGAACACATGATCTGATGAAAAGAATGTACTTCATCTACGAATTAAATGTCTTGCATTTACAGACTATTACACGATAAACATTAATTTAATTTTTGCCTGCAATCTTGGGGAAGCACTGCTTCCCTAGCTTCTAAAGTAGCTACGCCCCTGCAGTTACTACCGACAGCTGCATCATCTACCTCAGTCCGTCGATGGTGGTCATCATCTCATCGTTCTGGATCCTTCTGGGTCTGGATCTGCCTTCGGGCAGAATACCCAGCATTAAGCAGAGAAATGAACAGGCCAAAGTGTGTTCATATGAAGTGGAACTTAAGTCATAATTGATAAACTTCATACCGTTTGTGGTGGAATATAATATAGTAAACAATATCCACCTTATACCTCAAGGTATATTAATTAAATTGCAGATTTTTTTCATACAAGGATAACTACTATTGTAAATATAAGAGAGAGAGAGAGAGAGAAAGAGAGACAGAGAGAGAGAGAGAAAGAGAGACAGAGAGAGAGAGAAATCCAAATGTAAATTACCTTCTAGACCTATCAGAAATCCAAACTGATACTCGGCAAACTACTTCATATTTTAGAAAAATTACAACTGCGAGAGTTGTGCCTGCAAGTTTATTCTTAATATCCAGCATTTGTATATATTATGAACAATATATAACCAGTGATTGCTTGTATATGACGACGCCATATAAGCAACTTATTGGCCAAGGCTAAAGGTAATTTTAAATTATCTATGATTTTGTCATTTTAATTAATCTTTTAAACAGTTGGTAACATATATAATTACCATTAATTTTATATATGAAGAGAGCATTTGTCTTGTATCATAACCTGTAAATTAGGGATATAATTTACATATCCACATAATCTTACTTCATGATAATATACCCAACAATTGTGACAAATATACTTATAACTGGGTAAAATATTTTTTATATATATTATTATATTGTTTACTATGTATTATGGAATTTTAGTGTTTTCCTTTGAAATCATGGGCACCCATTATGAGAGAAAAACCATAATAGACGCAGAGAGCAAAAGCGAGCTAGAGCCGAGGCCTGTCTTGAAAATGAGTAAACGTAAAGCATCAGCTAATTAATTAAACATTGACAAAAAAAGAAAAAAAAATGATTTATCAAAGAAAGGCCTGAGCCAGAGAAATGTAGCTACACAATTTAACAAAGCGAAAATTACTGTGGTCAACTTAAACAAGAAAGGCACAGACAGCAAGACAGTGATGCCATAATTTGTAAGTCCTCAGGTCTTTTATGTTAATATTAGTGTGTAATGGTAGGAGGTACAGCCTATGACGAAAACCTTTGCATCGCCAAGGGTGTAAATATTACGACGCAAGAATAACTTTCATTTCACTTCACATACATGGGTTGTTTTTTTAGTTCTGGCAGCTGTTTTATTTCTCCATATATAGCATACGTACATGGTTCTAAGTTTTATAGGCCTTCGATCTAATCACCACCATTGCGTACAACATGTTCCCAGCGATGCGTATGTCTTTGGATCCCGTTGGCACTGCCTAATCTGTTGATGGTGCGAAGAGAGCTGTCGGTTGCCTGTAAAACATCTTCAACCATACGAATTAGATCAGGATTTGATCGAAGTCGCAGGGACTTAAATCTGGAGAGTACGGAGGGTGATAGATCACCGTAGTACTCTGCAATAACGTTCTGCCTTGGGGGAACGGTATGTTTTAAGATCACACCATCCCAATCATATTTTACCTGTATAATCAAACTACTGATAGATCACTGAAAATCATTGTAACATGACCACCTCTATACATTGACAAGATCTGACTGAAACCAACGGTGTTCAACTTATTGTTAGACAGGTTTTACTGCATGCAATTTATTCGTGAGACAGTAATAGAAAATTCAACTTTTACTTTTGAATTTCTCGAGGTAACTGTCCTCGCGATTGCGTCTATCGGTAATTTCCAAGTAGGCGTACTCGTTACCTTATATATGATAATTTACTGATCAAAAGAGGTTTGGTAGTAACTCTTAATACAAGAGAGTTTAATACATTTTAGAGCTCAGAAACAATATGCAATAAACTCCAGAGCACTACGTCTACCTTACAGTCGTTAAAGAAAATAAGTACTTCATGAACTCACACAAGAACTTATTACTTATTTTAGATAATGTGCTATGTTCAAAACCAAGATAACGAGGCTGACTTAATTACACAACCACAGTTGTGTTCTACCTATTGGCGAATTCCTCTGCTTTCCTTTCTTTCAGAAGATATATTTACATATGAACCCGATTTCCCTCACAAAGGACAGATAATTACATAGTTCTTGGAAGGATTGTCAGTTATATTTTGACATTGTTTTCCTGTTCCTAATTCTGATGATATCCTCAACTGGATACGAAGATTGACAAGGACATCGGAAAGGAGAAAGATTACCTCGCTGAGTTATTGCGTGACATTTCTCGGAAAGATCTTATAGTGAATCTTCCTCAGAGAAGTATAGAAAAAGAGAGGAGGGAAAGGAAGACTGTTCAAATAAATTAAAGACAATATAAATATACAAAATATATATTTTTTAAATTCACAAAATTCAATAAGTATAAACTACAGATAGGCCTAGTTATAAAAATGGTAATAATAAAACCTATACATATTATCCGAGAAAAGGCTATTTTAAATATAAAATAATTCCGATGAAAATCGTTCTGCCGTAAAGTCACTAAATGGTTGCATTTCTAAAATGATCTAAAATCATCGCACAACATTTATTAATATTGTGTAGCAAAGTAGCTTATGTCCATTTAGTAGAAGTTTATCGTCTAACACCTCGGCGTAGTTGTAATGTGTATTACTCAAAACCTGCAGAAAAATGAAATTTATAACAATAAAATTTAAACATGTGTCTATATTTTAGAACAACATTTCAAATTTATTTACCCAATCAGTATAATATGCACAAATAATTATGGCTCATATGGGGGTAAACAAAAAGGTCAATATTGGGATTTTCGGGCATAAAAAGGCATGCCTCCTTTCGAAGGGAAAATAAGGTCCTTAGACTCAGCCGTAAATTCACTACAAGTTAAAGAACCTCATAGACCAACCGAAACTATCCCTGGCAACCTGTTTCTTCCCTTGGGCTTTCCAACACTAAGAGCTGATCACTCATCAGTTCTTCGCGAACTACCTTGAAGAATGTCTAAACGTAGGATCACTCTGGACATAAGAAGTATGGCTAGAAGTTTACAGGAAACTGCATAATCTGCAGTAAGAAATAAAATTATAAATCTCTTCTCGACTTTATTTTGTTCAATATTATACACTTAGGTCCAGTTCGGTTAGGTGAGACAAATTGTACAATATCCTCATTGAGTTTGGGATACCAAAGGAGTTAGTTAGGCTGATCAAAATGTGTCTAAATGAAACTTATAGCAGAGTCAAGGCAGGGAAATTTGTATCAGACAGGTTGCAATTACAAGCGGCTTGAAGCCGCCATTAGGAAAGTTCAGGAAAACAAGGTAGACCTAGAATTAAATGGCAATCACATCTGCCTTTAAGGCAGTGTAATCGCCCAATTTAGCTTATGCAGATGACGTTTGTCTGTTGGGTGATGACATAAATATAATCGAGAGAAATACAGAAAATCTTTTCAATGCCTGCCGGAATGTTGGAGTGGAAATTAATACAGATAGAACTAAGTATATGGTCATGAAACGTCAAAATAATGCGCTACAAAATAGGCCTATTAGAATAGCCGGTAAATCGTTCGAACAAGTGGAGAAATTTAAATATCTGGGAGCAATAATTACAGACACAAATAACATTAAGGCAGAAGTTAAGTGTAGACTGAAATCAGATAATGCTTATTTTATGCAGTTCAGAAACTCTTATCTTCTAGTCTTCTGTTCAGATATTTAAAAATAAAAATGTATAAGAATATTATCCTGCCGGTTGTTACTTATGGATGTGAGACAAGGTAGCTTACTCTTCCAGAAGAACATCATGTGAGAGTGTTCGAAAACAGGGTGCTTAGGAAAATATTTGGGCCTAAGAGAGATGAAAATATGAACTAGAGAAAAGTGCATAACGACGAGCTTCTTCACCGGATATAGTAAGGGTAATTAAATCACGGACGATGAAATGGGCTAGACATGTATCGCGCATGGGGGAGGAAAGACTTATCCCAAAAATATTGACTGGGAGACCCGAAGGGAGTAGACAACTTGGAAGACCTAGACGTAGGTGAGAGGACAATGTTAGGATAGATTTAAGCGAAGTAGGGATGGAGTTAGCACAGAATAGAGCTGAATGGTGGTCTCAGGTAAGCGCGGCAATGAACCTCCGGGTTCCATAAAATAGATAATATTCCTTTAGCATGCTTAGAAAATGTATATTGCCATTGAGAGTAAGTAAGTTATACATTTAGGACCTGGGTAAGAAATAGATTCTTATCTGTCCACTTTGCTTGTGATTATACAGTATAATGTGAATTTTTATTTCCTAAGTCGATCAAATATTGAAAAAATACAGGCTTGGCAATTGAACAGTTATACGGAAGTAAATCAGGCCAAATAAACGAGTAATACTGATACACAAGAAACCGTTACCGGTTCTTTTCTGGAGCTCTGAAAATTCTCATATCGATTCTAGCACTGGCGTAGGCTAAGTCAGCAACTAGAATTAGGATAAAGTTTACATATACATGTGCAATATATGCCCCTACCAGGGAATCCTGACCATCAGTCGGAAATATATATACACTATTATGTATACTATTACTTCTTCTCCTTATTTGCAATCTCGTTTTTAATCTCCTTTCGACCTCACGAACGCATAACCAAAATCCCCGACATGCAACATCATTCTATTCTTCATCTTTTAGTGTGTCAATCCCTCGCTTTTGGAATTCGTCGCCTTGTCATATCACAGACTGTCGAAATGTACCACAATTTAGAAATAAATTGAATATAAATTTCATTGATCATTAATTTTGTTTTGGTTTAGTTTATCAAACTTGTAATTAAATTAAATCCTTATAATTTTTATTGTCTGTAGCATGTTTAGTTTTAATAGATAATATATCAAATCTTATAGCGTATTATTTGTAACATGTATAGTTTTACTGGTGCAGTGAAAGAAAAAGCCTTATAGCCTTAACTTCACGAGAATAAATAAATAATAAATAATATATATAAATGTATTAACTTCTAAGCTATTCACCCCATCCACAAACTCATGTTTTATTTAATTCTTGCCTCGCAAATATTACGACTGTAAATGAGGATTAGCTACATGAATTCACACTCCAGCCGTTTGTATCATAATAACAAGGGTAGATTAAAACATGTAAGTTTTTAATTTCACTTTTTTAAATTAGTTAAGCAGTTTCCGTAAAACCCGTGACATTGATGATAGGGAAATTTTTACTAATAACTTTGACGCCATAATAGTAATTTGGTTAAAAAATATATTTAAGCAAAATAATACAATTTAAAAGAAATAAATTTGTTCAAAAGAAGATTTATTTCTTCCTGTGTACTGTGGCTGGTAATTGTATATTAAGGCATCTGTTTCTTCTTCCACTGTTGGAAAATGGTGTTGGCTTTTACGAGCTGAAAAAGAAACACATATAGATTTTAGGTAAGCAACTTCTGGCTATGAATGTATAAAATTCTGAAATGATCACCATAGAACATAATATGTTCGAACTATTTAACACAACACTGCATAGTCCATCTGTTTTACTTTGTTTTTCCAAGCAAGCATGCTCAGAAACACAAGTTTTTAATCATAACAAATTAATACTACAACGTATAACAATATAGTATATGGATAGTAGTATGATTTATCGTGCAGACCTACAGAGAAACAAAGGTTGGAAGTTTAATAGTGGCAACACATCTATAAAATCAAGGTGAATTACAGAAAGTTCAAATCGCTTTCGTTGGATGTTGGTTGGATACCCAGCATACTTTAGAGCAAACAGGGCCCTTCTATCACTACGAATACCTTCACAGTAATCATAAGAAATTGTGCTGCCTCTATAAACCGGTCTAAAATGAATTTTTGAACTGAGAGAAAGCCAATGATTAAAAATAGTACATACATTAAAATTATTCTTGATTTACAATAATTTCCATACCGAAAAGGAGCAAGATGGATCAAAGCCTGTCACTTGTTCTTCACTTCCTTCCCGGCGGAGGTTCAACCATGCATTACACTCAGTCATTCATCGTAATGAGTGAAATTTGTTAACCTATCTAGAAACAGTTCATTATGTTATTGCATATTATTATTAATCATGTTTACTTTCTAAAGAGTTGATGGATTCTGTTATTGGTTCAAAGGGGGAGAGTATTTAATTTGAGAAAGGTTGGGGGTATAAGGAGTAACAACCTTTCTTAAATTATTCACTTTCTAAATCTTACTGCAGTACTTAAGTCATTAACTTGATTTTTTACGTGTTTTAAGTTTCTCGAAAATGTGTAACTCGCCAAACACTGCATTCGTATATTTCATGTCTTCTGTATGCTTCCCTGACTTCCACGGCAAGCTAAATCTATTAAAATAACAGTAGAGTCCCGCTCATCAGTGCATCTGGTTAATCCGGAGGGGTTTGAAAAATAAATTTTGAATTTTAATCACGAAGATTGTTGTTTTTTTTTTGTTGTTAATCCTACATCCTACGTACGTCTAGGTATGCAGTAACAGTAGTATTAGAACTTGAATTATGTTGTAGAGAAAGTATATTTATGAAAATTGACGGTGCAAAACATGTAGAGTTCTTATTCTCGTTACTTTACGTCTAGTCATTTTTTCGTGACCGTGAAAGACAGACATACATACAGAGACAAACAGAGTCAAAACCTATAATGTATATATATATATATATATATACAATAATTATAATATATTAATATTTCATCCGAAATGCGATCATTTTCTACAAATATTAACCAATTATATAACCCTTACCTTTATTCATATATCTTCTTTTTTCATTTTATTTCATGTTTATTACATAGGCCTACATCATCAAAGATGCATCAAAGATTCAGTTCAGTTTAGTTATTTATATTACATAATACACAATTAAATAGACACATAAAACAAAATATAACTCTAACTTAAAATCAATAGCAAAAATTAAAAATGAAAATAAAAAAAATATATATATATATTAAGTAATGGAAATGTAATTATTTAGTTAGAAGTTTGTGACTATTAAACTTGACATGTATTTATTTAATTTTACTATTTAACTTGACGGTATTCGCTTGATTTCATTTTTTAACTTTACATGTATTTACTTATTTCATTATTTAACTTGACATGTAAAGATTTATTTATTTTCATTAAGATTTGTTTGTCATTTTACTTTAAGGTACCGGTAGATGGTAACTTAGTTGTTTAGGGATATTAGGAGTAGCTTCTTATTAGAATGGGTCTGATATTGTTTCATCTTATAAATTAGACCTCTTCCACCAGGTACAAGCGGTGCAAAGTCAATTTTATTGCTATGTGAATAAACAGAATACATACTTACGTGTGTGTGTATGTGTGCAGATTACAACACAATTACATCTTCCTAACTAAGCCATACCTGCTATATGAGCTTTGAGTTGAATTCTTCAGATTATGTAGGATTAAATGCCGGTAACAGTTACATAGGCGTAACCAGGCCGACCATATGGGGGGGTTATAACATCCGGGGGTCTACCTCCCAGGGAGAGGGGGTCCTCCCCCGGAAAATTTTAAAAATTAAGATGCACAATAACGAGTTTTAAGCTTCCCACTTGTATTAAGTAATTTATAAGCAGACTTTAAAAAATGTTACAATTTTCCTTTTTTTAATTAATGGGGGGGGGAGGGTTCAAACCTCCAAACCCCCTCGTTACGCCTCTGAACAGCTATAATCCAGTGGTATAATTCTGTGGCTTGGTTCTAAAAGGACCAATGTCAATTTCTTGCAAAAATGAGATGTATGCATTATTGAGCTCAGCTAGTCTTTGTCTTCCGTATTATAATAAAAGTGTCAATGTCTGTTGGTATTAATAGACATAATACATAAACCTTAGGGGCCAATTTCGGAAGTTCTCAGCAAAAAATGTTACTTCTACAAAGGCTTCGAAGTCAGTTAGGCTATCTCAAAAGCAAGTTTTATGACATTAGCCCTTTTATAACCAAGCCACATTTTAGTACTGCTTATGTGTTAGAATGATAAAACTCACCTTCGCCAACAAAGAAGTTTGCGAAATACTGTTCAGCAATGATGGCATCAGCGAAGTGTGGGTTTGTATTGGTTGGCTTCCATTCATAAGCATTTTTCTCCGGATGAAACTGCACTCCATAAATGGGATATCTCTTGTGTTCAAAACTGGATACAAACTCCAATCCATTTACATCCTTGTTCACTGAGAGAACCTGCCAATCTCTGGTTAAACCGGCATCTGTAAGATTCTGCGGGAAAAAAGAACATTACAATGAAGTGTGAAACAATTTTTTTTTAGATTTCTCCTTAGTCCTTACTCCTATAGTCTATATTATCACTTCTCTCGCATCAACAGCGTGCGTGTAATTAGTAGGGCAAGGCATTTGATGATTTTGCATCTTGTTTATATGAAGGTTAAAAGATAGCTCGTATATATATATATATATATATATATATATATATATGTGTGTGTGTGTGTGTGTGTGTGTGTATCATGGAATAATTGATTGAATGAGGAAATTTGTTTTGCTTTTTTTAAACTTTATTTTGCATTTTTCGTCATTTTTAAGAGGTCGGTCATTATTTGTCAATTTTTGGGTCATTTTTGGCATTTTAGATCAAAATGCCAGCTCATATTTCAGTGGAGGTAGAGAGGAGCTTTTCCATGTACAAATCGTTACTTTCAGACAACAGACAATAGTTTTTATTTGAGAATCTCCGCCAAGTTTTCACAGTTCATTTTAATTCAGGTTTATTGTAAGCACCATAGCAGTTTGTCTTGTAGTAATAAATTATTCTGATTATTTCTTTCTTATTTTCTTGATGGGCATGCCATTTCAGAAAGAATTTCTTGTTTGCTAAGAGTGTCAAAGTAATATAAATTTACTTACTTTTTTAGTAACAAAATAAGTGTGTTTTATATTGTAAATTCATATATAGCAAACGGTTATCCATTAATTAATTGCTTTTAGCAATTCATTACTTGAAAAGAAACTAATTTTAGGTAATAATGGATAATTTTTTTTTTAATTTGTGTAATTTTTTCACTGTTTTTAGGTCATACATGCATTTTTTCACTGTTTTATGGTCATTAAATGCTTTGCCATAATAATTAGTAATTCGTTCACCGACGACAATTACAGGCCAAAGTAGCAAATAATCAAAACAACAAACAATTTTTTATGCTTCATTTATTGTCTATTGACACTCAATTATGAGTTAAATTTTCGTTTAGCTTTAGTATAATATAAACCTAAACAGCTGTATGAATACACTCCTCTGTCTTATGGAGACAAGCTGCTGAGTTTTGGTAAAAAATATTATTTTTTCTATAGGCCTATTTCAAATTTGGTGCAAAAATTGTACGGTTTCATGGGGAATACGTTAGTGATTTTTTGTTCTCGCAGAACGCATTCAATATTCAATATCAATTTAAAATCATTAATTTTTCTAATTATTTTGTTATTTAATTTCATTTCATTAAATTTAATTTTAGCACAGGTTCAGAACTCCTACTATATACTATCTTACAATTAGACAATCTGAACTGATAATTATAATGTAAGCAAGAACAGAACAGGATATCATATATATTTCAGACGATTTTGTGCAGCGAGTACTGGTAAACGGTGTTGTTGTTATGGCTGTCCCATGCTTTCCGAGAACCCATTTACATCCAAGTTCTAGTTATCAAATTACCCGCTGGCATTGAAGATCTGGTAGCATTATACTGTGTCACGATTTGTTTTGTTTTAGAATGTGATCACCTTTAGAGCGTGGGCTACTGTATACCCCCCATCCCTCCCCCCGTGGGATTTTCCGACTCATATATTTTTTTGTTGGTATTGACATGTAGTTTCATATTTTAGTTGTTTTCCCCTTATCAATTACAGCATTTACCCGGAAACCCCGGAAAACTACGGAAATCCGGAGAAAACTAGTTTGTTTTAATTTTTCTTTGTTCTTTGCTCCTAATATGCCCAAGGAATTTCTGAATCACATATTTATTGTTGGTATTGCCATCTATGTTAAGTTTTTAGCTGTTATCAATTACAGCATATCCCCGGAAAACAACGGAAATCCGGAGAAATGGCTTTGTTTTAATTTGTCTTTGTTTTTTGCATCAAATATGCCCAGAGAATTTTTGACTCACATATCTTTGTTGGTATTGTCATCTAATTTAAGGTTTCAGTTGTTTGCCTCTGACCAATTACAATATATCCCCGGAAAACCCGGAATACCACGTATATACGGAGAAAATGACAATGTTTTATTTTTTCAATCTTTGTTTTTCCTTCTAATATTCAAAGGGAATTTCTGACTCATATGTTCTTTTTGTTGGTATTGTCATCTAGATTAAGGTCTCAGTTGTTTGCTCATTATCAATTACAGTATATCCCCGGAAAACTCCGAAAACCACGGAAACCCTGAGAAAATGACTTTGTTTAAATTTTTTAAAATCTTAGTTCTTTGCCCTAGTATTCAAAGGGCATTGGTGACTCATATGGTTTTGTGTTGGTATTGCCATCTAAATTAAGGTTTCAGTTGTTTGCTCCTTATTAATTACAGCATTTCCCCAGAAAACTCGGAAAACCACGGAAATCCGGAGAAAATTACTTTGTTTTAATTTTTTAAATCTTACTTTTTTCCTCCTAGTATTCAAAGGGAATTGGTGACTTATATGTTTTTGTATTGGTATTCCCATCTAGATTAAGGTTTCAGTTGTTTGCCCCCTATCAATTACAGTATATCCCCGGAAAACTCCGAAAACCACGAAAATCCGTCATTTTCTCCGTATATACGTGGTTTTCCGGGTTTTCCCGGGATATGCTGTAATTGGTAAGGGGCAAACAACTGAAACCTTAATCTAGATGGCAATGCCAACACAAAAACATATGATTTACCAATTCCCTTTGAAAACTAGTAGCAAAGAACAAAGATTTTCAAAAATTCAAACGAAGTCAATTTTTCCGGATTTCCTTGGTTTTTGGAGTTTTCCGGGGATATGCTGTAACTGATAAGGGGCAAACAACTGAAATCTTAATCTAGATGGTAATGGCAACAAAAAAACATATGAGTCAGAAATTCCCTTTGAATATTAGGAGCAAAGAACAAAGATTTAAAAACTAAAACATACTAATTTTCTCCGTATATACGTTGTTTTCCGGGTTTTCCGGGGATATGTTGTAATTTGTAAGGGGCAAACAACTGAAACCTTAAACTAGATGGCAATACGTACAAAAATATGTGAGTCAGAAATTCCCTGGGAATATTAGGGGCAAAGAACAATAAAAATTTAAACAAACCCATTTTCTCCGGATTTCCGGGGTTTCCGGGTAAATGCTGTAATTGGTAAGGGGCAAACAACTAAAATCTTAAACTAGACGACAATACCAACAAAAAAATATGTGTCCCAGAAAATCCCACGGGGGGGGGGAGGGTTTGCTATTGGTAGCCCATGGTCTACTTGTTTAGACTTGTTGGAAATGTTCGATTTACTTGTGATCCATTACTTCCAATATTTAAATTAGAGTGAAGTTAATGATTCTGGGAATATGCACATGTTATTTTGTTCATTTGATTTTACTCATTTTACTGTTGACATGATTTATTCAACGATTTTGAAAATAAAAAACAGTTCTTGTTACGATGTTTATGGTATAAATTCAAATAGGCTATACTCAAATTATCTGCTAGTTACATATGTGTCATATCTTACCTTTGTGTCATATCTTTAACTCTTGCTTGATTTCTTACATATTTCCTGATGCTTTCAAGTATGCTAAGGTTATACCAGTTCATAAAAAAGAAGATAAACTAGATTATAATAATTATCGCCCTATAAGCATTATTCCTGCTCTATCAAAAATATTTGAAATATTACTCGATGGTCAAATTACTCTGTATTTTGAAAACAACAATTTATTCTCAAATATACAGTTTGCTTTAGAAAGAAACATAGTACGGTGGATGCAGTCAAGTCCTTTGTTAAATTATGTATTGAAAGTCTTGAAAGCAGAAAAAT
Organism: Ectobius pallidus; assembly: GCA_964059195.1. Lineage (NCBI taxonomy): Eukaryota > Metazoa > Arthropoda > Insecta > Blattodea > Ectobiidae > Ectobius > Ectobius pallidus. The sequence continues at coordinate 17,960,939 of CAXKWD010000007.1, forward strand.
TGTAAATAGGTTTTATGACTTAACTAAGGCGTTTGACACCGTATCTCATGATACGCTGTTACAAAAGTTGGCATTTTATGGGTTAAATGACAGTGTCATACAGTTTTTTCAATCTTACCTTGTTAATAGATATCAAGCTGTTTTTTTATAATAGTAATATATCTCATTACGAATTAGTCAAATATGGTGTTCCCCAGGGAACTGTCCTTGGTCCATTATTCTTTATTATTATACGTGAACGATCTTCCTGCTGTTATTAACAAGGCAAGTTTCATACCTCATATGTATGCTGATGATTTAGTCTTAACAGCTTTTCACAGCAATGAACTTCTTTTAAATACATATTTAAATGAAATTAACGACATCATTGTTAGCTGGTGCAATGCAAATAATCTTAATCTAAATCATAATAAAACTTTTGATCTAAAAATGAGTATTAAACAGGAAAATTTGGACAACGCCGTTAAAGTATTAGGTATTTATATGGAATTTGGACTTGGTTGGCAAACACATGTGAACCACGTAGCTAGCAAACTTAGCAAATCAATATTTATGGTCAGATTATTAAACAATTATCTGAATTTAGAATCTCTACTGAAGGTGTACTATGCATATGTTTACAGCCATCTTTCATTATGGTCTTATCTTATGGGGTAACCACTCTTCTGCAGAAAGATTATTAATTTTACAAAAAGATGCATTAGATTAATATGTGGAGCTTCAGCAAAAACTCACTGTAAATCACTCTTTGTCAGATTAGGTGTTCCTACTTTGCCATCAAATACGTTCTCGAATGCCTTCTGTATGCTAAGACGAATCTATCTACTTTTACCACATGTTCCGCTGTTCATAATTATAATACCAGGACCAGATCTAATATATATACGGATAAATGCAATTTTACTTTGACACAAAAGAATTTTGATTATATTTCTAAGAATTGTTTTAATATTATTCCTTTGCATCTTAGGAACTTGCCTATTGGACAGTTTAAGAAGGCAGTTCGTACTACATTATTGGCTAACCCTCTGTATAGTGTACGAGAGTTTTATAATGTAAATTGGTTTTAAGTTATATTGTTACTGTATATCAGGCCTGTCCAACCCGCGGCCCTCGGGCCGCATGCGGCCCGCTCTTACAGTTTTGTGGCCCGAGGACAAATAACAAAGAAATTAGAAGATATGGTTGGAAAATGCAGCTACTTTTCACTATGCGTGGATGACGGTGTCGACCAGACCGACACCAGTCAACTCTTGATTTTCACACGAATGATCAACAATGAATTTTCAACACAAGAAGAAATTCTTGAATTATGTTATTTACGTGGATAACCAAGGGTGAAGATATATTTAAAGCAGTAAATTAAACGGTGGAAAGGACTGGTAGGATTAATTAGGAAAGCTCGGGTACGTTTCCTCATGTTCCATTGCAAAATTCACCAAGAGGCGTTGTGTGGGAAGTCAGTGAAACAAAGCGATGCAATGAATATAGTGGTTACAGTTTCCAACAAGATACGTGGTGGCACTAAGACACAACTTCACTGCAGATTCCGGGAATTTTTGGATGAGAGATCTATCACTCCACTCAAATGTACGCTGGCTGAGTGCAGGTAGTGAAAATCTTATTCGACGGGTTGAAGATCCAGACTTTCTAAGGCAGCTTGCTTTCATGACTGACCTGACACAATACTTGAATGAGTTGAACCAGAGACTTCAGGGCAAAAATCAAAGTGTTTGAGGGTTAGAGGTCATGTTAATGGTTTTAAAATTTCTTAAATCAACCTTATCAAGAAATGATTTAACACACTTTCCATGTTGTCAAGAGCTGTCAGAAGAAATTGAAGATGGTAATTTTTTTTAGTTTTGTGAAAATATTGAAGTTATTATTGAAGAATTCAATGAAAGATTTTCTGACTTTGAAAATATTAAAGGTAAACTGCTGCTTTTTAATGACCCTTTGAATATGGATATTGAGAATCAGCCATCCATGTATCAACTGGAGCTCTGCGATCTTCAGGCTGATCCTTTTCTTCAAACCAGGTCTGAGAGAGGACTCAACTTTTTCAGAGGGCAGGTTTCTTCAGCTTAGAGATTTTGGTTTGCAGCTTTCCTCAATGTTTGGAAGCACTTTATGTGAGAGTGCTTTCTCCAACTCGAAATTCATAAAAAATAAATATAGGAACTGTCTCACTGATGATTCCTTGTTACACCTACTAAGACTGGCAGTTACTAACATAGAAGAGGACATCCATACTTTATCGAAGCAGTCTGAAAATCCTCAGTGCTCACATTAAATTCTAATTTCAGCCTACTGGTAATGAATCATATTTCAACAATTTGGTCTGCTGTACTTTACTGTTATATTTATGGGAGTGAAGCTTTTACTGTTTGGCCCTCAGCATCAATTGTCGAAACATTTTGGCCCCCAGTACTTATGAAGTTGGACAGGCCTGCTGTATATTATTGTAATTGACTTTCCTATGACCACTTGGTCTTTTGGAATAAAATATCTATCTATCTATTATAGTGTCATACAGTCCTTTCTTTATGTAGGCACACACTTACGGTGATTCCAATAGCTTTGTAAGAGGGACGTTCACAAAGTAAGTTTCCCTTGGTCCTTTTCCAGAAACAAAACACAATTTAAAGTAAATATTTATTGCAACAGACATAGCCAGTGTTCAGCTATTTTTCAACATCTTCGGCTTCGCCACCGGAATTGAGACATTTGTCATACCGTGGGACCAACTTTAGAAGACCTGTTTCATAGAAGTTTGCCTCCAGGGATTCGAACCACTGTGTGACAAACATCCCCTGCTCTCTGTCATTCTCTGCCATTCTCTGTCATTTCTTGAGGTGTAGAAAAAGATGGAAATCACTGGAAGCGAAATCCGGGCTTTATGGTGGATTTTTAAACACCTCCTAGCAAGTGTCCTTGAGAAGTTCGGCTAGGAGGTGTTTGAACATTCATCCTAAAGCCCTGACCTCGCTCCCAGTGATTTCCATCTTTTCCTTCACTCCACGAAATGACAAATAATTACATAGAGGCGAAGATGGTTGTCACACAGTGGTTCAAATCCTAGGCGGCAGTCTTTTACGACACATGTATTCAAAAGTTGGTCCCACGGTATGACAAATGTTTCAATTCCGGTGGCGAATATGTTGAAAAATAGCTGATTACTGGCTGTGTCTGTTGCAATAAATATTTCCTTGAAATTGTATTTTGTTTTTGTAAACGGACTCAGGGAATCTTACTTTGTGGACGTCCCTCGTAGTTAATTAAATTTACTCTAAATTACTTACCTTTTCTGTGACACATTTGTGGTGGAAGTTGGCAGTAACGTTCTGTTCTGTTAAAATACTGATCATGTGCGTATTCTGGGCGAGAGGTCCGAACAGCTTGCTTGAGAGGTAATCTGAAATAAATATCGTATATAAATATATCGTAAATATAAATATATAAATACATTCATTAATTTGTCTGGTGCATTTATTCTAATGATTTTTTGCAGATATGTTAAATAACGGAATGGCTGCATCGAAAATCGCTGTAAATTACATTCCTCTCCACAGCTGACAAAAATGAATAGTCTGCGTGTATAAAATGACACGGGGAACCATTCTGCTATCCAGATAATTATATGACATCTTCATATCCTCGGGGGCAAACATCTTCGAAATACTAAGGTAAGCTTATTTTTTAAGTGGTAATACGATATTAGCAAGTGCAGAACCGCATTGTTATTTGCTTACCTACTAACTTTCTTATTTATTTAAATATTTACTCACATAGCCTACTGAGACACTTTCACTTCACGAATAGGCAATAACCTGTTCCAGACTCAAACGGACCATTTCAGTGAGTTGAATAGGTCTTTTCTATCATCACCGTTGCGAAAATTTCACAGATTCAACCTTCCATCCCCCCAAAAAGATTTAAACTTCTCTCAGTTAATACAAAGCTTTGAATTAGTTAAGAAAGATGGATATTGACAAAAGAAATAATATATTGTAGGTCCTAGATGACAATGGAACCATATTATTAACCCTCAAATTGATAAGGTATCCTATAGGATATAGTAGCTTTTCTTAAACTTGAAACAAAATATTGCAACAAATTTTGAAGAAATTCTTAGATTTCATGTATAAATGTGCAATTAAAAAGTTTAGGAAACAAAGTAGGCCTAGAATTAAATGGCAATCGCCCAATTTTAACTTATTCAAATGATGGTTGTCTGTGGGGCAGTGACATAGAGAGAGAGATGCAGAAAATCTTTTCGATGCCTGTAGGAATGTTGGATTGGAAATTAATACAGAAAAAAAAAGCTATATGGTCAAGAAACGTCGAAATAATGCGCTACAAAATATTAGAATAGGCGGTAAATCGTTCGAACAAGTGGACAAATTCAAATATCTGGGAGCATTCTAAATATATATATATATGACTGTTTATATGTATGACTGACTGACTGACAGACAGACAGACAGAGAATCAACGTATATCCCAAACTACAATAGGTAGACACTTGGAATTTTGACAGTACCTTCCTTTCATAATGTAAGTGCACACTAAGAAAGGATTTTGCAAAATTGTTCTTTTAAATGCCAAAAATCAAATGTTTTCGAGGAAACGAAATACCTTATTAATAAGAATTAATCAAATACAAATCGCATTGCATGTACAGTTCTCATGATAACAGTGTATTATTGGCAGTGTTCACAAGCAGCTTTGGAAGTGCATGATATGGAACTTTAACAAATTAGAGAAGCTATCGATATAATACATGAATAATTAAATCCATGAAAATAATGCATAATGTAATGCAGTTAGATAATTTTCTCTACCCTGAATATAGAGAATACCATTTTCTCACTTCACATGTTGATGTAGAATAAGAGTTCGTAATGCAGGGACAGCATTTTCAGTTGTCTCAGCCTGAATTTCTTTTTGATTTCAGCCCCGAAACGGACATGAGAATGGGAAATAAAATATTCCGAAAAGACAATACAATTTTATGTTACCGGAATTTCTGCTTCTTATTTCAACCCCTCCCAGGCTTGGTGTGTAGAAGCAATGAGGTTCAAAACTCCACATCCTCTATGAAGCATAAAAAGCTATATCAAGCGTTTTCTGAGGAAAAGTTTTAGTGTGATAAGTCGTTCTTCCTTATTACAAATTCTAAGTACATACATAAGGACCTACGGTTTGAAAATCGAAAGTCCTTCATAAATTAATTTGGAAATACAAAACTCAAGCGAGGCCGTCCTTTTAAGCTAGTGTTAATATAACAGCATAATCACGTCCTTGTTTAAGGGTTAAAAATCAGGTTTGAAAAACCAGTACATGGAAGAAAAAGCTTCTAAGATATCAGACCAATCAGAAACTATCGTCTCGTAGCGCTTAGTGAAGCTTCGTTGAAATAGCTAACCAGAAACAGTCTTACACAGTGGTTAAGGACAGATGAAGTTCAGTTGCTATCGTAAAGACTTGATAGGTGCAGCTTGAATTGTGTGTGTTGTGAAGACAGAAGACATCACTGGGGTTGCAGTTTGTTCCATGAGGCAGAATAACCCTTATAGAAATGTACTGATGTATGGCAATTGAGGTTTACACCATTTTATTATTGCATTTTAATCAGCAGCGAAAGACATTTACGTCATAAAGTACTAGCTGAAAAGGCCCGGCGTAGCCCGGGCTTTGTATTTTGTAATTTGAAATTAACTTAGGGAGGACTTTCGATTTTGAAACTGTAGGTCCTTACATAATATGTATGTAGAACTTGAAATGAAGAAAAAGATTGAAGTTATCACACTCACACTATTCCATCAGAAAACGCTAGATATAGCTTTTTATGGCTCATAGAGGATGTCGAATGCTGCATTCCGTTGCTTCTGCACATCATGCCTGGGAGGGGTTGAAATAAGAAGAAACATAAATTACATAGGATTGTATTGACTTGACGGAAAATATTATTTCTCATTCTCATGTTACCATACAACCGTTTCGGGGCTGAAATAAAAGAGAAATGCAGTATCACTTTCATACTTTCCTCCCCTAAAACCCGGGACATAATATACTGCGAGCATAGGACTCAAAATGTTCCATCCCATGCTTAGGGCCTATGATAAACATCCCTATTTCTCAACTAATACAAAGCCTACAGCTATGGATAACGTATCAGCGGAAAAGATTATTTACCGACTTCTGATATAGCATACCCACACACTTAAGTTGTCCGTGCAATACGGCCTCTTATTCTACATCAAAATGTGAAGTGACAAAATATTTCTTATGTCGAGGGTAGAGAAAGATATGTGACTGCATCACACTGTGCTTTATTTTGGTGGATTTCATTTTTCAGTAATTAATTTCGCCAATATATTACATCGATGAAATCATAATTCGTTAAAGTCCAGTATTATATAGTTGCCAAATCCCTTTGTGATCACAGTAAACAATACACTGTTGTGATGTGAACTGAACAGCACTTCATTTTTTTCAGTATAATATTCTCAGAAATTATATACTTTTCAAGGGAAGGACTGATTTGTTTCAATTTTAATGTTGACCGCGTTACTTCCCAGGCTTAACTGGGTATGTGTGCAAAATTTCGTGTAAATTGGTAAAGAAATGTAGATTTGAATAGGGAATATACATACATACATACATACATACATACATACACACTTTCGATTTTATATATTAGATTGTGGACATTGGATAAGAATATGTTCTTAAATTTCCCCATTTTAGTTTTTGCAAAATTCAAATTAAATATAAGACATAAAATACAGAATGAACGAACACCCAGCTGGACAGAATAGGAAGCGCCAAGGGAAAAAGAAGCTTACAGCATTGGAATTCTGTGTTAATTACAGGCCTATTCCATATCGGTCTACATATTTAAGTATTATGTTATGTGTTAATAATTGTTGCATTATGTTTGGTAATCGTAGAACTTTCTTTCCTTAAACAATAAATTAGTACAGAAAAATAATACTAAAAAACTAGCGCACGAAATTCTCTGAAATAATGTATAAATTAAACAGTCGTTATTCTATTACCAAAGCAATATTGAAATGCAAGGTATGAAAATGTTTCATCTTGTTGATACTTTTCCGAAACATGTACTAAGGAAGAATACTGATCATAAACTTCCAAATCCAGATTATATATATATACTAGCTTAAAAGGCCCGGCGTTGCCCGGGTTTTTTATTTTGTAATTGGAAATTATCAATTATCTTATGAAGGACTTTCGATTTTTAAATTATAGGTTATTACATAGGTATTTCGAATTTGAAATAGGAAGAACGACTTATCACACTCAAACTGTTCCCTTAGAAAACGCTTGGCAGGGCGAGTAAAGCAATGCTTTACTCGCCCTGCGCTTGGTATGGCTTTTTATGGCTCATAGAGGATGTATAATTTTTCATCCCATCGCTTGTACACAGTAAGCCTGGTAGGGGTTCAAATAAGAAGAAACAAATTCCGGTAACATAAAATTGTATTGCCTTTGCGGATTATTTTATTTCTCACTGTCATGTTACCGTAAAACCGTTTTGGGGATGAAACTAAACAGAAATGCAATATCACTTTCATACTTCTCTCTCCAAAATTCTGCTATATAATAATATTCATATTACCATACCTCGTATTGTTTTCTTTATGCCCAGTGTAGAGAAAGTTATGTGACTGCATTATTTTCGTGGATTTCATTCTTTAATACTTATTTATAACATGAATTATATTGATAGCTTCTCTAATTTGTCAAACTCCCATTTCAGTTATTTCCAAACCCAACTGAGACTACTGGCAACAATATGTTGTCATGTGAACTGTGATTTAGATTTGATGATTCTGTGTAAAAAGGGATTAAGTGTACTCAAAAACATTTGATTTTTGGCATTTGAAATCAAAATTTTGCAAAACCCTTTCTTAATGAGCACTTACATTATGAAACGAAGGTACTGTCAAAATTCCAAGTCTCTACCTGTTATAGTTTAGGCTCTACGTTGATTCCTGTCAGTCAGTCAGGACAGAGACTAGCTTAAAAGGCCCGGACGACGCCCGAAGTTAATTCGTAATTAACTTATGAAGGACTTTCGATTTTAAAATTCTAGGTCCTTTTATAGGTATTTAGATTTTGAAATGAGGAAGAATGACTTATCACACTCAAACTATTCGCTCAGAAAACGCTTGATACAGCTTTTTACGGCTAATAGAGGATGTGGAATTTTGGATCCCATCGCTTGTACACAGCAAGCCTGGTAGGGGTTCAAATAAGAAGAAACAGAAATTCCGGTAACATAAAATTGTATTGTTTTTGCGGAATATTTTATTTCTCACTCTAACGTTACCATAAAACCGTTTTGGGGATGAAATTACACAGAAATGCCATATTACTTTCATACATCCCTCCCCAAACACCTGCGATAAAATAATATACATATAACCATACCTCGTACTGTTTTCTCTATGTCCAGGGTAGAGAAAGTTATGTGACTGCATTATTTTCGTGGATTTCATAATTTAATATTTATTTATAACATGAGCGTGGGCTACTGTATACCCCTCATCCCCCCCGTGGGATTTTCCGACTCACATATTTTTTTGTTGGTATTGCCATCTAGTTTCAGTTTTTAGTTGTTTGCCCCTTATCAATTACAGCATCTACCCGGAAACCCCGGAAAACCACGGAAATCCGAAAAAGACTAGTTTGTTTTAATTTGTGTTTGTTCTTTGCTTCTAATATGCCCAGGGAATTTTTGACTCACATATTTCTTGTTAGTATTGCCATCTAATTTAAGGTTTCAGTTGTTTGCCTCTTACCAGTTACAACATATCCCCGGAAAACCCGTAATAACACGTATTATACCGTGAAAATGACAAAGTTTTATTTTTTTAATCTTTGTTATTTGCTTCTAATATTCAAAGGGAACGTCTGACTCATATATATTTACTTTTTTTGGTATTGCCATCTAAATTAAGGTTTCAGTTGTTTCCTCCTTATCAATTACAGCATATCCCCAGAAAACTCGGAAAACCACGGAAATCCGAAGAGAAAATTACTTTGTTTTAATTTTTTTAATCATAGTTCTTTGCTCCTAGTATTCAAAGGGAATTGGTGACTTATATGTTTTTGTATTGGTATTCCCATCTAGATTAAGGTTTCAGTTGTTTGCCCCCTATCAATAACAGAAAACTCCGAAAACCACGGAAACCCAGAGAAAATGACTTTGTTTAATTTTTTTTTTAATCTTAGTTCTTTGCCCCTAATATTCAAAGGGAATTGGTGACTTGTATGTTTTTGTATTGGTATTGCCATCTAGATTAAGGTTTCAGTTGTTTGCCTCTTATCAATTACAGCATATCCCCGGAAAACTCCGAAAACCACGAAAATCCGCAGAAAATGAGTTCTTTGATCCTAATATTCCCAGGGAATTTCTGACATATATTTTTTGTTGACATTGTCATCTAGATTAAGGTTTAAGTTGTTTTCCTATTATCAATTACAACATATCCCCGTAAAACCCGGAAAACCACGGAAATCCACAGAATTTCTAGAACTCGGAATTTGTGATCTACAGTCAGTGAAACCGTTATTGCGAAGTAATTCTGCTTCAGGTGTGTCCTTTGCAGGTTCAAAAGGATGAGTATGTGGACTACGAGATATCAGCCATAATTGTGATGGTCACATGCAAAGAAAAGGGGAATAATATCTTCTAAACATGCCAAGTGTAAGTCAAAGTTGTATTCTTTAGTTGCTCGCTGAAATCTCAAAATCAAAGACATTTTGTCCTTATTACCAATCCAAAATTGTGCTGTTTTACCCAATGTCCCTTCTATAACTTCAGTCAAGAAAGTTTGATGGTGACTGTGGAAGGTTTGGCAAGATAAATTATCATTCACAGATGTCAAATTAGAATATGAAGGGTGTGCTGCCAGGTTTTCAATCGCTTTCATCCCTTCAGCATCAGGATTTTTTCCAGTATTCTTTGTCATGCTGTAATTGGTAAGGGAAAAACAACTGAAACCTTAAACTATATGGCAATAGCAACAAAAAGTATGTGATTCAGAAATTCCCTGGGAATATTAGTATCAAAGAACAAAGATTTTTAGAAAATAAAAAAAAAACTAATTTTCTCCGGATTTTCGTGGTTTTCGGAGATTTCCGGAGATATGCTGTAATTGATAAGGGGAAAACAACTGATCCCTTAATCTAGATGGCAATCCCAACACAAAAGCATATGAGTCAAAAATTCCCTTTGAATATTAGGAGCAAAGAACTAAGATTTAAAAAAAATTCAAACAAAGTAATTTTCTCCGGGTGTCCGTGGTTTTCAGGGCTGTAATTGCTGTAATTGATAACGGGCAAACAATTGAAACCTTAAACTAGATGGTAATACCAACAAAAAAACATATGAGTCAGAAATTCCCTGGGAATATTAAGAGCAAAGAACAAAGATTTTTAAATGAATTTTTAAAAAGTCAATTTATCCGGATTTCCATGGTTTTCGGAGTTTTCTGGAGATATGGTATAATTCATAAGAGGCAAACAACTGAAAGCTTAATCTAGATGGTAATGCCAACAAAAAAACATATGAGTCAGAAATTCTCTTCGAATATTAGGAGCAAAGAACAAAGATTTAAAAAGAAAACATAGTCATTTTCTCCGTATATAGGGGAAGTCCCTGTAATTTGGACCGTTTAACTTCAGACGACATAAAGTCATTGACTGTATTGAAAATTCTCAAAATCATATATATATATAAGTATGTTGGTATACTATATATCGAGTATTTTAGCGAAAATTAATTGCAAGAATATTAAGAGAAATTGTTTAAAAATAATGTGTATAGCAAAATTTGTTTCCGTGTAATTTGGACCGATGTTGTGTAATTTGGACGAGGAAGGTGTGTAATTTGGTCTGGTACACAGAAACACTTAAAATATACGTCATGCTTTATTAATGGTATTCCTAACAATATACTTAAATACCATGTTATCCAGTCACTTTTCACTTATCTACTAGGTCACTTTTCACATGGAGAACAACAAGATCAACCAACAACAATGATGATGATAACAACAATGAAAATAGTAAAAATAATAATGATGATGGTGATGATAATGATAATATTAATAATTCATTCATTCATAGTGTTCTGCCCAAGGGCAGGTCTTTCACTGCAAACTAAGCATTCTCCACTCTTTCCTGCTCTCAGCCTTCCTTTTTGTATCGGCATACAATCCATTTATTTTAATGTTATCTATCATCTGATATCTTCTTCTGCCTCGAACCTTCTTTCCATTTATCATTCCTTCTAAAGCATCCTTCAGCAGACAATTTCTTCTTAGCCAATGTCCCAGCCAATTTCTTTTCCTCTTCTTTAGGAGCTCCAACAATGTTCTTCTTTCTCCCACTCTTTCTAGCACGTCTTTGTTTTTAATTTTGTCTGCCCATTGTATACGCTCCATCCTTCTCCAAATCCACATCTCAAATGATTCCAGTCGTTTTTCTTCACTCTTCCGTAGCGTCCAAGTCTCTGCTCCATACAGTGCTACACTCCACACAAAGCACTTTACTAGCCTATATTAATAATAATGACTACAATAATACTAATAATAATCATCATGTTCACATACAATGATAGAGGTAGTGACAATGATGATAATAATAATAGTATTAATAATAATGGTAATAATAATATTAATATTACAATTAATGATAATATTAATAGTAATAAGAATAATGTAAATTAAGTTGATGATAATTTTAAAATAATTAAGTTTATTTTACTAAATATTTCTTTTTATTATCAGATAATATACGTTCCTGGCATCTGCTAAAGCAGTCCAAATTACACACCTTGTAAAGATTACGTTAAAAAAATTAATATTATGAAAACTACTATACATGAAATAATTATATTGTAGCTGAACACACCTTGGTATTCCTTGCAACACTTGTATGCAAAAGTTCTCTTCAGAAACCAATATACACTTCTCAATACTCTATTTCACAATGAAACAAGATTACAGGAATGTGGACAATAACCTTCTTTTCTTCTTTCCCCCTCGACGGAGGGTGTTAGAGCAACGACCTTTCTGAGGGTAAAACTGTCCTTGGCGGTCTTACAAATGTGGTCAAAAACAGGGGCTGATCAAACTTGCAAATATCATAATTCAGGGCAGTCCAAAATACACCCCGGTCCAAATTACACGGACTTCCCCTACGTGGTTTTCCGGGTTTTCCGGGGATATGCTGTAATTGGTAAGGGGCAAACAACTGAAACCTTAATCTAGACGGCAATACCAACACAAAAACATATGATTCACCAATTCCCTTTGAGTACTAGGAGCAAAGAACAAAGATTTTCAAAAATTAAAACGAAGTCAATTTTTCCGGATTTCTGTGGTTTTCGGAGTTTTCCGGGGATATGCTGTAATTGATAAGGGGCAAACAACTGAAATCTTAATCTAGATGGTAATGCCAACAAAAAAACATGAATCAGAAATTCCCTTTGAATATTAGGAGCAAAGGACTAAGATTAAAAAAATAAAACATAGTCATTTTCTCCGTATAATACGTGGTTTTCCGGGTTTTATGGGGATATGTTGTAATTTGTAAGGACAAACAACTGAAACCTTAAACTAGATGGCAATACGAACAAAAATGTGTGAGTGAGAAATTCCCTGGGAATAATAGGGGCAATGAACAACAAAAAATTAAAACAAACTCATTTTCTCCGGATTTCCGTGGTTGTCCGGGTTTTCCGGACAATACATACAAAAAAATATGTGTGTCAGAAAATTCCACGGGGGGGAGGGTTTGCTACTGGTAGCCCATGGTCTAATATTGATAGCTTTTCTAAATTGTCAAAGTCCCACTTCAATTATTTCCAAACCCATCTGAGACCACTGGAAACAATATGTTGCCATGCCAACTGTGATTTGGATTTGATAATTCTGTGTAAAAAGGGATTAAGTATACTCAAAAACATTTTATTTTTGGCATTTGAAATCAAAATTTTTCAAAATCCTTTCTTAAGCACCTACATTATGAAAGGAAGGTACTGTCAAAATTCCAAGTATCTACCTATTATAGTTTACGCTCTACGTTGATTCTCTGTCAGTCAGTCAGTCAGTCAGTCAGTCATTCAGTCATTCATTCAGTCAGTCAGGACAAAGCCTCTTATACAGGGTGTTAATGAATAACACCGAAATATTTCACCTGTGTATAGAGGGGACATAGACAAGCAACTTTTATTAGGACATTTTTGCTCTATGACGTACAATGTTTATGCTATAGGGCATTAAAGTCCTTAAAATTTGGTGCTCATAAGTCAATAATAGAGCGAAATAGGGTTAAAATTTTCATTAAATTGACTTCATGCCTTCTTAGCGATCGATAAAAACCTGATTCATAATAATTCATCAACAGCTATATCATAATTTAGAATTTTCATAATCTGCAAAATTTACTGACTAATCACATGATTGCCCGCCACTGCATTATGTTTTTATTCCTAATTCCAGACCTAACAAAATGTTTCGTTTGTCTTCTTTTTTTCCTCAGTTTTGCAAGAAATCGATCGTCATTTTTTACAATTTTCCCGACCACTACACAATATTCACTGTTCCTTTGTTTCCCATCGTTTCAAGTATTAGAAGTCAGTGGCGTGCGTATCCCTGGGAGATTTTATGTTATAACAGGAAGAATTGAATCCATAGAGCAAAAATCTCCTAATAAAAGTTGCTTATCTATGTCCCCTCTATACACAGGTAAAATATTTCGGTGTTATTCATTAACACCCTGTATATATAGAGATAGAGATTGTGGACATTGGATAAGAATATGTTCATAAATTTCGCCATTTTAGTTTTTTGTAAAATTCAAATTAACTGTAAGATACAGAATGAACAGCTAACACCCAGCTGGACGGAATAGGGATCGCAAGGAGGAAAAAAAGCTTACGACAACTTTGGAATTCTGTGTTAATTACAGGCCTATGAATATCGGTCTACAAATTTAAGTATTATGTTATGTGTTAGTGATTGTTACATTATGTTTGGTAATGGTAGAACTTCCTTTCCTTAAACAGTAAATGAGTAGGCCTACAGAAAAACAATACTAAAAAACTCGCGATTCGGGAGGGTATCAACATAAAGTCGTCTCAGATCTATGTCCTTGCGCACATTGTAACTCAATACTTTTTTAAGTAACTAAATAGTTTTATTGTTATCCATATATCATTATTCAGCACAGTCTTTGAAACTGTTTTTCTTGAGGTTTCTGTCCATTTCTTGTTTAAACTAGAGTCTATAAATAAAAATTTCCTTTTGACAAATTATCATAATACCATAAGGTGTAAAGGGCACATTTTAAAGTCATCTAAAAATTCACGGGTGGAAAAGTCCCATTAATGCCGATTACGTCATGAATATTTTGTGTTGAGCTCCTGATTATTGTTGACTTTACGAACAGGTTGATGGATTTCGGCGGGAGTATTCGAGTTGTATAATAATTATTGCATCATGGATTGGCAAGAACTAATGTTTTCACATTACATAAGATATAAATAATTTTACGATGTGTGCGGAATGAAAGTAAACATCTGAGTCTGACTGCGCTCGCACTATCGTGAAGTATGCGCTGGTGCGATTAACCAATGAAACGACAGGACACAGTTAGTCAAGGCAAGTCTGTTGTTTACTTTTGTTCCGTACACGTCATCTTGGATCAAATATAGTCATAACACCGCCTTTCCACGAAAGCACGGTGATTCATTGTGCAGTGTATCGTAAATTTCTTTTGAAGTTTAACCTGATCTTTAAATTGCGATGTTCCACAAGTTACATGTCTCACGGTAATCAAGGCATCTCAATTACCAATGTTATATTAACACGCCAGTCTTATATTTATTCACTAGGCTGCAATATTTAAATTCCAAAGTATCGCACTGCGTCAGAAAATATTCACAGATCATGATTGAAATTTAACTTTGATTTTTTTTATATTCAATTCATTGTAAAAAGAAGCGTAAAGTTATAACACAATCACGGAGAGTTACTAGTCTATCCCAGATAATCAACAGGCAATAGCTCATAAAAGGGAAAAAGATGGTACATATTTCACAAAGATATAAAGACATCAAACTATGTAAAGAATAACAAATATCTCTCTATCTATCTTTACCTTATTTTCACCTCTCCCAAAGGCCGCCCGGGCCTTACAGGGTCTCGACCTGTCGGGAGAGGGATTATCTATGGATCAAATACATACTTTTTTGACCAGACAAGGACATGGATGGCCTCCCCGGATGAGTGATCGACCCAATGCCGGGGCTACCTCCGAGACAACACGAACACATAGGACAAGACACACCATTCACACACATATTCACTCTGTACAAGGCGAGGATGGGATGAAGATGATAATGACGGCCAGATGATATCCGGGGACCACAAGGGCCTAAGTTACCCGACATTTGTTTCAAAGGTGAGGAAAACCCCGGAAAAAACCCCACCTATGTAACTTTTCCCGACCAGGATTCGAACCCTGGCCCGCTGCGTGAGAGGAGCGGTGGACAGAATAACAAATATAAATTGAATTATACCTTCTACTATTATAGATGTATTCTCTCTGGCACATAAAATATTCATGCAAGGCTGTTTACCCTAAACAGGAATACAGAAATTTTACATTTATATTCATAAAAAACAGTAGAACTCCAATTGTCCGAACTCAAACTATCCGGATCGCTTTGAAGCCATATTCATATGGTGTTTGCAGCATTGGGAAACCCTCTTTCAGAACCGATTATAATTATTTGCGAAGAAGCAAAACTTTTAGCCGTTAAAATCGACAGTTTGTCAGCAAAACAACTGACTCTGACCAATATGATCAAGATGTGATAGGCCTACTTTATGTAAGTATAATATTGTGCAATTTAGTTTATTTTCTTTAAGAAATTTCCTTTTCATTGTTTATCCATTTATCCGAATGTATGATTACACAGGCCAACAGCCATTTTGGTGGCTTAGAACTTATACTTATTCTTGGGTATATTTAGGTAGCTGATGCCAAATGTGCCATTAGTTTTGCTCTATCAGCTTTAGTTTTGTGAGATATGGTATTACCATTATGCATATTATCCCATTTTACGTTTGATATAAATGAATAAAAAAACAGTGCCTACTTTTAGCTTCTAAATCATGTGAAGAAAAAAGCAACACGCTAACATTACATTAACATTACAATAACAATATAATATGGGGTCTTTCAATAAATTGATATTATCACATATTGTACGATCGTTTATGACTTCTGAGCTGTCAAAAAATAATCCAGCTTTTAGTTTTTCTGTACTTCATGTCCAAGGTATGGTCAAGTATCTTCACTAGCTATATTATCAAGCAAGATTTTGTTTCGCTAGACTAAGAGTTCACGAATAAAATCACCCCCCCCCCCCCCTTCGACAAAAGTAGATCTGTAAGAGAAAAACTGTTCACATACGAGGGGTATTCCGAAAGTAAGTTTCGTCAGTTTGTCACACGGACACTTTATTGACCCAAAAGCAATACAGCATGGCAGCATGACCTATACACCGTGCACTATTTTTCGACATAGTCGCCAGCGACATTGAGACATTTGTCGCAGCGTGCGATCAGTTTGAAGAACCCACTGCGGTAAAACTAGGTGCCCTGCGATGCAAGGAATTGGCGCACAGCCTGCTCCACCTCAGCTTCCTGACATTACTAAAGGTTCCATACATACCATTTTGAGTGACAAATTGATGTTCCATAAGGTTTGTGCGAGATGGGTTCTTGGAGGCCACACTTTGCGGGGACGGAAATCGGGAGATCAATTTCAAACAGCTCTATCTCGGACAATAAAAGGTTCAGCGGCTGCAGCAATGGCTCGTTTGAAAGAGGGGAGATAGCGGTACATGGCAGTGGCGCCAAATATCTCGTGCCATCGTGAGCGGTACACTAATACCCGCGGGCACGCCAATCTGCTGCGACTCGCTCTTCTACGGCGCAGTGCGCCTGCGTCATGCCTCCTCCGCTGACGCCACTTCCGTCGTGGAACCAGCCACGGGTGGGGATTCGTCTGGCGTTTGTTTGGTTCCCCTGGTGAACACGCCGCTCCTGCCATACATTGACGAAACTTACTTTCGGAATACCCCTCGTATTTGGAATAAGCACACGAAGTATAGCCAAAATCCGGTAAAACATCTGAGACACCAAACAAAAAATTCTTTTTTGTTGGGCTGAGTTGTTAATATTTGTTAATCCGGAACGGGTCCGGTCCCAATTAATCCGCATAATGATAGTTCTACTGTAGTTTAGAATATAGTCCAGAGTAGGCTAAACCCAGTTGCCAAACTAATTTACCAGACACCAAACAAAAAATTCTTTTTTGTTGGGCTGAGTTGTTAATATTTGTTAATCCGGAACGGGTCCGGTCCCAATTAATCCGCATAATGATAGTTCTACTGTAGTTTAGAATATAGTCCAGAGTAGGCTAAACCCAGTTGCCAAACTAATTTACAAGGTCATGAACAATGACTTTCTATATAGATCTAATGTCCTTTTCACGTCGTGAAGGCACTACAGCTCTAATGGAGAATCCGCGCGCTGTTGCCAGATATGCCTATTTTCAGAATATGACCGAAGTGAAATAGAATGAAATTTTACGAAGATTATGACGGTAGACTCTAAAATCTTATATTTTCTTTGAGTTTTGTTTACATGATAAAATGAATTAAATTTTTTCTTTAAACGAAAATTTTAACATTTTTTCGTTTCCAACATTAAAATGAACAAAAAATCGAAACAATTGCTACAAAAAAATCCTCAATTATTCGTTTGCCCTTACAGACAATGGTGATTCGAAAAATTCACCAAATATTGTTTATAAAAAAATTAATTGTCAGAGTATTTTTAAATTTTGCACTGAAAAATTATAGTTATTTTATTAGATATATTTTTTTGTATTTTATTACATCAGTAATTTTCTAAAATATGTTAATACTGTTATTTAATATAAATTTAAAACGTAATTGGACTTTGCCTATCTTGCTAATTTTCGGGCGAAGATGCATTTCTGCAAAACAGTTTACCATCCTCCATCCTCAGTCCTTGTATGGTAGGCTATATGTATTGTTTAAACAACCCTCTTGGGAAATTAAATCCATAAATGACATTCAAAGAAGTTAAAATATAAGTGACAATTTGGCGTAGTAAAAATTTAAATTTACAAATGAATTTTCCGAATGAGCATGATATTATTATACTGTAGGCCTACTTGGTTTGAATTCCAGTGGCATAGGAACGTCTTCAGCTTCGCAGTCACTGAGTATATAGACTCTCCCAGCTGCAAGATACGTGAGAAGTTCGAACCCAAGACAAGTGCCCCACACCGGGAAATAGTCCCCAGCCTCATTTCTCCTCACAGCCAGATTATACAGAGTCCAAGCCGCATCTCCATATCCCTTGGGTGTATCGAAATAGGCTCCTCCTCCAGGAAATAAAACCCTGCAACGAATATTTAAAAAATCATATTCAGCTTCAAAAAAGTCTGCACTTAAATTTCTAGGTAAACTCGCTCAAATACGTCACTTGATATTATATCAACATTGCTCCAGTATACAACAAATCTACACAAAAAGTTATAACTAGAGAAAGGTATCTGATGATTTTGCATCTTTTTCATATGAAGTTTGAAAGAGCTCGAATATATATATAAATGTGTATCATATAATATATATATATATATATATATATATATATATATGTATCATGAAATAATTGATAAATAAGGGCAATTTGCTTTTGCAGTTTTGGAATTTTTCATTATTTTCAAGAGAAATGTCATTTTTGGGGTATTTTAGGTCATTTTGGGCATTTTTATAGTTTTCTTTGAATAAAATGTTACAATGTATTTTGAATCTTCCATTATTAAGTGCCAGTATGGTACTTATGAGATTGTGTGGGGGAGGAAAAATGTCTGTCCGTCTGTCCGTCCGTCCGTCCGTCTGTACGCGCTCTAACTCAAATACGCTTTGTCGAATTTTAATGAAACTTGGTATACACGTTTATAATGTCCATGGGAAGAACCCTATTGATATTGGACCAAATCGGTTCACCGGTACCGGAGTAAAACCCAATTTAGTGTATACTTTAAAGGCACCATAACTCACATACGCTTTATCAGATTTTCATGAAACTTGGAATACCTATTTATAATGTCCATGGGAAGACGTCTGTTGATGCTGGACCAATTCGGTTGGCCGGTACCGGAATAATACCCAATTTAGTGCCTTTTTATGGTATCATATAACAAAAGGCGCGGTAACTCAAATACGCTTTATCGGATTTTCATGAAACTTCGTATACTCATTTATAGCGACCATGGCAATAAGCCTTTTGAATTTGGACTTAATCGGTTGACCAGTACCGAAATAAAGAGTAATTAACAGTCAAATTCATTATAATATTTTGGTTCAATTCTAAGCATTTTGATTGGCTCGCGGCCAACCAATCAGCGGGCGAGTCCCGTTACTAATGTAAATAATGTGGAATTCTGTAACAAGCCTTCAATTCCTCCTGAAACCTTCCTTAGTACAGGAGGGTTAAAAAGAAGGCACCTAATTCAAATGCAAAATGAAATTCTCGGTTCTTTCTTATAGCGTCTTCAATAAATGACAGATTATAAAGCTTCCTTCAGTTGCCATGGACAGTTGCCATCTACATGAAAAACAAATGTTCCCATATGTGCGATTATAGATGAAATGCTGTTGTATAATGACTAATTATTTTGCTAAAATTGATTACAATTGAATTGAAGCATTGAATTTTACTTCAGCCTATGTCAGATTAATAATTCCTGACCTCTTAATAAATAAAAACATTAAGCTTTGAGAATATGGGTAGGTTGGTACGCCTGCTTCAACGAGGGCCTCATCCTAATTTATCACTCAGATATCGCGAATATTATAGTACTAATTAATGAAATAATTCAATATTGTAACATAATAAATCTAGCAGGCACGATATATAGCCTAATTTCGAAATACGATGATTTTTCTTTTCTGTGAGCTACGACGAGATAGTATTCTCTGGTATTGGACACTTAACGTTCGCAGTGTGGTTTGGTCTTGGGGTAAGGTGATTGACTAGTGGATCAAGAGATGTCACGTTCGAATCCACCCTAAACCCAATTTTTTTTATTATTCTTATAAGTTATGTTAAATTGAGTCTATTCCATTCTTGTGTTCTATTTTTATTTTTATTTAAAAAAAAAAACTCGGAATTCATTGTCTTTCATTGACCTACAACATTAATCCTAAAGAATGATAACATTAGCCTATAAATGTTATTTCACGAACAGAAACTATCTTTAAAGTTATTGCGTTGCGTTAAAATTGCATAAGCCTATACTCAGAACAAAACTGCATACCGCTACTTGGAACTATCCTCTTCTTATTGGTTTACTGTTCTATTTCATTGTCAATGCATTTTGTAAAATGTTTACATATTTTAAGAATTTATTATATCAGTGTACACCAATATGAATTAAGGTTAAGAATCAAACTTTAGACCTTTGTTCTTCCGTAAGCCCTACATGAATACTGTTATAATTATACCAAATAGAATACAAATATACAATACAAATCCTATATTGTATTTGTATAAACAGAAGGTACATTATTGTGAAATAATTAACGGAGTTATTTGCCACTGAATTTTGTTAAATGTTTACATATTTTAAGAATTTCAAGTTGCAATACATTTAAATTTGACAAATAATACTATTTTTCACATATGTTAAAAAAAATTATTTTCTGTATATCATAACTGCAATTATAACTGATTTAAAAAGCATACTGGCACTTTGTTATATCAGTTTACCTGATTTTATTATTTCTGTTTTAATGCTCGCCTATTATAAGTTTATAAGCAAATAAGGTCCACAGGAAACAAAGCAGACTTTCAGTATCACTGAAATACCAGAAGGACATTCACTGTGTCATTCATATGTGTATAAAAATTGAGTGAGGAATTTGCTAGGGGCAATTTGATGGGCAGGCCAGTTCTGAAGATTTTTTTTCTCGCAAAGGTGTCTAAGTAGTACAGTGAGTCCCACGCAAGAGTTGGCCAATGACGCGGGTTCCTGCGGCGCGGCGGGCACAGCTCCAACTCCCGAGCGATCGGGTGAAATATCTACGCTAATAATGCCGCGATCAGTGTAATGATTCAGGTTCTCACATTTACAGTTAAAATTACAATGAAAATAACCACATACCTCATCACAAGAGATGTTGGAAATGTTCTCCTCTTGCATCCACACAATACTGGCACCTTTTTAGGAAATTCTCTTTCACGTGCATAAGTTCAGCTTCCGAGACAGAATTCACATAGGCCTATGTGATATTGTCTTTATGTTCTTCTAACAGTATGTGAATATTATTTATGGGGAAACTTGAAAAATGAAGCGTATAGGCCAAATTCCTATACATTAGAAAAACTTAAAGACAATATCACAAGAGAAATTAACTTTATCTCGGAAGCTGAACTTATGCGCGTGAAAGAAAATTTCCTAAAAAGGTGCCAGTATTGTGTGGATGCAAGAGAAGAACATTTCCAACATCTCTTGTGATGAGGTACGTGGTTATTTTCATTGTAATTCTAACTGTAAATGTGAGAACCTGAATCATTACACCGATCACGGCATTATTAGCGTAGATATTTCACCCGATCCCTCGGGAGTTGGAGCTGTGCCCGCCGCGCCGCAGGAACCCGCGTCGTTGGCCAACTCTTGCGTGGGACTCACTGTATTAATTTACTTAGGCCAATGGCTGCCAAAGGGATCCAAAAGCTTCCGCATTGCTGGGGACATGTTGTACGCAATGGTGGTGACTAGATCGAAGGCCTATAAAAGTTAGAGCCATGTACATATGCTATATGTGGAGAAATAAAATAGTTGTCACTACTAAAAAATCAACCCAATGTGTTTGAGGCAGTTTTGCATGTTACAGAAAACTTTGAACAATCATGTGATAAATTAGTAACTGCTCCAGTTACTGATGGAGCACCAGCAATGATAGGAAATGTGAAAGATTTTGCTGGAGGATTGAAAAATTTTTGTAAATGAAACAGGCATGGATACAAAGGACTTTAAAGTCAAACATTGTATGGTCGAGCGAATCTATGTGCAGCGTCTGTAAATATGAAATGTGGTATGTAGCCTACACTGTAAAGAAGTTAATTCCATTAAACAGTTAATTTCCAAGACAAATCAAATTAAAATACACACACGATGCAACATAAGTGATTACCATTTAGTTTTAACTTTACGTTTGGTGAACACTACATTAGAACCAGACTACTGGAAAACAAGAGGTGCCAAAGATCTACTAATCATGCCAAGACCCAATGAAATATCCCTTCAAACTCGAGGTATGTTTTAGTATGGAGAAGGTTTATTATACGGATATCACTAAATGTTACCAATTGCATTTTCTTTACTAAAATAATACTTTAAATCTTCAAATTATATTGCTACGCCACTGATGCAGTTTGTACTGGACGGAACTGACTTCGTGTTATGCATATGAACGGAATGTGTTACGACGAATCTCCCTCATCGTGAGCTTCCAGCCCCTGTTCTAAAGGATAGACCTCATCGATCAAATAAATCTGCTTTTTAAAAAAAAATCATCTGTATTCGTACTCCTTTCAGCTTCGAGGCCATATCAGGAATTAAGGATTTGTGTCTGTAGGCCTACAGTGTGCCATGAAACTATTGTTTGTCAATTATTTTCTATTGTTGGTGTACTTTATGGAATAAATTTCACCTGATATTAATTTAAATGGATATGATATAGAATGAAATAGCGAGGATGATTCATAGTGTGTGAATATCCAATTCGGCATTTGCCTTTAGGACCGGGGAAACCATTAAAAAAAATATATATCAAATTGGCCGGCCATAGGATTTGAACCTGCGATCTCCCGCATGCGAGTTCAAGACTAAATCTGCTTTGATAGACTATCAAATGTGGAATTTTTAAAATTGGTGGTTTCATTTTATATTACATTCTCGCGTTTTAAGTGAAATATTAGCCATTGTGGTCCACCTTCTGAAAATTATAGCAGAACAATAATTATGCACATTTTTAATGAACTCAAATAATTCTTGAGATATTTTCTTTTACTGAAAAGTGAAACTTTGCAATGCATGCGTCTGACATGCACTTCTTACTTACATCGATTTAAAAGCATTATCCACAAAAAAAATCACTAATTACTGTAGGGTTACTTGAAAATTTAGGAGCATTTAGCAGCATACGCTAATATTTGTACAGATGAAAAGAAAACCAATACTTGATAATGTTCTAGTGTTTAAGCCCACTTAATGAATAATCGCATCTAGATTTTTAAAATCTGATATGTCACACTCACATAACTTTCTCTACTACAACGTTTGGCATAACGACAAGAATACTGGTATCGTACTCACCCGTTGGTAGAATTCACTAAATTTTCGTAATACTCATCTGTTTGATTAATCCTGAAAATGAAAAAGAAAACTATTCTGATCAATTTGTAAATTGTAAAAGTGGTATGTAAACAATGTATGGTATGCCTTGTGAGGAAGAGGATAATAAAATTATAAATTTAGTTCGGATGGTGAAATACTACTCAGTTTTCCTTAGAGAAATATTAAAAGGGAAATTACTCTTACATAGGCTTATATAGGCTTTGGATGTTGTTAGGACCTTTGCTATGACTTTCAGATAAACTTCTGGCACCAGTTTGCACATTTATCAGGAAATTAGAAACATGTAGAATGACTTCCCTCAAATGAAATCGGCAAGAATATCCTCCAATTTGACTATCTGAAGCGTAGGAAAACCTGAAGGGTAGTATAGGATACATGCATGATGACTAATTTATCACACGATTTATGCAAAGTAAAAACAAACAAACAAATAAATACTTGAATTATTTATTAGCTCCGTTGTGTAATTTTACATTGAATTTCAATTTTTCTTCCAGTTTATTTTCCGTTATTTTATTACAGATATAAGACAAACTACCATATTCCATAGAAAACAAGGTTAAGCTTCGTTCTTTCTTTAGCAATCATTTTACCCCAAGATTAAAATCCTCCACTGTTACAATATATCGAGAAACACCACCAACAGTAGGCCTAATCGGAAACAATAACATTATTACACATTGATAATTCATATTATAAAAGCAACTACACTTTTGTCTAATACACTTCCTAAACGTTATTTTTATATATTATTAATTATTATTATTATTATTAAAAAAATTCTCATTGTTACAAATTACAAAAATACAAATTATTACAAATACAAATATAAATAATATAAATACAATTATTACAATTTACCCCGCATGAGCATAGCTCGTGTTCGGGGTCAGTTCAGTCATACTAAAATTAATTTATGAACATTATAACAACAAAAAAACATATTATAGTTTTAGGCAAAAGAATAAGATTGCTGATATGAAATAAATACATGAATAAAGATACGAAAAAAATTAATTACTATGTCACAACAGAGATACAAACAAAATACCTCATGTTAAAAATTTAAAATTTACAGTTGAGAATTAATAATGGAATGAATAATGGAAAACAAAGTGAGTAAAAGTACCATTACAAGTTAGTTTTAATCAATTAGAGTACTTTTTTTAAAAAAACAATTTATTGTTTAGTCGTGTCAGATTAGGGTTTCTTTTAGTAAAATTGTTGTATAGCCTTGGTCCGAAATTTATACTATGCCTTAGACCTATTATTTAGGTAAATTTAGATACGTGAAACTGGAAGTATAAGTAGGAAGATAAGAGTAACCGGGACGATCAGTTCACAGACATAACACGTCACTGAAGTTTGTTTTGCTGAGTCTTTAATCAGTATCGTCATCAGGTGGCGCTCATGTATTACTTAGTTCTAACTCTTCGGCATAATGTTATAAGAATAGCATCAGTCCGTACATGTCATCAGTGCACTGTCTGTGAATGATGTCGTGAGTCAACAACAGAAATTAACTCTCATTCTAGATAATTAAAATACTTATTTAATATAGGCCTACAGTAAGTATAGACTTCATGGTACACAAGCTTGCGATGTGTGGCCAGACCAAGGCTGGTATAGCTGCATATACCAGCCTTGTGGCCAGACTACCTGCAAAGGGACCTGATGGCCCGTTGGTTATCGTCGCTTCTCAGTGGATTAGAATACTGCGAGTCCAAGGTCATAGGGCATGTCCGTAGTTCATTTAATAAAATTAACAATGTTATTATTTATATTATTAATTATTATATAAGAAAGTCACGAAAAATGCCCTTTTAAAGTATACCATGTTCTTGATCCATACTGCGAAAAGACGATATTTCGTCTCAAATTCATAACTTCCTCTAAAACTGAGGCTACTGAAACGATAGATCTTTAAAGGTAATTCATTTTTATCCTCATGAAAAATCAAATACTGTACTGTAAGTTACACCACAATTTTCGTAGGTAATCCTGTATAAGTTACGTACTTATTTACGCATACCCAGCTGCCAAGTGAAAATATTTCAAGACTACAGCTGCAATGACCAAACATACACTAACTACGTCATCAGACAGACAGCAGCATTATATATTTCGTCTATTTATTTATTCATTCACTTGTATATTTATACCGTCGTTTGGAGCATACAGGTAATAGGCATAAGATATTTTACAAAATATTCTAATTAAATCTAATAAGTGTAACCATTTTCTGCATGTCTGCCGATGTTCTTTCTTTCTCGTAGTTTAACCTCTCCCTTTTAGGATTTAAGCGACCCAAGCCGCCCGGGCCTTACAGGGCCGCGACCTGTTGGGAGAGGGATTATCTTTGGATCACATACATACTTTTTTGACCAGACAAGGACATGGAGGGCCTCCCCGGATGAGTGATCAGCCCAATGCCGGGGCCACCTCCGAGACAACACGAACACATAGGACGAGACACACCATTCACACACACACTCACTCCAAACAAGGCGAGGATGGGATGAAGATGATAATGACGGCCAGATGATATCTGGGGACCACAAGGGCCTAAAGTTACCCGACATTTGTCTCAAAGGTGAGGAAAAACCCCAGAAAAAACCCGACCTAGGTAACTTGTCCCGACCAGGAATCGAACCCGGGCCCGCTGAGTGAGAGGATTGAACGCATCCCCTCTGCCGATGTTCTAATTAAATTAATAAAAACCAGTATGTTGTACTATGATATATTATCATCCTTATCTATAAACTTGCCTGTGTATTTTAATATACAGCGCACGCAGCTTATTGTGATCACTTCGCGATACAGCGGTTATTTAATCATGCGTAAGATAGATAACACACTACAAAAACAGAATTAATATCTATTTAGTAATTCATGAAAGATAATACGTAACTGTGAATCATTGAACCACTCATAATACAATACTACATTGGGAGCAACTATTTTTGAAGTCATAAAAAGGTTCTGAATAGTTGTTTCTGTTTTCCCTTAAGAGTTTATTAACCAATATTTCATATCCATAATGTTTCTGGTAGTTTACTCTCCTGTGGTGAACACCGCTTAACAATACATATAACACTTATGTCTTCTAGTCTCTTCATTTTACACTAACCATCACTGCATGTCATCACTGTGATCTTCACAAATCAAAAGCAACAGCTAAACTGAGGGGTGAAAGATGTTTTATTGCTTAACAGAGAAAGTTAGGGAATGCTACCCCCTCGAACTGGTCATCCTGTGAGCTGGGAACAGTATTGCTAATTCCAATACAACACAATACAGTTAGAAACAACACCTCTAAAAAGAAAATTTTAAATGATTTACAGCACTTGGAAATAAAGTCTTAAAAGGAAAATGTGACAACATAAACAGAATCTTTCATCACAATAAACAGAATTTTTCAATTAATCCGTAAAAGACTTCATAAAAGTGATAATATTACCCGACTGATAACATTATCCATGATTACATTAAGCAGCGTTCACTGTATAGACTATTCAATACGATTCCTTGACCACGTACAGTACAAATCTTCTAGTAATGCGGAGTCAACTCGTCGACTGCTAAACCCCGTGCGATTTTTTGTTACTTAGTTATTTTACTGTTATTTCCAGATATTGATAAATATTATAACAAAATATATATTATATAATATATAGTATTTTAAATGCCAAAAGGATAAATAAATATATATATATATATATATATATATATATTTTAAGTGCCAAAAGGATATAATCTATATATATATATATATATTGTATAGGCTACTTATTTAAAATATTTTAAATGTCTAAATTTGTATATGAAAGGAAAATATCAGCATTGAACAAACAAAAATTATGCATTAACCAATTTAAAATTAAAATTTCAAATTCTAAAAGGAATAACTGAATAACATCAACATATCGATGGAAATGTTTTATTTCATAAGTAACCCTATTTGATGTCAATAGTACTATAAAACTTTCCTAAAATGAGCTTTATCTCGATGTAAAAAAAAATGCATCTTCCCATTAAAAAGAAGATACATAACATTATCATGTAGCCTAAATGTTTAAACTGAAACAAACTGTAAAGTAAGACCATAAAACTTGTTCTTCATTCAAAATGAGAAATGTCCTTTTTTACTGGTGCGCTTTGGTCTATGGTTGTTCACTCTCACAAATTATTGTTAAAGTCTTTTCTCTCTTCAAGTATTATTGTAGCAGTTTTTTAATGTATAGCCTACCCGCGCTTAAGGCACATGCATCCGGCAATAGTGGAGTATTATGGAAATATGGCTCTTTCAGACCTAATTGCCACCCTATAATAGAAAGAAAAATAGTCTGAGCAGCTCTGTTCACATAACATTTTATGTATGGAATCAGTGTCTTAATTGTGTACTTATATTGTTTATATTGTATATTGTTAATATTGTAAATACTGAGGCATACAGTAACCATATTCAGGACCCCGTGGTCAATCATGTTGGAATGAATTAATGCCATTTTGTTGGAAAAATAATGATATTATGGCCATCTATAAATAGGCCTGGCCGATTCAAATGCGACGACATATTTGAATTCGACAACTTATTAATATTGCTGAAGGAAAATACGTACTTGATAGGGACGACTCTTGCTCCGGCGCCCTCCACGAACTTGACGTAAGAAGCGGCGATGTAGCTATTGTGATCGCCTGGGTATTTATTGCTCATGTACTCGCTCAGTTCCTGAGCTAGAATTCCTGAAATAACCACAGAATTTCATGTTTTCATCTTGATTTGTTTTGGAAGAATTAAGATGTCAAATAAAATACGTAATATAAAACAATTGTGTTAGTCGCCAGGGGAGCAGACAAGATTTTAATCTGGGGGGCTAAAACTTAAAATACATAGGCTACTAATAAAATAAAAAAATAATAATGTATTAATGAGCCTGGTGCAATTATTTTTTCTTTACAACCTATTCTTATTCAATGAAGTTATTGTCCTATTGCAGACATCATTAATAGGTTCCGATCTTTCTGACATGGCATATTCTTATCCTGACCTCCATTCTCGCCGCAAACACAAATTAAACACGAATTGCACATTAGCTTTCTTAATTGGGCCGTTTTTATTTTGCATATAAAGTTATGTTTTGACCATTTTCATGGTTTTGGTCATATTTTAGCCATAACGTTATAATTTAACGTCATATTTCAGTTATAAATTGTGCAGCATGTGCACTAAATTGTCCACTTAAATTTGTTCCCCAAAAATAGTCACGAATATGTTGGTTTTGTTGTAACTGAAGTGCGAAGGGACAATAACAAGTAATATCACAATTACCTCTTCCTCCTTGTCAATAACTTCCAATAGACACGTTTTTATAATATTTTCATTTCACATTTGCAGTGGTATCTGGAAATCTTAACAGATTAGAAGTTCTTTACAAGTAAAACTGTAAATCATCTGTAAAATTGTTAAAAAGTGATTATTTCATTGAATTAATGTGATGCAATCATTTAGTATCAAAAAACGTTTTAAATTCGAACATTTATTTTTAGAAAATACGTTCTTTTATGAGGTGATATTTAGAGTTTTTGGGTCATAATTTAGTCATTTTTAAGGTCATATTTGCAGTCATATTTTCCGTTTTCTAGGTTATAAACATCCTAACTCTAATTCTTAACATTAATATCATTATCATCATCACAAATTTCCACCTCACCTATTGTATATAAAAAGTTTGATAGCCTATTCCATTTTTAACACTTCACAATTCAAAGCAATTCATTCAACTTTTGAAATGTACAGTTATCGTACCAGTAGGCCTAATCAGACTGAATCTGCTCCCCCATAGCATTGGGTTCCGTGTGTTTTTAAAGCGATCGTGTGAAAAGCTGTAGAAAACGAGAGTTTAAAAAACAGCATTCAGACAGTCAGATCATTGAATGATGGATTGACGGAGAATTTAACATTGGTTGTTGTTACTGCAGTAATATACAGAAGAAAACATAGCCTACTAAACTGTTTCGACTTCCGTGATGACTTGAAATTATTGCTATTGCAGAAGATTTTATCATCTTCTGCCATTATGAACTCTATAGTAAACTTTGTACAGCGGGATTTGAACTCATTTCGGCAAATGTAAAGCGACGCTGCTAGCTAATTCATTTGAAATCGTTATCGAATTTATGTTATATACAGCGAAAATCAATTATTATTAATGCAATCAACAATTTCAAACAGTGTTTGTGAAATATTTTAAACCATCTTGCATGCTTATTAGTTATCACTAGGGCAAGGCATTTAATGAGCATGAAATAGTGAAAAAAAGGCAAAATAAAAAATGCATTTATGACCTAAAAATAGTGAAAATATGACCCAAAATTTAAAAAATGGCCAATAAATATACTGTGTTTACTTATAATTCGTTTTTTAAAGTAATTAATTGCTAAAATCAATTTAATGGATGACAGTGCTATATGGGTTTGCTATATAAAACACACTTATTTTATTACTAAGACCAGACCAGACCAGACCAAATAAGCTAACTGAGATCAGAGCATTAAAGAAGTAAGTAAATAATTTGAACACCCTTAGCGAAAAATAAATACTTTCTGAACTGGCATGCCCATCAAATTGCCCCTAGTAAATATGTGATATTTAAAAAGAAAGAAACAAATCTTTATTGCTACAATACAAACTGCTATGGTGTTTTCAATAAACCTGAATTAAAATGAGCTCTGAACACTTGGCAGAGATTCTCGAATAAAAACTATTGTCCATTGCCTGAAAGTGGCGATTTGTACGCGGAAAGGCTCCTCTCTGCCTCCACTGAAACATGGCAAAAAATGCAAAATAAAGCAAATAAATGCAAAATAAAACAAAAAATGCAAAAATAAGTTGCCCTCATTTAATCGATTACAACATTATGCACATTTATATACAGTATATTCGAGCTATATTTTAACCTTTATATAAAAAAGATGAAAAATTGTCTTGCCCCAGTTATCACTAATTGAACTTAAGTGAAAAAGTTACTTTAAAGAAAAATCATTCTGATCTGGGGGACTGAGGGGGGGCTTTAGCCCCTTAGCACCCTCCCCTCCCCTCCCGTGGCTGTGCTACTGTTTGTCGTTAAAATTTGGTGTGTAAAAGAAGGTAATACAAACCCGGCGAAATGGATAGTTGGAAAATTTAGGTCACAAGTCAATTTGCCTTTACAACTGTTGGTGGCTGGACGCTGTAACGTTGAAAATTCAGAATGGCACCAGTACTTTCACAAATAAAGCGAGTATTTCATTATTTTTACTGTCGAATACCTTCAGGTATATTACGTATATTAACACCTTCCTTCATTGTTTTCATATATAACTTAAAACTAGACAGTGACGTCAGATAGTTGGTTTGTCTACCAACCTCAGTTCTACCAACCTCTCTACTTTTTTCTGGTGGCTTGAAAACTGGGCGAAGGGATCGAACTTTGTAATTGTAGGGGGAGAAATCTGTGTATGACTTTTTTCTTCTTGTTGATAAATTTCAGCTAGGCCTAACCATTTCACTGGTTGTAGATTAGAAGAGATTAAATACTCTTCCCTCCCCCAAAACAGCGTAATTAAATCCAGGATTCATTTTTGTCCCGAGGTGCAATGTTATTTAATATCTCGAACCTTAACAGGATTGGGGACCAGGGATCGTGAGGATTGGAAGAGGATTCAGAATTTTGAGATTTCATAAATTCAAGTGCTGGTACCGTCAAACTGTGTGTCGATTTTATCTGTTTTTCCCCTCTTAACGGGAAATGTTTGACAAAGTTTTGCTATCAATTTATTGAAAATCAGCAGATAAGTTCATCTAAATAGCCTATAATTCCTTACGGTTTTCGGCTATCCTTCCACCAGGCTACCTATATAGTATGTATGGTGCGGGCAGAGGAAGTAAAAATCCCTTTAGGCAGGCCTACAGGCTGAGGTATATTTCGAAGTGCTTTTGGTTTAATTTATTGTCGCTGTGCAGCACTCTTCTTCTTTAGCCTTGGCATGACAAACCCACAATAATAACAGCAGAAAAGAGGGAAGAGCACTTTTTCAAACATTCAAATCTCGCATTATATGAGAGCTATCGAGAAACTAGTTATTGATTTGTAGAGTACTCATCAAAAGCTTTTCAACGATACCCCACAAGACATGGTTTCCAAAATTTCTAATTTCCAATCCCCCAACTCCCACCCCCACTCGTACCCCCAAAACCCCCGAATCGTTGGTGTCACTGTGAACTCCATAGGGAGTACTCTAATTTATTGAAACAAAGTTTCCCTCTATACTTCGTTGGGGCCAAGATATACATTTTTCAAAATTTCAACCCCATCCCGACCCTCCCCCCTTGGGCCAATTTTGCTCATTAACGAACTTGTCCGAAGTATTGGGTCTAGAAATAACTTCATAAAATTTGGTTCAAATTTCTTCATAATTGCGGCCGCTAGCGTGTAAAGATATATATATAGCGGTGGTTTCGTATTTAGGGAGGCATGAAACGTAAGGATATGAAGGAATTTTTCGAAAGTCATGACATGGTATCGATTGCAATAGGTAGGTTTTTCTTCGAAATCTACCAAAAAAGTATGAAAGCCAGGACTTAGGTATTATACCAATCCCGTTCGTAAATATATATGCTTCTAAATGACGTGGTAGATGAGTTTGTTGTTTATAATAATAATAAAGTATATAAATTGTTGTACTTTTTATTATCTTACCTATAATAGGACGAACATTGAGTTTAAGAGCTGGGGGATCCTTCGATATACCAGACTGCTTCATCCCAGTCTGACTTTATACTGTAGTTTTGCTTACTTCTTGCTCAGTGTTTTATTATTAATAAAGATTAAGAACAAAGAATAAATTGGATACAATAGGTAGCGATTAATCGACAGGATTTTCAGCCTGCAAAACATTCAGCAATAAGCAGCCAATAGCAGCAGTCTGACTTTTTAGCCGTTATCTTATCTTCATTACACAAATTGGTGATACAATTTTCCTAGTAATGTGTAGGGAAATATTTTTACTGAATCAATATTAGCTTACATTTATCTTTAATACCATGTTAATAAAGAATAAAATCAGGTAAACTGATGTAACAAAGTGCCAGAATGCTTTTGTTTAATCAGTGATGGTTGCAATTTTTATATGAAGAAAATAAGTTATGTTTTTAATCGATTTCCGTGTTAAGCTCCTGATCGATTCCTTAACAAGGGCTTACGGAAAAACAAAGGTGTAGTTTTATAAGCATAATTATGTGAAGTGATGTGTGGGTAGTGTTATTTGTCAAAGCTACCTGTATTGCAACTTCCAAAGCCGTATATGAATACTGTAAAACAATATGTTGCCATGAAAACTTATTTGCATTTGATATATTATTTTTAATATATTAGCATAAAATAGGCACTAAATTGAACATTTCTCCGGTACCGTTCAACCGATTTGGTCCAATATCAATAGGCTTCTTCCCATGGACGTTATAAATGTTTATGCCAAGTTTCATGGAATTCCGATAAAGCGTATTTGAGTTATCGCACGTACAGACACACGGACAGACGGACGGACAGACGGACGGACAGACATTTTCCCGTCCACCACACAATCTCATAAACTACCATTCTGGCACTTAATAAATGAAAATATAAAGATGATCATAGTGTTTTTGTACCATACGTGGTATGCATATGAGTAATAAATGCTATTTCAGACTTGCAAATTGTTTTTTTTTTTTCAAAATTTTGAGCTGCAAAATATGATGGAGAGACCACAATGGCTTTCTGTGGAAGTGGCCAGTGAATTACATCGCCTTTAAAATTTCCAAGACTGATTTCTGAGTTGTGCCTTTATTGTTTCCTAATTTCCCCTTAAACCGTATTTGAGTCGTCCAAGTACGAGAGAAATCCTGAAGAAAATAGATTACGATTAGCAATTTGAAGAAAGTGCATATGAATGCAATATGAGAGAAAATGAAATATCAGTCTGTACTTTAGATGATCTGAAAAGTAAATTGAAGTTGATTATCTTGTTCAGCAAGTTTTTGTGAGCAAGTTTTTGTGGATAAGATCTTAAAAATTGGTGATTACTATATTGATAAAAATCTGACAAATATCAGAGCCCACAAAAAACTCTGATGTTGTCTGTAACATTGATAAAACGAATTATATTCTTGAGAAGGTAGGTTTCCATAGTGATTATTCCGTAATACATTTCTTTATACTTTTCCAGTAAAGCACGGTTAAAGTTCTTCTATTCATTATGGTTTAGAGATAAGATTTTTTGTGAGAAAAGAACTCCTTCGGGAGAAAATTCCGGCAAATTGGCGACGGTCACAGGCCTAAGTTGCAGTATACCCTGTCATTAAATAATCGTACAACCTACATAAGTATCCTATATTCTGGTACAACTTTTACCAGCTGTTTCCATATTATGATACATAATAACTCACAAGTAATATACAGTTAGGTTGCGAACATAATGGCCAAATGTTTGGTGTTTGTTTTATTTAAATAGAATATTTGGGAGGTAGTGAACTTTTGTACAGGCAGATAGCAAACTTTACTTATTTCTGCTAATGCTGTGTAGTCTGCTATATAGAGCTCTGCGCTTTTAAGATGGCCGCCGAGAATGAGGTATTGTCCACTTCCGGTTATCTCAGATGCCTGTGTTTACAATACAGTTCTGTGCTTGTGTCTTGTTTTGGAAGTAATTATGCCGATTAACTGCTATGTTTTCGGCTGTTCAGCCGTTGCAAACAAAAAAGAAAGGGCTGTTTTTCAAGAATGGATGGTAAAATTACGCCATGGAAAAACACCTTCCCAGTATTCTCGTGTTTGCAGCTGCCACTTCACAGAAGAAGATTTTAATGTTCCTTTGAGCAGTTTTGCCGAATATTTCATGGTTTTTTTTAGAGTGATTAAGATATTTTTTACATAGTAGATGTTGAGAAAAATATATAAGCCTATGAAATAATAAGTATACCTGATCAACTTAACCTCGTTTAGGCTCATAATCAAGTTTCATTTCCATGTTAAATTAGTATTTCATATTTTCAGTGTAATTTTTGTTGCCAATTTATTTGGTAATTTATTTTGATATTTAAGAATGTCAATGTCAATCGAAATTCCTCCCGTAACCGATAAAATGGTCATTCTGTATTGTAATTGAGTAAAAAACAATAATTGAGTAAAAAACAAACTACATACAAATTTTTAGGAAACATGGGTCCAGGCTTGATGATTTTTTAGAGTAGAATTGAGCCTAGGCCTAATGATAGCTTAAATGTATCTGAAAATGTCTAGATTTGTTGTATGCCTGTAGTAGGAACTCTTGTAACAAGTAGATCAAAACCTGATAAAGAAAAATGTAATCATAATAGGCCTATAGTTAATTATAACACTAATTTTTTAAATGTCATGTTTCTTAATATTCAAAGTTTTCTAGGTAAATCAGATATGTTATGTATTATGACATCAGACAATAATTTGGAGGTAATTGGGATGGCGGAACACTGGCTGAGCCCAGAAAATATAAATTTGTCAAATACTCAAAATTTTAAAGTAGCCTCTTATTTTTGTCGTAGTCATAAAAAGCATGGTGGTTCAGCTATTTTTATTTAAAAAATCAAAAGACAATAACAACTGTATAACTACTCATTTTTATTGGTATTTTGCAGAAGAGGCAAAAATACTGTTTGATAATAAACATTTACATTATGAAGTAGCCCCTCAGAAAAGGCTTTGTTAAATTTTATGTGTTGAATAATGATGCCCTTCTTAGTCCAAATAACAAAGTCACACCTGTGAATATCAGTCAGTAACATCTGTGCCTGTACTTGTGCACAATGTTTCTTATTCACTAACTTGAACTTGATGAATTTTCTAATTGCTAGAGTCCGGCCAGCTTTCATAGGCCTATTGCTGCCTGCCCTACGCTTTTCGAACCAAAAGTTTAAACCGTTATTTCTTGAATGAATTTATCTTGAAGAAATTTGTCGAAGGAAAGTCGTGGGTACTTTCTGATTCTATAACCTCAACTTCGAATAAGGCAAAGTTCCTATCCGGAATTTTCTCTCGCCTGAGCAACCTGCAACCAAAACAAACAGCGTCGTATATTAGACTGTGTGTTCAATAAGTTTTGATACGAAAAAGTTCATGCATATTTGTAAAAAAAAAAAACATGAAAATAAATCGTGCAACAGTATACAAAAATATTTGAGACCGCAGGCATATTACACCATATTAGACCAGTTAGCGAACGTTTCAGAAGACAGGTAGCTTTGATTTCTCACCTTGCAATCAACTCTTGTTTTGTTAACTATGAAATATTTGTTGCGCCATCTTCGGATAACATCCTTTTTAACTCCTTCACTGTAAAATCGGCGAACCGTCCCGAACTCATATTGAAAACACACAAGATTACAAGAATGAGGAAACCGGAAGTTGACAATACCTGAATGTGGAGAGCAGCGCGCTCAAGTGGCAGGAGGAAAAACTACAAAAGCCCAGAGCTCTATACTAAACAGAGAGCAGGGTTAAATATAGACTGTTGCACTGTGGCAAGAAGCTGCTGTAACATGCATCGAGCATCTTAGTATTAAGTAGGCTACAGGTCTCGCAATGGTTTTAGACGAATAACCTTGAGTGAGAATCTAGTAAGCGAGCCTTCTGACTCCTTGAGACCTGTGAATCCCCTCTGCCCACGCACGCACGTGACACTCGTTCCTTCCTGCTGTTCACAGGGTACAGTCCGTTTAAATTCTTTTTGAAGTTAGGTTTTTTTCAGTGTTCGTTATGTGTTAGTGTATACAGTTTTATAAACTCAATATTTACAGCATACGTTATTTACATGGACGTTAATATTTACGTGCTAATATTATAGTTTTGTTATTATTCTCATTAATCTCAATATGCCTCCAATAATTTCGAAGTTAAAAGGAAAAACATTACACAGTCCAACTAGGGAGGTTATTGCTAATGTTTATGATTATATGAAGGAAGAATTAAAAGAAAAGGACCGGTTTACAGCTGAGTATTTTAAACAAATTAAAAAATTCCAGGAAAGAGTTGTTGCAGCCACAAAAGTTTCTAACACTTCTGTTTATCGAATTTTACGTGAAAGGAAAACACAAGAAGAGGAAGGAACGTCGTTCGGCACACCTGAAAAAAAAAACAATGTTCCAAAAAGGAAAGCAGACATTGATGACTTCGACAAGTGTGTAATTCGTCGCACCATATATAGTATAATTTCTATACGGAAGAAAAGGCTGCACCAACAATAAGGAGACTGCTGATGAAACTACGAAATACGATTGGGTTTGAAGGCAGTTCCTCAAGCCTTCGGACAATAATAAAAAAACTTGGGATTTAGGTGGAAAAAAAGAAGAACCAATCGAAGTATTTTAATAGAACAGCATACCATTCGTTCTCTACGTGAGGCATACCTTACTAATCTTCGAATATACAGAGCTGAGGGCCGGCCAATAGTGTATGAAGATGAGACTTATATCCATAGCAGTCACACTGTACCGAAGAGTTGGTCTGATGACAGTAGTTCAGGTTTGGTGGCACCCATATCGAAAGGAGAGCGACTTATAATCGTTCATGCTGGTGGAAGATTTGGATTAATACATAATGCTCTTCTTATTTATATATATAAGCTGAAAACTGGGGATTTCCATGCAGAAATGAACACTGACAACTACGTTAAATGGCTTCGTACGAAGCTCATTCCAAATTTGCCTGGTTAACAAATCGTAACATCCCTTTTGATGAGAGCAGTACCAAAACAAAATGATATGATCTAATCCTAGCAAATAAGCCAGCACACAAAACCTACGTAATTGACCAAATATTGGCAGAAAATAACCACTCTGTTTTAAGGCTTCCACCCTATCACCCCGACTTGAACCCGATTGAGTTAATTTGGGGAGATGTTAAACAATGGGTTGCAAGCAGAAATACAACATTTCAAATAAATGACGTAGAAGCATTGTGTAGGCAAAGATTTCAAGAACTCAGACAAAATTTAATGTAATGTAATGTACTTAATGTGTTTATTACAATAATTAACTTTTTACAAATTCCAATGCAAACAATCGCATGAGTCCGCATGGACCGCACATGCTTATGCAAATAAATAAATAATATAGATACAAAATAACACAAACAAACTAAATCTACTCCTCCCTCTCCACACCCGCTCTCCAATTTGTCGCTTTTTCGGACAAGCAGAATCGGAAAATGTATGTAGGCACAGAAGAAATTGAACAGGAATATTGGGAGAAAGACTCATCGTGGAAGAGAGAATTGAAAGGATTATAATAGAATATAATGGTATGGAAAGCATTGGTGATGATGATGATGAATATGTGGAATTATTCGGAAGACGATGTCATGTCTGGTGTTCATTTTTTTCTTTTATAAGCAATA
Source organism: Ectobius pallidus (assembly GCA_964059195.1). Classification (NCBI taxonomy): domain Eukaryota; kingdom Metazoa; phylum Arthropoda; class Insecta; order Blattodea; family Ectobiidae; genus Ectobius; species Ectobius pallidus. The sequence continues at coordinate 17,998,963 of CAXKWD010000007.1, forward strand.
CCGTACTTATTTAGTTAATTCAATTAAATTTATATGTATTATATTATAGTGACTGTACCGCTTCCTCGTGGTCCACATAAACATTTAGATATAATAGCTGACAGCCCTGTAGACTACCAAAACAAACATCGCCAATGCTTATCGGTGACTACTGACTCACTCAACTGCAGCTGTCGGTAAGTAACATAACTCGCTCTCATGCTTCCATTACAATATTTCATTCGTCTAAATCAATTGCGAGACCTGTACGAGATATTGTGTTTAGTAACGAATGTAGCCTACCTATTCTTTTTACGTAGCCTATCTCTATTTAAATTGGGAAAAAGTAATTTAAACTTCTGAAAAAATGTATTTAAATTCGAAAAAGTAATTTCAGTTTCGGAAATCGTATTCTTTATTTTGGGACAGTGTTAAAACAAATACAGAGACCTAAATGAAATTAATGGCTATTAAAATTATAGCTTCCTAACAGAATCGTTATTGATAATATAACAATTATTTGAATTACACAGAATTTAACACCCTCTCATCAGTTTTCCAGAGGCATGTCCTTTCTTTCTACATAAATTAAATTAATGATAATTAAAATAAAGAAACCCTAAAGCCCACATACGAGACATTAAATAATAACTGTTCACTGAAGTATACAGAATTTAAGCAGGCTATTTTTCATACCCCAGGAATCATTTTCAGCTATGACTACAAATCTAATAATAATTGTATTGCAGTACAACATAACAACATTACAACATTCTTTACTCGTAACTCTGAACAACAGCAGTTCTCAGTTGTTTCCTGCCATAAAAGTGACATTGTACCATTATTAACTACAGTATAATATATAGGGGCCTTGGTAATTGTCAAGTCAGGAAATAGTTGAGAGCTACTGTTGCCAATGGTTACGAGTAAATAAGTAATACGTTTACGTTGTGTACTAACGCAGAGAGCATTCAGACTTCGACAGGACCGCTGCGCTGATGCTGCAATACAGATTATCACTCCTCAAATGTGTCTTCGTACTGTCATCCACGTGCAGAAACATTATCCTGCTGCTATGTAAATGGTCTGCATTGTACAATTATTAATAAAATTATCATGCAATGAACTAGTAATTTTCAAAACTTGAATGTCCTGCTACTTATTAATGCACTGAAAAATTGCCCAAGTTTAATATAATTTTCCTTAGAGTACATTTCTGACAAAAATAGCAATTTAACACACTGAAAGTCCTATCTTTTAAAGCACATTATAACTGTTTAAAAATTTCTTTATATGAAACTAAATTTATAAATTATACAAATTAACAGCTAGTTGCTATGTCAGAATTTATATTTTCCTTATCCTATACTCATTTAAATGTTTGTTTTTAGCTAGTAAACAACACTTTGATGACATCTTATTGTTTCCTGCCAGTGGATTCTTCCTAAATAATTGCTTAGTAGACCAGTATAGCACTCTTCTGAAAGGACTGTAAAAGTAAATTTTACAAAAACTTTATCCAAATATTATTTTGAACTTAAAAGTGCAATAATTTCCTTTCATTTTGTGGTGAACTAGTATTCACATTATACATCACGTGTTATAATAATTGATTCTCAGTGTGTTATAACCTATATTACCACTGAAAGCCAACAATATTTTACTGAGCAAGAAGTAAAGCGGTTACCAGATTATTTGATCAGTCTCGAAATCAGCTTCATCACTAAGAAACAACTCATATTTTAGGACACTCTTAACATGAACATTGTCAAACTAACAAAATATAAATATCTCAGTTGGAGATTCTGGCAAACTAAAAGAGAACTCTGCCAGCGCAGAAGCAGAAGACGAAATCGATCTCAGAGTTACTAAATTTCTCACCAGAGATTATACTGGCGCTGCGAACAGCTAAAGCTTCGAAAGTGTCAACTGAAGTACTTATATCAATTTTATTTTTGTAGTTATTTATTCATGATTGAAGACCCCAGACAGAAATAATGCCCATAGCTAGGAGCAGTACAGTAAAATACATAGATAACAATATTTTACTAAGACTTAGTAAAAAGTATTTAATTAATGAAAATAATCTAATGAAACGTAGGACATTACTAAGATTATCGCAAATAATAAATATAGAAAACATGGGAATCATGAAAGTAGTAGGGAACGCAAATAAAATTTGGTCTTTGAAGCAGAAGTCTGTATTTCTAACGTCCTTAATCTCTTGTGGTAATTCGCTATGATTTTTGCAAAGGAAAGAACGAATTCCTTTGGTAGGCCTACCATATTTGACTTAGGTATTGTGTGGTAAGTGTATAAAGTTATAATTTCTAGTGAAATAGTTGTGAATATCGAAATTAAAGATAAAATAAATATTATGATGTGTGATTTACTTTATAAACTTCTGCACAACATGTGACTGGGATTTGAGGTGTTATCTAATTGGAAGCATGCCCGAATGCTGATATAATTCTAATGGTTGTATAAGTCGATGTAAGTTATATAAGGCTCTTGATGCTCTATTTTGTAAAGTTTGTATAGATTTAATATTATAACCAAAAGTATATCCCCGTATTGCTAAGATAAAAGTTAAGAAATTTTTATTTACTTCCCCTAAATTCAGGATTTCCTGTGAACTATTGGTCCGCTCTCAAGCTGTTTCAGCAACAGGGAGGAATGGGGATAAAAATCAGTTCGAGAATTATTTTTAAAAAGAGGCCAATAATACTAACAACAACAATAACAATAATATAATGATAAATAGTAGAAGAAATGCATTCTTAAAACGCAAAGTTTGTTTATTTGTTTGTTCGTCTACCTGTACGCGTATAACTCTAGCATCGTAGATCCGATTTCCATGCAGTTTTCTATGCATACTGTACAGTAGGTATATTGTTTGCTCTAGATAGTATTTTACTTACAAAACTTAACAAAACTATGCTTTCTTAACGTAGTTACTTAAGCCATTAAAGAGGTATCAATGGGCAATATTTGTAGGGAATGATCGTTCTACAAAAATGTGACTATCATTTGGAAATTTGGAAATTTACCTTAGCCTGCTGTATGTTTGGCAAGAGTAGGGTATATTTTCAAACCAGAAATGAAAATAGTGATAGTATTGTAGAAAAATTTTGGATGAAACCTGAGGTAAAAAATAACTCAATTTTACATTAAAAGACATTGTAGCCTCTAAGGGTCAGTTGTTATTTTGTAATTGTAATTGTAGTTTATTTTGGTGTCATATTTACACCTTTGGCGTTACAAAGGTTTTCATCATAGGGTGGTACCTTCTACCATTACAAACTAATATTAACATAAAAGCCTTGAGAACCTACAAATTATGGTCTTGCTGTATGAGTCTTACTTATGTGTACAAAACAAAAGGATTAACACACTTGCTCACTTAATTCTAGGATTCGTTTTTCCTATTTTCTTTTAACAATGTATAAAAAGTTCCCCACTCCCCTCAAAGTTTACATATTCTTCGTCGTTGATAATTTGTTGTATACTATTTCTACGTTAATTCCTAGGAATTTTTTATTCAAAAAACTTTGCCTGATCGTTTCAGTTTCCGGACATTTTAAAATTACATGTTCTGCGTCTTCTCTATATAGACATAGAAGACATCGTCCTTTCTCAAAATTCTTTCTTATGCCCCTGAGTTTCCATACCCCAACCCGCCACCATGTCAAGCCCATTCTTTGTTTCTTAGAGCAACATGAGACGTACTTTTCCTATCCCCACACTTCTCTCATTTTAATATAGAAAACTAGGGAACTTTTTTCCCTCATTATTGCTAGGCCTACATGGTTTTGTCTCTGAATATCGTTGCATCTTCTATTATAGATCTTGGTGAGCGTTATTATGTTTTTCTCATGGTTCAGAACGGGTCAGTTGATATAAAAACCTAGGCTGAGGATCCTCTGAGATTTATGGTGCACACCAGCACGTTTTTTCCTATAAATATATCAGGTTGGAATTGTAATGAGGATTTCATTCTAATATAATATATAATCACATGGTTACAGGAGAAGGCCCCCATATAGCAGCGGCCTGTTTGGCATCGCTAACTCGAACAGACTTGGATGAGTGACCGCTCCTTTACTTCTGATCCTGTACGAAAACTCTGGTTCGGATTCCATGTAAAGCTGTAACTTCAGTAATCATTATCCCACAAAAGTGGTACCTCCTCTCCGTCTAGCCCACCCCCACGAGGAATCACAGAAAGGATAATACTGTATATCATGGCAATGCGGCAAAGTAAACAAGCCTGTAATAAGATAACAAGAAAACTTATTACAATTTCATTTTAAATTGCTTAATTGTTTTGGTGGTACTGTTAGCTTTGAGTCAGCTCAGCCTTGACAGAAATGAGACCAGGGGCAATCGATGCGAATTGCTGACAATCTTACCATCTTCCTTTGAAGGTTATAGAAAATCTGGGAGCCTTAACTTCTAGGAACCTTAAGGGAGCTTCAAATAATCACTTTCTTCTGTAGGCCTATAATATTTACAGCATTAGAAAGTATGTAGGCCTTATGGTAAAAGTGTTTGCTGTAGGCTACCACATTTTAGGTATCTAAACTAAACTCCATGGCGCTACATCCCTTTGAGGGACTAGCCTGCCTCCGACCGCTGGGTCATCTATCAAAGGCAGATAGCAGGATTTGGGGGCTTGTGGTCAACATGCCGATTCCCATAGACATTATTGACGGCTTACTGAACCGGAGCCGCTACTTGTGTATCAAGTAGCTCATCAGTTTGTGTCACGAGGCTGAGTGCACCACGTCCCAGACCTCCCTATTGGGATATTTTTGTGGTCTACGTACTATAGGCTTAAAGCCTGGAACCTTTTCGTTTTCTTTTACATTAGATTTTTTCAAGAATATGTCATAATTTGTATTAAAGACCACTTCTTTATTAATATTACTATTGTTATTTTTATTACTTAGTTATTTTTCGCACTTCAACTGCATATATCGCGTGTTAAGATCTTTGGATTTACCGGTAAGCGCTTGTAATAATTTTATTCCTGGGCATCTGTTTCTATTTATCTGTGATGTCCTTATAACTGCTATTCAATTTAAGTTATTATGAAATTGGATGACATACCAGCGATGAATTAAGGAAATTAAAAATGGCCTACAATCCTACATTTGCGAGTGAGGAAAGCATGAAAACCCAAAATCAAATTGGCCGTCTACGAGGCTTGAGGTTAGAACCCGGACCTCTTACCTCTGCCTCCTCGCTCAAATATGATTAGTGCGCTCATTACGGGTATACAACATTTCGGAACAAATACATAAATAAGCCCTCTTAACTCAATATGGCACTTTTTTATCAGTTTACCTGATCATATTATAACTGAATTAGCTGGCTCATTACAGTCTATGCAATATAGGCCTACACGACATATTAATTTTATTTTCATTAACTGTACAAAAACTAAAAGAAACCTACCACTAATACTTCAAGATGAGTACTAAGTAGAGGCAGAGACTGAAGTCTCTTTTTTTCAGAACACAACCTATTCCGTGAGAGATATATGCATAAGCATTCATGTAGTCTACCACAGATTATTGTCTCTGATAATATTATAAGAGAAAAATTCCTCTGAGACTGGGATTTGAATCCAGGGTCTTTGGCTATCCGTACCAATGGTCTACCAACTGAGCTAAGCAAGAGTTCACTTCAACGCGTCAGATGAAACCTCTCTCCAATGGCTAATTGCTCATCTTGAATGATACTGTACAATAACAGTGGGAGCCCGGTCACAAAAATCACTAATTAGTGTGCCTCACAGTACTGCATATGACATAAGCTGTCTGTCAGTGAGGTAGACCAATAAGAGTAGTCAGTCACAATATTCCAACATTCGAGTTTACAGTGATAAGGCAGGAAAGGTACAGTGACAAGGTCAGAAAACTGACCTGATCTTGACGCCTTAAAAACATTCGCTTCAAAGGTTTTTAACGACAAGCATACTAATTTGCTGAAGGCTATGCTATTACGTTAAGACGTAAATCCTAACGAGTTATTCAGTATGGAAGATTGTATTTGTCGCAGGCTAAATTGTAAATTCTATCGTTTTACAAAATTCCCAGACTTGTTTCAAAATGCCGGCAAATTAATTATTAATGAAGCATCCATTCCGCAGTTTGTATGGTTATCCTTCAGGCATATTAAAAAAAACTGAAATAGAGTCAGTCAGATTGCAGCAAATATTGTAGAAAACACTTTCATGGCTAGGATTAATTGAAAACAAATTGTATTACTGTGTCTCAATTTATTTATGCAAGTTGCTGAAATTACACTTGGAATTACATTGTTGTCCATTGTTACATAATTGTAATAATACGTAATTTAATACACGTTTGAACTACATCTCCAGTTAGTGGAGAGGTGCAAATTTGTAATTCAATGCGTATAAACCAACTTTAATTATACCGACAATAGTATTCACTTGGTACACTCCATTTCTGCAATCCACCACTTTTCCGAAAATGTATTGAGGGTCCAGTTGGCCATGATCAATCTTTGGCGCAACCACAGTGACATTATCGCAATCGGACTTGATTCCATTCCGACTTTTTTTATGTGTCAAGTTGCAGAATGAATGTTTCATTAATAAAATCAGGTAAAGTGATATAACAAAGTGCCAGAATGCTTTTGTTTAATAAGTGATAATTGCAATTATGATATACACAATATAAGTCATTTTTGTAATCCATATCCGAGCTCCAGATCGATTCACTAAGCAGGCTTACAGGAAAACAAAGGTCTAAAATTTGATAAGCATATGTGAAGGAATATGTGGGTAGTGTTATTAGTCAAAGCTAACTGTATTGCAACTTCCAAAGCCGTATTGAACACTGTAAAACAATATGTTGTCATGAGAACTGATTTGCAGCTGATAAATTCTTTCTAATAAATTACCATTAAATTGGTCTTTGCTCCGGTACAAGTCAACCAATTTGGTCCAATATCAAAAGGCTTCTTGTCACGGATGTTATAAATGCATATATCAAGTTTCATGAAAATCGGATAAAACGTACTTGATGTATCGCGCGTACAGACACACGGACAGACAGATGGATAGACAGTCAGACAGACATTTTCCCGGCCACCACAAAATCTCATAAAGTACCATTCTGGCGCTTAATGTTTGTCGGCATTTTGTGAAAAGTCTGGATATTTAATAAAAAGACTAAATTCACAATTTGCCTGTGTCAGTATTCAGCCCGTGGGAATCTTGCATGCGCCAGTGTGCGCGATAAGTTGCCTATCCTTCAGACTACACTCTCATATGTCCAAGGCCACATTTCGTTATGATGACTTCGGAATGTCTGATTTTCCTATCTCCAAACGTGACTCTGATCTTGAAGCCAGCCTATTGTTACGTGAGAATGATAAAACAGTAGGTGGGAGATGAGAATATGCGAAACAGTATCAGTCAATTCATTCTCCAATATATTCATATTCTTAAAAATAAGAGGTAATTTTTAGTATTCGAAATATAACTGCACCCAACTAAGAGTACAAACATTCCATGAAAATAATAATAGTAGCAAATAATAATAATAATAATAATAACAGGGCCCGGATTTTGATGACATTTCATATTTTAACTGGCACATCATTGAAGTTGCGCACTAGTGCATGTAATGACTCGTAGATTATAAAAATAGTAGGCCTAATGTTCAGAGTCATTTTTGTCATTTTCCCCATTTTTAATTTTCTAGGTCCTTTTTAGGTTTCAATGTTATTATTTGGTCATTTTACGGTATTTTTTCAACATTTCATTTTTATGCATAAAAATATATAAAGTCATTATTTTCTCATTTGTTCCTCGCATTATGTGGGTTTTTTTTGTATTTACTTGCATTGAATATTATCGGAATTCTAAATAAGCATAAATAAGTAAATCTTGTTATAATTATAATTTGGATATAGAAGAACGGTGTTTGCTGTTTGCATTTAAGCGATTTGTTCCAATTAAGTAATCACAAGCCTATAAATAATGGAACAACATAAATCTAAATAGGCAAAAAACTGTTGAATAAACTAGCACTTTCATACAAATTTTTGGGTCATTTTTTGTTAGTTTTTTAGTCATTTTTTTGTATTTTTGCAGTCATTTTTATAGCTCATTTTAAAAATATTTTAGGTCATCAAAATCCTGACCCTGATAATAATAATAATAATAATAATAATAATAATAATAATAATAATATGCAGAAGCAAAGCCCAATATCTTACCTATAATAGGCCGGTCGTTGAGTAGAACCTCAGCTGAAACAGTGGCTATAATAGGCCGGTCACTGAGTGAAAGCTCAGCTGAAACAGCGGCCTGTACGACAGCAAGGATTAACAAATTGAGCCACATGCTTCCTGGACAGAGTGTTGTCTACTGGTCAGTTGCAGTATCCTTCATTTGTATGCATTGCTATTACGCATGTCTGACTCCTTCTCTTTCTTTAGTTTAGCATTCACTTCACTTCATGTTCCCAGATTATGTAACTAGCTTGATAACAGCTTATGCTATTGAAGATATCTCCAAGTGTAAACATATATTACCCCTTAATTTACTTATAAAATGTTTAATCTAATTAATCGTAAAATGATTAGAATGGGGTACGCCGTAGCGTAGTGGTTGAGGCGCTGCGCTACAAACAGGTCACGGGTTCGATCCCCGATGAGGTCGTTGGAATTTTTCAGTTGGCCTAATCCTTCTGGTGGCACTATGGCCCTGGGGTCGACTCAGCCTCCAACAGAAATGAGTACCAGGAGCAATCCTGGGGGTAAAGGCGGCCGGTGCGTAAGGCTGACAACCTTACCACCTTCATGTGCCGATGTCTAAAAATCTGGGAGCCTCAACCTCCTGGAACCCTCTGGGCCTCCATGGCCTGTAATAAGGAACACTTTTTAAAATGATTAGTGATTACCAGGGCCCGGATTCTGATGTCCTAAAATTTTTTGAAAAATTACCCTGAATTTTAAAGAAAACGACTTAATAATTATAAAAAATTACCTAAAACCGATATTTTATTTATAAAAAATTATTACTGTACACACAAAGTTATAGACTAGTTTGTACATAATTATAAAAACTGTAAATAACTGTAATGTTGTAAATGTTCTTTCCTCACGAAAATTTATACTGGCACTGAGGCACTGGTGAGTCAAAATTCGGCATTTCCTTTTGTGGTCTGCCGGATTATATTGTTGCTTATTGAGGGTAAATAGTAGTTTGCACTCTCAAATCCAAGCAGGTGGCAGACTCTGGTACCAAGTCAATCTAATAACAATAGTAATTATAATACAACATTTTGGCGTTTCTTTGATTCTCATTTCCGACTGAGACATGACAATACTTGAACGCCGAATTTTTCCTTCTTGCATTAAACAAACAACACTCCAAAGACAACACCGCTAGCGACGAGAAAAGTTCATACACTCAATGTAAATACATAAAAATGACTAAATAAGGAAGCAAATGACACCAAAATGACTAAATAATGACGTAAAATTGAAATAAATGCCCTAGAAATATTAAATGGCATAAAATGACAAAAAATGACCCAATAAAAAGTGCATTTCTATAATCTAGAGGTCATGATTAGGATTTATCTACAAGTTGGAAATGTCTATGCAGCATCAATAAAAAAGATGACATGTCATTAGAATCCGGGCCTTGGTGATTACCTTCAAACAGCCTTGTATCTAGTACCGATACTAATTTAATGTGCCAAGTCACATGACGTAGGAAAGTTCCATGAAACTTTTTTCTATATTACGAGGGATGTTCCAAAAGTAAGTTTCGTCGTTTTTTTAAAAAGTGAAGATGGTAAAGCAGATGAAGCAAACAACTGCCATAAGAATCGACACCTATTGCTGGTTCAACGACGGAAAGAGCGTCAGCAGAGGAGAAACGATGCATGAGTAGAGTCCCGAAGAAGAGAGAGTAGCAGTAGACTGGCGTGCCCGAGGTTATTTGAGTACAAATCACAATGGCAGATGTACGTGTACTGAAAACGTGGTCGACAATGGAAGTACATGCTGTTATCCGGTATGAATGGGCATGTAGGACTAGTGTGTCCATCATCCATGGACGCCTACAGACTGTGTATGGTGAAGAGGTCATGTCTCATCAAATTGTTTGTCGCTGGTGTTGCATGTTCAGTGAAGGAAGGCACCTGTTCCATGCAATGAAAGCCGCACTCTCGGGACGTCACTTCCAAAACAATGCTGAGGTGGAGAAGGCTGTGCGACAATTCCTTGCATAGCAGGGCACCGAGTTTTACCAGAGTGGTTTCTTCAAACTGATTGCAAGCTATGACAAATGTCTCAATGTCGGTGGAGACTATGTTGAAAAATAGTGCAAGGGGTATATTTCATGATTGCATGGTGTATTTGTTTTGGTAATAAAGTTTCCATGTGAAAAAAAAATGACGAAACTTACTTTCAGAACATCCCTCGTAGAAACTTCCAACTGAACATAAATCAAGAGTTATATGAGTGTAAAGTTCTATCTAGAGCTGGTATGTCAAGCATGCGGCCTTTACCTAGCTATAATGTAGTGTTGGTGCAATGCATCTCACCAGGAAGCACTATGCTCAAAACAATTAAAATGAACCATACTTCGAAATTTGTAAAGAAAACAGTAAATTTCATTCGTTCCAGTGAACTGAGCCAACATCAGTTTCCTGCTTTGATTAGTGAATTTGAGGGCTTCCCATGCTATTAAGAAGTTCGCTGACTTGCTTGTCATCCCTATAATATAAGCCACATCGCTGACTCACTGACATAAATGTTTGCCCACTTGCAAATTAGCTATAAACTTGAAATTTGGCACGCTTATAGCTTTTAGCCTGTAATCAAAGGAAAAATTGCAAAAAGTTCAAATCTTTTAACTTTTACCCTTTAAAAAATATCAAAAGGGCGGATGCACTTTAAAGTCTCTGCTCAGTTCTCATGACAGCAATATTATCTACAATATTCACACAGGAGGGCTTTGGAAGTTGCAATACACTTCGACAAGCATTAGAAATGCTAGCGATAGAAATAATTTCCGTAAACCAAGCGAGTCCCCAGTCGTAAAGGCAATTGCCGAATTGGAGGTTTACATACCATGAATCATCCTCGCTATTTCACTCTGTATCATATTCATTCTTTTCCCGGGGACAGAGCCCCCAACGAACGGAGCGAGTCAAGTTTTAAAACTCTTTTGGCATCTTCGAGAAGAAATTAAAGTCTTCTTTGAAATGAAAGGCTAATGGCCCGATAAGTTATGTGACGGTAGTCATTGGTTTAAAGATGTGACATTCATGGTAGATACTGAATTGCAGTGCATTTAAATTACTTCAATTTAAAATTACAAGGGAAAGATTAGTTTGTAGTTTCTTTGTATGATAATATTAAGGCTTTTAAATTAAATCTCAGGCCTTGGGAAGGACAACTGTTAAGCTTCAGTTTAATTCATTTTTTCTACCTGCCAGGATTTTCAAGATTCTCACATTGCTTCTGACTCCAGTCATTATGCTTACAACAGTTAATGAGTATTGAGTGTAAACGTAAAAGCTGTAAGCAATTTTACTTTAAAGTTCTGTTATTTTAGTTATTCACACATTTTCTATGAATTTAAAATGTTTTGATTGTAATACACATATCAACAAATGCCAAAAATAAAATTTAAAATTTAAAGGTATAAAAACATGCTTAAATTGTATAAGATCAAAAGCTTAGGCCTATATTTGCATTTCAGCGCGAGACCCTTGAACTTCAATTTATCAACTCCAGTTACCCTTAGCAAAAGTGGAGTTTGACATGCCTGATCTAGAAGTTGTCAAACTTTGAATGAAGAATGGCAGGAAGTTAACGTACAGAATAACCCCTAACATTTTAACTGTTTATAAAATTTATTATTCTTATTTCTTTTCAGTGTTACCTCGAATTCTATAATATCACTATAATCATAAGCCTACATTCCCTATGTAAGAATGGACCGTCCAGGGATCCGGACCTCCCCTGAAATCAAAACCTAAAATTCTATTCAAGTTATGTAAGCTCTATTTTGTCAAAATATTTAATTATTTTATTTACTGATAAAATACTGAGCTTGTAAATATAGGCCTATTATTTCCACTGTTCCATGTGTAATTTAACTTTTGTTTTATAAATAGCAATAAGTGTTATAACTTAACTAGGCTAGCGATTTCTTGTTGAAGTTGGCATATCTTACAGTATAGGCCTAGTAAACAAATTTACTAACTAGTTTTTCAGTGCTAAAATAGCGTAAAATGTGATTTTCGTTACTTCAATATTTAGAAATTTTCCGGGGATGAGCCCCCAAACCCCCCTTTCGACCCTCCCCGAGATTATTTTCTGCCTACGCCACTGGTAGGAATCTTCGTTTATGTTAGGCCATATTCAATGAATAATACTGATTGTTCACAGGCCTATCAGTTTTGCCTGGGTAAGTTCACTGGTAATTGTACCGTCTGTTTTGGTGGAACTTGTCATGTTCTCAGGTTTCAGAGTAGCTTCCTCATAGATTGTCGCGTGCCAGGCTCGAAAACAGGATTTAAAGTAATTGGCACATATATTCACTGGTCCGATGGCATTTATGTGTGCATAAAAGTAACAGTTTCATGCCATGTCTTTGATTTATTTTATTCATTTAGCGAGGCGGAATTAAGGTCACGCAGCTAGGGGGGAAGTAAAGATCTCACACGATATCTGTGCCGATGAGACAGTTACTCGCTAGAGAGAGACATGCTATTGTGCGAGAGAGAGAGACGTAGTTTGGCCTTTACAAATAAAAAGGAAGGTACTGTTGTGCGAGAGAGGTAGGTAGCAGGCCAATCGACGCTACAGTCCCCATGAAAACATAATGCAATGATTTAGGCAATCGGCACAGATTTCGTGCGGGATCTTTACATAGATTATAAGAATTAGGAAATGTTTGATGTGCAGGCATGAAATGAACCCCTGCGGGACAAAACTCCAGCACTCTAACAGTAGTACACCCCGTCATTGAGCCTAAACCCAACCACATGATTGGTCACTTCATGCTTCCTAGCGTACTTTCATTCGGTTTGCTGATTAAGTGTCAGTATGGTACTTTATGAGATAGTGTGTGGGGACGGGAAAATGTCTGTCTGTTCGTGTGTCTGTGCGCGCGATAACTCAAATACGCTTTATCGGATTTTCATGAAACTTGGCATACGCATTTATGACGTCCATGGTTACAAGCATATTGAATTTGGACCTAATCGGTTGACCGGTACTGAAATAACGAGTATGCCAATATTAATTTTGTAAGGAATATAAGACGCTCCAACATTATTCCATGGCCCACAATATATTAAAATAACGTAACAAATTGCCAATCGTTTATTGCTATTGTTAGCCCGCCTTGATTGATTCGTTTCTTCATAACGATGTCATTGTAAATAATAATGCAAATAAAAGATTTAAAACACAACTAGCCGGCGAATATTGATATTATATTGTACCTTCTATGGATAAGTATGACTACCGATATCTACATTATATTTTAGTGTGAGTATTTCTCTTATTCGTTCCTGTGCAGCAGTATACCTAATGTAATTCCTGACAGATTTCAGATTTACTTTTTATTCATTCATAACCTTTAAGGCTGCTTTAAACTTGAAACTAACATGTCAGCGAATCGTAGGCCTATTGCATCATTAATATTATTGCCAGCGCATTTTGTTTTTGGAGTTTAACTCGGAGATCTATTACAAAAATAACTTCTTTTCTGCATGTACCTATCATAATTGCAATTATCACTGATTAAAAAAAGCTTTCGGGCACTTTGTTATATCAGTTACCTGATTTTATTAAGTGCCAGAATGGTACTTTATGTGGTCTGTTGGTTTGACGAAGCTATGATTTTAATTTTAATTTAAACTGTTCACTAAAATGGCCACAAGTTAGTCGAAATATATTTGATTTTTAAAACTTTACATAATTTTATATTGACGCATTTTAAACTTGTCAGTCATTGCCGATAAGATTGTTACTATCACTAAGAACAAATGAATCGTGTAGTGAACTCTTATTACGTAATTCAAATAAGATTGTGTAGGTTTTTCACAGCAGATAACACTAGTTAAATACATTAAGGAATAATGAAGAAATAAACAATAATATGAGTTATCATTCTTAACAATACCGTAAGTGTGTTTATATACGAAGTCATTGTAATTATTATGTACTAGCATGTACCCGCGGATACGCCCGCGATAATTATTTGAAAAATTAAAAATTAAGAGCATAATAGTTAAATCATTATATTAACACCTAAATCACGTGGACTACATATCACGATTAGATAGCGTCGCCTGGTAAAAGCGACCTCAGATTCGAGAAAACCCCTGTATAGTGAGTTTTGTCCAAATCGAACAACGTTTGACCATATTTAGGCCTATATTGATATCCCCCTTATAATGATAATAATAATAATAATAATAATCCTCTTCGATGTAGGTTGAAAATTTCATATGTCTGCGTGCCTTGACATTATAAACAAATGAATCGACCAGCGTGACCTACAACATTCAAGCGATTGCGATGGTTTTATGTCCATGGTATGACAAAAATAGCCAAAGCCAACTGTAATTGATTTGACATTGAAAAGTACAACTGAAAACTGATGCTTCGAAAACGCAAAAAAAATGCACATTTTCTGCCCGTTTTTCACTCATAACTCACGAACGAAAGCGAAAATTAAAATTCCGGCTTCGAGGTGCACATTCCGACCCTTTAGTCCACCTATTTTTAAAATTTCAGATCTCTGCGTTCAGTAGATTTTGCTGGCCATCGCGGACAGACAGACAGACAGAAGGAAGACAGACACTTCCTTTTATTAATATAGATTTGTCATACCATTGTAACTACTTTACTGGTAGCTCACGAGCTAAGCTCATTCAGGAATGTAGACAGCTGATTTCAGTTTGCATATATGTATAAAATATAAATAAATAAAAACAGTTTACATCAGAAATAGAAAACGATTAACTGAATATGAATTTATAATAAAATCAGGTAAACTGATGTTACAAAGTGCCAGTATGTTTTTGTTAAATCAGTTATGATTGCAGTTATGATATGCAGAATACAAAAAAAAAGTCGAATTGGCCGGTTGCGGGATTTGAACCATGGAACTCCAGAATGTGAGGCCAAGACGTTACCATCTCGGCCACCTGGGTCAGTTTAACGGTCTAGTTGGATAAGCGCATGTAAAGCAATAGTGTTATTTGTCATAGCTAACTGTATTTTAATTGTCAAAGCCTTATAAGATCACAGTAAGACAATAGGCTATGTTGTCATGATAACTGATGTGCATTTTATAAATTCTTTCGAATACGTATATTACCATAAAATAGGCACTAAATTGAGCATTACTCCGAAACAGGTCAACCGATTTTATCCAATATCAATAGACGTCTTCCCATGGACATTATAAATGTGTATACCAAGTTTCATAAAAATCCGGTAAAGCGTATTTGAGTTACCGCGTCTTTAAAAAAGACACTGAATTGGGTTTTACTCCGGTACCGGTCTACGGATTTGGTCCAATATCAGTAGACGTCTTCCCATGTATATTATAAATAAGTATACAAAGTTGCAGGAAAATCCAATAAAGCACATCTGAGTTATCGAGACTTCTTATATATTAACATAAAAGGCACTAAATTGGGCATTATTCCGGTACTGGCCAACCGATTTGGTCGAATATCAATAGACGTCTTTCCATGGACATTATAAATGCGTATAGGCCTACGAAGTTTCATAAAAATCCGATAAAGCGTATTTGAGTCATTGCGCCTTTAAAATAGACACTAAATTGGGTTTTACTCCGGTACCGGTCAACAAATTAGGTTCAAATTCAATAGGGTACTTTTCATGGGCGTCATAAATGCGTATACTAAGTTTCATGGAAATCCGATACAGCGTATTTGAGTTATGGCGCCTTTCTAATATGATTTATTAAAATAGGCACTAAATTGGGCATTACTCCGGTACCGGTGAACCGATTTGGTTCAATATCAATAGGGTTCTTCCTATGGACATTATTAATGTGTTTTCCAAGTTTCATTAAAATCCGAAAAAGCGTATTTGAGTTATGGTGCGTAAAGACACACGGTAGACGGACAGACATTTTTTCGTCACCCACACAATCTCATAAAGTACCATACTGGCACTTAACTAGCCTATAATTGCCGATTTCTTTGTGGACTGTACTCCATAAAGTGATCATGTCCAGCAAACTCGTGTGTAAAAAAATGCAATTTTTTAGAAGGGAAATATAATTCAAAATCAAAATACTTTTTACTAAAAAGAGCTTTCTTCTTATCAGTTCATAGGCTATAACAAAATCCTGTATTCGTACCAGTTTTCAATGGTAGAGACTGGAGACAAACTTTGATGTTTATTATAGAGAACAGTTTCTTTATTTCTTACGTTTTAAAAACATACTCGATAAAAGTATGAAGTATTTCATCAGCTAATCAATTTTCTCAACCATCAAGACTTGAGTCACAGCCGATAGTAACGTGTTGTATGTTACATTTACAAAATGCTCCATAAATAACAAACAAAAAAATCCCAATATTTTCAACACTTAGTCAAATGTGATACACTGGTTACTTTACGCATGCGTAAGCAATAACAGCTGCTGTGAATTAAATCTTAACCCAATATTAAGAAATAAAATAAAGTGAAGACACAGGTAAGATTGAAATAGTAATCAAAATCAACTAGAAAATATAATGTTCAATTTCTGCAATTTGGGTCTAGCACAATCTCCTTAACATTACAGTTTTAATTTTTACTAAACGAAATAACGTTAAAAATGTGTACCTAAGTGTATGGATTACAATTTGGTACGAAATTAGATGTATATAAGAATACATATTATAATTCTAATACCTTAAAACATGTATTTCATGTTCACAACATATAACTGACGGCCATCTTATGTGGGCAAACAGGATGACCAACATGACAAACCTCGCAGGAGATATAATATGGCACATTTTCGAAACGCGTGAATTCGGTATGCCGTCCTAAACTAATATGACTGTTCATAACCTAACCTAACCTAACCTAACCTAACCTAACCTAACCTAACCTAACCTAACTGTCACTAAAAAAGAATCTACCTCCCACTACTTACTTTAATGCAAGAAGGACAGTGGCATCCTGCTTCGCAGTTGCTCATCTTACTTCACTCAGGACCATAATATGACTGACGAGTTTTATTCGTAATAAAAATAAACTGATTGAAATTGGTAAAAATACAAGATCAAACTACTAATTTCACCCTTTAATCAATTCCTTTAAGAAAAGTAAGTACCGGTACACTTAATCAAATGTCCACTTCTAGAAAGGAAAATTGCAGTGGTTAAAGAGATAGTGCTCTCACCTAGATATTGTGACACACATGTACGGCGAGTAAACAAAGACACGCAGGTAGATTAAAATTACCGGCACTGGAGAACTGGATGAAAAACACTACTGTAGACAAAAATTAATTCTTAACTAAGTTCGTGTTGAGTTTTCCTCTTTAATGACCATTAACTACCTTACAGTTCCATAGGGCGCGGAGGTGAACGGACGTCCTCTGTTTCCGGTCTCGATTAGGGCAGCTTTAACCTTAAATGCGAATATGGTTGAAAGTGAGTGTTCAACTACATCAACCAACAGCCAATGGAAACGGTGCAAAAGTAAAGTGTGTTTATTGTCATAACTGTTTTCACAATAGTTTATTAATAATGTTACAATTCTGGATGAAAATAGTCTTAGGTGGTGTGAAAGTGAAGAAGCAATGACTGAAGGTAAGGCCGTAATTTTTTTACGTAAACGAAAGTGACTTTCTGGAAGCTTTAAATCCAACTGATGATGGCAGTAAAATGATTGACATTCGCATTTTTAAGTACGTACTGAAACAGACGGAAAACATCACACTTCACTTCACTTCCTATTTATTTATAGACGTCAAACCCGGGGTTTTGACATCCGTGTATGTACTGCCTGTTCATTTAGACGTGAACACTTGCATGCACCGCAGACATAGGGCGGGACGGAAGGGGAGTGTGTTGCTAGTATGGATTACGTGAGACTGATATCACTGCGCATTGTGTTTACAGTGTTCACGTCTAAATGCACAGTCAGTAGTCGATGTTGATATTAAGTAAAAATAATGATCATTATAATATGTATTATCCTAGTTTCATAGTTTCTTTTTGCACTTGTGTAGGAATCTTGATAGTGCGCTAGCTGCTTTGTGTGGTTCATCCTCAGTAAATGCTGTTATGTTCCAAGGGCTGTACCATAATGCTGTTCGCAGTTCGTTATAAAAGTCATGAGTTTTAAACCCGAGACGAGCTAAGAAAGAAACCTGAAGTAAACAAAAACCAGTATGTCTGTCTCGCTCTTAGGTCATACGAGTAATTTGCTAGAGTGAGACAGACATACTGGTATCTCTATTCAAGAATTTCATTATATCCAAAGAGGGTCCGTAGTAATAGTTTTTGTTTTTAGTACAGCCTTATACCCTCTATTTAATTTTTCTTATAGAATGTTCCAGGATGAATGTATATAAGATACGAACAATTTAGAATAGGTGATTGGAATTATTGAAATAAATTATCAGAATTAAAAGTTATATTGCCTGAGGGTGCGTTCACAGCCAGATCAAAAAGTTGGATTGTGTTCGATAATGTCGTCGATAAGTATATTATTTCTGTGTCTATAGATTTCTAAAGCTTCTAAAGTATCGAGTCTGTTACCTTTCTTTTGTTTATGTAGGACTTGCATTGTTTGTTCTATAGGGTAATTTTTGTGTTTCTCATCTAGTAAGTGTTTAGCGAATGCTGATTTTCTTCTTTGATATTTGTAGTCGGCATTGTGTTCTTTAAATCTTTGTTTGAATTGCCTACCTGTCTGGCCTATGTACACCTTATTACAGTCGGTACAAGTTAGTTTATAAACCCCGTTTTCTGAAAATTTATCTATTTTGTTGGAGCTGGCATTATAAAGTTTATTTTTTATTGTATTACTGGTATGAAATGAAATGTTAAAATCTTTTTTAAAATGTTTAGTAATTGCGTGTACTTTATTGTCAGTGTATGTAAAGGTAACATATTTTTTATGCTTCTTTTCAGTGATAGGTATTAATTTGGTGGTTATTCTTTGTTTTTCCCATTTTTTTGTTTTCTGTTTCCTTAGTAATTTAAGAATAAGATCTTTTTTATAACCGTTATTATTGGCTATTTGGATGATGGTATTTAATTCACGGTTGTAGTTATGTTTGTTCAATGGTATATTTATGAGTCTATAGATCATACTATTGAAGGCTGCTATTTTGTGCGTGTAAGGATAATTAGAATTTTTATGAATAATTGTGTCTGTGAATGTTTCTTTCCTATATATATTAAACTCAATTTTATTGCTCTTTCTGGTAAGACTTAGATCTAAGTAATTTAGGGTTTGTTGTTTTTCTTTTTCCATTGTGAATTTCAGTTTGTTATGGATATTATTGTCGGCCGCGGTGGTCTAGAGGTAGCGTGCCCGCCTCTAGATCCGCATGGCGCGGGATCAAACCCGGCCGCGGTCGATGGATTTTTCAGGACGTAAAAAATCCTGGGCACGGAGTCCTCCGGGAGGGACTTTAAGCTGGGGGTCCCGTGTCGTAGATTTACGGCACGTAAAAGAACTCCACGCCTAAATTAGAGCCTCTGGACAAAATTTCTCGGCCCTTTCACGTTCAAGAAATACTTAGTTTCCAGAGGGGGTTGCGAGGCGATGGGCTTACCACCTGTCCCTCTACCCTCTCTCGGAAAATAAGCATATCAAAATTAGTATAGGTAATGAAACCTCCATTGGAGGCCCCTTCGCCCCACCTGGGGATCATAGGGTATCAGATACAGAGAGAGATGGATATTATTAAAGTCTTGGGTAATGTCATTAATTTGGTCATTTGCGCATATCAAAATGATATCATCAACATATCTTCTATATAATTTTATGTTGTATTTATCAATAATTGTCCTTAATAAAAGTGTCTTCTAAATTTTGTAGAAAAATTTCAGAAATTATGCCGGACAATGGGGAGCCCATAGCTATTCCTTCCTTTTGTATATATATCTCATTGTTGAAAGTGAAATAGTTTTGTTGCATAATTGTTTCAATAATTTTCATTAGTTGTTGGATAATTATGGGATTTTCATTTTTCTGCCGTAATCTATTTTCTATTATTTGTAATGTTTCTTTAATTGGTATATTAGTATAGAGATTTTTTATATCTAGTGATATGAAGATCTCATGGTTTTCAATTTTGTAGTCTTTTATAGTGTTAACTAAGTCTATAGAATTTGTTAGTGTATATTTATTTTGTAGCGTAAGTTTAGTTTTAAGTATTTTACTGATTGTCTTTGAGATTTTATAGGTAGGAGCACTTGTAAAGTTAACTACTGGTCTAATGGGGTTGTCTTGTTTATGAGTTTTTACTTGTGCTTTTAAGTGTGGAGGTTTCGGATTCATTTGTGTGTTATTTCTTACATCTCTATCTGTTAGAATGAGATCGGCTTCTTTCATTACTTTTTTAATATTTTGTTGGAATTGACCTATATATTTGAAGATGACCTATATATTTGAAGATGATCTATATATTTGAGGTCGAAATGCATTCCAACTAATGAATCCAGCGATGAACAAAGATTGCCAATACCAGATAGTAAGGATCACAACACATCAACGGAACAACAAGATCCTAACATTTCAGCTAGCTACAAGAGAAGAAACAACAAAGTTTTTTATCCACCAAAAAACCACTTAGCTTCCTGCAAAGACAATTTCAACGCTAGCTTCAAGAGAAGAAACAACATAGTCTCTTGGCCATCAAAAAACCACCCAATTGCCTACAAAGACAACTCCAATAGTGAGTTTTTACGCAGTGTATTTTAGTTAAATGTACGCTAATATGACGAACCTATCTAGCAGTTTATTTTATAATTGAACACATTTTAATACAAACATCAAGCTATATTCTCTAGTATTACAACTTGCATAATCTGACAAGATTATTTTAACTTTTTATATCACATTATGCTGATCATTCTAATATTTTAAAATAGTGACGAAACTAATTTAGTGATATTTTTTACAACTTGTAATTATACTTAATAAAAAATATATGTAACTGATATTGGCAATATACATTCATCCTGGGACATTCTATAAGAAAAATTAAATAGAGGGTATAAGGCTGTACTAAAAAAAAAAAACTATTAATACTGGTATCTGTTTACTTCAGGTTTCCTTCTTAGAACGATCAGACTTTAGTATTATCTTCTGGACAATAGAAAAGTATGTGTTGAATGGTGCCTATCTGACCACATTGACACTGTGGAGATTCCTTCCTTTTGATCCTATGTAGGTAGTAGGGTGTGATAGCTGTTTTGAATTTCACTTTATATAAGACTAGCAGGTGCTCGCGGCTTCGCCCGCGATTATTTACTCGACTGCGGGATGTTTTGTTTAACAGAAAAATAATTAAAACATATTTATTAACATTGACATCGTTTTTACATAAATTGTAGGAATTGCATAATTGTTTCTGATAATTAGTATTAGCAATCTGATGCGCATTGGGATTTTTTCCCAAAAATATTTTCTTAGCCGATTTTAATTGCTGTTTGCGTATTGCACTACTATATGTCGCATGTCACTTTTTAACCTCACATGATCTTGAATCTGGAGACGGCCAATCCTCTGCAGCTCTTTTATGTTCCATACTTGTTTTCTGTAACGCAACAAATCAATAAATAAAATGGAATCCTTTGAGTATACATTCCGAATAGGATATTTATTTCACGCTACGCTGTGTATAACATGCAACAATGATATCGGATGGCCCACAGTACCTGAACATAACGTATTTTAATGAATTATATCGATACCTGTGATCACAACAAAATTTTCTCAAACATGGAAATTATCCTATACGAAATTTGTATCCCATCGCTTATACACAGCAAGCCGGGTAGGGGTTCAAATAAGAAGAAACATAAATTCCGGTAACATAAAATTCTATTGTCTTTGCGGAATATTTTATTTCTCACTCTCATGTTACCATAAAACCGTTTTGGGGATGAAATTAAACAGAAATGTAATATCCCTTTCATACTTATCTCTCCAAAAACCTGCGATACAATATTATATATATTACCATACCTTGTATTGTTTTCTCTATGTCCAGGGCACAGATATATAGAGATAGATCGGCAATGGTGTATGCTGTACTATTGGCGGCAGTGAAGCCACGTTGATGCGCGGACCGCCATATTACTACACTGTAGCAGCTGATCGAGTACAAGCCACAAGAGCGTTACAGCGATGTGAATTTTAGCATTTTAGCTAATAATGTAATTGGACTGAGGAGTATAAATACTTTGTCTAAAATGGTGAATACCTGTGTGGTATTCCGGTGTAATTTTACATACTACGACAGAAAGAAAAAAGGAAAGGAACACGTTTCAATACATTCGTAAGTAGGCCTTTCATTATTATTGTTAGCCATTTCATGCATTATACATGCTTTCGTTTCTATGAATGTATTATATGGTTGTAAATAACCATAACCTAATATTGTTAACTATTGCATACACTGTAAATAGTCATATATTACTTTAGCATTTAGAAATTGCAAATAAACTTAACCTCAATTTATGCGTATTTTTTGCATTGTAAATAATATTATGCTTAGGAATGTTAGGAATGTTTTATATTTTTATAAATAACTGTAAGCATACATTGAAAGCTATTTCTTGTATTATTCATACTTCCTTAAGAATTTAAGAATGTGTTATAATATTTGTAAGTAACTATTAACATATAAGCCATCTTATGCACTATAATATTAATATTCATATGTTATGCTTTAATTTATGTTTGTAAATAACTATAACCTTAATATACCTCTTGGTACAGCAAGGTTAAACTTTTGGATAGTAAATTTTAAATTTTGGATTTTTTATTTTGGATCTCTGAATTTTTTTATTTTGGTTTTTAGGATTTTTAATTTTTTAAATTTTAGATTTTTATTTTTTTAATTTCATATATTTGGATTTTTTACTTTGGGATTATTTTTTAAAATTTGGATTTTCTAAATGTTGGGTCTTTGATTTTTTAATTTTGGATTTTTTAATTTTAATTTCTTTTTATTTTTAATTTCTGATTTTTAGACTTAAAATTTGGATTTTCGATTTTTTAATTTGATTTTTTTATTTTTTAAATTTTGGAATTTTCTTTTTTTTTAATTTTGGATATGCCTAATTATTGAGTTGATTGTTTTCTGTGCAGTCCGTTTCGTCACACCAAACTAATTTCGTGACGATTTTGTCCGTAACGCAAGCTCTCGATTTAATCCTACCGTGGCTAAAGAAGTTTCACATAAAAAAACCTAATTTTTAGCAAGTAATAGGAACCAATACTTGAGAAAAATAGCAAGAGGACGTGCTTTTTCAATGTGGTTTCAGTGTGTTCACTAGTGGATACAAAATTTCCAATAGAAAATTGTGAAAATAGACTTTAATCTAAGTTCTCGTGATAGCTTCCCATTGAATTACGTGTAGTTCAATGAGTGTCTACAGGTGAGGCAAGATGGCGGCATAGCGCAAGGCTAGGCTTCACCGCCGTGACCCAGATTGCCGGGCTGTGGTCCAGGGTAAAGAAAGTTATGTGACTGCATTATTTTCGTGGATATTGATAGTTCTCTAATTTGCCAAATTCTAGTCTCATTTTTTTCCAAACCCATCTGAGACCCACTGGCAACAATATGTTTTAATGTCAAATGTGATTTGGATTCGATAATTTTGTGTAAAAAGGGATTAAGTATTCTCAAAAACATTTGATTTTTGGCATTTAAAATAAAAAAAAAAATCATAATCCTTTCTTAGTGAGCACCTACATTATGAAACGAAGTTACTGTCAAAATTCCAAGTCTCTACCTGTTATAGTTTAGGCTCTACGTTGATTCCTGTCAGTCAGTCAGTCAGGGCAAAGCCTCTTATATATATAGAGATAGAAATTTCAGAGCGAGAAGGAGGAACTTTTAGGAACCAGGGTTTATCTGCTTTGGAGGGGTAGGGCTATGTAGGCTTAGACGGTATGTGATGTAATCTTGTATGTTCAGTAGATATTTTTCCTGAGTATGGAGTTCAGGAGCCTTTTTTGCTAGTTGGTCAGCAATTACATTGTATTATGATGACCCGGTATCCAAACAAATCGGAGAGAGTTAGTAGCTAGTTTTCCTTTGATCAGTTGTTTAATGCTGATTTCCAGCCATGAGAGCTTAGTGTGTATAGTATTTAGAATTATTTATTCCAGAGCACTTTGTGAGACGATCGTTTGATATATACAGTCAACCCTCGATATAATGCCACCATCCGTTCTCTAACATTTAGTGGCACTAAGCGAGGGTGGCACTAAAACGAAATTTAATGTTCAAAATAAAAATGGCATAACACATTGCCGTATTAATTTACTCTACTGTATTATGAAAGAAAAATTGAATAAAAGGCATGTAGAGAACTTTACCACGAATTAAAATACTTTGCAGTAACCCATTTTATTACAGTATGTTTCCAGTGCTACAGTGTATGTTCGACTAAGCGTTTTCCCCCACAATAATGAAAAATGTGATACAGTAGCCTGCTAGCTAGACTTGCAAATCTTTCACTGTATTCACAAACTTCTCGTATCTCTTGAAGTGTAACAACAGCTCTCTTCATTTTAACAATCTTACGAGTAACTGTTGTGTGGTGGTTAACAGCTGAATGACCATTAGACTAAAAGAAGTAAAAGTTTGGAATGCCTATTGTATGAAGGGCTCTATCTACCTGCTCCACCCTCACGCAGACTGTCTGTCCCGACTTCTTAACATACCTTCTTCATTCCACCGCACTACATTTACAGTTAATGGCAGGGGAACACTAATTTCTTGGAAATACAGTACAGTATGTTTCTTAAATAATATTCCTAACATTCACGCCAGTTTTATAAGAATTCTGCAACAGAAAAAAAAATAACTGCAAGCTACATTTTGTAAAAATTTGTCTTATATTCTCTGCCACTAAATGAATTGGCACAGTAACGAGGTTTCTTATGTATTTTATATGGGAGAAGATCCGTTCACTTGCATTTATTGGTATAGTGTGAGGGTGGCACTGGAAAGAGGGGCATTATATCGCACCCCTGGTGGAAGACTGCCACAAGTCAAAAATAACATTTGTTCAGGAGGAGCATTTAAAGATTTTGATGCAATATGAAAAACAGTAAATATTACTTTAACACAAAATTGCTGCCACTTCCGGACAAGAACACTGCATAATCTCGGGTTTACGGGCTTGCGTATGATAAAAAAACTGAGATATGGCAGTTTTCTGCTATTTGAAACATCAGATGCTAGTGAGAAGAAAAATCAATTATATGCTGTAGAATCCTTATCGTTACGATTTGGGTTGTGCCACTTTTCCAGGACATGGATATGATGACAAGCACTTATAAGTACTAGTTATCTCAAAATTCAATTTTTTTGACTTATGGCAGTCTTCCACCAGGGGTGCGATATGATGATAATAATAATAATAATAATAATAATAATAATAAACAATTTTCTTGTCATAGATCTAAAAACATTTAACTATGGACAACGTCAAAGTATATAAATATATCAGTTTA
The DNA here is from genome assembly GCA_964059195.1 of Ectobius pallidus. Lineage (NCBI taxonomy): Eukaryota > Metazoa > Arthropoda > Insecta > Blattodea > Ectobiidae > Ectobius > Ectobius pallidus. Next base: position 18,024,715 of record CAXKWD010000007.1, read on the forward strand.
AGCACCAGCATAAAAAATTGTCCAACTATATAATTACGTCCCAGCTAGCACTATAAATACCTGGTAATACATAAAACCCAAGTAAAAGAAAAATGTGTACACACCATGGCGAAACTCATACAGTATTGATATTACATGTATAAAATTCATCAATACTATAGTAGGGGTTATTTATCAGTCAGTCATATACTGTCCTTTTGAAAATATTTATAGGTAGCAGTTGATATTCTAGAGGAAGTTTGTTAAATAACTTATGCCCTACAATTTTATAGCTATTTAATGATTTGGATAACCTGTTATGCGGTATATATATTTGATTATTATGTCTAGTGTTGTAATGATGTACTTCATTTCTACATTTTAAGTCTGGAAGATTTTTTTTGTATAAATTAATACCGAATAAATATACAGGTTTACCAACGTTAATATTTTCATTTGTATGAACAACGGTTTGCAATGTTCCCTCCTAGATGATCCTGTGAGGATTCTAATCACTTTTTTTGGAGGATTAGTATACTTTCAATGTGTTTGGAGTTACCCCATAGTAGCAGACCATACTGCATTATACCTTGAAAGAATGTAAAATAACAAGTATGCAAATAATTACGAGGTATGCACCTCTTAAGGCTGTGTATTAGATAGATAACCCTAGACAGCCTAGCACTGATATAATTTACATGTTGTCTCCAAGTCAGCTTCTGATCAATGAAGACTCCCAAAAACTTTACACTCTCCGACTCAAGAATATTTACCACATTCGAAGCTCTTGGTTTGTATTGTAAATGTTGAGTTTTACTCTCGTTTAGCAGAAAACCATTCATTCGAAACCAATTAGATGCTTGCACTGCCATGTTACTCACTAAATTGTCAAGAGTATCTAATTCATCACTGACGTATATAAATGTGGTATCATCAGCATATAAAACTGTATGAGTTCCTATGTTTGCGGGGAGATCGTTTATCATAATGATAAATAAAAATGGTCCCAATATGGATCCCTGTGGTACACCAATGTTCATGATAGCTTTACTAGATTTGGCTTTCCCTATGGTGACTATCTGTTGGCGGTCTATTAAATAATCCCTCACAAGCTTTAAGCTAATGTTATTAATACCATAATAGTTCAATTTAATCAGTAATACTTCATGATTCACACAATCAAACGCCTTGCTCAGATCACAGAAGGTTGCCTGAGCAAAGCGTTTGTTTTTAAAAGCTTGTAAGATTATATTAATCATATAATCCACAGCATCGATTGTAGATCTATTCTTCCGGAAGCCAAACTGGGCATCAGTTAAGATATGATTGTCAACGAAAAATCTATAGAGCTGAGAATAAATGATAATTTCGTGTATCTTCGCAAACACAGGTATGATCGAGATAGGCCTATAACTTGATGGTACGTCTTTTGCTCCTTTCTTATATACCGGTACCACCCTTGCTATTTTAAGTTCGTTTGGAAATAATCCTTCTGTAATGCACATATTTATGCACCATGTTAGGGGATAGACAATTGTTTGAATGATTTTCTTAATTAAGTTGGGCGATAAATCATACATATCCACGCTATCCGTGGGTTTGAAATTTTTGACAATATCCAGTATGTCATTCATTGAAACATTAGAAAATTCCTTAAGATGTTGGGTAATACGTATAGGTAAATTATTTACTAGCATATTGCAAGCTGCTCTAGAAGAACTTCCAACAGAACTACTGATGTCATCTACAAATTTAATGAAGTAGTTATTAAAATTGTCTGGATCAATAGATACAGTGTTTTGCTCTTTAGGCTTAGCTGTGCTAAATTGATAACGCCCCATGCAGTTTGGCATTTGTTTTTGCCACTTTCAATTACGCATGTATTATTTGATTTCTTGGCAGCCATTAATGCAGCTTTATATTTGTTTCTGTAATTTATAAGAAGAGATTTAGAAGCATCCGTCCTAGTGTTCTTATAAATGTCCCATACTAACATAAGCTTGTTCTTCATTGTAGCAAGTTGTGGGGTGTACCAGTCGTTATTTGTGGTACTATTACGTCTTATATGCCTATCTTTGTTATACACTTTACATTTTCTAATAGGTACACACATTTCAAAAGTATTCATAAATGTATGGAAAAATTTTCCAAAGATATTTTTAGCATTCATATCACCAGACGAATCAGGATTTGTTAAAACTTTATACCAATCTATAGCTGCAAGTGAGTCCCTGAGATTCGATATTCTCAGATCGTTAATCGGCCTGGTGTAAACAGTCTTTATATAAGCGTTGTTATTTACCAGACTAGAGACATCATCAAATATTCATATGAAACTGCCATATGATCGGAGAACGGAAAGTTAATAGTTCTGGTAGACTCTATAGTAAACTGTGCATTAGTAAAAACGTTATCTAGACACGCTGGGCATAGTATGTGTGGATTTAAAATTGTATTGTCTTAAAATATTGTTAAAGTCACTTATTAGTTGTAACGTCGAAATCAGAGTTGACATCTCCACCAATGATGATATCATACTTACGGAAGTTATTCTTACATAGATATAGTAGTAAACTTTCAAACTTGTCAACCTTATGGAGGGTTGACTGTATTGTACTATTTTCAGTTCAACCAGACTGAGTTCATGTTTGGACAATATGACTAACCTGAAACGACACAATTATGAAACTGAGGTGATTAACTTCCCTTATCAGATCACGAGGCTGTTTACATAAGAGTAAAAGTATAATCTATTGCTAAACGTGAAAACATTACCGTCGAGGATTGTTTACAAAAGATGTATAACTGAAATGGGTATCAATAGTATGAAATGCATATCAAACAGAACTGACTGGTTGGATTTTTTAATAATTTTATAATTTTAAATCAATCCAATGATATTACTGTTTTGTATTACCTTTTAAATTGGTCCCAGATATGGGCAAAGTCGCAATGTAGGGGACCCTTCTTGCGATGTGAGTAGGCTTCCACGGACGGGTGATTTTTTTGTTTTTCAGCGAAGCAGGTTGACCAACATGTGGCAGTTAGGTTAGGAACGGTGATGTTAGTGTTAGTGACAGCTTGTGTTGGGTTATGAACAGGGATATTAATTTAGTAGGACATTCTGAATCCTCCCTAAATTCTAGTTTAGTGGCAGTTAGGTTAGTGGCAGTTTCTGTTAGGTTAAGGTTACAAAATTTTTTTCAGTGAATCCGGGGACACATTTTAGCTTCAGTCGAGATGGTAATTCGATCGGAAGTTTGCTTTTATTATCATTGTAACACATCAAAATAATTAGCCTATATTAATGAAATTCAGAAGCAACCTTTGTTTTTAACTAGTATTTTTCCGAAGAATGCACCTTGTTGAGGAGATCTCTTCTTGACTCCAATTTTCTGCAAATTCTTGGCAAGTCATGGCAAAGTTACTAAGGACAGCTAACATAGCTTTGATAGTGTCAATACCAGTTCTTGATTTTTGAGATGTCACATCATGTTCTTGGAATAAAACACTCTTTCCACTGCACTCTTTCAATAGCAGTAGTGAAGAAGTTGCTTGATATGGCAAGAAATTCTTCCTTCTAGCAAGAACCTTCTTTTTGGAGAGATGACAAAAGTTTCTTCATCAAAAAGTGCCTCCATTCCTAGCCTGAAGTTTCTTCATCCAATCTGTTGAAAATCAAGCAACTTCCCTTCCTTCGGCTTGGAGTATGGAATCATGCAAAAGTGGCAGAGTTGAGGCAACAAAATACATCCATAAATAGGTGAAGGGATCATTAAACCACTTTTTTGGCATGGCAGGACATTTCTCCTGAAAAAATGAAAATCTGGGGACATACATTTAAATACGAGGACATTTCGGGGACAGATATTTAAAACGGGGACGTCTGGTAACCTTATGTTAGGTATGAACAGTGATATTAATTTAGTAGGACATTCTGAATTTTCCCGTTTCCTAAATTGCCATATTGTATCTCTCTCGCGAGGTTAGTTGTGTTTGTGAACCTGTTTCCCAGAATTCTACGTGTTCTGCTGGTGTGACTTCACACCTCTAACGTCCAATCGCGAATTTCTTCATCATACGGAGATAAAAATATGGTGGAAATCACGCTACTCTTCGTTAGATCGTGTTATAAAAGAAAGTGTATCGTTTAGGGCGGGTGGTTTGGACCAAATCTTTCGTCGAGACAACATTTAATCTATCTATCTATAACAAAATACGTGTGATAGGCCCAAGGCTTGTAAACTACAGAGGTAGCGTATTCCGGCGAGTTTATAGGACAGTGGGTTGCGGCGAGCAGGCGAGTGTGTGACGTCACAAGATTCCAGATCTCGCAATTTTCAGTTTTTACTCAGTCTAGAAAATCTTACACCGCGTGATTAAACTCGTAACCTTTAATTAACCCGTGGTCGGATTCCTGTGAAATTTATACAGAAATAATCTTCACACATCAGCCCTACTGATGGTTAAAACAGAGCCTTAAAAAAGCGGACACAAATGTTTTTATTTCATTTTATAAACATCACCCGTTACACAAAATTCATGGAGGGAGAAGCAAATTTCACTATGCGACAATTTTTTGTATTTTTGTGTCCCGAAAAAACTTCAAGCGAGAAAGTTTTAGTAAAATAATTGAATTTTAATACAAATGAAGTTCCAGCCCCATATCTCGAATGGTTTACGAGTAATTGAGTGGTAATTATTCCGGGCGCTTCAAGGTGTCAGAATGATTTGGCGCTTCAAGCACGACAGTAGAGAGCATGGTGCCGCTGACAAAGCTTCTACCTACTGATCTCGGCCGCTTGATAGGATAGATAGGATAGGATAGATATTACGGTCTTTTAGGATAGATATTATCAGTACATACTGTTTTTAATAATACAAATGGAAGGTGCTTTAGAAAGTGCAATTAACTGAACCATTATGCCTGGCAGTGTGTAACAGTAATTTTTTAGATTGTAGAAAACAGCTAAGATGTGAACTGTTCTGTTATTCAAGTTACTTAAATTGTTCTTCTGATTCTACAGCATTTGTCTTTAAAATCTTGTAAAAATCTCCCAAAGGATCTAGATTTGAATAGAAATTATATAATACAGGTAGGCCTATATAACAGCTAAAGGGTGATTTGTTCTAATATTTTGTTGCCTAGAAAATATTCCTCATTCTAGAGGTTATGTTAGTATAATTTGATGAAAATTTGTTAAAGAATGTATCCTATATTTGTATAGAAATTGTACCTTATAATAAGGGTAGAAAACAACTACGGGAATTTTTATGTATCAATATTAACATGTACAGTACTAATGTTATTATTACATTGCGTAGACTATTGTAGAGTATTAATTTGTGTTAATATTGTAATCAAAGCAATACATTTATATTAATAATAATTTTCTCCGGGTTATATGGGGTAAGTTATGTAGGTAATGATTGGTGAAACACGGCCAAAAGTGTACATCTGTATACAAATTATGTGACGACAGAGATAATATAGACCTAATAAACTAAGGGATGGTTTGTGAATTGCAGGGCAGGGAAACTTTCATGAGCAGCACAACGAAAAGAGGCGCAGGATCTTTAAAATCGACGTCTCAACATAACAAAAAGGACACAAATTGCTTCGCAATGCATTCTACATAAATCACACAATATTTCAAAGGATTTTTCCATGAATTTTTCATTAAAAAGTATCATCGTCTTGCCCTAACTATAACCCGATAGCATGCTCTTAAAGCCTCGGCAATTCAATTTTAACTGTAATACGTTTTCATGTTGATAAATTATATTAAAATATGAAAAGGGCGTAACAAGGTATTAAACTAATAAGGCATTTGATAAGGTAATTAGAAATAAAAGTTACTAGCACAAAGGATCAAAAAATAAAATAAATAATTCAACAAATATCTAAATAACAGTAGTGCAGATTTACAAGATTAGGAAAAAGTTTAATTCATTCTTTTTCCCCAGCGGGTCAATCTTTCAGTATGGGTACAAGTAGCCAGTTAATATCCTTTATTATTGAGTCCACGATTAAAATATTTAAGGATTTTTACGTAATTGCTAGTAGGCCTATTTTATAGAATAAAAAAGACCTCTGTACCGTTCCGATAGCTTTATCGCCTTGAGTAATTACCACTCTATTACTCGTAAACCATTCAAAATATAAACGTGGTACTTGATGTATAATAAAATCCAAATATTTCCCTAAAGCTCACATGCTTGAATCATTTTCTGGTCACAGAAATAAAATAAGCTCACATGCTTGAATCATTTTCTGGTCACAGAAATAAAAAAATTGTCGCATAGTCAAATATGCTTCTTCCTGAACATTTCACGGTCGTCACAAATCACTCCGATACTGAAGCGCATGGAATAATTACCACTTAATTACTCGTAAACCATTCGAGATATGGGGCTGGAACTTCATTTGTATTAAAATTCAATTATTTCACTAAAACTTTCTCGCTTGAAGTTTTTTCGGGACACAAAAATACAAAAAATTGTCGCATAGTGAAATTTGCTTCTCCCTCCATGAATTTTGTGTAAATGGTGATGTTTATAAAATGAAATAAAAACATTTGTATCCGCTTTTTTAAGGCTCTGTTTTAACCATCAGTAGGGCTGATGTGTGTAGATTATTTCTGTATAAATTTCACAGGAATCCGACCACGGGTTAATTAAAGGTTACGAGTTTAATCACGCGGTGTAAGATTTTCTAGACTGAGTAAAATCTGAAAATTGCGAGATCTGGAATCTTGTGACGTCACACACTCAAGTGCTGCGATTGGTCTATCCCGGAATACGCAACCTGTATAGTTTACTGATCTTGTGATAGGCCTATTAGGTGTTTTATGAAAACAGGTGTTTTATGAAAGTTGGTTTTTAAAGTGGGTTCTCTTACATTACGATTTTACCCAGATATGTTTTAATGAATTGTTTCCAATAAAGCAACATAAAGTATTCAATAAATCCGCATGATTGAACAATTCGTGCGTGAAACATACTGTATAAAGAGACATTTCTACAAAAACATTTTATTACAATTTTACACACCAAATCCCTATCATGACGACTCATCAAAAATATAGCACTGTTCAAAAAAGGAATCTTTGCCAGTATATTTCGCTGGATAATTGTAAATTAGATGTTGCCTCTCCTCTTCTTCCCTTGGAAAGCGCTGGTGATTTTTCCGAGCTGAAAAATAAAAGAAACACCTGAAAAATATACTGGGTAACAAATTCTATTAACTTTCTTATTTATATTAAATAAATTTTACATTATATTAACATTATTATTACTTAAAAATCAGGGATATTGTGATTGCCACTCGGAGTGGTTTTCGCTCTCTTCGTCACCCCATATATAGCAGTCCATGTTTAGGCTAATCATTATGTGCCAGTCTAATTTTATATTCATATCTATAATATGCTGTACTTGATCACCATTAGACATGTTATTTCTCGAATATTCGAGCCATTGTTGGCGGATGTAATTTAGTGTGTGAAGCGTTACTTTTAATTTCTCTTCTGATTATTAAGTGCCAGTATGGTACTTTATGAGATTGTGTGTGGGGACGAAAAATGTATGTCCGACCGTCCGTGTGTCTGTACGCGCCATAACTCATACTATTTTTTGGATCTTCATGAAACTTGGAAAACACATTTACAAGGTCCATGGGAAGAACCCTATTGATATTGAACCAAATTGGTTCACCGGTACCGGAGTAATGCCCAATTTAGTGCCTATTTTAAATAGATTATATTAGAAAGGCGCCATAACTCAAATACGCTGTATCGGATTTCCATGAAACTTGGTATACGCATTTATGACGTCCACGAGAAGCACCCTATTGAATTTGAACCTAATCTGTTGACCGGTACCGGAGTAAAACCCAATTTAGTGTCTATTTTAAAGGCGCAAGAACTCAAATACGCTTTATCGGATTTTTATGAAACTTCGTATACGTATTTATAATGTCTATTGGAAGAAGTGTATTGATATTCGACCAAATCGGTTGGCCAGTACCGGAATAATGCCCAATTTAGGCATTTTATGTTAATATATAAGATGTCGCGATAACTCAAATATGCTTTATTGGATTTTCCTGAAACTTTGTATACCTATTTATAATGTACATGGGAAGAGGTCTACTGATATTGGACCAAATCGGTTGACCGGTACCGGAGTAAAACCCAATTTAGTGTCTATTTTAAAGACGCGGTAACTCAAATACGCTTTACCGGAATTTTTTTGAAACTTGGTACACACATTTATAATGTCCATGGGAATACGTCTATTGATATTGGATAAACTCGGTTGACCTGTTTCGGAGTAATGCTCAATTTAGTGCCTATTATATGGTAATATATGTAATCGAAAGAATTTATGAAATGCAAATCAGTTATCATGACAACATAGCCTATTGTTTTACTGTGATCTTATAAGGCTTTGGAAATTAAAGTAGGCTATAGTTAGCTATGACAAATAACACTATTGCTTTACATACGCTTATCCAACTAGACCGTTAAATTGACCCAGGTGGCTGAGATGGTAACGTCTTGGCCTCACATTCTGGAGTTCCATGGTTCAAATCCCGAAACCGGCTAATTTGACTTTTTTTTTTGTATTTTGCTTGTCATAATTGCAATCATAACTGATTAAACAAAAACATACTGGCACTTCGTTACATCAGTTTACCTGATTTTATTAAGTGCCAGAATGGTAAGTTACCATATGAGATTGTGTGGGGGACGGGAAAATGTCTGTCCGTGTAGGCCTACCTGTATGGGCGATAACTCAAATACGCCTTATCGGATTTTCATGAAACTTGGTATGCGCATTTATAACGTTTATGGGAAGAAGCCTATTGATAAAGGACCAAATCGATTGACCGGTACCGGAGTAATGTCCAATTTAGTGCCTATTTTATGGCAATATATTATAAAGAATTTATCAAATGCAAATCAGCTCCCATGACAACATGTTTTACAGTGTTTATATAAGGCTTTGGAAGTTGCAATACAGTTAGCTTTGACAAATAACACTACACGCATATTCCTTCACATATGCTTATCAAACTAGACCTTTGTTCTTCCGTAAGTCCTGCTTAATGAATCGATCTGGAGCTTAACTTGGAAATCGATAACAAAAATAACTTTTTTTCTGCATATCATAATTGCAATTACCACTGATTAAATAAAAGCATTCTGCCACTGCGTTATATCAGTTTACCTGATTTTATTCAGATGGTAACTGTAACTGGGATATTAAGCAGCATCCCAAGCTGAGTGAATCATTTACGGTATTAATATTTATACTTCCTCTGCCCATACCATAGGTACTATAGGTAGAGGAAGTTGAGTTCTTAACATAATACACGTTTTGATGCCCCCTGAATCTAAGAATACTATTTTCGGAAACATCTCGGTGTGAGTGCGCAGGCTATGTGTCTGTGAACAGCCTAGCTCCTGAATGGAAAATCGTATGAAAACACAATTTGTTATTTGTATTAGTTACCTTCTGAGGATGTGGCAGGAAGATTGGCGACAACTTTCTTTTATTTTTAAAGGGAGTTTACACGAAGAAATTTAGGTTTTCGCGATTATCTCGAAAACGGCTTTAACGGTTTTCTTTGGATTTTGTACATTAAGTGCTGATGACAAGAGATAATACTTTTATTTGAAACTTTTGTTCGAAAAAAAATCTCTGAAGGCCACCCACTCTGAATGTGCGCTCTTTGCAACGGAAAATCATACAAAAACAAAATTTTGTATTTTGGGTCAGGTACTTTCTGGGGATGTGACACGAAGATTGGTGAAGACTTTCTCTTTCTTTTAAGGGAACTTCACGTGAAAAAAATTTCGTTTTTCGCGGTTTTCTCGAAAACAGCTCTTACGATTTTGTTCCACTTTTACACATTTGGTACTTATACTAAGAGCTAAAACTTTTTTTTGAAACATTTTTTAGAAAAAGTTATCCGAAGGGTAGTTAAAGGCCACCCACTCGGAAGATGCACTCTTTAATAATAATAATAATAATAATAATAATAATAATAATAATCGTCTGTTCGAGCATAAAGCCATAAGACTTGTCACTATATCTAAGATTAAATATAAATCATACATTACCCACATTTACTTCATTAATACTATATGGACACAATTGAATTAAAATCTTTCTGATACGTCATTAATGACTCTAATGCTAACAGGCAGATCATTGTACATCTTCAAACCATACACCATGACGGATTTGTTGAAACTGTTTAAATTATGTTGAGGAATGCTAAACTTATTTATATTTCGAGTATTGTAGGAATGAAAATCACTATTGCAACTAAATTCATTTCTATGAATGTGCACAAATTCTAATAGTTTGAAGACGTACAACCCATAGACAGTAAGTATCCTAAAATGTATGAAATAGTCTCTACATGAGGTACTGTTAATACCCGCCATGCATCTGACAATTCGCTTCTGTGCAATAAAAACATCATTCAACATAGTAGATGAACCGTATTAACAGATACCATACGTTAGCCTTGACTCGGCTTGAGCAAAGTAAAAAGATAAAATCATATTACTACTAACATAATATCTTAAAATTCTAACTTGATAACAGACAGAATATAAATTACGGACAAGTTCTAAACAGTGTGGGCGCCAGTTCAAATGTTCATCAAATGTTATTCCCAGAAATTTAGTTGCCTGAGCACTAAGAATGTTATGATTATTACTGTTTAAATTTAAATTATTTACTGATTTGTTTTGTATGTTGTGAAATTTCATATAACAAGTTTTATTTATGTTTAAGTATAACATATTCATATTAAACCATTTCTGGAGATTATCAAGCAGTGCATTACAGTCTGTCTGTAACCCTTGAGCATTCTGAGCATCAACAACAACAGTTGTGTCATCGGCATACATCGTAATAAAATAATATTTCAAGTGGTTAGGCAAGTCATTAATATAAAATAGCAATAGAATGGGTCCCAGAATAGATCCCTGGGGAACACCTACTTTGACATCCAGAGAGTTTGATTTGTACAGCCTCTTACAATTATTAATCTTATACATCATTTCAACATACTGAAGCCTGTTACTTAGGTATGAAGAAAACCAATCCAAAACAACGCCACGAATGCCAGATTTCTCATGTTTAGAGAGAAGTATACTATAATTAACACAGTCAAATGCCCTGCTAAGATCACAAAAGATCCCAACAGGACACCTACCCGCATCTAGTGATAACAAAACCTTATTAAAGACCGAATAAATTGCTGCGCTAGTTGATTTTGATGGTCTAAACCCATTTTCAATATGTCCTCTTGTTCTATATCAGAATGTGAATTGAGAAAAATGTAATGGCCATGCTTAAAGTAAAAAAAAATTTTGAGAGTACAATAATCAGATTTTATTTGGGTTATGTATCCTTCGGGGTTGCGGTGTGATGTGGTAACGACATTCTCTTAATTTTACAACCAATTTACAAGAAGAGAATGTCACACACAATAATTATATTTTACTAAGAGGCTAACTTTTATTTGGGCAGAGGAAGTTATGTGCATTTCATGTCAGATTTTTGCACTGGTAGGCTATATTTGTATGTATTGTATATGTTTTGGCTTCAAACTTCCAGGTCTATAACGTTCCCTTTGTGAAAGAAATTGTAAGACGTTATGTAGTACGTTCCCTAAGATTGCAAAGCAATGGTCATATAGACCATATGTAACCACCTTGGAACTCGGCATTTCATTATTGAGTTCGAAGTGTAAAGAAAAACTTAAGAACCGAGTGAGGTGGCCGAGATGGTAACGTCTTGGACTCGCATTCGGGCGGTCCCAGATAAAAATCCCATGGCCGGCCAATTTGATATACTGTTTCTCATTGATTCCCCAGTCGTAAAGGTAAATTCTGAATTGGATATTTAGATAACATCATCTCCATTCATATCATATCATATCCATCGTATCCATATATAGGCCTACATAGAGGGTTCATTGTACTAGAGATGCCACCCTCTCCCGTGACATACGTCTCATGGTACCATCGCCTTACTTTCAGAAAAAAAATAGTTGTCATGACTTATGCTCCATCTCCCACAGGATCTGGTTTCAAAATTTAACTAAAGCAATTTACAATAAAATTATCTTCAAATCTTTCTGGAGTCTGTACCTTCATTAACGAAGAAGTTCCCGAAGTATTGCGATATTCTAATCGCCTCCGCAGAGTGCGGGTGGTTCTTCCCTTCTTTCCACTCGTAGTTGTTCTTTTCAGGATGAAACTGTACTCCATACAGTGGGTGTACTTTGTGTTCCAAAGTAGATATGAACTCGAGGCCATACGCGTCCTGGTTCACAGTCATGAATCTCCACTCAGCATCCAGGTTCAGAGCAGTCATATTCTGTAAAGAAATGCAAAGCAAAATGTTTTGTTAATAATGAAAATATTGATTCAGTCTGACCTGTAATGTAGGTCTGTACGACTTTAACAATATATCTACCGAGTGAGGTGGCCGAAATGGTAACATCTTGGACTCTCATTCAAATTCCGAGGCCGGTCAATTTCACATGGGTTTTTTCATGGTTTCCTCAGTCGTAAAGACAAATGCCGAGTTGGATATTTACATACCATGAATCATCCTCACCATTTCGTCTTGTATCATATCCATTTAAATTAATACCAGTTGAAATTTACTCCATAAAAAATACCAATAATTATTGGTATATCTATTATAATAGATACAATTGGCAATCAATAGTTCCATGGCCTTCCCTGCTGTATAGACACAAGTCCCGAACTCCTGATATGGCCCCGTAGCTAAGAGGAGTATAAACACAGCTGACTTAATATATATAGTAATTATAGTTTAATAGTTGGCGCGAAATCGGTGACCAGAATTCTGAGAACGACAAAGATTATATTTTGAAAAACTGATATCTGATTTACATGTAAAGTTTTAATTTACATGTTCAGTCATATCACATGAAATGAAGGGGATAAGTACAGATATGCTGTTGATTTCTCAATAGTAGAATATTAAGTACAGTACAGAGATCTGAACTGATATTGTGCGAGGTGGAGTTGAAAAGGTATGAAGTTATAACCTGAAGACCTTCCGACAGAAATGCACTTTGGCTGTGTTGCTTACGACAAGAAATTATGTTGTGCAATTCATGGCAGCCCCTCAGATATTCCTTACCGTTTCTGTCAGACACCACTGATGGAAGTTGACTGTCACCGGCTCTTTTGCCAGAATTCCTATGAGATCATATGGCATACTTCCAAATAACCTACTCTGAAACATACCTGCAAATAGAATAATGCATATTATTAATCACGTAAGGAGTGTTTCTAAAGTGCTTATTTTGCGAAGAAAAATAGGAATTATGAAGTAGTTTCTTTGTTGCGACCATCGATATACGAGGGTCATTCAATTATTAAAGAGACAAATTGGTCTGGGGAAAAGACGGTTGGTAGTACAAGTTTGATACATTTAGGACTTTAGGTTGACATCACTGGGATGAGTTCTGATCATCTGATGGATCAACATTGCTCTGTTTATAACTTAATAATTAAGTTTAACGATGTCGGGTATTCTTGAAAATTCCACATTGGTTGAACAACGTTCTGTGATTCGTTTTTTGATTGCTGAAGGTGAAAACCCAGCTAATATGTACTCTAGAATTACTAAAGTATATGGCGAAAGTTGTATGAACCGTGGAAATTTTTACAAGTGGGTAGAACAGTTCAAAAGTGGTCGAGAATCAGTGACTGATGAACACCGTTCTGGCCGGTCTGTTGAAGTTGCAACTTCCTCACTTGAAACTCGAATTGTTTGGTCCACTGAAGGAGGCATTACGTGGGAAAAAGTTCCAGGATAACGAGGATGTCAAGAAATATGTGAGAAATTGGCTCCGACACCAAGACAAAGAGCTCTTTGCAGCCGGTATAAAAATAAGCTAGTAACTCATTGGGACAAGTGCATAAATGTTGATGGGGATTATGTTGAAAAGTAGGAAGTCTTGTTTCGTAAAAATTAACTTTTTTCTCCAGGTCAGTTTGTCTCTTTAATTATTATTGAATGACCCTCGTATCTACAGAGCTCAGAACGATCCACTGTTTCACGGAGCGCACGTTAGATTGGCCGTGAGGATCACTATCATTGGCAGCACGTTCGCCTGGTTTAATAAAATTTTAAAAGAATGAGCTATAAATAATTATATCATATTGTTATATGTAAACTGAAGTGACATATTGTCGCAATAAAAATTTGTTTTAAAAAAATACCCTTGGATTTTTTCTGGGGATTTATTAAGTCTGAAGTATACCGCAGAAGGGTTAGATGTCTGGCGGATCTTCGAATACTGAAGAGATCCAAAATATAACTCCTGAAATGCTTGAACTGTGTTTCCGTGTTGACTCTAAGCTCTGTAGAGGCTTCGACGGTCGCCAAGTAGAAATACATTGTGAATATCACTTCTTAAGACTTTTTTTTTTCAAGAACTGTACTTGCTGCCACCCTAGTCCTTTTCGACCTGTCAGTCGGTGAATAGAAAGGTAATTAGGCGTATTCACACTTGTATGCAGTCCAGTACAATGTTGCCAAATACGTATCACAGCACGTTTACTTCGCTTCAGAAGAGGTGAATGACAGCGACAACACTTGGGAAACCCACGCGACTACAAGAGCACTTGTTCTTAGTCGATGTCGGTGCAGATTTTCGGAATAGGGGACCATGCTATTATATTATTTTGTAGATAGACAATGATTTGGGACGAGGTCTTCTTAAAATGGCACGAACATATTGTGTGTATTTTGCTTAAACTCGTGTATATTTTCATGACTTAAATGTGTATTTTATTATTATTATTATTATTATTATTATTATTATTATTATTATTATTATTATTTTTTATTATTATTATTATTTCTTCGCAAAATAGGTAGTAACTTTAGAAGCACCTTATATAACTTACTTTGTATAACTTACTTTAAATTAATGGAATCAAGTATAGAATCAGGCCTAATGGATTAAATCTTCTTTGCTATTAGATTGACTCTTTGCATTTAATATCATAAAACTCTTGGTACCTTAAAACCCTGTAATGCCCTTTAAACCATAGCAACAACAATGCTGTAAGAAAAGCGGTGCATTGTGTTTTGTGAGATGATTATGAATATTATGTAATACAGTATTAGAATTCTTACGCAACACGGGAGGAAGTGGGAAAGAAATCTCAGTAACAATGGCTTATAATAAATTTCCCACATAAAATAGCCTAGGTATGTCACGTTTGAAATTAATTGCAAACAATTGTTTAGAGCAGGAGGAACTGAGGCCAGATTTATTCACACAGTCAACTTGAGGGCCGAACCAAAATTACTTAATAGTCCAGCCAACGAAGGAAAAATAGAAGAAAAAATCGTGTAGTTTTGAAATTTGGCAGAGATGTCGGAGGGAGTGTCCTGAACAACGTAGTAAAAGTGCTCGAGGGTAGGGGTGAGCGGGGGCGGAGGTGCAAGTAAAAGTTATCTTTTATTAGTTTTTCCTACAAGTTTGATCCTACACATGTTTTTTTTTCTATTCCCAATAGCTTTCGAGATATCACCCAGTGAAAATAGCACATTTTCGAAAGACGCTCTTTCGCCTCATGCTTTTCGACACATTTTGCCTTCTGGCGTTTC
This sequence comes from Ectobius pallidus, assembly GCA_964059195.1. Taxonomy (NCBI): domain Eukaryota; kingdom Metazoa; phylum Arthropoda; class Insecta; order Blattodea; family Ectobiidae; genus Ectobius; species Ectobius pallidus. The sequence goes on from CAXKWD010000007.1 coordinate 18,040,384, forward strand.
CGCCCTTAGGTATACAGCAATTCTTTCATAAAAGAAGTTATAGGGCAATAAATAAGCTTTAAAATGAATAGTCATTTTGTCTTCAATTTTCAAAAGTTATTACAATTATAAGTTGCAGACAAATTTCATGACTTCGAAAGAAAACCGTACATCGCACTTTCTCATATATTTAGGGGGATTATAACTATCTTGTATATAAGCTGTATATTGACTGTTTACATCGTGACACATGCGGAGAAATATTACACAGCCATTAAAGTTGCATTTATTAAAATTCCTATTCAGTGTTTTTTTTTTACCTTTATTGACTGAACTGTATGGGATAACCGAAGTGTTGAAAGTGTTTTTCTAAACAGCTTCAGATTCCAAATGATGGCTTATTTGTCCATAAGGTAATTGTTTTGACAGCCTGGTCCTTTTTCGGAACTCAGTATCATCGTAGGCCTATATTTCGAATTATTTCTTTTAGGGAATAATTGCTTCTGTATAGACCTAGGCCTTATACGACCTCACAATGAAGATGACGAGCAAGAAGTCGATGATATGAAACAATATTCGCGTTGTGAAAAAGGCAATAACGGTTTGTTGTCCATAAAAATGTTAAAACAGAAAATGAAATTCATACCGGTGAACGATGGATACATTAACAGCCTAGGCTAAAACCAAGTTCACCTAACCAATGTCTTGTCGTGTTATGAATTATTTCACACACAAATTAATAACCAATGCCAGCAACGTCACTACTTTTCATTTTAATACCATAACACTCTAGTAACATCATGTAGGATAAAATGTTTACATAATAACAAAACATACATCCGCATAAATGTATCGCATATTGAATATTGAATGTTTATCTAACGTTTCGTGAGTTATCTAGTAATATGTCTACCGATAATTTGTCCAACGTTTCATTGAATGGATAGCCTATAGCCTAACCGCCATCTGGCGTTTCAGAAGTGCAATCTAACAGACATCTAACGTTTCAGAAACCCGGCCCTAGAAAATGTAAACCGAAATTAAAGTTTAAAATTTAAATTTAATATGAGATATTATTTTAATGTAGTTGATTTTTAATCAAAATTGATATCTGCTCTGATATAAATTAAAAAATGAACATGATTTTTTCGCCAGATTATTTATGCATCCTTTACTGATGAATTTTGTGATATTGTTTATACTTTTGATTTTAAAAGTATGTAACCCATAGAAACGAAAAGTTAAAACTAACAAACTATATACAAAAAAAATTTAAACTAAGGCATATACAAAAAATCTGGTTACACATTTTACTACACACATTGTGAAGTATATTTTTCAATCACAGCTATATCTCTATTTTTGTGGAAGAAGATAGATTTTGTTCTCTTTTGTAAAAATATGTAATGACAAAGAAGACTTATAATGTAAATGTCTAACAAAGCTGTTCTTCCAAAAAACAAAAAGTCTAAGGCAGAAATGTCTAATAAAATTTAATATAAAGTGGACATGGAAAGGGAAAAATATTTTTCAAATAAAAAATAGAGCACATTGGTAATAATTGTATTAGTTTTTTAGGCAATTATAATTGCGATAGGCCTACTTTGCTTGGAAATGATCCTGACCTTCAGTTTAGTAGCCTACAGTTTTTTTTTGTGAAAGTTCACATCACGCCTAGGCCCAATAAAGGCCTTTTTTATGTATGAATCTGTAAAATTCAGTATCTAATAAAAAGGACCTACCGAGCGAGGTGGATTCACATTCGGGAGGAGCCAGGTTCAAATCCCGTGACCGGCCAATTTGACAAGGGGTTTTTCATGTTTTCCCTAGTCGTAAAGGCAAATGCCGAATTTGATATTTACATATCAATAATCAATCTCACCTTTCCATCCTGTATCATATCCATTATATTAATATCAGTTGAAATGTACTCCATTAAATACACCGACAATAGAAACAATTGATAAGCAATAGTTCCATGGCCTACCCTACTGTACAGACACAGATCCCGAACCCCTGATATGCCTCGTAGCTAAAAGTATTATAAACACAGCCGAAATAAAATAAGTAAATTAAAAATCTATGTCACAAATTTACGTGAGATTGATTGGATGGTTTCCAACTACCAGGAATATAAAGAAGAGGGAGAAGTTAGAAATTAAGAACCATAAGTTATAGGTTTTAGTTATAGTCCGAAGAAATTGAAAATGATTAATAAAGCATTTGAAGAGTACATTTGAAACATGTAGACATATTCATACCTGGCATTTTGCCAGTAGACATTGTTTGTTTATTTATTCAAAACACATTATTTACCTAGACATTTCTGCAGTATACATTATTGTTGCTTAGCCTAAAAGTTCATTATATTACAATTATGTAGGCATTTTAGCATTAGACCATTTGCCAGTGGGCCTAAATATTTAGGCACAGACTTTATCCATATAGCCCTAATGACTGGGGATCGCTATTCCATCTTCTGCAATCGGTTCTAATATGGATGGGGAAAAAAATAAACAAAATATTTGAAAGTAGCTCTTCATTTCTTGTATTGAGACTTACCCGCAACGATAATGAGACTTACTAGGTCGGAAGAACAATGGTAATGCATCATTATAGCTGAGGCATCGAGCGCGATGCTCCACTCCTCCTGCTGCAAGGAAAGTGAGGAGTTCAAACCCCAGGCAGGTCCCCCAAACTGGGAAATAAATGCCTGCTTTATTCTTCTCCAACGCCAGACGAAATAAAATTCCACCAGCTTCTGCATAGCCTTCTGTAACATTGAAGTACGTCCCTCCTCCTGGCAGTAAAATCCTGTGCAAAAACATGACAAGGATTGTTTCATCGGGAGCATCAAGGTACAGTGCACGGCGCTTATTGTGATCACTTCGGGTCGCAGCTAATCTGGTAATATTAACCGATTGATAATAGTAGCCGAATAATTGACTTCTTAAAAAACCAATGCTGTTTCACAGAATTTAAAACATTTGTTAACGAAGTTTTTAAAACACTGTGATCAATTCTCACAACTATTTCTATGAAGTAACTTTATAATGTTTTGTGTTTATGTTCACTTTTGTTTATTGTTTACTGCCACATTTTAAAATTTTCTGCATGTCATAATTATAACATACTTATTCTGAAACTATAGCCCTAGCATACAGAGTGGCGCACGAAATGTCATACCATTTAATTATCTCATAAATATTGTAATAGGCCTATAGCAGTTTCGCTGTTTCTAACAGTGCTAGTGTAAGCCGAAGTTCGTGGAAATTTCTATAGGTGTCATCACATGTCGGATTTCACCATGACAACGAACACAGACATTAGTTTGTAAAATGGCGCACAATGGGCGTTTGAATGGTGAACAAAAGGTGAAAGTTGTTCTGTTTTTCGCCGAAACGAAGAATGTATTTTTGACTCAGAGGCGTTTTCGTGCTCACTTTAATACAAGATGGGCTCCTAGCAAACAGATAATTTACAGACTAACCGAGCAGTTTGTGTTGGAAAAAAATGCAGTCGCGACTGGCTAGTGTTCGTACACTTGAAAATATTGAAGCGGATTTCGTTGCTTTGACTCGAAGTCCGTCTAAAGGACTTCTGCAGAGTTGGGAATCAGCTCAGAGCGCATGTAATGGAGTTGTGCCATGCGTTATCTGAAGACTTGTGTCGAAAAGCGGTGACGAATGTAAGGGTTCGTTTACAAGAGATTGTGAGGCAAAACGGCGGTCATATTGAACACACTCTGCATTAAAGACAAATTTCCATGTCTTAATGATCAATTCTATGTATTTTATATAAAGTTATAATAAAAATTAATATGTGTTATGTGTAAAATAAATGGTATGACATTTCGTGCGCCACCCTGTACATAGGTAAAATAGGGCTCTTGTACTTGGAGATTTAATAAATAAATAAATAGTAGCCGAAGGAATTAAATGAAGGTTATTTATTCATATATAAGATAATACACTACAAAACAGAATTTAAAATATTTATTCATAAAATAATACGTAGCCTAATTGTGAATCATTGAACCACTCATTGGCTAATACAGTAATAGACTGCAAGCAACTATTTTTTTAACCAGTAACAAAGTTTTTAATTGTTTTCACTTTCCTTTAGGAGTCTATTAACTAATATTCCATACTCATTTACGAGTTACGAGTGTTTTGGAAGTCTTTCCTGATGTGTGGTGAACACCGTTTAGCAAAACATCTAACGCCTGTCTGTTCAAGTCTTTTCACTTTACACTAGCCATCACTGCAAGTCAACACTGTTATCTTCATAAATAAAAAGCTGCAGCTTAACAGTGGGGTGAAACATGTTTTATTGCTTAAAAGAAAAAGTTAGGTAATACCACCCCCTCGAATTGGCCATCCTGTGAGCTGGGAACTGTATTGCTACCTCCAGTACAACACAATTCAGTTGAGTTAGACAAGAAACCCTTAAAAACGAAATTTTGAATGACGTACAGTACTTGGAAATAAAGCCGAAAAAAGGAAAATGTGATAACATAAAACGAATCTCTGATCACAATAAACAGCATTTTTTGAATGTATGAGTAGTAATCAGTACGGGACTTCGTAAAAGTGATAACATTACCCGACTGGTAGCATTATCCGCGATTACATTAAGTGGCGTTCACTGTAAATAGCTTTGCTTTAAATTGTGTCTTATGGAATAGCTATAATCATAGGCGCCAAGGTACTTTCTGGCCCCCAACATTTAAGTTTTTAACATATAAGACCTATGTAAAAATCCAGTAGGCCTACTGGCCGCAACAGTATTTTCAAGTCGGCGCCTCTGGGTATGATCCAACCAGGTCTTCAATGCCTGCGTCTAATCAAGATTGATAAATTGATGTCCACCTTATACCACAAAGTTAGTAAATTGCAGAAATTCTATTTGATACAAGGTTACAACTAATAATTTTATAATTATAAGATTATAATTATTTCTGTCTTTAGTAGGCCAAGTCCCTTCAGGGATGTAGCGCCACGGAGTATAGTTTTAGTTTAGAAGCTAGGCTGTTCACAGACACACAGACACACACAGTTCGATGATTCTTAGCGTGGGTAGAGCCACGTGGTAACGAAATCGAGATATTTAGAATTTTTTAGAGTTCTCCCGTTTTCCAAATTTCATTTCACAAACGTTATTTAACCTCCTACCCAAAAATTTCTTATTTAGTTTCATTTATTGTTGTTACTTAATTTTAAGTGTACAATTTAATAGTATACAATTTATAAATAAAATTATGAAAGAGAAAACAGCCATAGGTATTAGACTGTAACACAATATTTGTTTAGATTTCAATTACGTTAATTATTATTTTTACACTATAAATATAAGTATTTACCTTAGGCACATAGGCTATGCTACAGTCATTATTTCTATATAAAACTATTCTCACCCAGTTATACAGTGTGATATTTACATTATTGGTAAACTGAGCAAGGTTTACACAATAAACGATGCCTGTTTTAAATCTGAATATTCATAATTAAAATAATTGTTCAAAATGTAAAATTTTTGCAGGCCCCTAAGTATCTAACATCATAATTGATCAACATTTAAGATGGTACAAACTAATTACATATTTAGTTAATATGATAAATTAGCTATCTTTCAAAAATACGCAATTTAAGAATAATCTACTTACGGTATCTTTAGTAAGTGTATTATCATGTATGTCATAATTATACGGGAAGCAGCTTCGAAAACTATTCTTTCTCCATTAACTTTTCTTTGAAAACGTGTTATTAAATTTTGTCTATCTACATTTTTTACTATTCGTCTAAATTAATATTTACCAAATTTTAGTATAAACATATTTTACTAAGTTACATTGATATAAATTCGAGCTTAGGTCACGTTCACATCCTCACATGTAGGATACAAGATGAGACAAAATAAAGACTTCAATCGAACCTAAATGTTTCACATCTGCAGGTTTAAAACATAGCTCTAGTTTCTGTCCCAAATTATTTAATTCCATTTTTAAAAATAGCCCTGAATTAATTAATTAGAATAATTAATGAAAATTAACCTATTCATTAGTTCCTCTGTCCGTACCATATGTAGGCCTACTATAGGTAAAGGAAATATTGTGTTCGGCCTCGAAATTCTAAGTAGAGATTTTAACATAAATTCACTTTTGAAGTTCCCTGAATCCAAAAATGCTATTTTCAGAAACATATAATATGCGTGTGTGTCTTTGAGTGTTTTTGTGTATGTCTGTGTGAATATCTGTATGTGCGTCTGTGTGTGTCTATGTCTGTGTCTCTGTGTCTGTTAACAGCCTTGCTCGAGAACGAAAAGTCGTATGAAAACAAAATGTTATATTTGGGTTAGATTTCTTCTGGTGATGTGACGCAAAGATTGGCGACGACTTTATCTTACTTATAATGCCATTTTACATTTTTTATAAATTCGTTTTTCGCGATTTTCTCGAAAAAGGCTCAAACGGTTTAAATTTTTATATATGAGGAGCTTATACTAAGAGCTGAAACTCTTATTTCAACATTTTTTCGTAAAAATTCTCAGAAAGGTAGTTATAAGCTACCCACTGTTTTAGAAACTTAGTCTTGCTTGGTGAAAAATAATGCTTTACATCAGGTTGAAACAACAGAATACGTACTTTTATTAAAATTTCCTACTTATATCCCATAATATGCACAATGTACGGTATTTATTATATCATACGGTATATTACGTACTAGCATGTGCCCGCAGCTTCGCCCGCGATAATTATTTCAAAAATTAAAAATTAAGAGCATAATAGTTAAATCATTATATTTATTAACACCTAAATCACGTGGGCTACATACCACGATTAGATAGCGTCGCCTGGTAAAAGCGACCTCAGATTCGATTTCCTTGGCCCAGAATACCCCTGTACAGTGAGTTTCGTCCAAATCTAACAATGTTTGACCATATTTAGGCCTATCCCTCTTCCGTGTAGGTTGAAAATTTCATATGTCTACGAGCCTTGACATTCTAAACAAATGAATTGACCAGCGTGGGCTTACAACAATCTAGCGATCGCGATGCTTTTATTACCACGGTATGACAAAAATAGCCAAAGCCAACTGAAATTGATTTGACATTGAAATGTATTACTGAAATCTGATGCTTCGACAGCGCTAAAATCACGTTTTCTGCCAGTTTTTCACTCATAACTCGCGAACGAAAGCTAAAATTAAAAATCCGGCTTCGATGCGCATTCGCCCACCTTCCAGCCCATCTATGTTTAAAATTTCAGATCTCTGCGTTCAGTAGATTTCGCTGGGCATCGTGGACAGACAGACAAACACGTCCTTTTATTATTTTAAGATAGCATGTGCCCGCGGCTTCGCTCGCGATAATTATTTCAAAAATAAAAAATTAAGAGCATAATAGTTAAATCATTATATTAACACCTAAATCATGTGGACTACATATCACGATTAGATAGCGTCACCTGGTAAAAGCGACCTCAGATTCGAGTTACTTGGCCCAGAAAACCCCTGTATAGTGAGTTTCGTCCAAATCGAACAACGTTTGACCATATTTAGGCTAATATTGATTATCCCTATAATAATAATAATAATAATAATAATAATAATAATAATAATAATAATAATAATAATAATAATAATAATAATAATCCTCTTCGGTGTAGGTTGAAAATGTCATATTATGTTTGCGTGCCTTGACATTAAAAACAAATGAATCGACCAGCGTGAGCTACAACATTCAAGAGATCGCGATGCTTTTATGTCGAAGGAATGACAAAAATAGCCAAAGCCTAGTGTAATTGATTTGTATTACTGAAAACTCATGCTTCGAAATCGCAAAAAAAATACACGTTTTCTGCCCGTTTTTCACTCATAACTCACGAACGAAAGCGAAAATTAAAATTCCGGCTTCGAGGTGCACATTCCGACCCTTTAGTCCGCCTATGTATAAAATTTCAGATCTCTGCGTTGAGTAGATTTCGCTGGGCATCGCGGACACACAGACAGACAGACAGACAGACGGAGGACAGACACTTCCTTTTATTAATATAGATTACTAGCATGTGCCCGCGGCTTCGCCCGCGATAATTATTTCAAAAATTAAAAATTAAGAGCATAATAGTTAAATCATTATATTTATTAACACCTAAATCACGTGGACTACATACCACGATTAGATAGCGTCGCCTGGTAAAAGCGACCTCAGATTCGAGTTCCTTGGCCCAGAAAACCCCTGTACAGTGAGTTTCGTCCAAATCGAACAATGTTTGACCATATTTAGGCCTATATTGATTATCACTGGGCAACAAAAAAGAAACTTTTTTTTTGTCTCAGAAAGAAAAATATGTGATTCTGATAGCATTTCTTCTCCTGAATTCAAATATGATATCGGTTTTTCCGGTTTTTCTCCATCACGCAAGGTTTCCGAGAGACAGGCATTTATAATTTCAAACACTTTAATATTTTCTACATTCTTAAATACACAATATCCGAACATTCGGACTCACCTAGAAAGTAAGAAATGACGATTTTCTGCTATATTTTGCCTGTGGAGCATCCCTCTTGATGGTCCAACAATAATCGGCCAGCATATTAGGATTCCATTTGCCTTGATATCACTTTTCTATAGCTGAAATCTTCTGATGAAAGCGTTCCCCGTGCTCATCGCTCACTGCTCCAAGATTTTCCGGGAAGAAATCTAGGTGCGAGTGCAGGAAGTGAATTTTTAAGGACATATTACAGCCCAAATTTTTATAAGATGTTATAAGATCATTGACAATATCACGGTAATTTTCCGCCTTTTGATTTTCCAAAAAACTGTGAGTTACTTTTTTGAATGCTCGCCAAGCTGCTTTCTCCAGTGGATTCAATAGTTCCTCAAACTTCTCATCATGCATTAGTGATCGTATTTGTGGACCCACAAATATCCCTTCTTTAATTTTTGCTTCACTAATTTTAGGAAACTTCTGTTTTAAGTACATGAAACCAGGAGTATTGCCCATGGCTTTCACGAAATTCTTCATCAATCCTAGTTTGATATGTAAGGGAGGTAGATACACATTTTTAGGATTACACAATGCGTCATGTTTCACATTTTTCTGTCCAGGAATGAATGATTCGCGTTTAGGCCATTCTTTTCTGATGTAATGGTTTTTTCCGTCCCTACTATCCCAAAGACACAAAAAGCAACAGTACTTTGTGTAACCAAGCTGCAGACCAAGAATAAGTGCAATTACCTTCAAATCACCACAATTATTCCATTCATACACTGCATATTGAAGCTTTGCCAATATAAATTGAGAGTTTTCATATGTTTCTTTCATACTAGCAGAGTGAGCCACAGGTATTGATGGGAATTTATTTCCATTATGCAGAAGCACTGCTTTTAAACTTGCTTTGGAGGAATCAATGAACAAGCGCCATTCTGTTGGGTTATGTTCAATACCAAATGTCTCCATAAGAGAAGAAATGTCATTACAAAACACTAAGCCATTTTCTTCAGAAAAATAGCCTTTAAAGTGAGAATGACGACTGCGATAAGTACATATCTTTGTATTCTTTTGAAGAAGATTCCATACTTTTAGCCGGGAACCAAGCATTTCAGACTGATTTTTGGATAATTTTAAATCTCGTATGAGATCGTTAAGATCTTCTTGAGTCAATAAATGAGGCTCAGATGAACAGCTTTGTTCAAAAGTTGTATCACCAAAATCTGTTTATTCTTCTTCCTTACTTCCATCGGAATCTGAGCTCTCTTCATCTAATGTCACATGTTCTGGAGGCTTTGGTATGGGCAATTCTTCGCTGTGTGGAACTGGTCTTGCAAGTCAGGGTACACCACTGTATGTTTTGATTTTGACGTAATCCCTTTAATGTTTGTTAAGCAGAAATAACAGTCAGAGGAGTGATCTTTGGGTTCCCTCCAAATCATAGGGATAGCAAATGGCATGTGGCGTGTGCCATTCTTCCATGCAGTGAGAAGCCGACTACACGATAAACAACAGATATGTGGGGCCCAGGTCCTTGTTTGGTCCCCCACTTTACACCCAAAATAAAGTTCATAACACTTTTTTACTAATGGAGTAAGGTTTCGCCTTTGGGACTTGAGCGTCACTTCACCACATAGGCTATATAACAAAAGTTGTTAGGATGATTTAAACAAGCTCTAGGCATTTTGTAACTAACAACAAATTAAAATAAATAAATTTGTAAATATGTAATATACAATATACAATAATCCAGACACAATGCACTCACAATTACGTGTTTACTGGTTCACTGCTCTCTCACAACTGACATCGTTGTAATGAATGCTTGCATGATCATGTTTGTGCCTGTCTGTACAGTCTGAACTTGCACAACAGTAGCAAATGTACCATTTGAGTTAGCTCATTTGGTTCCATCACATTTACAATGCTCTAGGAGTTTTTATTTTACAATGGAAAATGGCCGTTTATTAAAAAAATATATTTAAATCCATTAATTGAAATTGAAATAAATAAAAAACTGTGGGTGATGGAGAAATTCCGAATACATATTTGAAAACATGATAAAAAACTTCATTAAGTACAACTATTGATACTCATGAGACAAAAATCATGTTGACCAGTGTTATCCCTCTTCCGTGTAGGTTGAAAATTTCATATGTCTTCGGGCCTTGATATTCTAAACAAATGAATCGTCCAGGATGGACTTACAAAATCAAGCGATCGCACGCGATAATTATTTCAAGAATTAAAAATTAAGAGCATAATAGTTAAATCATTATTTTATTAACACCTAAATCACGTGAATTACATACCACGATTAGATATCGTTGCCTGGTAAAAGCTATCTCAGATTCGAGTTCCTTGGCCCAGAAAATCCCTATATAGTGAGTTTCGTCCAAATCGAACGATGTTTAACCATATTTAGGTCTATGTTGATTATCCCTCTTCCGTGTAGGTTGAAAATTTCATATGTCTACGGGCCTTGACATTCTAAACAAATGAATCGACCAGCGTGGGCTTACAACATTCAAGCGATCGCGATGCTTTTATTTCCACGGTATGACAAAAATAGCCAAAGCCAACTGCAATTGATTTGACATTGAAATGTATTACTGAAATCTGATGCTTCGACAGCGCTAAAATCACGTTTTCTGCCAGTTTTTTACTCATAACTCGCGAACGAAAGCTAAAATTAAAAATTCTGCTTCGAGGTGCATTCGCCCACCTTTCAGTCCATCCATCTTTAAATTTTCAGATCTTTGCGTTCAGTAGATTTCGATGGGCATCGTGGACAGGCAGACAAACAGCATGTGCCCGCATGTGCCCGCGGCTTCCCCCGCGATAATTATTTCAAATTATAATTATTAACACCTAAATCACGTGGAGTGCATTCCACGATTAGGTAGCGTCCCCTGGTAAAAGCGACCTCAGATTCGAGTTCCTTGGCCCAGAAAACCCCTGTATAGTGAGTTTCGTTCAAATCGAACAATGTTTGACCATATTTAGGGTTGATTATCCTTCTTCCGTGTAGGTTGAAAATGTCATATGTCTGTGGGCCTTGACACTCTAAACAAATGAATCGTCTAGGATGGACTTACAAAATCAAGCGATCGCGTTGCTTTTATTTTCAAGGTAGGCTATGAGGTATGTTGACAAAAATAGCCAAAGCCATCTGTAAGTTATTTGATATTGAAATTTATTACTGAAACTGATGCTTCTAAAACGCAAAAAAATGCACGTTTTCTGCCAGTTTTTCACTCATAACTCACGAACGGAGGCGAAAATTAAAATTCCGGCTTCGAGGTGCACATTCCGACCCTTTATAAAATTTCAGATCTCTGCGTTGAGTAGATCTCGCTGGGCATCGCGGACAGACAGACGGAAGACAGACGGAAGACAGACAGGCGGAGGACAGACACTTCCTTTTATTAATATAGATAAAGATAATAATACTATAAGTGCCAAAAGTTTTTTTCCTGTTTCATTAAAAGAATCATTTTCTATATTAGGGCAAAACCGGGTGACGCGTCGCACCGGGATAGATGCCGCACCCCCTCTAACTCGGACATTTGACACTAACTTAGATACCGCTAGTTGTCGTGATACCATCTCCAGTTCCCTCTCTAGAGTAATTGGATCGCGTAAGTTCATTGTTTGTGGTGTTTATTTCATTGTTGTAGCGACATTTATCAGGTAAGTGCACTAGTTTCACTGCGAAACTTTTTTGGACGCATTACTTTATTCTTTCCTGATCTGTATTCGTTCCATTTTTTCTGCGTGTACTACTTTTAATGACTATTTAGAGGTTGTAAAGATATTGTGAGTGAAGTTAGCCATAACAACAATAACAATAAGCTCTACAGATGAGTGCGGCGCGTGTCCCTGAGTTTTGGGTCACATGCCGCACAGCTTTCAAGGGTGACACGCCGCACAATGTCTTGGAGTATAATTACCCCCCAAAATTATTTTTTCTGCTCTTTTCAACAATAAACATGTCAACTAGGTATAGGGGAAGGGAAGGAGCTAAACATTGTGGCCTATGGAATGACAATGACCTACAAGAAGCTGTTCGGCGAATTAAGGCATGGGAAATTTAGATTCGGGAAGCCGAACGTTGCTATCTTATGCCAGAGAGGACTATTCGTAGGCGCATGGACACAGGAAATTGGGAAAACCCTCACTTGGGCCTAAAGGATTATTTGATACAGAAAATGAAAAAAGGCTAGTCACCCATGTCCAGAGATTGTGTAGATAGGTTCTCTTTTGTTTTACACGTGCCTTTGATGTAAATTTAGACTGTTATTATGAATGCGGCATGTCTCCCATACGTGCGGCATAGCACCCTGTAAAGCGGCATCTCTCCCGCTTTGTCTTTCAATTTAATAATTGTATTTACACATTTAATTATTATTTTATAAATATTTTCGTTGCTGAAATAAAGGGAGGGAAGATCATAGCTTGGAATCTCAAAAAGAGTTTTCAGAATATTCAATCCTGTTTTGAGGTAGACGAATTTACACAAAAGTGCGGCGCGTCACCCGGTTTTGCCCTATTATAAATGAACGTAATCTGTTGTATTTATTATTTCAAATATTTTCTACTCGGGTGGCGCGTTAATGAAAACAAAATGTGAAGAAAAAAAACTAGAGCAACTGATTACTAACCAATAGGCCTACGGAATAAAAATTCATCCTTTTTCAAGACAAAAATACTATACCATTGCAGCCTCTTAACTTAGCATTAATTATGTTCCATTATTAAGTCCCATGCAGAATTTTCTAAATTAAACACTAACAATTTTAATAATAATATTAAATATTTTCTAGTCTATATATATAGCCTCTAGTCCGCCGGCGTGGTCTTGTGGTTAGCGTCGCTGACTACAGATCCGTCGGCCCGGGTTCGATTCCCGGTACCTCCTTGGATTTTTCTGAGGTAGGGAGGTCTGGTAGGGGTGCACTCAGCCTCGTGATTCCAAACTGAGGAGCTACTTGATAGAGAAGTAGCGGCTCCGGTCCAGAAAACCACCATTAACGGCCGTGGGTGTCGGCATGCTGACCACATGCCCCCCAATCCTGCCATCTGCCTACGGGAGATGATGCAGCGGTCGGGTGGTAGGCCAAGTCCCTTCAGGGATGTAGCGCCACGGAGTTTAGTTTAGTTTTTTATATATAGCCTCTGTCTACTTAGTTTCATTTCTGTTTTGATTTTTTCTTACATTACATAGGTTACAAGGAATGGAATACATAGATACTTAACAGTTCACAGATTTTCTGTTTTACTTACCCGTTTACATTATTCACGATGTTTTCATAATATGATGCGTTTCTGTTGATCCTGAAAACAGTATACGCATTTATTTAGAAAAAAAATCAAAATCTTAAGGCTAACAAATTATTTTTATATACTACCTCTCCAAACAATAATAAAATTAATTTTGTAAGAACCTTAATATTCTCTTCGCTTTTGAACATAATCTTAAATATAATGACTGAGTGGTTAGCTCGCTTTCCACCACTGGAACCCGGAATCGGATCTCGGTGGAGCCATGTGGAATTTGAGTGGACAAAATGGGGTCTGGAAGGTTTTCTCGGAGTGCTGCTGTTTCCCCTGCCATATATCATTCCACCGTTGTTCCATTCATCATTGACCTGGGATTTTAGGCTCTAAAAAAATTAGTTTTAGGCACATAAAAAAGGCTTTTAAGACAAGTAAATAGGCTTTTAAAAGATAAAATAGGCACTTAAAATATGCTTTGAAAATGTGTAGACAGACAGAAAATAAACTTTAAAATATTACAATATAACTTACACTTAAACTGTAACATGGTTTTTTTTTACCACAAGAAACGTGGTATATATATTCTTAACAGAATTAACTGCAAAATCTATATTCACTTAAACAAATGTTCTTTCACTGGTGACTTGACACAGTAGTCCTTCCCCCTTAATCCTCCCCCTCCCCCATCAATCAGCATTCCTTTAGGGACAATTGTTTGGAATAATCATGTTTCTGTGAAAAACCCACCTCTGCTGTTCTGCTTTTCATTGAGGGATGTCCATTATAAGAATGTGAAGTTGAATTTTATTTTAAATGTAGAAAATAGGCATTTTAGGCACTAATATTGTAAAATAGGCTCTAAAGGTCCAAATAGGCATTTTAGGGCACTATAAAACTCTATAAATGTTGGTGATTTATCTTGATACATCCACATATGTAAAAAAAATTCATGTTATTTCATAAGGAACAAAATAGGCATTTGCCTTAAAATCACAGGTCTAATTCATAATATGACCATTTAGTAACAATATAGGAATCATTTGTATAACCTTCCATGTAAAGTCTTCCAGTAAAATACCAAAATTACGATTCACTGTGGCAAGAGAAGATTTATGAACGGCCGTATTTTCACTTCATCTACTCGTACTATAGATATTACAGCTAGAGGAAGTATTGTGTTCGACCCCGAAATTCGAAGTCCCTGTATTTAAAAATACTGTTTTCAGATACATTTCTATGTGTGTGTGTGTGTGTGTGTCTGTGTGGGCTCGCGAACGAAAAATGTTATCAAAACAAAATTTTATGTTTGGGTTAGGCCTAGGTACCTTCTGGGGATGTGACACGAAGATTGGCGTCGACTTTCTCTTACTTTTAAAGCCACTTTACATTAATAAAATATTGTTCCTCGCGATTTTCTCAAAAACGGCTTGTATGTATGTATATGAGATGCTTATATCAAGACTAAAACCTTTCTTTGAAACATTTTATCATAGGTAACCCCACCAGAGTTGACGAGTTTATCGATAGATTCGCGTCTGCGCAATTTATCTTATGAAACTCATAAGCTCTAGTTAGATTTATTAACACTTCCAGGAATAAAAAAGTAACGGATTATACAAATAATAATTTACTTTCTTACTTTGTTATTTAAAAACAAAACTAACAGCTGCGAGATCACGGCATACTATGAATTAACCATCCATGAATCGATTCAAGTTACCATATAGTAACCAATGTTACCAGTGCTGCATGTAAGACGTAGTTAACCTAATTCAGGTAAGCTAACAGCAGAACAGAATAAAAGCTCATGAACTGGCTTGCACCGAATCGAAATTGTGTTCTTAATCAATGTACATTTCTATTATTTCAATTTCCAAACAAGTTATGTTGTATAAAATAATTTGTTTTTATTGTGTCACTGACAGCATGTGACGTATTAATCGCCGCATGTTGATGCCTTACGTGTCCAGAAACGAGCTGACGTTTTATCAGACAAAATCGCATCGTCATATTAATGGCAAGCATGTTATAAAATAAACGATCGTGATTGGTCTATATCCGAGGAATTGAAAAACGTTATTGGCCAATATCAAACACCCCGCGTGTGAATGGAATAACCTTAAACATTATCTGAATTGTAGTTATGAAACTCACGAATAATAAGACTTTGGATAAGGCTGAGGCAAGTGAACGCGCACTACTGCAATACATTTCTGTACGTTACACTGGAAATGTAAGGCTAGAGGAAGTTGTGTGGTTCACATCAGATTTTCTTTATATCATAGCCAAGGTTTACAATTCAACAAATTAAAATTAAATAGACAAGTATTTCTTTTCAGTAAACTTCCAAACAAGAATTCTCAACCTCCCGGATGTTTAGGCTTTTATCAAAGGTATATATTCGTGGAATAGCCCTTTTTAGGTTTTAGACAAACGATTTCAGCCATCTTAATAAAACATAATAATGAACACAAATATTAACACCAAAAATCTGTATTAGACTATAATTTTGACGCAGTTATTTTAGTTTTCTTTTTAAAAAATAAAGAAGTAACTATTTCTAATATCGGCACTCAAAAAATTGAGCTATTTACCCTTTATTGATACAATTATTCAATACATCACTCATTCATTTCCGATTTATAAAAATAAGTAGACTCGAGTGTTACGAATTTGTTCCTTTCTCTGTCATTGGTCGGCAACTTATTATTTTTAAAGTTGAAACGATTAGTTGCAGATTTAAAAGTCTTGCAGCCACTCAAGTTTCATTTCCTTCGACGGGGTTGCGGCACATTTTCGAATTATAAATACAAACGACAAAGCGACATATACATTATTAATTTCAGTGCGTTGTATAAATTTATTTTATTATTCTTTTCTTCAAATGCACAAATTCACATATTTGTTTTCCTTTGCATTAATTGGAAAATCTATTTAAAATTCGTGTTTTTTTTTCTGCAAAAGTCGTCTTTAGCTCCTAGTGTTTCAGTAAAAGTCCTCTTTAGCCTCTAGTTTTTTTCAGTAAAAGTCTTCCTTAATCCCTTTCAGGTCCTTCAGTCCGATTTAGATCTTTTTAGGTTATGTAAGATTCATACATTTGGAACAAGGGGCATGAATCGGAAAAATACGTTTAAATGTTCTAATTAGGAAGCTGGGGAAAAAATCTGAGTCCTACTCGTAACATTTACGACTGCTGTTACACATATTTTCGTATCAACCATTTTTTTTTTAATCTAACCTCGCTAGAGGCAAATAATTAAATTACTGTATGTAATTCATGTTCCCTTACACTGAGTACAATTAGGCCTTTGTTGATTCATAGTAAGCTCCCAACTTTCATGTATGTAGATGCCTTTTTTAAAATAGCACAGAGTATACATATATACAGTTTAACCTCAGTTATATATCTTCAAAGAAACTATATCTACATGAAACTGATAATGAAACGTACAAATACGTAAATATTTGTGACGTAAAAGTGAATTTTCTTGTGGAACCGAAACTGTTATATTACATTATTACTCAAACTACTGTATAAGAAAACAATGATAAATTAAACTAACAGATACATTGCAGTATTTAGTACTTACTTGCATACAGGCAGAGTGCGGTCTTCACTATTGTCAATCCTACACGCTCAGTAATGTTTTTTATTTCATCAAGGTCTAGGGGATCTATTATTGTTAACTTCCCCCCAAGACTTTTCTGGGTTTCTTCTTTACCTGTTCGTAGGCACACATGTTTGTTTCTTTGTGACTTGAACGTTAATTGAACTGCAAACACAGAATAACCGTATAAATTGTATTTTGTATGTATAAGTATATATGTACAACCTTCCATTATCGCTTTGCTTAACGGCGACCCTTTTATCCGCAGGTTATATCAAAAGGGTTATGTACTGTAACGTATAAATAAGTAAATGAATAAGTTTCGTCCATGCGGACCAGAGAAATGTGACCTATAAATGAGAAAACTTGCAATAAAAATGTATAATTGAGCTAAATATTAATGAACAAAGTTCGGTGCCTAAAAATTTAGCATATAACTGCAAAAAACGCATAAATGGGGTTCTACTGTATACATAGTATATGCACGCAAACACATACAAAACTCCCCCCATATGATAGTAATTATAGGCCTGTAAGTATATCTCTGTACACTAAATAGTAGCTGGAATTAAACTAAAGTGTACAATTTATGTATTACAAAATACACTTATTACATGTGACGTAACGGTATCATAATGATACTCATTTCGAAACCGATTTCCATTTAGAAACTGATGTGGTATCGATTATTATCGGACACGGAACGATCTTGAAACCTTCAGAGCAGAAAATGAATAGGTATGCGTAATTAAACGACCTGTATTTAAAATAAAACCAATTCTGATCGTCTTAATTTTAATATTATATTGCATTGAATTTATTTCCTGTGTTTTAATATGCGTTATTTGATATTAATGTTAGAGAGAAGCGTTACAAGCCTCGCACATTCATTTTAGTTGTCTTAAGTGGTACCGGTGATGAAGGAAGATTGACAACGCCTCAAACCTTTACTGCTGGATTTTCTACTATTTCGTAATTTCACCCACTTCTTTATATACATATTACGTAAACGAAATTAGTTGTAAGGCATAATAATAATAATAATAATAATAATAATAATAATAATAATAATAATAATAATAATAAACGCGAGAATTGTGAGAATTGCGATATTCGTATATTATGGCACCTACCGGTTTCGAGTGGGTGGCGATTGTCAGTTATTGAATTGCGCAACATGTGTGACTGAGAGGGGAGATGCCGTTACGGCAGTATGCTAGCAAGCTCTCGTACCAACTGACTCACTGCCGCTGGCACCCTTGTGAAAGTACTGCTAAGGTTCGTGAGATGGCGGTAGCAGAGCTTTCCGGAAAATCCTTATTATTTAGTAAGTTCTGCCCTTCCTGAAATAATTCTTATCAATTTACCTGCTGCAAGACGTTCCAAAAATTAGGGAAAAGCAGAATGTATCACAGTTTTGCTGCAGGATGATAATTTTAATATATCGCGCGGATGCCGTATGGTGAATCTTCTTATAGTAGGCGTCAAAATTTTCCTCTTAAGCGCCGCGACGTATTTAAAGCTTTATATTCTATTAGCAAGTAGTTGTAGGTCTGCTTTATCCTAACACAAAATTCAGCAGGTAGCCAAAATTTACTCACTCCACTATTCCACTGACCTCAGGATAGGGTAGGGTCGTATAGAAAAAATGTAGAAAAACAAGAAATTCGCCGTTAAGTAATTGACAGACGTGCTTCAGCTCTCATATTGTCGTGTATTAAAAGCAGACGTGGCGGCTTGTTAGTTACTGTGAATGGTGTTGGTGTAAAATATTTATTTTATATTTTTGAAAGTAAATTGTAATATTCACATTTATTTGACTTTGGGATTTACTGCATTATTTTATTCCAGTGACATTTATAATGATACCGTAATAATAAATCACGCTTTTCTAAACGACAATACGAAAATTGAAACACATGTGTAAGGTATTAAAGCAATGAAAATTCCGGTACAAAAAAAATAACCAGGAGAGATACATTTTTATAGAAAGACCTTATGTGGGAGTAAGACGATTTACATACTTACGGAAACTCAAAGACTTACATAATTCTAACCGCCATAATATTTATTTGAGCGAAACGTGGGGTAATAACTTATATTAGGAGAAAATAAATAGTTGGTACTCCGAATCTGGCTTTATCCCTAATTCCATGTTATATTGCAAATTTATATCGAGGAACAGTTATATGCAAACACTTCAAAAATGATTTGATCAAAATTCTATTCCAAATATTCCTCCAAATTCAATAACACTAATGGATAACGCTAGCTACAATTCAAAATAAACCTCGTGCCTACCTACACTTACTTACTCAATGGCAATAGACAATTCCTCAGGAAGCTAAAGAAATATTATCCATTTTATGGGACCCGAAGGTTCATTGCCACGTTTACCTAAGCCCGCCATTCAACCCTATTCTGCGCTAACTCCATCCAACCATCCCTCGCAAATTCTACTTCCCTTAAATCTATCCTTATATTGTCCTCCCACCTACGTCTAGATCTTCCAAGAGGTCTTTTCTCTTCGGGTCTCCCATTCAATACTTTTGAGATATGTCTTTCCTCCCCATGCGTGCAACATGTCCATCCCATTTCATCTATGATTTAGTTACCCTTACAGATTATGAAGCTCGTCGTAATACCTACTCCGTGTGAAAATCAGACACGCAAACTTGTTTAAGTGGAGGCTATATTAATTCTGATCCCGTGCTATCCCCAGAAAATCAGTGCTATATGACTGAATTAAATCAGTCAAGACAATCACAGCCATTACGAGATAGGCACAGTACGAAACAACATGACCACACAGTTATAGCCTACGTTTACTGCCATACCATTGTGACTTAAACCCTCTTGAATTAATATGAAATAAACTAAACTCCGTGGCGCTACATCCCTGGAGGACTTTGCCTACCACCCGACCGCTGCGTCATCCACCACAGGCAGATGGCAGGATTGGGCATGTGGTCAGCATGCCGACACCCACGGCCGTTAATGGTGGTTTTCATGACCGGATTGAACTAATATGGGCACTGGTAAAATACGATATCACTGTCGGAAATAGCAATGAAGTAAAAAAGTGAATTCTGTGCATTGGAAAAATGCTTGTGTTCATGGTTAAAAAATTAAAGGATTTCGTTGGGTTAAATACAGTAGGCCTATAGTTTTGGTGTTGGGCAAATTTATTAAGAATTTAGGCGATTCAGATCCTGATTAAAGTGGCATAAACCTCACTGACCACCACTGCTTCTTGCAGTTACATTGATGGGTATATCTCCTCTGCCACCCTCGTCAAAGTGACAGCTTCAAAATATGGAGTGAGTAACCTTCCACAATAGTATGTTTCTATCTCTTTCTGTTCAATACCTGACTTCTGCCAAACATCTTCTGTCTCAATTTTCTGAACTGTGCCAACTTAGACCAAATTACTCTAGAACTGGCGTGAGATTTTAACTCTCTTGGGACTAGAATGTTTTAAAGCAAATCAATTCAAAATCTAAAACCTTGTGCTGTTTAGAATGAAACAGACGCGGGAAGAAGCTCTCTGTAAATATGAAGGATATAAAATTAAAATAATTTATAAATTTGTTTAATGACAAAATATTATTATAGGTGCCCATTTGGAGGAGGTGCTAGGTACTTTTCGCCCTCCCCAATAGTTTACTTACATCGTATTTATAAGGTCTGTGTATAGCTATAACATTCAATTTTTCCCTCCCCCTCCAATAATATTTTCAATTCGGTGCCTCTGGTTATTATTATTATACATTGCAGAATGACTCTACTTCTTTGCCTAAAGAGCACTCAAGTAGGCCTATTCGATTAGCGATATAACTAACACAACTATTTGATAATATAGACGTACAGCATCTATATACAGTAATGAGAGAATTACTTGTCTGTTTTTGTGAGTAGCTCGGCCAAATCTACGGCACGCAGCGATCTAATATGTGTAACGCAGATGGACGGAAAGGAACCATGCAAGTAGGCTTAAATAGGAAAACACTGACAGATTTGGACGAGACGGGGGGGGGACGAAACTAAAATGTGATATCTCTCCCGGGCGGCGGACTATAATCGTGAAATGCACCTCGAATCCGAATTTTTATCGTTTTAATTATTTACGAATGATTTGCGTGTAATGAATTTATGTTTCGATTTAATTTCAACCTATGCTTAGCTCAAGGCTTTTTTCCGGATGAATTAAAATATGCGACAGTAATTCCATTGTACAAATCAGGAGACAAATGTAATTTAAATATTTATAGGCCAATATCCTTATTATCTACCATTGCAAAATTATTAGAGAAATGCATAAAAAATAGACTAACAAACTTTTTAGAACAAAATAAACTATTAGCGGAATCACAATTTGGTTTTAGGAGTAATATGAGTACAGATGATGCTATAATGGCCGTTACATCCACAATTATTAAAGCAGTAGATGAAGGAAAAAAATGCTTAGGTGT
This sequence comes from Ectobius pallidus, assembly GCA_964059195.1. Classification (NCBI taxonomy): domain Eukaryota; kingdom Metazoa; phylum Arthropoda; class Insecta; order Blattodea; family Ectobiidae; genus Ectobius; species Ectobius pallidus. The sequence goes on from CAXKWD010000007.1 coordinate 18,062,214, forward strand.
TTTTCTGGACCTAAGAAAGGCCTTTGACACTATAAGTCACAACATTTTGCTAAATAAATTAGAAAATATTGGTGTTAGAGGTACTGCCTTAGACCTATTTCGATCATATTTATCAAATAGATACCAAAGCACTAAAGTTAACAACGAAAAAAGTGAAAACGTAGTGCTAAATATCGGCGTCCCACAAGGAACTGTGTTAGGTCCTTTGCTCTTCTTAATATATATCAATGATCTTCTTAAATTAGATATGTCTCATCAAAGGCAATGTCTATTCCTTCGCTGATGACACAGTAATCATATTTTCTGGAAACAGTTGCAACTGCTCCTAGTAGGAAAGACCAATTATAAAGTAGAAAAGAAACTAACTAAATGTTAGGGTTTGGTATTGTGTAGCAAGTAAGGAAGATGTATAAGTTATTACCCAAACTTATAGATCTCTGATAGAGCACGTCTTTTGAAAGTTTAGGGAAATACTTTTGGAACAAGGAAATTGGTTTGGATCTGAGAAATAAGTGGTAAAAAAAAAAGTAGTTCGATGTACTTATGTGAGAGCACGTTTAGCCTAAATATTTGGAAGAGTGGCTCTACAGAATTAAATTTAGCCTATGTAATAATTATGCAGAGTAGCTCACCCCAGTAATGCCAGTAATTTGCTGAGTACTAATCTACGCACAACCAGTAAAATGAAGTAAAAGCCATGTGACCAAGATTTAACAAATAAGAAATGCCGAATGGGCGGAGCGATTTTGCCAGAAATCTCACTTAGAGTCAGATCTTGCGAGATCAACGTTAAGACTTCATCTTCGGCCCCCGACGAGGGCGGTTCAACATTAAGAGTTCATATTCGCACTCCGAGGAGGGGAGGTTTAAGATACGATTCGTGCACATTTTCAAGGCAGACAGCCATGTAAATTTTGTAAGTCCCATCGCAGTGGAAGTGAACTAAGAATAAAATATTACTAAGTACTATACGAGTACATATAACTCGATCGGTAAGACCTCAGCCAAACAAACGGACGCTCAGTCGTCTACGATGATGTATCTAGACCTGCCTGACCTTCATAGCACGTGATGTTCCTGCCAGTTCATACTGTACGGACCATGTGAAAACATCTTAGTTAGCCTCACAGCATTCAATAGTGAAGTGTGATACGTTAATAAGAGCAATGGAAGGCGAATGTAGTTATTCTGGCAAAAAGGTTGGTGGTAGTAAAGTGATTCACAGTCAGAGTATGGAAATTATGTGGAGTGCATGTAGGTATTTCAAACAGGTGCACCAAGATGACCCTAAATATGCAATTCAGCAGCGTGTTTTGGATGCTACAGGAATTTCATTCAGCAGCATTAAGAGAATTGTAAAAGAAGGTGAGAAATGTGTTCAAGATGGAACGAGATTTAGTACTCCACATTAAAAAACGACTAAGAAAAAAGTGAAAACAGACTTAGATGATTTTTATAAGTGTATAATTAGAAGGACGGTGAATGAATTTCACAAAACAAATTAGGAAAGGCCAAGTTTAAAATCAACATGACCTGTCCTAAAGCAGTGGCGGCTCGTGGCCGGAAAATTAGGTGAAGAGAAAAAAAATGCCACATGCTTATGTTAATAATGGAATTCACCCAATAGCGGCTCGTGGCTCAAAACGAGGGTGTGCTGCAAATACCATTTCATACAGCAAACTTAAAATATTTTTAAAAATTATTAGTAGGCCTATCTAAACTGCACGTCTCTTAATCCATCTCTGGGAATTCTCAAGCGATTTTCTCTACCCTAATTATTTTTTTGCTAATTTCTCTCGTCTCGTCGAACGTTGTGTGAGTTGTGTGACGAGAGAAAATAGCACAAAAAAATCTGATGTGAAAGTCACATAACTTCCTCTGCCCAAATAATTCACATATCATTGTACAGAATCGCAAGACACAATTTTACGCTAATTATCCTATAAATACCTCTTCTTTCAACGATGCGACTAAAAGCACAGGCTATATAACAAACTTAAAAAAAGAACAAGTGACTGCAGACGTTTATTGAACTTTCCGCCGTAAAGAATAATTTCCGAAATTTATCGAATATTTCCTTCAGATACTTCTTGACTCTATGCATGGCCAACAATACATTTTTATCACTTCACATTCTTATAGAATAAGAGGCCATGAAAGAGCGCATATTCAGTTGTTCATCACGCAAGACAAACTTTCTACACATAGTGGGTGAACAGTGGGTGGCTTGTAACTACCCTTCAGAGAATTTTTTCGAAAAAAAGTTTCAAATATAAGTTTTAGCTCTCAGTAAAAGGAACACATGTCCAAATTTTAAAGAAAATCGTTAGAGCCGTTTTTGAGAAAATCGCGAAAAACGAACATTTCTTCATGTAAAGTCCCCTTAAAAAAAATCTGATGTGAAAGTCACATAACTTCCTCTGCCCAAATAAAAGTTAGCAGTATTCACATATCCTTGTACAGAATCGCAAGACACAATTTTACGCTAATTATCCCATAAATACCTCTTCTTTCAATTAAATGATGCGACTAAAAGCACAGGCTATATAACAAACTTAAAAAAAAAAGAACAAGTGACTGCAGACGTTTATTGAACTTTCCGCCGTAAAGAATAATTTCCGAAATTTATCGAATATTTCCCTCAGATACTTCTTTACTCTATGCATGGACAACAATACATCTTTCTCACTTCACATTGTTATATAGAATAAGAGGCCGTGAAAGAGCGCGTATTCAGTTGTTCATCACGCAAGACAAAATTTCTACAAACAGTGGGTGGCTTGTAACTACCCTCAGAGAATTTTTTCGAAAAAAAGTTTCAAATAAAAGTTTTAGCTCTCAGTAAAAGGAACACATGTGCACATTTTAAAGAAAATCGTTAGAGCCGTTTTCAAGAAAATCGCGAAAAACGAAAATTTTTTCATGTAAAGTCCCCTTAAAAATAAGAGAAATGTGTCGCCAATCTTCGAATCACATCTTCAGAAGGTACCTGAGCCAAATACGAAATTTTGATTTCATACGATTCTCCGTTTCGGAGCTAGCCTGTTCACAAACTTCCACACAGACACACACACAGACATGTTTCCAAAAATAGTATTTTTGGATTCAGGGGGCCTTGAAACGTGTATATATGCTAAAAACTCAACTTCGAATTTTAGGGTCGAAAACAATACTTCCTCTACCTATAGTACCTATGGTACGGGCAGAGGAAGTAATAAGGGAAACTTATCGCCAATCTTCGGCTCACATCTTCAGAAGGTACCTTACCCAAATACGAAATTTTGATTTCATACTATTTTCCGTTTTGGAGCTAGCTTGTTCACAGACTTTTCACACACACAGACAGACACACTGACACACAGACATGTTTCCAAAAATAGCATTTTTGGATTCAGGGGGCCTCAAAACGTGCATTTATATCAAAAACTCAACTTCGAATTTGGGGGTCGAAAACAATACTTCCTCTATGGTACGGGCAGAGGAAGTAAAAATAATAATAATAACAATAATAATGATAATAATAATGATGATGATAATGATAATAATAATAATAATAATAATAATAATAATAATAATAATAATAATAATAATAATAATAATAATAATTAGGGCAGGGAAAACCGCGTGAGAGTTCCCCGGAAATAGAATAAGAGACGAGAAAATAGTATTTTTAATTATCGAGGTAGAGGAAGTCGCTTAGTGTTCCCAGTGCGACAGAATTCTTAATCGGGGTTGTGGAATCCGTGTTTTTCTGAATTTAACACATTCGAATTTGGCGGCGTCAGACCATCAGACGGTGGAAGATCTAACGTGCCCACCTCTTTCTCCGAGCTAACAGTGTGAGCTGCTGAACAAGAGGGACGGCTTCGTGAGTAGTCTGTTCTCGTCACCTAGCGGACGTGGGATAAGCGAGAAAACTGCTGCTTGCCATCCTTAGTGGATCCTTAGCTAATTTTAGTGGAACAGGCTACCCAAGCATCTGGGAATATTCAGCTTCAATGCTAGGAGGACTTGGGAGCTCACTGCCACCTAGCGTTGACACCAGTAGTGGAGGGAAATTCAAAATTGTAGAAATACATTATAGTAAGAACAAACATTCGTGATATGGAAAATAAACTTAAAAAATACGTATTGTAAAGGAAAAATACTGGTGAAGTGCTACTTCGCCTACTTCCCCTGAATAGCCGCCACTGTCCTAAAGAACAAAATTAATTTTTCTGAAGGTAAATGGGCTTTAAGGCAAGTATTGAAAGATTTACATTTCAGGTGGAGGAAAACAGTGAAATACCGGAAGATATTAATTGAGAAAATGGACATGCGTGATTTACGTCTGAAGTATTTACGATGTCTTACGGGCTATTATGAACCGCATAGTTGGGAATGAATAGTACGGTATATGCATTCTCTTCTAACCCTACTCCATTGCTACCGGCGGACGATAATTAAGCTATCTGCGCGTGTTTGGTTCAGGTCCTAGCGTCCCAGTTATACTCATGTGTGTGACAGGTTAGAAAACCGAGCTCAATAAAATTCGTTCGTAATAGGAAAATTGGTAAACACTACCAATTAGGGATTATACAGTGCCTTTTTTTTTACTCGTGGCCGGGCGGTCGGCTGGAGGTAGCTGCGAGCGCACAGTGCTTCTCACCGTTCCTGGCTCCCGCCTTTCTCCCCGCCAGTGCACACACACAGCACACCAAACACCAATTTTCTGGTCATGCAATGGCATTTCGTGTACAATATCGGGTTTTTCTGCACTCCAGTATCTGTTGTTTTGTGTCGATACATGACCATGTAAATGAAACCATGCTTCGTCTGTGAAAAAAATTAACTTTGAGTCCATAGAGCCATCATTAACTTTACCCAACACCCAATTGCAGAAATTTACTCTACTCACAATATCACGTGGTTGGAGTTCCTGAACTATGGTTATCTTATAGGGTTTAAATTTCATAAGTTTAGTGGCTTTCCAAGCCGAGAATTGTGAAACCCCCGTTTCCTGTAATAACCTACTCAGAGATTTTCTTGGGCTACGTTCTAACTTTTGTCCTATCTCATCGATTTTTTTTCTCTGTAAGCACTCGGCGATTTTTTTTTTATTTCTTATCAAGAACAGAACCCGTTTCTCTGAATCTGTTTACAAGTTTACGAACTGTCTCTCTGTGAGGCACAGGGATACCAGGGAATCTGTCTACAAATAGCCGTGTCACTTCTCTACAGAACTCTGTTTGCACATAGGAATCATACATGAATATGCGGTGTGCTGAAGTATACACACTTCTTGGCATTATAACAGAACTATCACAATTTAACCACAAAGAAGAAAACAAGAACCTCCGCTAGCAACGACCGCACATGCACTGACGGGGAGAAAGGCGGGAGCCAGGAACGGTGAGAAGCACTGTGCGCTCGCAGCTACCCCAGCCGACCGCCCGGCCACGAGTCAAAAAAAAGGCACTGTACTTAGAAATGTTTGAAATTAGAAGCACGGACATATCGTGCAGTGCATAGAGCAGTTGTTGTACACACATGTGAGGTAAACTAAAGTAAAATCAAAAGTCTGTATAGCCCTACCTGAAACATTGCATTTTACCACTTAGATTCTCCATTAAAATTCACTGGTCAAGATTGAAATGACTGCTATTTGAGTAAACTGTAACTTACTTCTCAAATACGTCAAGATTTAAAATAAACTCATTTTAGAATGTTCAAATTGAATTCTTGGATTTTTATTCGATAGTTAGTACTCCTAGTGAATCCTCATTAGTTGCCCTGAAGTTGAGTTAAGTGCTTGATGGACCGACTGGCAACTGAGGAAGGTGGGAATTATAAATTCGGATACAACTGTGTCCTGGCGCCCAAAATCTCACCTCAAGACCTTCGCTGCAGACGTAAGTACGCATGGATTCCACAAACGCGACTGGAGCTGATTAGGTGCCGAGTAACACCAAAGGTGGAGTTACAACCGACGTTATAAATACTGCCGCAAATTATTTCTAATATATTGCCATGAAATAGGCACTAAACTGGACATTACTCCAGTACCGGTCAACCGATTTGGTCCAATACCAATAGTCTTCCTCCCATGGACGTTATAAATGCGTATACCAAGTTTTATGAAAATCCGATAAACTGTATTTGAGTTATCACGCGTACAGACACACGGCCGGACAGACGGACATTTTCCCGCCCTCCACACAATCTCATAAGTACCAAAGAGGCACGTAATAGTTCTGTTTATATGCAGGGATAGCTTCAGGCAACTTTGTGTTATTAACGTGGCTATTTTCCTATTCGCCTTGTTTCTTCGCTCAGTTGTACACAATCCATGTTTACACAGACAATCTGATTTAGTTTCAATGGCTCCTACAACTGATACGACACTCGCAGATTGTGTGCGTGCATGAAACACTACACTTCTTCTTTTGTGGCTGCTAAAACCTTTCTATGACCCAGTGCCTTAGGGAAGGGGTCCGGACCTCACCCGAAATCAAAACCTTAAAATTGTATGTAAGTTATTTAAGCTCTATTTTGTCTAATATTTAATTATTTTATTTAACAATAAAAAACTTTACTTGTAAATGTAGGCCTATTATTTCCACTCTTCCATGTGTTATTTAACTTTTCTTATAAACAGTAATAGACTAGTAATGTTTTGTTCAAGTTGGCATGTAAACAAATTTGGTAACTAGTCTTTCAGTGACTATTCAATTCATACGCCGCGTGTTTGGTATTGACCAATAACGTTTAGCAAATCCTCGGATATAGACCAATCACGGCCGTTTATCTTGCAATAATCTTGTACACTGCCTTCTTATCGCGAGGATTCCGTTTTATCGTCGTGATAAAATCGTCTGCTCGTTACTGAAGACGCGAGTATCAGTGTGCAGTGATTAATATGTTGGCACTAAGCGGCACGAAAAGATATTATTTTATACAACATAACTTGTTTGGAAATTGAAAGAATGGAAATGTACATCGATTAAGAACACAATTTCGATTTGGCGCAAGCCAGTTCGTGTGCTTTTATTCCTTTCTGCTGTTAGCTTACCTGAATGAAGTTCACTATGTCTTATATGCACCATTGGTAGCACTGGTTAGAACATGGATGGTTGTTTCATAGTATGCCGTGATCTCACAACTGTTAGTTTTGTTTTTATACAACAAAGCACGAAAGTAATTATTATTTGTATAATCCGTTACATTTTATTCATGGAATAGAATTAATAAATCCAACTCGAGTTGACGAGTGCAGTCGCGAATCTGTCGATAAACTCGTCAACTCTCGTGAGATTACCTATGAAAAACAGCGTAAATGAGATTTTCATTAGTCTAATACTTAAAAATTTTCCTTTGGAAAGCCCCCAAACCCCCCTTCCTTGGGGGGTGCAATACCCCCAAATCCCAAGGCACTCCCTGAAATTATTTTCTGGCTACGCCAATGCACAGTGGTCCAGAATTGAAATCTAGAGGGAAAAAACTAAAAATTCTTACTAGTTGTAAAACATTTTATTTTTGCTGGATCTTCATCCCAGATAACCCCTCTTCACTAAACTCAGCCTTTATGAACTCTGATGTAAAAGGGTATGCAGCTGCAGCTCTTCAAAGTTGTGGGTTCATAAGGAGTAGAGGCATCAGTCTTATAACGAGTTGCGCGACGTCAGAAGTGTGAAGTCATTGTGTGAGATGTGAAGTGTTATTTTGTTGTTCTGTCAAATGGAATTCACATCTAAAGGTATGGACTTGCGATTTATATAATATTTATTGAAATAATACTACATAAAAAATTACTGATGTCATATTTATATGGATGTGTCTAGGTAGGGAAATTTTTTTTATTTTCTAGTATTGTAGAGGGGTTTCAAAAAAATACGTTAGAGATGGCACTATTAAATATATGTCAAGATGTAAAGAAAAGGGTTGGGTTTAAGTACAAAAAGAATAGTTTGTCGCAAATGATCCGTTTTTTTACAAGTCGCGTTTGTATTTCACGGGATAACCGGCAAACACAGCCAGTGGTGACATGTATGGAACTTATGAATTACCGTGTCAGACGAAAGGTTCTACAAACTCACTGTCCAATTATGTATTTGATAAGTTTGGATTAAAGGAGCATCCCAATGATTTATCTAAATTATTAGGAGCAACTATGGCTACTTTTAGGTCAAATTTTTGAAAAGCGCAGAAAAAAAGTAAAAAGAATTCTTTGAATGTCTGCTTCACAATTCATACCGACTAGATGTAAAGAAATGGCAAGTTAAAGGAAAGGAAGAAAAAAGTAAATGAAAGGAAGGAAGTAACTGTAGAACAATTCCGCAAGAAAATGGGTTTGATAGTCGTCAAGCCAAAGCCAGGGGAAGTGGAAATTCTAGCGATGGAAATGCGGCTCGACGCTTTTCAGAAGTTCACAATTGTCTGCTACCTTCACCGCGATTGAGGAAGAACTAATTAATCGATTCTCAGTAATTTTGTTTGTAATTTCCAGTGGTTTTCAAGTCAGTATTGACAAATTTTATAAATATGCTAGACACAACAAAACTCTAGCTGAGTCTGTAGGCCTACCCGTGGTATTGTATGCCTGCAAGTGTTCATAAAGTCCTAATTCATGGTGCACGGGTTAAGGAATCAACCATTTTACCAATTGGTATGCTTTCTACAGAAGCGCAAGAAGCAAGGCATAAGCTCTTAAGAAAACTTCACGAAGGACATTCCGGTAAATTGTAACGAAAGGAAAATATGAAAGATATATTGAATCTGTCTCTTGTCAGTTCTGATCCCATAATCTCTCATTCTCTTCGTTTAGACAGAACAATAATGGACCCTTATCCCAAGAAGTATGCGAGCCATTTCAAGAACCAAAAGTGCCAGTAAGCAAGTCGAGTAGGGAGAAAGATGAGCAGCAAGAAGAAAAACAGCAGACAGTAGATGAAGATGAAGAAGAAGAAGAAGAAGAAGAAGAAGAAGGCGGTGATAGTGATGATGCTGATGAAGCAGACGCAGAAGAAAGTGATGATGCAGGTGACGTAGAGGACGAAGATTCAAATTTATAAGTATTTACCTCTTGTTGTAAAATGTAATGAAAACTCTTTGCTATTTTGTGCATTTGAAATTTTAAAAAATATTTTTAATTTCGCGATTTATATTATAATTTTGTTTAAGGGCTTAATATCATTTATATATCAACTTTACAGAAGAAAAACAATGAAACAAATAAAAAAAGTTACTTTTGTGCGAGAAATAATTTTTTCCCTCTAGATTTGAATTCTGGACCACTGTGCAATGGGGAGGAACGTCCTATATCAAAAATACTGACTGAAGGACCCAAAGGGACAAGACCAATTGGAAGACCTAGACGTAGGCGTGCGGACAATATTAGGATAGATTTAAGGGAAGTAGGATTTGCGAGGGATGGTTGGATTGAGTTAGCACAGAATAGGGTTGAATGGCGGGCTCATGTAAGCGCGGCAATGAAAATGCGGGTTTCATAAAGTAGGTAATATTCGTTTAGTTTGCTTAGGAATTGTCTATTGCCATTGAGTACGTAAGTAATTGAAGTAGTAGTAATAATAATAGTAATAATAATATTATAATATAATAATAATAATAATAATAATAATGATAATAATAATAATGATAATAATAATAATAATAATAATAATAATAATAATAATAATAAATCAAATCAAATCAAATCAAATCAAATCTCTTTATTCCCAATAAACAATACATAACAGAAGTATTGATTGTATAGGCGTCGTCAATTGAAACTTAAAATTAAAAATATATACATATGACAGAAGAGAAAGTATAAGTACACAAAAACAAACATTGTTAATACATAGAGTTAGATAATTAATTTTGCACAATACTAATATGGAAAATATTATTGAAATTCATAATTTAAAAATTCCTCTATGCTGTAAAAACAGGACATAGTTAAGAGATTCTTTAATGTAGATTTGAATCTGGATGTACTTAAAGATCTAATTGAAATGGGGAGTTTATTAAATAATTTTATAGAAACACATCGAAAGCTTTTTAAGGTTTTTGAATATTGACAATAAGGTTTGTTTATATCACTTTTATGCCTAGTGTTGTGATTGTGAACATCAGAGTAAGATTGAAAGCTGTTCTCATGTTTTTTAATAAATAATAAACATTGTAATATATAAATACATGGTAGTGACAAAATTCTTGCTGTAATGAAAAGTGGTTTACAATGACTTCTCGGAGGCTTATTGAACATTGCTCTTAGGGCTTGTTTTTGAGCAATAAAGATGCAGTTGGAATGGGAATTGTTTGCCCATAATATAGTTCCATACGTAAGATGGGAGTGGACATATCCATAATAAATAGATAGCAACACATCTAGTGATACAGTGTTATTAAGTTTTCTTATTAAGAATATACCTTTGTTAATCTTTGGGTTAATATAGTTGATATGAGATTGCCAATTTAAGTCGTTTTGTAAGAAGATTCCAAGAAATTTTACTGGTTCGCTAGTTTTTGCTGATTTACAGTCATAAGAGACTTCTAATTCTTGTGTCTTATCTAGATTTAGAGACAACGAATTAGCATTGCACCAGTCTTTAAGTAGGTCAGTGGGAAATTCCATATTAGTATTATTAGACGAAGAACATATACATACATCATCAGCATAAAGGTAACATTTTACAGAAATAGATTCAATAATAATAATAATAATAATTAATAAGGAAGAAAACTAATTTAATGCTTCAGTAATATTTTACTTTTTGATGTAGTGATTTTTTTGTTTTTCTTTTGAAATTGGGAAATTTGTTTTTGTTTTGTTGGTAGCGCTAAATTTTTTTCAAGAAAACCGTTAGTCGTATGGTAAACGCGGAGGCCGCTGTTTGCTGTTGTGAGAAACTGAGTTTCGTTTTTGTAGTGTAAATTTTTAATATTATTCGAACTTGGATAGATCTTTAGGGAACTACAGAACATTGTAAGTGTTTATTTGTATTTTAAAATAATATATCTGTGATATCAATACATTTTAACCTAAAATTCCCCAATGAAAGATGTTGAAGGACCTCTAAACTCCAACTTAACCTGAAATTAGCATTGCCATAGGCCAAAGAAAGAAAATTCTACTGTGTCTTATGGTTACTATATTATTTAAAATTATTTAAGTACCATCCGAGCAAAGTAGTTCATTCCGATCAGCAGAATAATTGCATATTTAATTGATCACTGCTTCTACTCAATTGAAGAGCGTGTCCAGTGTAAGGAAGCAGATAATGATTACTTTAGTTTTCTATTCTGTAATATGACTTAAATATATATCTAATATCTTTTCTTGACTTGTTCTGTATCTATACATGTGTCCAGTATGCCGCGTAGCAAGGACGTGTCAGGGAAGTCTCCGGAAAAAAGTTGAATATTAATGAGTGTAAGATGTTCGAAATGCAGGAAAGTTGTTAGAAACGGTATCGGCGAAAGCCAAATACAAGGTGCATTTTAAGCTCCGCCCACTCGATATTCACATTTTGTTTCTCAGCGAAGCAGGGTGACAAACTATCCTTGTATATTGACGCCGACACTCCCGACCGTACCAAATATTAAAAATGCGAGAGTTCCCCATTGTACCAAATATTAAAAATTCTAGAGTGCCCCTTGTACCAAATATTAAAAATACGAGAGTATGTGCCTTGTACCCATAGGTTTGCCTTGTAACCAATGGTTTGTCAGTCTGTTCTTCCTCGAAGAATTCGCTAGATTGTGGTATAAAAGGAATTGCTTCACTAGGGGTGGGTTGGGTGGGATATGTCTCATGCGAAGGTGCACCTTATATTTGTTTTTTCCCACGGTATCTTATGTGATAACTGTGACCTATGGCATCAAATTCGATGTGCCAACATTTCAAAAAATGAAAGTTGCGAGTGTAAATGTTCAGCCTGTAATGACTCAGGATGCAATTTGGCGGATGAGTCAACACAACTTAAACAGGACCCTGATATTGAAACTCTTAAGGCATTGGTTGGGCTACATCTCTTAAAGAAGAAATTAAACGTATTCGTTGAAGAAAATAAGAAGCCCAAGGAGAATTGTGTTGAAAGTGACTATGAACTATGTAAAAATCTTTGTAGTTAGGACGAACGAACGGTAGCTTGGCCAGAAGGATAGAGTGGGAAGTAGTTGACCCTAAAATGTGTGTATCGGACTCATAACTCAGTCCTAAGAGACAAGGATTTTCCCCCTTTGTTTAATAAGTTCAGTGTTTTACAAAGCCTTAATGATGATAAAGGTCAATTTGATGAGCATTCAAGTGCTTGACTTAGCCCTAACCTCAAGTACAATAGTTCTCAGTAGAAGATATGAAGGAAGCTATGCCAATAAACAGTGCTCCTAGATATAAAAACAAGAAAAGTCCATCTAAGAAACGAAACTTCAAGGAAAACGTTAGTTTACCTAGAAGTATACGAAGAGATCGCAAAATGTTTTATGCTGACAGTGAAGGAAAACGTGTGGCAAATGAACAGAGGTTAAAATGTTGCTATGATATACAAAGTATGGTGAAACCTGGAGCAGTCACTGAAGGAATTGGTAACATGTGCTCTGACCTGGGTACTGAAGATGTAGTTCTCATCGCTGCAGGTACAAATGTTGTGGCGTGCAATCAGACTTTAGGCCTTCTAAGGACAATGAAAAAGAAGACTCCTAGATCTTAGAAGCACGAATGTTTACTCTTCTCTATTCCTCATGATCTGCCTGATTGGTCTTATATGAAAAGTATGTATTAAGTATGTAAATATTTTTTTTAAATTCAAGTTATACAGATATATGTAAGATAGATGCACGTTTTCACACATATCTTGGACTACATTTAAACTGGTTAGGAAAACTTCATGGTGTACATAAGATTTTAGAATTTCTTAGTAAGATGAGTACTAAGCTAGGCAGTGATAATTAGTCAGCCAATCCCATTGCATTACTTCAATGAGAGTGTATTTTTTTTTTTTAGGATAGGCCTAGAGCAGAGTAAGTATATATGTACTCAGTTGGTAGAAAAATAAAGTCTACTTTTCATTCTTTTAATGGTATAATTAAATAAGCAGCGGTGGAAGATTATTTCGAGACACTTGATGTGGATGTTGGTTGTATAGTGGAAACTTGGCTTGAGCCTAATGAAACGGACCTGTTATGAGATCAATAACTATACAATTGCTAGCTCTTATTGCAAGCCTGATAGGCAACATGAATGATGTTTAATCTATCTAAACGAATGGTATTAGTTTTAAGCCACTGCCAATGTCAATAGAGTTACTTATAGAGTTATCTGCAGTGTTACTAGAGGACATGAGCATGATAATTTTGTCTTTATACAGTCCTAGCACAGCAACTAAAGATTTCGATAAGTTTCTTGATAGACTAAATTGTATTTTAGAATATTTGACCAAGTTAAATGCTAAGATTATTTTAACTATGTTTCATAACTATGAGCTGAGCCCAACTCATAAAGATGAAGGTTCTCCTTCATATAAAGAAGGCTCTGATAAATAAAAATGGCAGGTACTGTCAATACCCAGCTTAATAAAACTCGACCTACAGTGACCATGGAGAGGAAGCCCACAAAATTTTTGTTTGGTGGGGGGGGGTGAGATTTTCATTTTGGATTTTTATATGTAATGCGCATAAAATATTTTAAATTCATTTTTATATCATATGTAAAATGTTATGGTTCCTGTCTGATCCGATTTGTCGCAAAAACTACTCAACTGATAGACGTGAAATATTGCTTGTCTATAGTTTTATACAGGAAACAACATTGGGCTATAGTCGTTATTTCAGCCGCTATCACAATCACTAAAATTTTGGGAACTCCTTCAGAATAGCGTAGCCAGCCATGCACTGCCCTTAGCGACCGTGCCCCTCCGAGCCGCAGACAACAAAAGAGAAACGATCGGCGCAGGGGTAAAATTTCCCGTCATATTCAATGTGAGACATAATAAACCCAGCGCTATTCAGTATATTGCTCCTAAACTAATACAAATGTTCCTAACCTAAAATAACCTGTCACTGACCTAGCATTTGGCTGTCACTACTTCTAGAAGTCTTATTACCCTTCCACGTCTTTCGTAAAACATCGTTACATGGCATGAACCACGCGCTATGCAGAATACTGCTGCTAAACTAACATGACTGTTCCTAACCTAACATAACCTGTCACGGACCTAGAATTCTTAATGCAGAAGCTTTTTTACCCTTTCACATCTTTCCTAAAACATCCCTACAACAGTCGTTTATCTACCGAATTCAATCGGCATGCAATCATGTTCGTAATATTGGCGACATTGTAAACTTGGTCCCACTCGGTGCGGCCCGGTTATGGCGGCGGTCACCCTATTCTCAAGTTTAGCGAATTTAGTGTCAATTAAAATGTTCACATTGCCTTGACACAATTATAATATAAATAGGTGAAATTCAAAAATCCCAAAAAATTTTAAGTATTTTGTTTTGGAGATACAGTAGAAGTGCATAGGCCTATATGGATCGAGCATTTGACTTATTTAATCTTTCTTATTGTAGGGAAGTTCATGCGACCCACGCCACCTGACCTGTTGGGAGTGAAATTTCTTAGGATCACATACAGGGCCTCTCAGGAGGGGTGATCAGCCCAATGCCGAGGCCACGACAGAGGACAAGACACACCAGTCGCACATATAGCCTACTCATGCCGAATAAGACACGGATGGAATGAAGGTGATGACGGCCAAATGAGATCCAGGGACCACTAGGACCTAAAGTTACCCGACATTCATCTCACAGGTAAGGGAAAACTCCAGAAAAAAACCCTACTTAGGTAACTAGAGGTGTACATATTCTGATTTTAGCTTGCTTGCCCCTTTGAAATTCTGTAACCAGCCACAGCTTTTAACTTGCTTGACTAGAGAGCAAGCTTCGTTGGAACGATGAAATGAAATACTGTCGCTATGAGTCACAAGCTCTTCATAACTAGGTGGGTTTCACGGGACCTAAAGAAACTGCAAGGCCTGGCGGAAAGATATGAAACTGGGTATATCAGTGAACTTGTAAGTCGTGCAGTTACGTGGTTGAGGAACTTCAGATGTGTTTAAAGTGCAAGCAAAAGGAGAATGGAGAATTTTACCCTGAAGGAAGCCGAGGAGAAACTAAAATGTGGAGAGTTTGAATTATCAATGAACAAGTCCGGCATTGGAAAAATTTACAAACATTTTCGAGAAAACGTCATAAAATCAATAATAACAATAACAATAATAAAAATAATAAATGTGTTAAGACGCTAAAACGATTTTTTACTACTTTATCCACTTTTTATTTATCTGCATGATGAATTTCTTCTACCAGCATAAATGTGACATGATCATCTCTGTAGATTTTCAGGCATGTAAAAGAACTTCTGCGGGACAAAATTCCGGCAAACGGGCGACGGTCAAAGGCCTAAGTTGCAGTGCGCCCCCGTCGTTAAAAAAAATGTTACCGCCACCATCGAACTCCGGAATAACACCATGAGGACTAAAATCGAAGTATCGTATGTGATATTTGTCGGTAAGGCTAACAACCATGCAAAATACTTTTTCACCCGTACGAAGGACGGGTTACCAGCAAGTACTAGTGGTAGTTCGTATTTGTGGCAAAACAACTAAACCGTAAGATCTGAACATAGCCTAGGCCTATACACCCGGAAGTAACATAGGAGGATTATAGCCGCTGTTTCGCTTAGTATCGTGATATTAAAATTCAATATCAGTTTAAATGTGTACAAGCCACGACATAACAGTACAAACAGATGCACGACCTACTAACTGATAAACCCAAAGATCATAAGAATGTAACTTATTTTGTTTCGGAGATTGCAATAGAAGTGGTGAGACCTACTGTGGATGCCACTTCTTAAAGACTTTTTCCAAGAACTGCCTCTACCTGCTGCCACCCTAATCCTCTTCGACCTGTCAATCAGTGAATGGAAAGGCAGTTAGGCGTATTGACACTTGTTTGCAGTCCAGTAAAATATTGCGAAATATGTACCACACCACATTTACTTTACTTGAGAAATGGTGAATGATAGCGGCAACACTGGGGAAATCCACGCGACTACAAGAGCATCTGTTCTTTGTCGGTGTCGGTGCAAATTTTCGGATTAGGGAACAATGCTATTATATTCTTTTTAGACCAGGCCGAACTAGCGCACGAGTATGCAAAACTTTTCGGGCGCAGTTTCTTTCTTGATTCTTAATTACGACACCTTACAGTATGTAGAAATGCAGGTTGCCAACAAATATTGTGGTCGAAGTTATCTTGAGCCGCCATTAAAGATGGCGGATGAGCCACATCATGTTTACGCCATTATCTCCGTGATCCCTGGTCCAATCTTTCTGTTCTTTTTTAAAAACAAAAGGAAATTAAAAATACAACCAAAAATGCCATTACACATTTTTTATATCTTCTAACGTTTGCAAGTTCTTTAAGTGCAAAGTGTTTTTTTTAATATTCATAGAAAGGGTATACTGAAAAATAAAACTATTTACAATTGGTTTAACAATTTTTTACATTTATTACATGCATTTCTAGTACATACATTTTTTTTTTTTCAGTTTCAAACATAAAATACATGTTTGCAGTCCTCAGCGATACATAGCCTACACATAGTGGTATTCAGTTCATGTGCTTCTTTTTACGGCTGCAACTAAATGTCGTGCAGCGAGACCTACAATTGCACGGTGGTACTATGTAATCAGGTACTGCATTTTTGTAACATATGTCTGTAGAAGTTCATTGCTACTTTTTCCATAATCAAAATCGAATCTAATATATTATGACAGAAGAAGCAGGTTTATATGGTGAAAATACGTTACAATCCATATTAAACGGTAATCACTACAATAGAGGCGTTAGAGCACACAAGATCCTCTATGAAGCTCTTACTTATTTGCAACTTGAGCAATATGTTAAGTGTGCTGAACCTCGAGTTTTGGAGGAATTGTTTATATCTTCAAAACTCCAAACCTTACGGGAAGCTATTGCCGACCACAATGTGGCTGATTTCAGTACGACATACGTTCTTTTAGAATGTGATCTGGAAAATGTAAATTTCTTTAAAAGTTTCAATGATTTCATGGCACACAGAAGCGCTAATAACGATACAATGCAGTACTATATGAAGTATTGTGAAATGGTTGAAATACTGTTGGACTCTTTGAAAGCTGAGATTGGAATTTTGATCTCCATATTGCATCTGTAAGAAAAATGCTACCATACTTTTTTCTATGAACCATCACAACTATGCTCGTGGTATCACGATGTACTTTACAAGACATGCTTCAACTTCCGGATGGCGTGAAAACTGATCTTGAAAGGGGTAAGTTGTCAGTCAAGAAGAGATCAGGAACTTTCAACTCTGTAGCTTGTGATCTCGCTCTTGAGCAGTCACAGATAAGATCATCAGCGGTCACTGAGGGATTGATTGGGATCACACACAAAAAAATGCAATGGGGAAATGGATACTTCTGTATCCAACAAAGAGTGCTGTTCACAATGTACTCCTGGAATTTTGTGACATGAACAATGATCCTACAGGGGCAGCCGAGGATTCTATTACGAATAATGAATGGAGTCCCTCTAGAATAAAGAGAGATGAGGCTGATTTAAAGAGTTTGGTTAGGAGCCTGTCAAAAAAAAAACATATTTACAGAAAAATACGAAGTACTGAGTTTACATAATGTACATAATGGTAAATTGGTAGGCGAAAGTGTACCGTCTTGTATTTTGAATCTTGAAGAACATGGAGAAAATCTTCATGAAGAATTCTTTGATTTATGCTGTAGGAAAACGGAAAAAAGTGTCTTCGACCATATGAAAAGGGCAAGTTTTCGGAATTTAAACTACGCTCCTAAGCAGAAAGACACAAACTGCCAAAAATGCATAAACAAGGAACTTCAGAAATCAAAAGAATCTCTTGACGTCCATAAGATTGTAATGTTATCGATTCAACGTGAATATCACCTGAAGTCTATTGCTGGTCATGAACTAGCAGAATATCCTCGTCCCTTGACTGATGTGCATGGGTTCGTGAAAAAAAACTGATAAGCACGTTCTTAAGAATGTTATTGAAAATGAAGTTAGTTGCGCTTGTGATGTAGACTATGGTCTTCCGTCAGGTTATTGTATGATTTATATATTTGACTGGATGGCTCTTGTGTTCATCATTCAACTACATAAATACGCAACGTTTGGGGACTTCGCAGGAGCTTTCTACAAGTACATAGGCTAACTTATTTCTATTCCAGACCTAACGTACAAAGAATTTACATAGTTTTCGATATATATGATGAAGAATATGGAAGCGAAAAGGCGTGCAAAAGGTCCCAGTCCGTAGAACTGAAAATCTTGGGACCATCCACTCACATACCTAAAAGAAGAATTTTATATGTTGCTCTTCAAATAAACAAGAACTTGTAAGATTCCTATGCAAAAGTGCACTTCACTATGTTAAACTGAATGAAAATCAAGAGTTCGTGATATCTGGAAAATTTGATGACGAAACTAAATGTTTCACAATCCAGGGAGCCGTGACTTCAGAGGTTTTGGATCTAAGATCAAATCTTAGTTTAGCAGACACCAGAATATATGTGCGTGCTTTTCATGCTGTACAACCTGAATCAGAACTAATGATTCATAGTTCAGATAAGCCTACTGACATTTTTGTTTTGGCAATTCATTTCTGGCCAAAATTTAAAAATTATAACTGCTCGGGTCTATGGATGAAAGTGACATTTAAAAATCAAGTACAATAGGTTGCCACGTAGAATCTGACTCTTTGGAAGAAAAATTACTAATGTTCTTCCAGCACTACATGCTTTTACTGGTTGCGACACAACTAGCTAAATATCTTCAAAGAAAAAGGCCTACAATGACATTAAACTCCTTACGCACAAGACGTCCTTAAGCCACTGGGGAAATGGACTACCTCTCACTCACTCACAGTCAACAGCTCTGGAACAACCATATTTAAAACTAATAAACAAACCAGGACTAACAGCAAACGAAGTACGTTAAGCTGCGTTTACACTATGTAACTTGTTTAATATAACTTGAGTTATATAACATGTTTTCCAAAATTGTTACAAATACATGCAAATTATTACATATAACACTGTGTTATACAACTGATTTTTGTGTTATATAACCAGTTTTCTGCATTTACACTCCGTTAGCTGCGTTTACACTATGTAACTTGTTTATAAAACTTGGGTTATATAACATGTTTTCCAAAATTCTTACAAATACATGTAACTTGTTACAGATAACATTGTGTTACATAACTGATTTTTGTGTTATATAACAAGTTATACCTTTCCCGCAGGGGATGGGAAATGTGTAACTTGTTACATGTAACCTGCTACATGTGCATTTTGCTGCGTATATATACAGCAGTAACAACAAACAGATGCAACAGACAATGGAATGATAGTGCACAGCTTTTAACCTAACCAACCAATTGTTATACATGATATATAAATTTAATACAATTTTAATTATTTTAACAATTTCTAAGTGGTTAAGTCAACATTTTCTAGATTTAGTGTGAAATTGAGTACAGTTTGATCGACAATAGCTTTTACTACTATATATTTTGTGATAATATTTGGACATATCCATTTATACGGTATATCAGCGCCATTGTCCACCGCTGTGGCAAAGGGGATGCGTTCGCTCCTCTCACGCAGCAGGCCCGGGTTCGATTCCTGGTCTTGTACAAGCGGTTGGGTAAACAGAAAGATAGGTTGGACCTACCGGGTGTCTATTCCGTAAAATGTGTAAATTGTGAGAAAATTTATGTGGGAGAAACGGGAAGGAGCGTGAAGATAAGGTTAAAAGAACATGAGAGGGACATTAAATATGGGAGAGCATCTACGGGACTGGCCAACATATGATTGAAACAAAACATAAAATTGGGGATGTGGAACTGTTGCGGGTGGAGAGGGATGAAACTGTGAGGAAAGTGTTTGAAGCATGGAACATCATTGGTAATAAGAATTTGTGTATGAATAGATATGAAGGGGATATTGGAGAGGACTGGTTGGCTTTAATCAGATCTGTAAAAGAGAAATGGAGTTTTAAATTTCCACCGCCCCCTACATGTGAGGTCGAACAGCGTGAATATGGTGTGCCCTGGGATTGGATTTGCAAACATAGTAGGAACACGAGCTTCATGGGTAGCAACGCACCCCAGTGGAGGGGCGATGAGGCGACTTCGTTTCCAAGTCCTGCCCAGTCATCTGATGAAGACCCGAAGGAGAGGGTCGAAACGTCATTTTAAGGTACTGCATCCACTGGTAATCATTCTTTTATCTTTCGTTTTTAACTTTTATTCTTATATGGAACATTTATGAAAATTGTTAATATTACATATGAGAGTTTTGTAGAGGGGAATATATGTGAGATTAGGATATATTATTATTATACTATTGTACATCTGAAAAGCATAGTAAAGGTTGCATAGATTGAACTTTTGGATAAATCTAATTATTTGTGGTTAGGTGAACAGTTTCTTTATACAAACAAACTGACAGACAAGTTATGTCATATGCAGTACTGTGAGGCACACTAATGAGTGATTTTGTTACCGGGCTTGCACTGTTATTGTACAGTAACATTCAAGATAGATAATATATCCATGGCCATTCATGTACCACAGATTCTTGTCTCTGTTGGACATTAAATGATAATATTATAGGAGAAAAATTCCTCTGACACTGGGACTTGAACCCAGGACCTTTGGCGATCCTTGCCAATGCTCTTACCAACTGAGTTACGCCAGAGTTCAATTCACAGCGCCATCTGGCGGGAACCTAATCTCGAGGAAATATTTCCAGGGAATGTTCCCGGAAATGTTCCCACAAAGGGAATTTATGATTTACGAATAAGGTAACTCAGATACCTATTTGTTACTTAAATTTAATCATGATTAGGTTAAATAAAACTAAAAACTGGACCATAAGTTCAAAGATTAATATATAATTAATGAAAGAACACAAAAAACATTAATTATTTACGTATAAAATATTGTAATACTGGGTTTTCACATAGTTAACAATGAAAATAGGTTAATTAAAATTTGCCCTGGTTCTTGAAGGTCAATACAGAAGATTAACAAAAGAGTTCATTGAAGAGATTGACTATTAATTAGACAAAAATTACAGTAATAATCATAAACTGCACGAACCCAAACAACTTTTAGGAATAGTCCTACTTGCTTTCTTTAAATGTGTGACCTTGACTTCATCTTAGAAGTTGGCCCTGATCACATCCATTGAAATCCATTAGATTTTCTTCATCATCCTCTTCTTTTTCTTCTTGATCAGAAAAGATGCCAATATCATCACTGTCATCATGGCCTTCATCATCATCATCTAGGTTTTCTTCTTGGTTTTTCCCTTCATCTGGATCGTCTGGATTACCAGCACTTTGGGTTTGAACTTCAGTGGATTCACTCTTCTTTTTCTTCTTCTGAGGTTGAGCATTCATCAGTTTCCCGTTGTATGAAAGATAAGTGAGTTTAGCTGCTCACTCAGATGATAGGCGGTTCCTCTTTTTAGATTGCATCCATGAAAACTTACTGAATGTACGTTTGGTTACGGCAGAAGTGACTGCAGCTCCTAAGATTAGGATGGCCACATCTGCCTAGTCGCAGGTTCCTCTTAGCCCTCATAAATCATGAAAGAACTAAATTTTCCCCTAAACTACAGTAGGATTAGCTTAGACCGTGGGACTGATGTATGATTAATTATTAGGCTCTAAACGATTTATATTGAAATTTGTGTTTGTGTAATATTGAAGGTGTTGGTTTCTGGCATTTTATTTGAAATACCTACACCATCTATTAACAATTATGTTAAATTACTTATCTTTAATCATATATAAATACGTGTGAGGTATCACTTTATAACATATAAGTTTATTAATAAAACCTAAGAGATTATCACGAATAATTATAATTTTTTAAAAGAAGATGACTTAGGGTACATTGTTCTGACAATAAGTGAAAAATTATATCATAGGAAAAGGTAATACTTCCCTAGACGGTTCATTGATAAACATGTGGAATTTTACTGAATTGGTTTCATTTTAAGGTACCTGGACCGTTAATAATCAGTAAAACATTCAAAACTAACGATTTTTATAAATGCTCACTTTTGGGAATATTTCCTGCCCAAGGAAATTTAATAAATTCCTTCCCACTGGGAATATTACTGTGCAGTACAAATGTCTCTTTGTCTCTCTAAACTTTAGTGATATAAAAAAGTTATATAACCTGATTTTTAAACATGTAACTTGTTACATGTTACGTATAATTTGTTACAAGTTACATATAACTTGTTACATGTAACAAGTTTATTAAACAAGTTACATAGTGTAAACGCGGCTTAAATATATCTCGAACTGTGGGACTTGGTTTGCAACTAGACAGAATTCCATGCACTTCAGATGTTTTACATCAACATGCTTTACGCGCATCACCCAAACATACATATGGAAGAACGCTATCAACCCCTTGCACGAGCCATTAGACTTGAGGGAATTTGATTATGAAAAAAATAGTAATGAACTTCTACCAAAGTATGTTACAAAAAAGGCAGTGCATGATTACATAGTACCACCGTGCAATTGTAGGTCTCGCTGCACGACATTTAGTTGCAGCCGTAAAAAGAAGCAAATGAACTGAATACCACTATGTGTATGTATTCTGAGGACTGCAAACAGTTTATGTTTTAAACTTAATAAAATATATATGTATGTACTAGGAATGCATGTAATAAATGTAAAAAGTTGTTAAACCAATTGTATATAGTTTTATTTTTCAGTATACCCTTTCTATGAATATAAAAAAAACACTTTGCACTTAAATAACTTGCAAACGGTAGATGATATCAAAAAATGTGTAATGATATTTTTGGTTGTATTTTTAATTTCCTTTTATTTAAAAAAAAAGAACAGAAATATTGGACCAGGATCACGGAGATAATGGCGTAAACATAAAGTGGCTCATCCGCCATCTTTAATGGCGGCTCAAGATAACCTCGACCACAATATTTGGTGGCAACCTGCATTTCTACATACTGTAAGATGTCATAATTAAGAATCAAGAAAGAAACTGCGTCCGGAAAGTTTTGCATACTCGTGCGCCAGTTCGGCCTGGTCTATTTCTAGATAGACAATGATTTGGGATGAAGTCTTCTTAAAATGGCACAAACAGTTATATATAGCACTTTATACGGAAACTGTTTACTTTTTTCCAACTGTAATGTGTTTTAAGTATTGTCTGTCGGTTTTAGAACAAATATTTATACGTGTGTATCCTTCTGTTAAAATTATATTTTGTCATTACAAAATTCACAGGACTACTTAATGAAGAAGAGACATTCTGCTGTATGCAATACATGTAAAAGGCCTAACCGTTATACACACTACTCAATATAGCCTAACCGTCAATTAAAACAGTTCCTTGAAATATAGATAACGTCCTTGGTGATCCATTTAATTGGAACAAACTGACATAATTCCTCAAGTCAGCTGGACTACTCAGTAAAATTCTGACAAGTCACCAAAAACTATTTAACTGTGTACTGAATTCTTACAAATTTTCGCACAGTATTGCGATATGACTTATAAAAGTTTAAAATAAATGAAACCATCTAAAAACCTTTTGTGAGTATTCTACGACAAAAAAGGAACGATGATATAGTTTTAGGCCTAATCTTATATCCAGAATATGCCTATCTTAATACGGAAATGAGACCAGTTCATCAGACTTATTCCGTTTATAAGTTTAGGTAGTTGTGTGAAGATATTTACCACGTTTACATGCGGGATTGAAATCTATCTGAATCCGACCCCAACTCGATACGTTCCCTTTTTGCATGGAAAGTTCTAAGAGAGTATTCAGATTTGTAGTATTATTGGCTATCTTGGTTACGTAGGCTATTCGTGTGGCTACACAATTGCAGTGTTTATTCCATGATTAACAATATTAAAAAGTGTGTGTTCTATTAATAATTTATAGTCACCTTAAACAAATTATGGCATAAAAGAGTAGCAAAACAATATTACTATTACAGTGTGAGTAGTATATTGCGATACTAGATCCGTAAGCGGTGCATACGGATCGAGGAAAGAGTTCCGAGATCCGGAATGCGCTTACGGAACGAGTATTGCATGCTATTTTTTGCACGATGATTATTTATATCAATTTAATTATATTAATTGAGATATTAGCGGAAAATATTATGTATATACAATATTGAAGATACATGTTATATTTTAGAAAGTGATTTGCATGTGTTGGTTGTTATGGGGACGGAATATTTGTCCTGTTAAAGCCGCCACAAACTGGAGGGCCTTGGTTCCAACCTTCGACAAAGGCTTGTATTGTGATGATTTTACCTACGGGACTAGTGCTTTTTGTAATTTGTTCAGCATTGAGATTTCTTTTCTTTTCATATCAACCAGATTGCGTGTGGGAATGTCAAATTACGATTCCACGGCAACAATATTCGTAAGTACCATTAATTAGTTACGTCGTGCAAAAAATATTTTTGATTAAATTGATGATCAACTGATGGAACAAATGACAAAGGCCGTGTAAGTGTCTGCGCGCGCACTAGGATTGAGTTCGCTAGCATTTACGTGGAATTGAACACGACTTGATCCGATCCGTTCCTTCGGATCGAAAGTTCATTCCAGACTGAGTCCGCGTTTACATGACGATTTCAATACGAGGATAGGACTCAAATCGATCTGAACCCTGCATGTAAATGTGGCAATTGAATCATCCATAACTTACATCAGTTGTATCTATTTTAGTAAGTGGAAGGGTGAGTTCCCTTTGCCCTATCTAAATTTTCTTAAAATACTCTACCTAAGAATTCTAACACGCTGTCGCACATTTAAGGTTAACCTACTTACCACTGCGTACTTACATGATAGGCACGACTCTTGCTCCAGATCCCTCCATGAATTTGACATAAGACGCAGCTATGTAACTTTCCCTGTTGGGGCCACGGTTGTTGTCGTTGCTCCATGGACGCATCTCCTGGGCTAGAATTCCTACCATTAAAAAATACTTCTATTGATATCTTTATAATAAGAGGAAGCATAGCCTGTTTGTGCATGTGATTTTGTGTGTGTGTGTGTGATATGCCCAGAAAAATCTACGGCGAGCCGAGATCTGAAATGGTTAACATAGATGGACTCAAAGGTGCACCTCGAAGCCGGAATTTTAATTTTCAATTTCATTCACGAGTTATGTGAAAAAGAAAGAAAGAAAAACTGACAGAAAACGTGATTTTTAGGCCTATCGTATCATTACTTATAGCTAATGCAGGAAAGAGCACTAGGCCTATCTCCTTAGCCATACAGTTCTCCTCCCTGGAACTTCATTAAATGTACTTACTTCTGTTCAAGGAATTGATTAAAAGGTAAAATTAGTCGTTTTTAGAATTCTATCTTGTATTTTTACCCATTTCAATAAATTCATTTTTACTATGCATAAAACACGCCAGCCATATTATGGTTCTGAGTTAAGCAGAATGTCCAATTGCGAAGCAGGATGACCAACTGTCTTTCTTGCATTAAGGTAAGTAGTGGCAGGTAGATTCTATTTTAGTAGCAGTTAGGTTACTTTGGTTAGGTTTGAACAGTGATATTAGTTTAGTAGGACATACCGAATTCATGGGTTTTGAAAATGTGCTATATTATATCTCCGGCGAGGTTTGTTGTGTTGGTCAACCTGTTTACCCAGGTAAGATAGCAGTCATTTATATGTTGTTATCATGAATTACGTATTTTAAGGTAAGAGAATTACAGGATGTATTATATGTGAACCTAATTATAATCCTTGCACCTAGGGACACATTTTTAACGTTCCGTTTAGTAAACGTTAAAACTGTATGGCTAAGGAGGTAGGGCTGGTCCCGCTAATGCATTTTCCTTTTGCCAAAGTGACACGGGATACCTGTACAGTCTTCTTTTAAGAATACAAATTGAATTAACTTGATGACAAGATACAATTTTGATCAAGTATGTAGACTAGGTTAGTTAAGTAGTGCATATAAGTGATTATGCAGAATAATTGAAGACCCTTTCAGTGTCAATTAATTGCAGATGACCTTGCTCGGAAAGGGGAAAGAAGAGCATCGCTGATTTTTTTAACATAACGCACCAAATTTTAAATCTCTTCGATTTTGTTAGCCCATTCTGCTTGATTCATTTGTTTCTAGTCTTACATTACGCAGAAATCTTATATTATTTTACATAGGTAGACGGAAGAAGGAATCGGGTAAGTTGGCCTAAATGGGAATGCATTGAATGATTTGGACGAAACTCACTATGCATGTATTTTTGGGCTAGGGAACTCTAATCTGACATTTTCCTCCCTGGGCAGCGCACTTTAATCGTGAAATGCACCTCGAAGCTGGATTTTTAGCTTCATAATTATGTTTATATCCTTTTAGTTGTTTATGAATTATCATTTGATTATAAGAGTCATATTCGTAGTTCGTTTTAATCGTTTTCATTTTCCCCCAAACGTGGGCATTTTTTTTTTTTTTTTTTGTGTGCCCACCCTTACCCCCGGAGTGCCAAGCAATTAAGCCTAAACCTCCGGTCAGACCAAATTTTGGTAACCATATGTGATGTGTGTATACCTATTGTGCCCTTTATGTACATCCGTAGGGGATGTTGATGGTGTGACGTGTTTGGGCTGAGTACTTGTGTCTTTGTACTTTGGCGCAGGATAGACCTAAGTGCGGATAGGTCTTATGTGCAATATTTGCGAGTGTGTTTCTTTTTAGTGACATGTAGTTATGTATTCTAGAGATTTGTAGTGCGTGTATCTGTTTGAGGGGATTATTGACCAGTCCGGCATTCGCCTAAGAACGAGGGAAACCCCTCAAAAACCTCGTTCGGACTGGAGCAGTGGCCAAATGACCGTCTACTTTGGTGTGTTAATTTACTATAGACTTTTCGAGAAGTGCTGTTTTTGCAAAGGTTTTAAGGGCTGGGAAGGTGTTTTTACGCGTCCAGAACGTGAGGTCCGGTGCCCAGGCTTCCTCTCCTGCCCTAGCGGCTTCGTGGAGGAGTAGTCGAGCTTCTCGATATCGAGGACAAGTATACAGCATATGATACATAGTGTCTGGTTCGCTGTCCTCACAAGCGCATAGATCGTCGTCTGGGCAGTAAGTACCAACCAGAACTGAATTATTCAAGGTAAACTCTGTATGTGGAGATGAGCTACATCAACTTTTTTCCTCACGACCCATCGCTGATTTGAATATTCTCATATTATAAGGTAACTAGTAAACAATAGACTATCTGTGGCTTCGTTCTAAAAGGGTCAATGTTAATTTCTTGCAAGAATGAGATTTATGCATTAATGAGCTCGCCTACTCTTTATCTTTCGTATACTAAAAGTGCCAATGTCTGTTGCTATTAATAGACGTAATACAGAATCCTTAGAGGCCAATGTGGGAAGTTCTCAGCAAAAAAATGTTACTTCCATAAAAGCTTTAAAGTCAGTTATCTGAAAAGCAAGTTTTATGACATTGGCCCTTTTAGAATTAAGCCACAGAATGTCGTCTAATGTTATGGCTTTATGTTGGCCACACTGTGTATTTCACTCATGATAATATTATGTCACACACCTGATCAGTAATTTCCAATTATATGTTTCTTGTCGGTCCTCGAAACTAAATATGGCGGAATTATCACCACTTTTCGTTAGTTTGTCCTATGAAAGAAAGGGTATTATTTAGGCCGGGCAAATTGGACCACCAATTGTATGAAAACAACATCTTCTGTCCCGAAAATGAAACATGTGTCTTGAACTGCTTTATAAAGAAAATTCCTTTCCCAAGTATGGTTCACCCCACAAAGGATTTCACCAGTGTTAAAAAGAGCTAGTTCATATTAGTCGGACAGATGGCAGCATGGTAGTCTAAATCCAGTTGTAAATACGAAGGTACTAGTGATATACATGTAGTTCCAAGTCTGGTTTGGAGTCAGTGACAAGGAAATGTTCAAATTTAAATATCGCAAGGAACTAAAGATGGACCTGATGTGTGGAATCTTTTATCAAGTGAAGTGCATCTAATGAAATCGCTTAAATTATCTGGAACACAATTATAACAGGTAGACTAAGTGTTTATAACCTAAAAAGAAAAGCCGTTTGATAACTTAACTGAAAGGCCAACTAAATCACTTCATGGCGGACTTTAAAATGGTGCGAACAGAAATTAAGGTTCATTAAAGAGTAAAGATTTTATTACTGTTCTGTATAATGTTGTGCAACATTGTCGATTATGAATATAAACAATATTAACTTAGGCCTACATAAGTATTCAATATACGAAAGCACATTATGACATAACATACCCACGACAAAACACGCACATTCCACACCATACATCATTTAAACAAATTTAATCCAGTATGACATGAGCTAGTCATCTAAGACTTTTTTTATCTTATAGGCCTATCATATGAACAGTTGCACTGAAATTTAGAGTTCAAATATTCATTAACATTATAAAATGACTTATCAATCAGAAAATTTCCAAGTAGTGATTTAAATTTCCTACTATTTTCTTTGTCAAGTTCTTGCAAAAAATGAGATCTATGCTTTATTGAGCTCGGCTAGTCTTTACCTTTCATATAATAAAAATGCCAATGTAGACAAAATACAGAAGCCTTAGAGGCCAATGTCGGAAGTTCTCAGCAAAAAATGTTACTTCTATAAAGGCTTCAAAGTCAGTTATCTCAAAATAAAGTTTTATGACATTGGCCCTTTTAGAACCAAGCCACATATAACTCTGTAGTAATTGGGACATGTGTTCTTAAATATCTAAGGATGAAGATGTTTCTACTAATGTTTACAACTAGTTTATCTATGTGTGGTGTATAGAATACAATAGAATTTTATTTAGTCCGTCATGTTATAGGACACGTCAAAATATTTGCAATTAATTTACAGTAATAGATATTTACATATTAAATCAATACATGTAAGCTTTTTATCTAAAATGATCCCAAGTAACCGAGCTTCATTTAACTTCTTTACAATTTCAGTGTCAATTTTTAGTTAATACATGTGGTTTATGCTTTTGAATCCAAATGTAATTATTTCACACTTCGTGGGATTCACGTTTAGGTTTGAATTTTGAAAATACTGAACAATATTATTTACGGCTTCATTTAACCTAGCTTTCAGTGTAATAATATTTGAATCACTTGCTGTTACCTGACATACCTGACATTACCTGGCATTACCTGACATTACCTGGCATTACCTGAAAATATTTTATAGTTACGAGGGTTGGTCAATAAGTAAGGTCTCCAACACTCTAGCCCAAGCTCATAACGTCGGACGAGAGATTTGGCACCACTGCCATGTCCCGCTATCTCCCCTCTTTCAAACGAGCCATTGCTGCAGCCGCTGAACCTTTTAGTGTCTTAGATAGAGCTGTTTGAAATGGATCTCCCGATTTCCGTCTCCGGCAAGTAATAAGTAAGGTCTCCAGCACTCGAGCCCAAGCTCACAAAGTCGGACGAGAGAGTTTGTGCCACTGCCATGTCCCGTTATCTCCCCTCTTTCAAATGAGCCATTTCTGCAGCCGCTGAACCTTTTATTGTCCGAGATAGATCTGTTTGAAATGGATCTCCCGATTTCCGTCCCCGCAAAGTGCGGCCTCCGCGAACTCACCTCGCACAAACCTTATGGAACATCAATTTGTCACTCAAAATGGTCTTTATGGAACCTTTAGTAATGTCAGGAAGCAATAAACAAAGTTCACTGGTAGTGACGCGTCGATCTTGTCGCACCAATTCATCGACTTTTGCCACCATCTCATCTGTGACGGCTGTTGTTGGTCTCCCACTTCGTTCTTCATCATGAATATTTGTCCGGCCCTGTTTAAACTCACGAACCCATTTACGCACATTTTTATGTCCATACATTCCTCTCCATAAACTTCGCAAAGCTGTCTGTGAATTTCAATCGGCAGAACTTTTTTTGCAGTAAGAAACCGTATGACTTCGCGTAGGCGCACTTGGCGGGGATGGAAATCGGGAGATCCATTTCAAACAGCTCTACCTCGGACACTAAAAGGTTCAGCGGCTGCAGCAATCGCTCGTTTGAAAGCTGAGGAGAGATAGCGGGACATGGCAGTGGTGCCAAATCTCTCGTCCGACGTTGTGATCTTGGGCTAGAGTGTTGGAGACCTTACTTATTGACCAACCCTCGTACATAAAGAGATAGGTTCATTATCAGTAACCACCAATAAATGTAATAGTCTTTAGACTACTTTAATAAAAACAAATTCAGCTGAAAGTATTCTGAGAGCTTTGATGTCATGTGGAGCATATATAACTTAACCTAATGCTGTTCCGTAAATTATTTACGTTCTATAGTTACTTTATTAATTTATATAAAGTACCACTTGTTTTTGTTTTCTTCCGGACAAAAACAGCAACAATTACGAAGGTTTTAATTATTTAAACAATTTCTCACTTTCGAATAAGCTTAGAGTTTGAATTATCTAGCAACAAAAAGTATTTTTTGCCAGACAAAAAAGTACATAGTTTTCATCTCTGTCAGAGTTGGTGGCGTAAGATACTGTGCCTTCTACTTAATAAAGAGTAGGCCTAGGCCTAGGCTACATTCATAGAATTCCTAAATTGGATAATATTTGAAATTGCTTTCTGGTTTACAATTTTTGAACCCCTCAGTTAACTTCAACTCTTTAACTCTCGACATAATTTCTTTATAATCTGAGCTCTCCAATTCTCGATTCTGATTCGTACAATGGACATAGGTCCGAATGCCAACAGTATGAGATAATATAATATAATATGAAGCAACGACAGTGCGAACTAGAAATGGCCGCGAATAATTCCACTTAAACTTAATAGTCTTTCTTATTCTGCTCATCCTAATATCTTCAATTTTATAAACATTTTAAAATAAAGTCAAAGTGAATCTTTGTTCCCACGAACGTAGTGGGCCTAATTAGACTGTCTTTTACAAAAGCAAGGTAGGAGAAATAAATGTCCCTCCTTGAAAATGGCTGAATTTAAACAACGATGAATTTATAGATCGGATTTTACAACTTTTTGTATCAAGTATTTCAGTAGTTCTAAAGATTTTAGAAGTTGACTGGTGGTTTTAAATTCCACCATAAATGAAGGTAAAAATGATAAAAATTATACACGTTTAAACTACATGCAATGTTGAAAAGTACAAGTAAATTCGTTATGTTACAGACGGTCCTAAGCTGGAAAAATGGGAAAGGAATTATTGCTGTTGGGATTGGCGATGAAGACAGACACACTGGGACAGAAACCTAACCTACTTAAAAATGTATTGGATGGCAATGAGTTGGAAAATGAACTACAGGACGGAATCGACTGCCCCTGATTAGACAGTTGTCTGTCGACTGGAAGAGACGTGCCCACTTGAAGCTCTGAGGTAAGTGCATATTTCTTTATTATATCACATTCAATTTAAATAGAAAGGGTTGATTTATTGTTAAAGTAAGGTTTCTTAAGCTTCCTTTGAAATTTCAGTAATAGCTGAATTCACATTCCACCAGACAGATGAATATAAATGACGTACCTCGTGTCAGGCTTACAAAGACTCAAGAATTCTATTCACATGTTGATATAAAAAATGTAATAGACTATTTCCTGAGGCACATGTTGTGAACTGATTTCTAACATTTAAATCTCAACTTTATAATTCGCTAATAGACATTCCTTTTTATAATCTAGATTAATTTTTTAATCTACCCAACATTGATATATATTTCTGAAACATACCTGTTTGTTTAGTCTGTAAGGTTATTGTGTTAATGTATTTTTTACTTCTGACGTCAACTATAAAAGAATTCAAACTTGTAAATTGTTTAAAATAAACTTTGATTGATTGATTGTATTTTATTGAACTGTTGTAGGCTATACCACAGACATTTTGAATAAATAGTAATAACTTCTGACGTCTTAGGCAGATTCCTACAAGATATAGAATTAATTTATTGTACACATCAGTTTATATTTATATTTATTTGTACTTAAAAAGAAATAAGTATCAAATTTTAAAAGTCCAGTCATTCTTTGTACTGATATGTTATTACATTATAAATACATTTGATTCTCCATCTTTGAATTGACGGTTGCTGTAACATCTTATTCCGCAATTCCATCTTCTGAAACCCCATAATCTATTTTTTTAATGCAATTATGTAAATATTAAAATAACAGTCTGGAAACTTTAAGATAACCATATTGGTTGTAGTATTTATTATAGTAAAATACCAGTGACTAGCTTACAACTCTCATCTATTTGGGGTAGACTTTGGTAACCAGTGATTATTTCTTCTTATTATATTGGCTATTGAGTTTTAGAGTTGGATTATTCCCACAAAGTCTCTGGCCTTGAAGACAAACCCAGCCAGCGAGCTTCTCGTTACGTCTCGTTACCAAGATGCGCGAATTCGGTGCGCGTAAGATCAGTAAGCTACCGCTGGGCAGAGAGTGAACATCATGCAGCGTGTCGCCAGTCGTAGAAAATACTATAATAGTTGAGTGGAAGGATAATGCCGCTGCGAGAGAGACAGACAACACGTGGAGTGGGATAGGAGAGCTGAGCCAATCAGGGTGCAGCTACCTCCCCTAGCCCGGAACTCTACGAGCGGTGAGACTCGCTCCTAAGGTATATACGTAAAAACCCAGAGACGTTGTGGAGGTAATCCTACTCTAATTTTGTTTCGCTGAAAGTGCGCGGACACTAAGGAAGATTTTATTTTCTTTTAGTCCATCGAAGCATATCACATGTTATGGGACACGACAATATAATTACAAATAAGGACATAAATCTACAGTTATAACATTTTTTGGCACTCCGCCAACCCCGGAACCTTCGACCATAGGCCATACTCCGGTCCCAACAACTTTTCGGCGAATTGCTTCATTCCCCGTTCTTGTATGTCCTAAATCAATGGGGAAATGCGTGTTGAGTTAGCTGTTTGCTTCTGCACTAATATAACCATGTATTTTCTTTATGTTCAGTCATCTGGCTAACGGGGGCCGTGCTTCCGATCCCCTTGAAAACCCAGCTCGGATCGGCTACTACGAGGGTTCACCCGTAGCGGCCCGGGCACTTTGGGCAATTGCCCATACTAAGGTAGAGATAGAGTAATACCTGCCTTGCAAATTACGCAAGTACGAAATTACTTAAAGAACAGGAACGGATCATTTTACATTTAGTCCAGTCAAATTAGATTTTTTGCTGCATTAAATCATGTGGTTCTAAATGTTTCACGAATGTGTAGTGGGAGGCCCCTTGAACAACGCCTAATATTTTCCCGCCAATTTCAGGTGCCGCGGGGGGTGGGGGGGGGAGGCTCAAAGGTCCCTTTTTTCAGTTTTCGGCGAAAATCTCGAAAACAGTGCATCATACAGAAAATATTATTCTTTTCAAAATTAAAGCTTATTAAATTCCCTACAAAAATATACATTAATATTTATCTCTATTTGTTACCGACTCCGAGAATGAGCCGGTGAAAGTGGAAAATTTGCAGAAAATGTTGTGGCGCCTCACGTTTTTCGTCAAACTTGCCCTTCCAATTCTTTTCTTTTCCATTTTACAGGAAAGGTGTGAGAAAGGAATTTGTAGAGATTTAAATTTCCTTCAAGAATATATGTACATTTGCTAATTTATCTTCACATAGTTAAAAGTTACAGCGTTTTTACTTTTCGGAGTCTATTTCGAGATTCCGCTAGTAAACTGCTCATCGTTTTATTTCCTTTTTCAAGGGCTTTAACTCTCTGTATCACTTTATTTGTTTATGTAAACATCAATGGTGTTTATTACTCATATAACTAATATTATATGTAATATATATATACATATGAATGTATGTGTGAAATTACCCATGTAACATATATATATATATAGCCTATATATGTGTGTGTGTATGTGTGTGAATGTATGTAGGCCTATATATCTATGAAATGTGAACTTTTATGTACGTTACTTATTGTTTAGCTAATCGACGTAGTTTACGTAGTTAGTTTACGACGGTTTTAACTAAGCTTCCTCAGTGGTTGGATGATCGCCCGCCTTTTGCTGTACACGATTCTTTGATGTCCCTTTCAACCGGAGTAATAGGAACCAACAACATCAACTGTTATCATGCAGGGGACATCGGAACCCGTACAATGGAAACTTTTGTTGGAATGAACTTTTCAGAAATGAAGCAGTGTGAGAAGAACGCAATAGTCCCATTGGCTGCTATGAGCAACACTGTCAAACTTGACATCGAAGTGGTGCTGGTCGAGCTTTTTTTTTCCAGAGGACCATAATTACCAAGAAAACTAAGGAGGATGTAGAGGAGCTGTTGAAGTGTGAGTTAACCCCATACCCCATGATTATTTTCGACGAAGGGATCATAAGGAAAATGAAAAAGTCAGCTTAAATAGATGGCGGGTTCCACCTTCATAGAAACCTCCCCTCTATCTGCGATCAATGTGTGTCTTACATAATCAACCATTACGGCTACAACTCTGCTGTGGTTTTTGTCGGTTACGAAGACACGAATTCCACGAAAAGAGCCGAACAACATCGGAGGGCATCAAGCAAAACATCAGTGGATGTAGACTTTGATGAGAACATGGTGGCTACTGTTCAGCAGGAAAAGTTCCTTTCCAAGGAAAGGAACAAAACCAAGCTGATTAGTATGTTAGCGCAGGCCTTGGTATACAGTGCAAAAGGTATACAGTTCACCATAGGCAAAGGAGACGCTGACTGCAGCATTGTCAGGTGTGGATTAGAAAATACCTCTAATTCAAATGTGGGGGTAGTTGGCGAAGACATAGACCTGCTCGTCTTGCTCGTGGCACTCACACCACAGGCCATGAAAGTGAGGCAACACAGAAGACAGGTTGTACTCCTCCCAACAACTTCAGGCCTTGCTATTCAGCCAGTACATTCTCTTTATCCATTGCTTCAATAGGTGCGATACCACTTCTGCAATTTATGGAAAAAGTAAAGCAGCCTAGTTAAATGTTTCCAGCTGTTTCCTAACGAATCCAAAAACATCGTGAATTGTTTTACAACACCACATCCACGCCAGGAGATATTGCTGAAGCCGGGGAACAAATGTTCCTCCTGATGTATCAGACCCCACCCCACGAGCATGACCTCAATCATCACAGGTACCGGTACATTTCATTTTGTATTACATTTACTAACTTCGTTGAAGCATGCTGTTTGATAAATAAATATTCTATTCTATTCTGTTTTATTCACAAGTACATGTGCTTCCTCAAATCGTGTGCCAAGATGAAAGCTAATTTGTCTTCATTGCCACCAACGAAAGATGCTGCTCTACATCACTCGTACAGAATGTTTCTACAGGTCCAACAGTGGTTTGGAAATGAATCTCTCGAACCTGAACGTTGGGTTGGACAAGAGAAGATGGGGGATATCTGACTCCGATTAAGACCAAGGCCCCTATTGCACCTGACAGCGTGCTCAACTCCATATTTTGTCGTTGTACCACAGGCTGCGGTATGAGATGTTGGAAGAGTTGTATGGTGAGGAGAATGAGTTTGAGTATGAACAGCTTTAAATGTATGAAGGGGAGCGGGTATTAGGTTATGTAAGCCCCTTTTTTACTTTTGAATTATTAGCTATTTAATATATACATATATATATACTACACATGATTAGTTATATGGGTAATAAATACCATTACGTTTACATAAATGATAATTAACATGATACAGAGAGTTAAAGCCCTTGAAAATGAAAATAAAATGACTAGCAGTTTATTAGCGGAATCTCGAAATCGACCACAAAATTTAATATGTAGTAACTTTTGACTACGTGAAGATAAATTAGCAAAGTACATATATTCTTGAAGGAAATTTAAGTCTCTACAACTTATTTTCTCATACCTTTCCTGTAAAATGGAAAAGAAAAGAATTGGAAGGGCAAGTTTGACGAAAAACGTGTGGCGCCACAAATTTTTCTGCAAATTTTCCACTTCCACCGGGTCATACCCGGAGTCGGTAACACATAGAGTTAAATATGAATATATCGTTTTGTAGGGAATTTAATAAGCTTTAATTTTGAAAAGAATATTTTCTGTACGATGCACCGTTTTCGAGATTTGCGCCGAAAACTGAAAAAAGGGACCTACGAGCCTCCCCCCCCCACCCCCGCAGCACCTGAAATTGGCGGGAAAATATTAGGCGTTGTTCAGGGGACCTCCCACTACACATTCGTGAAACATTTAGAACTACATGATTTAAAGCAGCAAAACCAACTTTTTTTATCTAATTTGACTGGGCTAATTTGCGCAAAGCCACAGGGAAAGGCTACGGACAGCGCATGGTTATGACAAGGGTTCGGATGTTTATGACCTAACAAAATGGAAAATATGCTGCAAATATGACCGTAAATGACTAAATATGACCCAAAAATCCTGAATATGACCTCATAAAAGAAATAAATGTTCCAATTTAAAACGTTTGTGACACTAAATTATTACATGACATTAATTTAATCAGATAATCACTTTTTAACAATTTTACAGATGATTAGCAGTATTTTATAAGATAAACGATCGTGATTGTTCTATATCCGAGGAATTTCAAAACGTTATTGGCCAATATCAAACACGCGGCGTATGAATGGAATAGTCATTGTAATTTTTAATTGTATACATTATGGGTCTATTAATTTATTCTAGGAAACACTGAAGTCCATAATGGAAAAAGCACAGTAATGGACAATAATAACAAACAATTTCATGCTAATTACCCTTGACTTCTACAACCTATATTCTCAGTATAGATAAATAATTAACTAATATATTAAATGCTTTAACTTAACCACTGAATACCAGTCAGAATTTCGCGGCAACCAATGAAGTAAAGGAATAATAGGCCTACTGTAATTATACGGGTTTGGAATTTAATTTCTCCATTCAATGCCAATGTGATTATAAATAGTTTTGCCTGATACTATAGTGAAATGCATGTCTTTAAAAAAAACCTAAAACTCTGTGGCTCTGCATCACTGAAGAAGTAGGCCTACCATTCGACCGCTGCATCATCTTCCATGGGCAGATGGCAGGATTGGGGGCATGTGGTCAGCATGCCGACACCCTCGGTCGTTAATGATGGTCTCCGTGACCGGAGCCGCTACTTCCCTATCAAGTAAACTTAATTTGAATCACGAAGCTGAGTGCACCCCGTTCCATATCTCCCTACCTCAGAAAAATCCGAGGAGGCACCGAAGATCGAACCTAGGCCTGCGGATCCGTCGCTAGCTACCGGGTCCATTCTATCTCATCCTAGTAAGAGAGAATAACACAAAACAAAAATATACCGCATTCAAATCCCGTGCCCGGCCAATTTGACATGGGTTTTTTCACGATTTCCCCAGTCGTAAAGGAAAACGCCGAATTGGATATTTACATACCATGAATCATCCTCACCATTTCATCCTGTATCATATCCATTTAAATTAATATCAGTTGAAATTTACTCCATTAAATACACCGACAATAGAAACAATTGACAAGCAATAGTTCCATGGCCTACCCTACTGTACTGGCACATGTCCCGAACTCCTGATATAGCCTCGAAGCTAAAGGAGTATAAACACAGGTAAAATAAAAAAATAAAATAAAAAATTGACAATTGGAATTTGGAAACAAGCTCTTCAGTTACAAATTAAATTTATTATTGTTAATTTACCATAAAATAATTACCTATTATAGGTCGATTGTTTAAAGTTGTTTCTCCGCCTGAGATCAAACCTATGCAGCACGTAATCACAAAAAAGACCGGTGACATTTTACACGACTAACTTAGTGAGAACAACTTTGAGGACTGAACAATTTGTTGCTATTTTCAAGTATGACGGAGAACACTACAATGCGTTATGTAAAAGGTAACCTCGCTGGATTAAACCTTACTAAGAGAGTGTCGTAAATTAGTATAAATTCAAGCTCAGTGTTTGAGCATGCAGAATTACCATGCTTTATTAGTTTTTCTTATCTTATCTTTATAGCAACGTATTCGGTATTCACAGATTTCACCGTGCTACCACTTTCATTTGCTTCTATTGCTTAAGAAATTCTATTAAATACATATTTAAATGAAATTAATGACATCATTATTAGCTAATCTTTATCTAAATCATAATAAAACTGTTGATCTAAAAATGAGTATTAAACAAGAAAACATGGACAACGCCGTTAACGCACAGTATTATACTTGATCCAAAATGTGCAGGCCTACGGAGCAAAGTAAACAACAGACTTGCCTTGACTAACTCTGTCCTGTCGTTTCATTGGTTAATCGCACCAGCACATACTTCACGATAGTGCGGCAAGCTCAGTCAGATGCTTACTTCCGTTCCGCACACATCGTAAAATTATTTGTATCTTATGAAAGATGAAAACGTAAGTTCTGTTAAGTGAGTTGCTTGCTTTCTTATTTATATCATAAGCTTACACGTTTTACAACATATATCTAGCAAACAAGATTTTATTTGTTTTTATGGTTGCCTTGGCAAATTTGTTGATTCTGAAAAAAAAAGTGACGTAAGTTACTAAATATAAGACGTATTTTATAACATAATTAATTAATTTGTTGTACTTTTCATTTACATAATGTGTGATGGAGTACACATTTTAAGTAAAAGTAATAGGCATAACCTCTAATAATTTGTATTATAGAAGAAAATTGCGATCCAGGGCCTTCAGAATTTACGTCACCAATGAAGAAACGTGCGAGGAAAAGGTTTGTAAAGCGGCAAGAAGATACAAATTGTAAATATATACAAATGTTAATAGAAAACTCTGAAGTATCTGTGCAAAATGTAGGAGTGAAAGTGGCGTCATCAAATACGGTTTTCAAAGCCCTAAAGTAATATATATATCTACAGTAGGTGTCAAGTCACAGGTAAAAATTAAACCAAAATCAAAAACAAAACAACAAAAAATCACTTGACAGGATTAGGAATGGCGCTTCATACAAAAAAAAAGAAAGTTCAATTGACTTTACTGTATGCAATCGACTAAACGATTTCAAAACGAACTGTTGTGAACTGTGCTTTGTACTTCAACGCTCGATTGTTTACTTTTGCTCCGTATACATCTTGGAACAAGTATAGGTATTTATATGGAATCCGGGCTAGGTTGGCAAACACATGTGAACCATGTGGCAAGCAAAATTAGCAAGTCAATATTTATGATCGAATTATTAAAGAATTATCCAAATCTAGAATCTCTATTGAAGGTGTACTACGCATATGTTTACAGACATCTTTCACATTGTCTTATCTTATGAGGTAAATACTCTTCTGCAGAAAGATTACTAATTTTACAAAAAAAAGATGCATTAGATTAATATGTGGAGCTTCAGCAAAAACTCGTTGTAAACCAATCTTTGCCTAATTAGGTGTTCCTACTCTGCCATCAATGTACGTTCTCGAATACCATCTGCATGCTAAGATGAATCTAGCTACTTTTATCACGTGCTCCTCTGTTCATAATTCCGGGGTGCGCGGGCAAAGAGAGTTAAGTCCACTTTCTTGTTACTGAGAATTAGAGTGACTAACACACTATACCAGCCCAACATAGCTTGAGAGATGAATAAACCCATGAGGCGCATATCCATAACTACCGTACAATTTTGAATATGACTTACTGGGCTTAACACAAATGTAGAGATGTTTCAGGAGCACAGTATTATGGCCTCGGACAAAAGTCCCACAATGCACGGCGACTTAAACCTCGTTTGCCTCAAGATATAGTTCTTTGATTAAGTTCAAGCCTGTGACCATAATTAGCCTATGTCAGATAACTTTAAAGCGTAATTTTGAGTGAGGGGTCAAACATTGACTCACCTCTATAGCGAGAATACTAATAGGCCTACTGTTCAAATCTCCAATGGTTATCACCAATCTGACATAGCAATGTAATGCTGAACGATTGAAATTAAATTTAAAAAAAAAAAAAATGTAGAGAACATTTTTATCTATAACTCTACGGACATATCTCAATTTTTTAGGATGGTGGACTTAACTCTCTTTGC
This sequence comes from Ectobius pallidus, assembly GCA_964059195.1. Classification (NCBI taxonomy): domain Eukaryota; kingdom Metazoa; phylum Arthropoda; class Insecta; order Blattodea; family Ectobiidae; genus Ectobius; species Ectobius pallidus. The sequence goes on from CAXKWD010000007.1 coordinate 18,102,381, forward strand.
CCGCGCACCCCGGAATTATAATACCCAGGACCAGATCTAATATATTTATTTATTTTAAATTCTTAGAAATATAATCAAAATTCTTTTTTGTGTCAAAATAAAATTGCATTTATCAGTATATAAATATATATACATATAAATGAAATTATATATTAATTGCATTTAACAGTGCATATACACTGATAAATGCAATTTTATTTTGACACAAAAGAATTTTGGTTATATTTCTAAGAATTTTTTAAAATATTATTCCCGTGCATCCTAGGAATGTGCGTATCAGTTAGTTTAGGAAGGCAATTCGTATTGGCTAACCCCCTTTATAGTGTACGAGAGTTTTTTAATATAATTTTTTTAAATTGTTTTGTTGCCTGTCTATTATTGTAATTGACTTACGTTTGACCATTTGGTCTTTTGGAATAAAATATCTATGTAGCTATCTATTTTCATATCTATTTGAACCGTAACTCTATCCAAACACGTAAAATGCCTCAAACATAATTAAGTTATGCCCTGAACGATGAGACTATTGGAATCTTAATCTTGGTTTAAAACAATTGTAAAAATACGTCCCCTTCTTCCTGGTAATAATTTTTTTATGTTTTGTATACCGAGCGTATGAGGTTCACTTTCGAGAGGTCGCAGGTTCAAATTCCGTGGACGACCAATCTGATGAATGAATGGACAAGGTCAAGGTTGAACTTTTCTCTCCACGTTCCTTCTCCGCCATACTTTAGTTTCGTGTTGTTCGCCATTATTCTTAAAATCCGTTCAAACCAATTTCATTCATAGCCTCATGCATAGCTATGGTTCCTGGTTTAATATCTGCCCTAGCCGGAGGCGTGCCTATTGACGAACCTCTCCAGTGGCGGTTTTTCAGGAGAAGTGAGTTTGAAGTTTATTATTCTAATAAATAGGGTTCGGATGTTTATGACCAAAAAAAATTGGAAAATATGACTGCAAATATGCCCTTAAAATGACTAAATACGACCCAAATATGACCTAATAAAATAATGTATTTTCTAGAAATAAATGTTCCAGTTTAAAACGTTTAAATACACTAAATTCTTACATCACATGAATTAGTTCAGATAATCACTATTTAAAAATTTTACAGGTGATTTACAGTTTTACTTGAAATGAACTTCTATTTTTAAAGAATTTGTTCCTGTTTGCTTCCTTCATCAGCTCGTAATATTTTGTAGACTTTGCATGTCCTATAAAATATGAACAATTGCATTAATTTTAAAATGTAAGTTACTATTAATTTGACATAAACATTAAATTAATGAATAAATTTCAAATTTAACTCGACCATGACCAAAATATGACTTTATATGCAAAATAAAAACGGTCCGATTAGGATAACAAGCGAGTAATTCGTGTTTATTTCTTGTTTGCGGCTTGCGGCGAGAATGGAGGTCAGGATAAAAATATGACATGTCATAAACATCTGAACGCTATTAATAACCGTTCATTCAAATTATAAAAAAAAAACTGTTTCGCCAGAAAAGCTCATTACAAAATTGTCTAGTTGAATGCGATGTTACCGTAAAACGTACATGTGAAAACATTGCGGTAGGAGCCTTTTCCGAAGCCGTATTTGCAGCGGTGCCTGACGTGTGCTGTCTAGCTGTATTTATTCCAGTCAATGAAAGCTCAAAAGGGAAGTGTTGAGGGAAATGGAAGGAACTTAATTATGGACTTTGGGACTTTGTTTGGACTATTTAGAAGGTAAACATAGTAAAAGTTCCCACTCCTATAGTCTAACCATCCTAAGAAAGAAACCTGAAGTAAACAAAAACCAGTATGCCTGTCTCATTCTAGCACATTACTCGTATGACCTAAAAGTAGGACGGCACACTGAGTTTTGTTTATTCCAAGTGTCTTTCTTAGAATGGTTAATGGTGAGCGGGGGGCAGGGGGGCCGTAGAAGGTCCCTTTTCGGCTCTTATCTTATAGCAGGGAAATTATGTGTCGTGGCGATAAGACCACTCCATATAAAATTAAAGCTGACAAAATGATCCACAAAATTGACTCCATTCATTTTTTCTCTATCTCGCATAGTTCCTCTTAATGCAATGCCTGACTTCACACTTCTCAATATGTACCGCAGTTTCTAAATGAGATGGAAATCAATAATTTGGAATGGCCAGCACGAAATCCTGACCTCCGTCCAATCGATCATGTATGTATCGATCATGTTTGTGGTGTCCTTCCATGGGTTTTACAAAATGGCTGAAATGCATGCAGTGTTTGAAGAATGGGACCCAATTCCGCAAAATGACGTCCACACCCTAATTGCTACGTTGCCGAAGAGGATGCAAGCTGTTGTTGGTTCTAGGGGGTGGTAACACTCATTACTGAATATCCAGAGTTATTTTCAAGCTGTTCTATGTTCAATTATTGGTTAGGGGTGTGTAAAAGTGGTTTTGTAACAAGTGTAATGAAATGGCACCAAATGGGTATGAACTGTTCATTTCTGTTCATTTCCAATTTTAAAAATGTAAATTCTTTTCATTAAAATTAGCATATTGTGTAAAAGTGCAACAAATGATAACTCAAAATGTTATGATAAGATTATGCATGTAGAATATTTTTTGTTCGTTTACTAAATATTGCGTTTCTCAAAAATCCTAAGTGTTATGCTCGTTTTTTACCTGGCAGTTTGTATGACATTCTTGTTATGTCAATTGTTTAAAAAATGGAGAGAATGTCATTACCATATCTCATCCATGAAGGATACACAACCCAAATAAATTCTGATAATGCAGTCACAAAACTTTCTTTACCATAAGCATGGGAAATATACCTTTCATTCTGATGTAGAATAAAGGGCTGTATTGCAAAGAGCATGTATTCAGTAATAATTATTTCAACCTGATAGCTTTATTGTTCACTAAGCAAGACTATTAGGATTCTACAAACAGTGGGTGGCTAATAACTATCCTTCAGATAACTTTTATGGAAAAATATTTGAAATAAAAAGTTTTAGCTCTTGTATAAGCACTTCATGTACAACATTTAAACAAAATCGTTACAACCATTTTCTAGAAAATAGCAAAAATCAAAACTATCTTTGTGTAAAGTAGCATTAAAAGCAAGAGAAAGTCATCAATCTTCTTGTCACATCCTCAGAAAGTACCTAACCCAAATATAAAATTTTGTTTTCATATGATTTTTCCTTTCTGGAGCGTTCACACACACACACACAGACATGTTTCTGAAGACAGTATTTTGGGATTCAGGGGACTTCAAAAGTGTATTAATGTTAAAAACTCAACTTTGAATTTCGGGGTCGAACACAATATTTCCTTCACCTATAGTACCTATGGCATGGGCAGAGGAAATAATAAGAAAATGTTGACCCAATCTTTGTGTCGTGTCTCCAGAAGAATGTTCGCACTCATTTCCTCAAATCCACATTCCTGAACAGACGTTTTCCAGAGGTTATTATGTTCCTGAAGCCACGTTTCTAAATTTGATTTACTAATGTATTCACTTTCCCAAATATAATATGACAAATTGTCAGAAGGTATGAAAAGACGTTAATTAATTATTAATAAATTAAGAAAAAAACTTAGGCATAAAAGCATATTTATTAAAATGAGGTTATCTGATGGACTCCACTTTCTTAACACGTGCTGAAAATTCCACCAATCCTAGAAGTTGGAACACTGAGCAATCCATCTTCAAAAAGAGGAAAGCGTACCGTAATGACTTCAACAACAATTACAACAAATCAACAAACAATGCCTGATGGAGAAACAAAATGGATTTAGAAGAGGAAGGTCTTTTAGTTTGAAGTAATTGAAATTCATAGAGAATTCAATAAGAAAACATACTAGTTTTTCTAGTTTGAAAAGGCATTTTACTGAGCTGACAGGAAAATGTTAAGGCAGATACTTCAACAGAGATGATAACCACAGAAGCTTAAAAGAACAATTTATGGGGTCACCGCAACAGTGGTCTAACCCTTCCATCATGGAAAATTAGATAGTGATTCTATTTGAATGTCTAAGGAGTGAGCTACATTATTATTTTGAGCTTGAATCGATTACGACTGGTTTAGCTACTTTTTGAAGTCAATAATTTGTTCCCTGAAGCAGAACTCCTATTGCATAAAGACAACCAACCAAAATTTTGAAAACCAAGAAAAATAAATCCAAATAAACTAAAGGCTATTAACGACCTTATCAAATAAGTACCGTTCATTCAAAATTAATTTATGACACTATAGTTTCTGCAGATGTTGAAGGAATGCAGTGAGCTTTTTCTAATATATTTTATCATGAGTAGAACTGAATAATCATTGGAAGTTTGGAAGTTGTTAAAATAAAACTAATTCAAGTCCATTCCTCTTAAAAATAATAGCTCCAAAAAATCTGAACAGTTATGGCAGTTATGTTGACCAATCATCATAAAACACTCCACTTCCAACAACACTCTATTTTTCAAACTGTATGAAAAACCAAAATATTGTAAAACTTTGTGTCTTTCTTACTTTTTTAGAAAGTGATAAAGCAAATTTGATAAAGATCAGGTCTGTGATTGGTTGAGTTCAGACTCTTTCTTACATGTTATTGGTCCATTGGTTATTGAAGAAAGGCATAGGCTATTAGCTAAATAGTCAATGTTATTTTTAAATCTAGAAGTTATTATTTTTATTGCTTAATTTGAAGCAAAGATTTTGTAGAGTGCACCTAATATTTAATTTCCTTTTTCTCTAAACTTTAAACAAGTGGCTTAGACTACTGTTGCGCTGATCCCCTCAATTAAAATCGTTTATAACAGGTTTGTGAAACAAGAAGCCCCCTCAAGTTTCAGATAAAATGTACGCCAAAAAATTTAATCCAAAATAAAATGTGCTAAAACCTGATTTTCTATCAGTATAGAAGACAAGGATCTCCTAAAATCCTGCCTCTACGTAGCTATAGTGCAGTTCCTGTGCAATGCATTGTTCATAGGAAGCACGATGCTCAAAGCAATAAAACTGAACCATATTTTGAAATTCGTAAAGAAAACAAATTTCATTCATTCCAGTGGACTGAATCAACATCAGTTTCCTGCTTTGATTAGTGAATTTGAGGGCTTCCCATGCTATTAAGAAGTTCAGTGGCTTTCTTGTAAACAAGTTTTCAAATGCTTTTGACCCCTTTGAGAAGAAATTAAAGTTTTCTTAGAAGAAATGAAAAGCTAATTACAATAAATGTAAAAGTTTCGAACATCATTTGTAAAGTTTGAACACACCACTAACACCGCTTTTCACTCAACAATGTTCCAGCTGCACAATATCTGTATGTGTGTTCATACCTAAGTCTTATCCGATGCCTCCCCCCCCCCCCCCCCCCAACTGCTGTTGGCAAGCAATGTTGTCAGATTGTAATATAGAAGTGTATTTCAGGATTTTTTAATAAAGACAAACAAATATATGAAGTTGTACGAGTTGTAAGCTTACGACAAAACTGACCCACCCACAGTTCTAGGTAAATCTGATTTTTTCTCTTGGAAGGTTGCCCGATAAAAAAATGAAGTTACATGTAGGCCTAATTGTTAATTACCCTTATTGATAAAAGGTCTTAGAAATTTACCCCTCTAGGTACATACAAATGGCTACAAATGAAAGAGTTAAATGGTGGAAAGAATGATCCAGCCTTGGTTCAAGTGTTAATTAACGAACACAACTTTGCAAAGTTCCTTACCGCAATAACTAGCTTGGAGGTTATGAGCCTATCTTTGGTCAATTCCCTAGGGTTTCTAATAAGCACAGTGAAGTGTTAACATCTGTAACAAATTTTAGCTCGGAAATATGCACACTAACTTCATAAACTTCTAAACTTGGACACCTCAGTGGGCATCCAGGGAACTTTGATCAAAAAGTTCATCCACCCGCCGGCAGATGGACAGTCGGAATCAGCTGATGATGATGGGGATACCCATTCAAATGATCATTCTGGGTAAATATACCTATTAGTGAAGTTAGTGTGCATATTTCCATACTCAAATTTTCTACAGATCCCTAGGGTTTATTGAAGACATTCGAAAATCTTTAAGAATTGCATAGTAAAGATAAACTGGAAAAAGTTATCAATGGAAATCCTGATTACGGTTTCAAAAAAATAATTTGTGGTGAAAATGTTGAAAGATAAAAAATTTGGCCTCACCTTGCCTCAAATATAATCATTTACGTTTGCACCTGGCACTACTTGTTACATAGAAATATCTTTTCAGCATTCAAAGCTATATTGATAGATTAACACATGAATTTGACTAACAAAACTTGTGCCACTCACAATAAAATATAAGTTTGAATTTTGATAGTGCTTGTTTGTAGTGATTTCCCCTTCATTGTGTATATTTGGTCACTTGATAACACATTAATGCATGCATATTTTAAGATCTGATAGTGCATGGAAATCCTGTCTTTAATTTATAAGTTAACAATGCAAAGGTAGTAGTGAAAAATAGTTTTCATACATCAGAAGAAATTATATGAACCAAGAGTGTCCTGTACATTTTAACATCTGCATTGACAAGTCATGAGAAGATGGAAATAACACTTTTATGAAGTCCCTTACGGATTAATACGGATACATTGAAAAAATGCTGTTTATTGTGATCAAAGATTTGGTTTATGTTGTTACATTTTCCTTTCTGTGGCTTTATTTCAAGTACTGTACATCATTCGAAATTTTGTTTTTAATGGTTTCGTTTCTTTCAACTGTATTTTGTTGTACTGGAGGTAGAAATTCTATTCCCAGCTCAGAGGATGACCAATTCGAGGGAGGATGGCATTACCTAACTTTCTCCTTTAACCAACAAAACACGTTTCACCCTACTGTTAAGCTGCAGCTTTTGTTTTATGAAGATAACAACGATGACATGCAGTCAGTGGCGGATCCAGAGAGACATTTTGGGGGGGGAACTAAAGTAGAGAGGGAAGTTTTTACTCATAAAAATTAATTATTCCCAGTACACAATTGAAAACAAAATGAACATTTCAGCATTTTCTTACAAAGGTATTTCAAAATAATGAATGTCGTTGCTTTAATTTAAGTATTTGGGTTATGTTCTAATAAATTTTCAATAATTTGTGCTTAATGTTACAAATTTGGGGGGGGGGGGGGGAAATTTCCCCCATTTCCCCCCCCCCGTGGATCCGCCCCTGCATGCAGTGATGGGTAGTGTAAAATGAAAAAACGTGAACAGACAGGCGTTAGATGTTTTGCTATGCGATGTACACCACAGATCAGAATAGACTTCCAAAAATACTTGTAACTCGTAACTGAGTATGGACTATTGGCAGTGCTTTAGTTGGGCCGGTACGCACCGGTACTGCGTACCGGTATAAAATTATTTTCCTTCTACCATACCGGGAAAAATATGTGCTCCGGTACGTCGTACTGGCAGTACAGGAACGAGATTGTCCTAAAATACTTATTAAATGTCTAATTCAATACCAAAAATGACAAGCACTATTAAATTCTCCACAGATATGCGTTCTAACCTTCACCTTCTTGCGCATTTCTACAGTTACTTTCTCCTTAGATCACATGTTGGCTAGCCACCTTGTTTTCATAAAATGTGTGGGACCACCACTAGATGTTTTTGATCCTGCTCCATACGTCAGGTCATGACTACAAGGAGGCAAGAAGAAGAAGAAGAAACTGCATGCAGAAAATGTCAACCGAAGGATTACATTCAGTATGAGGCGATATGGAAAATTTTGAAGTAAGATGAGAACCCCCAAAAAATATTTTCCAACTAAAGCACTGACTATTGGTTAATGGACTACTAAAGGAAAGTAAAAAAAAATTAAAATCTTTATTACTGGTTGAAAAGATAATTAATTACAGTCTGTTACTGAAACAAGTTGGATCTACACACACAATACTGCAGAACTGAAATCTATAAACAAAATGTACTCATCTTAGGATCAAAAATTTATAATAAATTACCACATGCAATTAAAAAACAGGAAAATTCAACTAAATTTAAAAAAGAGGTAAAATCCTTTCTACTACTACATGCCTTCTATACACTAGATTAATTCATGTCGCATGATTTAGAATAAAAATTACATCCATCCCGCACTATCCCATCCATATCTATAGTCTTTCAGGCCCATAATATAATGCTATGTGTATAAATTGACTGGAAGTAACTTGTAACTTGTAAATATTACTGTTATATAAATGTGCATGTATGGGTGTGTGAATGTATATGAGGAACCATATAGGTACTCAGAGTGTATGAATGATACTTAATATCTAAGAGTTGACGTATCCCATATAATTTGTGTTCTACACATGTACATGATCAAAAGGATGAATAAAACTACTACTACTACTATTAGCCTATGAGTGGTTCAATGATTCACAGTTACATATTATTTTATTAATAAATATTTTTAATTCTGTTTTGTAGTGTATTATCTTATATATGAATAAATAACGTGCATTTAATACCTACGGTTATTGTTATCAATCTGTTAATATTATCAGATTATCGTTGTATATAAAGATATATTTTAATAATGTACTAATTTTGTCTACAATCTATTAATTACCCAAGATACTGAAGATGATCTTCAGCGATCAGTTTTTAAGCTAGAGAAGATCTGCAAAGAATAGAGCATCAATACACAAAAGTCGCATTAACAACAAACAATGTAGTATGATGAAGAACAGAGTGAGAAAGGAGATACAGCTTTAATTTTACATGGTGATTGCAGCTAAGGCAGTGAAACTTGGACATTGATAACAGTGGCGTAACTAGACCATTTGGGGCCCGGGGTGGATTTATTTTTGAGGCTCCCCCCCACACCAAAAACTACCAATAATATTAAGTTAACTGATTGGCAAAATACAAATATGTGCATATTTAAAAAGTAATGAATGGGAAAAAAGGTTATGTTTAAATATGAGAAAATAAAAAGTTAACGAAATTTTATGGTAACAAACAACCGTTTTAATTTTAGTTGGAGAATCAGATAATAAATTAGCAAAATCTGGATTATATTAATTCAGAATATGAAATAGTCATGTTTAAAATTGTCTTTTTATAGCTTTTGCATCAGAAAATTGTCTAATTGTTTCATGAAAGTTTATTTTCATAGTCAAATTGTTCTCCATGTATAACATTGCTAGTCCATTTAGTCTGATTTGGCTCGTTGTTGAGCGCAAATTGTTTTTGATTAATTTCAGTTGCAACTGAAATGTAATTAGTTAAAAACAACTTTAGTGGTAAACCTAAACGTAAGTTTGGAATTGATTCTTGAAAAGTCTTAGATCTTTTAAAGAACATCAGTCACATTAAGTGTTTTGTTAAGTTAATTTATAAATTAAGACTTGCTCTATTTTCTTCAATTAAATTATACATTTTCTGCACGTGAACCACAGCACATCTTATAGAAGCCTCTCGCGGTAGACTCATGAATTCATTGTTAAATTTTTCCGTCAATGTTAAATGAAATTAGGACATGTTCTATTTTTCATCAGTTAAATGATGCATTTCAGTGCAGTATCTCCTTGTAACCTCTCACGGCCGACTCATGAACCGGAGACCAAAACATTGGTAACTTGAGTCAATTTTTTTTATTGGTAACATGTCAAATATGCTATATTTTTATTTCATACAAAAATTCCTTTTGATTAAAGAAAAGAGGTGGAATATTAATTTTGATATTAGGGTGGGGCATCACTGGGGGCCCCCATAGTAAGTGGGGCCCGGGGCATACCGCCCCGCCCTAGGAACGCCACTGATTGATAAAGAAAGAAAGGATACAGGTATCAGAGATTACAATTTCAAACAAGATCATAATATTTAAGGCTTGAATGAAAGAATATTGAGAGAACTGGACGGTTTTTAGCCAATTTGTAACTCCCTATATCTTATTTTGTGTGTCTGTATTTAATGTGCAGTACACTTTCACTCTGAATTTAATGAACACACTTTTGAACTTATGTGTGAACACATTTGTAGCATGTTGCATTGATTTTTAAAAAATATTTATGACTTAATTTACTGGGATAAAGTTGCAAATCTCTCTTTCTGTATATTCAATTTTTAGCTCTATTTCTTGGCTTTAAATCTAGTTAATTGTTTGTTGTGATTTTTGTAGTATACAACCTGACATTGTCTATTACTGTAATGGCCGAATGCCAATAAAGTTGTATTTATTTATAACATATACAGCGATCCTGACAACATAAACAATTTGTAGAATACAAGTCAAAAGGAAAATGGACTATAAGTAGACCAAGGAAGAGATGGCTGAAACTCTTGAAGACTGAACAGGCTGAAGCCTAATCTAAGGAGTAAAGAAGAAGGAGGAGGAGGAGGAGGAGGAGGAGGAGGAGGAGGAGGAGGAGGAGGAGGAGGAGGAGGAGGAGGAGGAGAAGAAGAAGCTGCTATTACAACTTAGCATGAAGAGGTGAAATGTTTCAGCTGGTAGGTTATAACCTGCAAGTGCTGAAAGTGTCAGCTGCCACACTCCTAATCAAGAAAACCTCAGGAAGACACATATAACATTTATACCATTTGGAAAAATGGAAACCAAAGAAGTCACGAAAATGCCTTTGGGAATGAGGATTCAGAAAATTTTACAGGAATCCCAGAAGATATCTAAAATGTTGGTTTTTGTACAATGTTTGTTCTCAAGCTTGTGGTTCACAGACACTCACAGATATTCACATAGACATGTTTCTGAAAACTGTGGTTTCAGGGAAAAACAATTTTTAATAGCAGTAATTGAAATTTAAGAAAATGGGTAATGACATCCATTTTCGATTAAATTTTTATCAGTATAGACATTTCACTGATGTACATAGAGAATGATAACTTCACACTTCACACTTTGTGAAGTCACTTATATTTATTAAATAATAGCCTACCAATAATGCCAGTTGACTTGCCTGATAATGAAACGAGGTCCTATTAGTGTGATAAATCTAATACATTTTCCTGCTTTATGTTTCAGTTTGTGAAAGCTGAGACTCAGGAACCATCATGAAACCAGCTGAGGTACTGTGGGTAAGTGTTTATTTTGTTTTAAGGGGTCACATACACCTTCAACTTGTAATCCCTATGTATGTATTACAAAACGTAACTTTGTCCGTAATGCGCTTATTACTCGAGAACCACTGATCACAATACACTACCATAAACTAATAATTGAGGGGGTCAGCGCAACAGTGGTCTATCCCACCTTTTTATAGTTTAGAGCAGTGATTCCCAAAGTGGGGTCCGTGATGGTGTTTCAGGGGGTCCGCAGGCGGTTCAAGAAGAAATAGGATATCCCGTAATTTTCTCATTATTATGTATCTTCTAAAGCAGCTTCACTGTTCACATTAAGTTTAGTTTAGTTTAGTTTAGTTTAGTTTAGTTTAGTGAGGAGTAAATTCTGTTTGTTATCATTGATAGTGTTATTTTGTATATTGAATTAAATGCATTTGAATCAAAGTATTTATTTAGTGTTTTTTTTTTTTTTTTTTAAATAAACCCAGAGGGGGTCCGCGAAATTTTAATTTTTCTCAAGGGGTCCGCGGACTGAAAAGTTTGGGAACTACTGATTTAGAGGAAAAAGCAAGTTCAAGTTCTACATTGTAGTTTTCGTACAATTTGAAAAATGCAGTTTTATTGGTAGTGGAGTGTTCTATGATGCTTGGTCAACTTAACTGCAATGTTACATAGTCTAATGTTCAGAGTGTTCAGAGATATTATCTATTTTATAAGACGCTGCAACACTGTTTTCACTGTTGCACTGACATTTATTTCAACTTGACAGAGGAGAAAAAAATTATTTCAATAAATACTGGATTTTTACATGCATTAAAACATTATTTTAAGAGGAAAGGAGTTGTATTAATTTTATTTATAAATTCCAATGATTATTCAGTTCTACACACGATGAAATAAATGAAAAAGCTCACTACCATTCTCCCCAGTTTCTTCAACATTTACCTCATTTACAGAAATTAGATTATCATGAAATTAATTATAAATGAACGGTACTGAAGACCGTTAATAGTCTCTAGTTATTTTGGATTTATTTATCTTGGTTTCATTTTTGGTTGCCCTTACACAAGAGGAATTTTGTTTCAGGGAACAGATTATTGACTTCAAAACTACCTACACAAACTTAATTTGTCCAACCTCTATATAAGAATAAAATTTACCTCCAAGCCATGCAAATAGCATCACTAACTAATTTTCCATGTCGGATGGGTTAGACCACTGTTGCGCTGACCCCCTCAATTGTACTCTTACTATACAGTATTACTTGTATCTTTATCTGAAGGCATTACTCAGTAAGCCAAGAACATTTAACACATTCACAGTATTAAATCACTTGCATTTCGCCCTCCATTTTAAATGTCAAATTGTACAGTACACACAGTGGTACCAACTTTTGAAAAAACATTGGGTGGGCTCAAATTTTCACATTCCCGCTCCTTATTTGATTCATGAAATGGATTTATATGACTATTCGGATAAATATAGAATTGTGTAAGAAACTATGTCTTTGTTTGTAATAATTGATAACAATCAACATAATTCAACCGCCAGAAAAAGAATAATTGTGTTCTTGACCTTACAAAGGGGGTAACTGCCAAATTTAAAAAAAATGACATTTTACTATACAATGGTGGTACATGGCATCCTGCATTGCCCTACAAAAGCGCTAAGTGAAATTCATAATAGTGTGGTTGCAAAGTTGCTCGAAACAAAGCACCGCAGGACCAATGCTATTTCTTTACAAGGATTGTTGATTATCTCAGAAACTTAATTTTGGCACTTAGCCCCTTTGTAAGGTCAAGTTCACAATTTTGTAGACTAGTTAACGAAAATCCTTTAAAATTAATAATGCTATATTATAAACTTTTTTGTTTTAGGTACTTACTAAAGTAAAATAATTATGTAGCATGGCATGTTACAAATTGTGTTTCTCCTCACTGGACTAAATTATCTTCTTCGTCTTTCCTTAGACCAGGAGCCTATTCTCCCCAATCCCACTACCTTTTTTGTGGTTTATTGTCCCTTGATAACCTTTTTAATGAATTCTTTCTACATATTCCATCCACTCTTTCTTTTTAACCAGTCATCACCAATGTCCACACTTTTTTTCTTATATCACAATATTTTGCCATGTCCTTAAATATTCGGTCTTTAGAACAGCGGTGGCTGTGAAAACTGCACTGATAGACGTAAAAATGTAATGAATTGTAGAATGATTTCAAATTATCATGGGGGAATTGGAACAAGAGAAGATCATACTATATATGTCCACAATAGCCTGATTTTCGCTCTGCAGCGATTGAACAAATAAACAGAATTTTAAGTAATAGCAGTATAAGCAATATACTGTAATACTATTATGACCGCATGCGTGGTCTTGTGGTTCATCGCTGACTACAGATCCATCGGCTCGGGTTCGATCCCCGGTACCTCCTCGGATTTTTCTGAGGTAGGGAGGTCTGGCAGGGGTGCACTCAACCTCGTGATTCAAATTGAGGAGCTACTTGATAGAGAAGTAGTGGCTCCGGTCATGAAAACCACAATTAACGGCCGTGGGTGTCGGCATGCTGACCACATCACCCCAATCCTGCCATCTGCCTGTGGTAGGTGACGCAGCAATCGGGTGGTAGGCCAAGTCCCTCCAGGGATGTAGCAGGGATGTATTATCAATAAAATAATATAGCCTACTTACGAACATACATACTTTACTAGAAATGTGTTTTACTTCAGAATATATGTTTCAAGGCCTTTGTCTCATTGTCAGCAGGTCTCAACTGCCGGGTGTTCTGCTGTCCCTCTGGTGGTGGATGGATGTACCAGGTGATGAGGTTGTCTTTTGCTGGGATGTTTAAATTAATCAATTAACCAGATATCAGATTTTGTGGGTCATCAAGAACACAAAGAATACGATTGGGATTACAGCAACCTCTTTTGTTCTAACTTTGACGGTCTTGTGACAGTCATGTGTTTTCTTATTTTTCAACTCTCTAAATTTTTTTCTTGCATTCTTTTCATTGGCCTAACCAGTGCTTTTCTTCTGGGGGTACACAATTTTTTCAGTTTCTTACAGCAGAAAATTATTAATTTCCACAATTTTGAAATCTAGAGAAATTTGTGCCAAACACATTAACTAGAGTGATACTATAATAATTCTCATAGTTTGCGTTAAAGTAAATATTTTTAGTGTTATGTTCATTATCTATACCACGATAACCATGATTTCCGAGAAGTGGGGGCTGATATTAGCACTGTGATTGGGAAGACAAGTGTGCGAGTCCACTTTCATTCTACATGCAGTGCACGCCGCTTATTGTGATCACTTCGGGATGCAGCTTATCTGATAATGTTAACCGATTGATAACAGTATCCGAAGGAATTAACATAACTACAAAACAGAATTAAAAATATTTATTCATACAATAACACGTAACTGAATCATTGAACCACTCATAGGCTAATACAGTAACAGAGTGCAAGAAACTATTTTTTTAACCAGTAACAAAGTTTTAAACGTTTTTACTTTCCTTTAGGTTCAATTACAAGTTACAAATATTTTTGGAAGTCTATAATGATCTGTGGTGAAAACCGTGTAGCAAAACATCTAATGCCTGTCTGTTCAAGGCTTTTCATTTTACTCTAGCCATCACTGCATGTCAACACTGTTACCTTCATAAATCAAAAGCTGCAGTTTAACTATGGGGTGAAACATGTTTTATTGCTTAAAAAGAAAGTCATCCTGTGAGCTATAAATAGAATTGCTATCTCCAGTACAATGCAATACAGTTAAGTTAAAACACCAAACCCATATAAACAAAATTTTGAATGATGTAAAGTACTTGGAAATAAAGCCGTAAAAAGGAAAATGTGATAACATAAACCGAATCTTTGGTCACAATAAACAGCATTTTTTCAAAGTATCAGTATTAATCCATTACCTGACTGATAACATTATCCGTGATTACATAAGCGGCAATTCGCTGTATGTGGATAAGTCTGGCAATTTTCCATCAATTTAAAAGGTAGAGTACCCGTTAAATTATGTTTAGTAAAAAAACCACTGGAGCTAACCTAACTTCAGTCATGTCAGACCAGAACAGAGTTTCACATAAACTGGTAGTTCTTTTATGTTAAATCACCATAAAAAAAACTCTGCCGTTCAGATATCGTTCTGCACTCTTCCACCAGATAACTCAAGAAAATCTAGTGTTCTCTCACATCTCACTGGGAGTGAACGATTAGTAATCATATCAATCTTAAGTGATCACTCTGTGACTGAGGCCGGTATTCATAGTCGCAATAAGTCGTACTTATATCCAAGGCGAACTTTAATCTCGTCTTAAGTTGAGTTTCCGACACAAACAAGTCGGACTTATGATGTAGTTACTTTATAAAGTCAGACTTGACAAAGTCGAGCTTATTGGTATTCATAGTCACTAAAGTACGACTTATTTGTCGAAATAAGTCGTACTTTATCAAGTCAAGGGTCCCCCTGACTTATTTCAGTTTAAGCCAGAACCATGAATAGTAATTTTGATGATCTTGGCGAGTATTAGAAGAAACTCACGCCCCAAAGCGTTATTTGCGAAACATGATGAATCCATTCAAATTCTACAGTGACAATGAATTTAAAAAGAGATTTCGTTTCAAGCAGACACAATTTTGGAAATATCAATCGCCTATTCGTGTTGATAAATTTCATGTTATTTATCTCCTACGAGGGATTTGTATGTCGTGTATAAAATAATTCCACCTATTCCCTCGTATAAAATGTTTTTGTTACAATATCAGCTCATAGCTTTGTCAAATCTAAAATTTATATTTGTCAATATTATAAAACATAATTAAAAATTATATCTGTCAATTTTATAAGATAATTTTCGTATATTGGACAACATATTTCGGCTATTCAGCCATCTTCAAGTCCTTTTCTTTCACCAGGTGACCTTACTCTGTTGGTTAATCCATTACAACAGGTGGAATTATTTTATACACGACTTCAATCGCCTATCTTTCATCAGCATCTCTCTCTGCTGGCATTTCATATTGGCCCAAAGCTTCCTAAGCTGTTTTGAATCTCTCTAAAACAATAATTAATATCGAAATAAATACATAAGCGTACCGGTATTAATTCTGAACGATCTCCAAGCTAATACGAGTATATACACAGAATATTCTCAAAAAAACTATTAATTAGTTTACTTACACGCTGCATAATATGACTGGATGAATTGAATTCTTTGTTTACAATGTACAGAGCCATCTGTATTTCTATATCACGATAGCGAAATACATACTCAGTTGGCTTTGCTTTACATAAAATCTGAAAAAATCTTAAACACGATTGGCTAATTCAGTTGTTACGGCAGTGAACGCGTGATTTTTCGTATTATTGAGTTTGACTTTAGTATGTAGAATAAGTAGAGCTTTATGAAGTCAGACTTAATAAAGTACGACTTTAAAGAAGACTATGAATATGAAAAACACATAAGTCGACTTGTCAAATAAGTTCAGCTTTATAAAGTCGGTTCTTAAGTCGCCGACTATGAATACCGGCCTGAGTGCTTGGAGTTCCTCGCTATGAGGGATGATTTTTCAATTATATCAATGCAAGTGTTAACTTCATATTATTGAGTAATGAGTGTTCGCTCACAGGTATTCTTACCACCCAATATAATACTGAAGCCAACTCATTAATACGGAGTTTTTGTTATCGGGAGTGCATCTTATATTTTCAAGTTGTAATATTTCTCCATCTTTCTTTAATAAGTGATCATGCAATAAAATTTACAACTCGCAATTTTCAAGCACCTTTTTCACCAGTATGCAAATTTACGATTTCAAACTAAGTACAAAATTTAAAAAAGGTTCATTGTATCACTTACTGTATGTTATGAACACTGTACTCTTAGATTTAAATATTATATATACCACAAAGAACTCAATTTTGGCCATTTCTACAGTAAGCGAGTTTTCGAAATATGCTCATTTTTTTAAATTTCAATTATTTTTAAAACTTTTATTTTCAAAACTTTATATATAGAATTATTTTTAAATTTTAGAGTAGAGTAAAAGAGAAAGGGCAAAATAATTGGAATTAGTAGGGGAGAGAGAGAAAAAGAGAAAGGGCAAAATAGTTGGAATTAGTAGGGGAGAGATAGAAAAAGAGAAAGTTTAACAAAAATCCAAAACTCCTCCATCTCCCTCTCTGTCTTTATCTCAAACTAGCTTTCAAATTTTAAGGAAAACCCTTTATATTTTGAATTCCAAATTTGAAATTATGATTTTTGAGATTTGAGAATTAGTGACTTTTGAAGTGAAACTTCTTTAGGCGCGCAAGGAGTAAATTGGGGGCTCACAAAAAGTTGTGTTACGAAGAAAATCATCACGAAAGTAGCAATTAACTCAATGAAAATAAAAAATCCAAAATGAACCGAAATCCAAATTCAAAATTCAAAAATCCATATTTCAAAGATACAAATCAAATCCAAGATTTTTAAAAAAAAAAATTAAAGATTAAAAATTTAATAAAATTAAATTTAAAAAATAAAAAAATTAAATTAAAAAATCTTTCCACAAAAAATTCGAAGATACAAAATTTCAGAAATCAAAAAATAAAAAATCCAAAACTCCCAAATTTAAAAACCCCAAAAATTAAAAGATAAAAAATTTAGAAAATCCAAAATCTAAACGTAAAAAATAAACAAATCCAGAATTAAAAAATCGAAAGTCCAAAATTAAAAAATCCAAAAAATAAAAAAATCAAAGATCAAAAATAAAAAATGAACCGAAATTCAACATTCAAAAAATCTAAAATCCAAATTAAAAATTCAAAAATCCATAATTCAAAGATTCAAACAAATATCCAAGATTAAAAAAACAAAATTTAAAAAATTAAAGATTAAGAATTTTTAAAAATCTTAAATCTTAAATTTAAAAATTGAAAATTAAATTTAAAAAATCTAATTTAAAAAAATCGAAGATACAAAATTTCAATAATCCAAAAATAAAAAATCCAAAACTCCCAAATTTAAAAAACCCCAAAAATTAAAAGATCTAAAATTTTGAAAATCCAAGCTTAAAAAAATCACAAAATCCAGAATTGAAAAATCGAAAGTACAAAACTTAAAAAAAAATCAAAAAAATAAAAAATTAATAGATCAAAAATTAAAACAAATCAAAATTTAAAAATAAAAAATTCGAAATCTAAAAAATTTTAAATTTAAAATATAAAAAATCACCCTTCAAAATATTAAATATCTAAAAACCAAAATTTATTAATTTGATAATCCATGTTTTAAATATAGTTCAAAATTAAAAATAGCAACCCCAAATTTTATAAATTCTAAGTAACCAAAATTAAAAATTAAAAATCCAAAAAAAATTCAAAAAATAAAAAAGTGGAAGATCCAGAATTAAACAAATAAGAAGTCAAATATCCAAAATTTAAAAAATACAATAAACCAAACTTAAGAAAAGAAAAAATCCGAAATTAAAATTTTAAAATCCAAAATTATAATTTAAAAAACTAAAATGTACAAAGATGAAAAATTTATAAAATCCAAAACTCTATAATTAAAATCACGAGATCCTCATTTCTTAAATAAAAAAACATAAAATTAAAAATAATATATAAAGTGCAAAATTATAACAAACACAAAATCCAATATCCAAAATTTAAAAATCCGAAAATAAAAAATACAAAGATTAAACATTTAAAGAATATAAAATTCCAAAATTTAAAAAAAAGATTCGGGAATTTAAAAAATAAAAAAAAAATAGTTAAATAATTCAAAATTTGAAAGATCAAAAATTAAAAAATCTGAAATTCAAATTATAATAAAAAATTAATAACCAAAATTGAAAATATAAGTATATAAAATTCAAGAATGTTAAAAATTCAGTTCCAAAATTAAAAAATCCAAAACTTCAAAAAATTTAAAAATCAAAATATTAATGTATCCAAAATTTAAAAAATCCTTATTTAAAAATCAAAAAACAGAAATTTAAAAATCGAATATCAGAAATTTAAAAAATCACAATCCAAAATTAAAAAATGGACTATCCGAAATTAGAAGTCCAAAAAAGAACTATTAAAAGAAAAAATTTTTAAAAATCAAAAATTGACTTATTAAAAAAATTATCCAAAATTTAAAAAATCCTCAATTAAAAAAAATTATCCAAAATTAAAAACCCAAAATCCAAATTGAAAATTGATAAAAATTCAAACAAAAATTTAAGAAATCCTAAATTAAAACATTTAAATAATTCATTGATCCAAAATTGATAAACCAAAATATTAAATACAAAACAAAAAATTAAGATTCAAATTTAAAAAATAAATCCCAAAACTTAAAAATCCAATTCAATTTTATCTTTCTAATTTTCAAAAATTCAAAGATCCAAAATTAAAAAAATACTAAGTTCCAAATTTAAAAAATAAACAATTCCAAAATAAAAATTTATTATCAAACATGAAAAAATCAAGAATCATAATATTAAAAAAAAATAAAAGAAATTTCCAAAATTAAGTAAAAATAAACAAATTGAAAATATATAAATTTAAAAACTTAAATAATCCAAAATAAAAATCGAATAACCATAATATAAAAATCAGAAATCCAAAATTAAAGAATCAAAAATTAAAGTTACCAAAAAATAATTAAAAATAACAAATTTCATAAATCCAAAATTCCAAAATTAAATTTTTAATTTCAAAAAATAAAAACAAAACTTAAGAATCCAAAATTTAAATAATTGAAAAGCCAAAAATAATAATAATGGTGTTTCAATTTTTAAATTTAAGAATTTTTATTTTTTAAATTGTAGAATTTTTTTTTTGGAATTTAGGACATAACATTTTAGATTTTGCATTTTTCATTTTTGATCTTTGAATTTTCTTTAATTTTGGATTTTATAAATTTTGGATCTTTAAATCCTTTTAATTTAAATTTTGGATTTACGGTTTTCTAAATTTGGATTTTGTTGTTTTTTAAATTTTGGTTTTTCGATTTTTAATTTTGAATATTCTTAAATTTAGGATGTTTTAATTTTGGAGTTTGTATTTTTAAATATTTTTTTTTCTGAATTTTGATTTTTTTTTCAATTTTGTTTTTTTAATTTTTGGAATATCTGATTTTTTTAAATATGTGAACTTTAATTCTTTTTATCTTTGGATTTTTATTAATTAATATTGGTACATTAAATTTTGGATTTTATAATTTTTGAACATTGGATTGTTTTAATTTTGGATCTTTGAATTTTTTAAGATTTTGATGTTTGGATTTTTAATTTTCAAGTTATGGATATTCAATGTTTCAAATTAAAAATCGAAAATCCCAATTTTTAAAAGAAAAAATTGAGATATTCAATATTTGAAAAATCGAACCGAAATCCAAAATTAATAAGTCAAAAATTAAAAAACAGAATTTTAAAAATAAATAATACAAATTTATAACACAAAATCAATGATGAAAATTGTGAAAATCCAAAATTTTAAAAATCCATAAATAAAAAACTTAAATCTCCAAAAGTGACAAATCTATGCCAGGGTTGTGAGAGAGGGAGAGAGAGAGAGAGAGGGAAAGAAGTTAAAAAAAATAATGGTCAATTTAATTAGGCCTATTTTTGAAATTTTAATGTCAAAATATTCCTATTTTAAAATTTTAATTGAAAATAGGCCTATTATAAAATTCAGTTTTTTTAAATAGGCCTATTTTTAAATGGCAATTTTAAAAATAGGCCTATTACGAAAATAAATAGGCATATTTTTTAATTGATTTTTAAATAGGCCTATCTTTGTATTGCAATTTTAAAAATAGGTCTATTTTCAGAGAGATAGATACACACATACAACATTTTTAATGGGTCAACAGTGTTGCAATGGAAGCTATCTTTATTCCATAGAAAATAATACATCCAATTATATGCTGTTCTCCTTATGGGTATTATAGAACATTAACTTATTCTGAACAAAACAATCAACACTTACAACTTTTTTTTTTTTTTTGCATATGACATCACATATACTAATGACAGTGAAATGAAAAGAAAAAAGAAAATCATTAGAACAATAAGAAAGAAGTTAATAATATCTGCAACAGATACATATCAAAAACTAAAGACATATACTGCACTATTTAACTTCAACAGTGCTTGTGTAACTCTTGCTTGAAACAAACTCTTCTATATATTATCATTTAGTCGGAACATAAAAATCACAGTAATTATTCATAAAGTAAGTTTTATTTATCATCTGTGGCTTCACTTACTTCAGTGGTTGTACTTTTATTTTCTTCAGTGGTTGTGCTTTCATTTACTTCAGTGGTTGTGCTTTCATTTACTTCAGTGGTTGTGCTTTCATTTACTTCAGTGGTTGTGCTTTCATTTACTTCAGTGGCTGTACTCTCCTTACAATCTCCTTTCCCTACAACTGCAGTTTCACTGCTAGAATCTTCTGCTGAAGCAGCCTTCTGTTCACTGGTTTCCTCACCACCCTCCACAGTTTCAGTAACAGCATCACCTTCCCCTTGTCTACCTGTTTCCTTATCATTGCTGTTTACAACTGTAATCCCACCTTCGGGGGAACACAATTCTAGCAAGTTGTATTTGCGCAAATCAAAGTAATCAGGAATTACAGACAAGCAGCACATGTTGCGGATCACTTCTACCAAGATAGCAAGCTGAGGATGTTTCAGATCTGCTTTATTATTAGGATTTCTGGTTGTTACCATTTCTGCCAAGTCACGAATCAGATCATCACGATTTACACCACTGCTATTTCGACGACTGTAAACAAATTAAGAACAAAAATATTATTAATGCATATAAATTCTCTAACATTCGAAAGGATATGGTAGAGTAAGTGTGGATTTATCAAGTGCCAGAATGGTAATTTTTGAGATTGTGTGGGGGACGGGAAAATGTCTGTCCTTGTGTCTGCATGTGCAGTAACTGAAATAGGCTTTATCGGATTTTCATGAAACTTTATATATGGGTCATTCTCACGATTGTGGGGATTTTCATCCACTGTTAAGATGGAATTTCAATTGTCACAAAACTGTGTTTTATTGATGCCATCTAGTTTATTATGATGTTAACCTGTTCCCAGTGAATTGGCCGAGCTCAATGTTAATATCACTAGGTGCAAATATCAGTCAACTCCGTAACGGAGCGTTTTCCGGTCCTAATATTAACAATTTGAAATATTAAAGCATTTTTATTCATTGTTTCTATAGGTCATCGGCTTGCGATTCACCTTGTATCAATTTTATCTCAAATATTTACTATAATTGACAAAAAAGAATTAAAACTTTTAATTTAGAATATAGAATCGAGATTGTTAATGCTAAATTTTGTTACTATGGTCAGACTTTTTAATGTAAAATATTTATTTTCATATCCCATGCATGCTAAGAATAGAGTGCATAAATGCCTCCTCATTAAGAAAAAGAAATTTAAAATTTAGTACTAACTATTGCCATTTTACTTATTGTTATGGGGTGGAGACTGCGTTACGGTGTGGACACTTGCGTAATAGTGTGGACATTCATTTCAAGATGTGGACATGTTTTCGATAATGTATTCATATAATGAGGTAAATACAATTAATAAGCTAAATTAAAATTAAATTAAACATATGCAAGCCAATAAAGTCACCACTGTAACAGTGTTCAACACCGTAACGAATTTCTTCGTGACGGAGTTGACATTTTTTTCTTGTTCATAAGTTTCCGAAGTTAAGACTGAAAAAAAAACGACGATTCACCACATGCTTTATCTTCAAATACAGCCAAAAATTCTTTCCTAGATTAAAAATATTTATAAAAATCACAAAATCACACTTTTTTCTACGTTACGGTGTTGACATGCAATTAAGGTACTTTCCTGAAAAATCTGGTTTTTTGCTCTTACGCTTCCTACAATCACACAAGGAATACTTTTGTGGTTGCCACATTGTTGCCATCGTTCTTCCCAATTAACTTATGGCCGTTGGTAATGCCGCAATAGCATAGTTGGCGAAAATTTAATTTCTACGTGCGTTACGGTGTTGACTGGCGTAATGCAGGGACACTCAGTTAAGCAATTAAATAAAAATAAATAACACAGTACAAATAAGAATAAAATAATTATCGTAATATCATCAATGAGAGTGAGCATACCTTCTGCAGTTCCTGTATTTACAATTTTTTTAGAAGACTTCTCGGTCAATTTCTTAGCTTTCGTACAAGCAATACTTCGAGTTGGGACATTGAATTCATGGGTAATTTGTAGTTCCTGTCAACATTTCAAGCTATTAAATACCACAATATATCAGAATAAAAATATACTTCTTTATATTTTAACTAGATAAATGATGATTACATACGAGTAAATAGTAAAAAGGGAGGAATTTTCTAATTTACGAGACTGGCAAGGTTGGGACACGAAATTCCCCACAATCTGAAGAATGACCCATATGCATTTGTAAGCTCACTGAAAGAAGCCCATTCATTTTCAACCAAATCAGTTGACCGGTACCGAAGTACCAAATAATTGAATGTCACATGCTTTTTAAATGGGAAATCATGACTATAATACAATGCTGCCGTTAATAATCACTGAGAGCCTTGACTCCAATGCAGTCAGGTGTTTGTTTATTTCGTTGTTCAAGTTGAAATGAATACTGTTGTATACAGAAGGTACATTACTGTGAATAATTAGGCCTATGTACATTAAGCGGAGTTCTCTGCCAGTGCATTTTGTGAAATGTTGACATATTTTAAGAATTTCTTATGTCAGTGTATATGAGTATGAGTTAAGGTTAAGCATCAAACTTTAGACCTTTGTTCTTCTGCAAGCCCTGCTTAATGATTCGATCTGGATCTTAACTCATATCGATTACAAAAGTAATTTATTTTCTGCACATCATAATTGCTATTACCACTGATACAAAATCATTCTGGCACTTTGTTACATCAGTTTACCTGATTTTATTTATTTATACAATTTAGAGGAATTAAAAGAGGGTTAAATGGGAAAATGTTTTGCCTTCAGATAACTCATGGTAAGTAAGCATTGATTTTAGTAAAACCTAAGTGAATAACTTATTTATAGTAACGTTCCTATTTATTAAAGTATTATAATACTTACCAGGCACGTTAATGATAAATATTTGTCTATACATTGTTAAAAACATAGGGTCGTGGTAGTAATTGTGACTTACAGTTATAGTTAGTGTTAGTGTTAGTGTTAGCCCATAGGGTCCCCGTGGGGCACGGGCCTCTCTCCTGAGAGAGGTGGCTTGGTTTTAGCAATCCCGGTTAGCCAATCCGGGAGGGATCCTCCTGCTGGTACTTATGCCTGTATACTATCGCATGTTTCCGTATATAGTCTATCACTTAAGGTCCAATTATTTTTGCGATTTTAGTCCCACATATTACAGTTATAGTACTTACTGCTAATGAATTGCTTACTAAATGTATTATAACATTTACATAGGGTACTCTATTAATAAACATTTATTAAAGTTTTAGATAGGCCTATATAACTAAAAGTACAAAGTCTGTGATGCATTTATTTAAAATACCAGTATTATATTTCATCTAACAAGGGAATCGTACAAGTTGTCATGTCGAAACCTACCCTCAAATTTTGCACATCGATAGATCTACATTATAGAAGGACACGTGTAAAAAATTAGCTGCTTATACGAACTGTAAGTGGCTTGAAAACGTGCTTATGTTCCATAAGGAATCAACGGGGGCCACTTGTACAGTTCGCTTGAGTAACCTGCATGCTGGTTTCACGTGATAGCGGGGGTCTGAGTGTGCGATAGAGGGAAGGAGCTGCCGTGTGACTCATGAAATGTGTTTCATTAAATAACTTTTAATATTTAATTCTTTGTTAATATTTTGTTCTTATCATTTCCGCATTTTAAAACTATCTGCTTAGACATTGAGGAGTTGCTTATGATTGTTAGTGTGTGTAGGTGTTATAGAAGGGTGACCACTCAGTTTGTGTGATATTTGAAGATATTTCCCATCCACAGTGAATTACAATACTAGTGCTTCAATCAACTTATTCTCAATGCTGACATTTACTGTTCAGACAAAAGTATTTAAGTGTTAAGAACTCGGACTAACATACTACGTAATAATAAATTATACTCGTTATTATAAGTCAAATTTAAAAAATAGATATACAGTGAGTCCATTTTATGAGGAAACCTCGCATCACTGCTGCATTGCCGCGCTAGCATCGCATTGCATCGCAGTTGTACAAAGTATACAAGCAGTTAGTTGCTTCGGTGTGTTGTAGTGAGACGCTTGTCTATTGTTGCCATGTGTTACATAAGACAATCGAAAATGTATAAGGTTGAACAGCGAATTTATTTGGTGGAATAATATTCCACCAAATAAATGAGAAATAACCATAGAAGGCGCGTTCGGAGATTTTCTCGTAAATATCCTGACTGTACCATCCCTACAAAATCATGTCTTTCGAAGTTGATGAAAAAGTGGCGTACAACAGGTTCAGTTTGTGACATACCGAAGAAGCGTGAAAGGCACGTTTTAAGGCCGAAATAACACGTGCAGTGCAGTTTATTACCGAAGCAGAATTACAAAAAGTGGCAAATAATTTGTTTAAACGATGTGAGGCATGTCATACTGCTGACAGGGGTCATTTTCAACAGTATCTCAAATAAATGGTGAGTAAGCCTCTACATGTAGGCCTATTTTGATAATAAATTGGTTGTATTGTTTCCAAAGTCTTGGTCCCCGCCGGTGCAAGCACAACAGCGGGGAAAGTGTGAGCAGGGGCAACGCTGTTAAAAAGTTTCCGCATAAAATGGCCTCCCTGTACGAATGTAAATAGCACACGAGATTCCCTTCGCTAATCCTAAAAATTTAAACAGGTACTAATTACTTCATGACAACCACCGAAATACAAACATGTATATCAGAGGAGGATATTATTATTACAACATTATTCCCTCCAGTAGTGATGAAGAAACAAGACATATGGCAAATACACATAGGCGTAAATCTGAAGCGAGATTTGGGAACACTGTGACCCTATGCCAAGCACGCGCAAGGGAGGTCGCCAGTTTCTCCTGCCAACAGCTGTAAGAGGTTACTCAATATTTCGAAGTTACGAGATTCACAATTAATTTTCACCCACTAAAAGTTTATACAAGCAGCTAATTTTTGGCTTGTGTCTAGATGCAATGAAGACCTACTGATGTGCAAAATTTGAGGGTAGGTTTCGACATGACAACCCGTACAGTTCTCTTGTAAGCAGAATGATATCATTATGAAAGCTCATCCTTGTTAACTTGAACATATTATGGCACGATTCAGACAAGCTTTCATTCTTATATGATTGAAGAGAATTGTAGTACTGTATATAAGTATACTGTAAATTAGCAATCATGTAATTATTGTGGTGTAATAAGCATGTTTGTAATGTTTATGATGATCAGAATAAATATACAGTCACCAGTCAAGAAGTTAAAATATCCAATTTCATTATTTTTATCTTATCTTTCATTATCTATTATCTTCTAATTTTAATTATATCTTATTATAAATTATATTAAATGATATGAAAATATTAAGCAAAATTCCATTCATTCACTCATCCCTTATTCATCCACTAGGTTGAACATGAACATTACCTTCTGTTGCTAAATGCTGAGATCGACCTGTTGCGTTTGCAGGGCCGTGGAAAGAAAGCAAGGGCCACAAGGCCAAATTTTCCCGGGCCCCTGTCAAATTTTAAATTCACTACCCAACTTGTCCTTTATAATGTATGCAACAAAAAGATTATTTAATGATATTACATAATTATTAATGGTACCGGTACTTTATGAGATTGTCAGGTAGACAGGAAAATATCTGTCCGTGTGACTGACTGTCTGTCCGTGTGTCTGTAAGCGCGATAACTCAAATACACTTTATCGGATTTTCATAACGCCCATGGGACGAAGTCTTATTGATTTTGGACCAAATCGGTTAACTGATGCCGGGCAAGAAACAGAAAAGTACATTAAAATATTCTAATTAGGAGCAATTTTATCTTAATGTATTAGTTTAATCTTTTGAAAATTATGATTTTAAATGCTGAACGTTAGTGAGGCCTACTGTTGAATCCAAAAGAATTTCTGCTTCTACTTTTAAAAAATAACAATTTTTCTCCAAGAATAATCCGTTTCAAATTAACTGATCAATTACGTGTCACCGTTATACGACAGGACAATGCATATAAAATAAACAAATAAACATTACTTAAGCAGTTTATTGACTTATAACCAATTTTATTTTAGAGTAAATTTAGAAAAATTTAAAAAAAAAACTGGTCGGCCGGGCCCCCTTTTGGGCCCCCGGCTGCCCCTCCCTCTCGTCGGGCCTGTGCGTTTGACATCGTAAATGAGCAGGGAGGCCTTGTCTATCGGTGGTTACATGCTAACTCATCACTGACATAATTGTTTGATCACTTCCAGATGGGCCAAAAACGTTTAATTTGTTACACTTATAGCTTATAGCCTGTAACCGATGAAAATATTCCAGTAAGTTCCATTTTTTATTTTTTACCCTCCAAATAAAGCTTGAAAGGTTTTTACTGCATCTTTATAGGCTTTATTTTTTCAAAAATAAAGGAATATTGTTGACACCAAGAATATTGATATTCTAGTTATTCTTTCATGTAAGCCAATCAAACTTTCTCAAGAAACCATGGTCTAAAACTTAATAGTTTTTTTAAACATGTGCTATTAACTCCCTCTGAAACTTTGTTATATCATTCTGTTGGAGGTCCTAAAATCTTTCCACTTGTGTAAAACTAATAAAAATCAAGACAAATGCCAATGTAGTAAGTGGATATTCTCTCCTTCTCATAACGTTTCGCCCAGTTCCTCATGGGCTTCATCAGATGACAACTGGATAGCATGGCGCTGAGGCGCTGAAACGTTATGAGAAGAAGGAGAGAATATCCACTTACTACATTGGTATTTGTCTTGATTTTTATTTGTTATATCAGTTTACCTGATTTTATTCTGATTTTATTTCCTCCCATACTGATAAAGACAGGGAGATATGAGGCAAATTACATGTAGGCCTACATGTGAACCTTGCTTTACTATAGTATGCAAGAGTAGAGAAGACATATAACTTCCTCCTCCACCAGCTGTGTGAGGCTACTCACTATTTCAAATTTACAAGATTCACAATTTACTTTCATGTATAGTAGTACTCCGTTTTTCGAACTCCAACTATCCGGATCGCTTTGAGGCCGTATTCAAGTGGTTTTGCAGCAGGCAGCATTGGGAAACTCTTTCAGGGCTGATCATTTGCAAAAAAGTGGAACTTTTAGCTGAAAAAATTTACAGTCAGTCAGCAAAATAACTCTGATGTGTTCTAGATATGTACAGTGGCTCATATCAGCAACTTAGATATTTTAGTAGGGCTGCTTTTTTTCTCCTACCTGTACAGTACTTTTTTTTTTTTTTGTTTAGAAAAGGGAAACGACCTGGTTTTATGATTTAGCAGATTATCCAGATATTTTATTATCAGTCTCAATTGATACAGATAATTGTTGGAGTTCTACTGTACTTGCATTTAATTTGAGCAGCTAATTTTTGCACATGCCAGCTGTAATAAAGACCTACCTATACATGCAATTTGAGGGTAAGATTAAACAAGACAACCTGTACAATTCCTTGTATGCCAAGAGAAGGCTAGGCAACAGTGTGACAATGGTGCAGATAACCTTACACAGTACAAAATATATCAAACATGAAGCCATCTGACTTCTACTATGCACAGCGCAAAATTCACATTATGTATGTACTGTTACCATATTTATCTGAATATAAGCTGCAGTTCTTTTCCTAGATTAAGCCCAGTGAAATATACCTGCGGCTTAAAATCACATACAAGTGTTTTTAGGCAATAATGGTAAAAACGCACACAATATAGCCAGTTGATCTATCATGACTGGTTCCCCTCCTCCAAGCACCGCTATTTATCGATTATCTCGAATCTCCAGGACTATCTATATATTAATTGATTCAACATCGAAAATACATACATACATTTTATATGTTTTGCATACTTTGTAATTTTTGATAGCGATATTACGGCATATGCGTGTAATATGAGTTGCTCATAAGTAAAAAATAAAATGCCATAACGTATGGGAATGCAAATAAAGGTAATTTTAAACTGATAGTAACTGAAAGTGCAGTTAAGAAAAATAGAAAAATCACACGAAATTCAACACTTGAAAGCCATTTGAAGTGTAAAGTACTGATTTCTGTTTTCTTTTCCATCGGTTTTATTTAATTGTATGAAATAAAATTAGAATTTCATAATTTAAGTCAGCTGATACTTTCTTTTTCTTATTTCAGTCCTTTTTCAACTAAGAAATGTATTACTTTAATATTATGAAAATGAGGCATTTATTTTTTCACTTTGGGGTTAATTTAATTATTTTCCCTTTGTTAAAAGGCAGGTGTGGCTTATAATCAGGGGCGTTTTACATTCGGATAAATACGGTAATTCATGCAATTTTCTTTTCTAAATCTGATCATAATGTGATTATATAAATACACAAAGTTATTATTCTGTTTACCTAGTTAACTACACTATATATGAAAATTTAAAACATTGGCAGTCTGGAAAAGTTTGAAATCGGCCAGGTTTTCTGACATGTAGTGGCTGGTTCCCAAAGGGTTAAACCACGGGTGCTCAAATGTGGCACATTGTGTCACTGTGCGGTGGGGTAATGTCTCCCACTACAGTTGCCCTTGACGTCAGCATAAAGCAGTTTCGACGTGACATTGAATATGAAGAGCAGGTGTCATACGCAGGGTTGTTATGAAAAAAGCCGGCCTGATTTTAACCGGTTTTATCCACTTGAAAAAAGCCAGGCAATTTTATCCGGCTAAAATCAAATTGAATAAAAATAATGGAAATTTCTTTCATGTTTTTATTTCCAAACATCATAAATTTAAGTTACAAGCTCAGAAATGGTAGTAGGCCTACTTAGGACTACTGAGTGCAAATGCAGAGCTAGAAGTTTTATCCACTTGAAAAAAGCCAGGCCGGATAAAATCAAATTGAATAAAAATAATTCAAGTTTCTTTCATGTTTTTATTTCCAAACATCACAAATTTAAAAATTACAAGCTCAGAACCTGTAGTAGGCCTACTTAGGCCTACTGAATGCAAATGAAGAGCTACCAGTTTTATCCACTTGAAAAAAGCCAGGCCGGATAAAATCAAATTGAATAAAAATAATTGAAGTTTCTTACATGCTTTTATTTTCAAACATCACAAATTTAAAAGTTTCAAGCTCAGAACCTGTAGTAAGCCTACTTAGGCCTACTGAGTGCAAATGCAGAGCTACCAGTCTTATCCACTTGAAAAATGCCAGGCATTTTATCCGGCTAAAATCAAATTGAATAAAAACAATTGAAGTTCCTTTCATGTTTAAATTTCCAAAGATCACAAATTTAAAAGTTACAAGCTCAGAACCTGTAGTAGGCCTCAGTTTTATCCACTTGAAAAAAGCCAGACATTTTATCCGGCTAAAATCAAATTGAATAAAAATAATTGAAGTTCCTTTCTTGTTTTTATTTCCAAACATCACAAATTTAAAAGTTACAAGCTCAGAACCTGTAGTAGGCCTACTGAGTGCAAATGCAGAGCTACCAGTCTTATCCACTTGAAAAATGCCAGGCATTTTATCTGGATAAAATCAAATTGAGTAAAAATAATTGAAGTTTCTTTCATGTTCTTATTTCCAAACATCACAAATTTAAAAGATACAAGCTCAGAAACCTAAAATTGTATTTAGTGTGATTTAATACAGTGAGTCTCATGCAAGAGTTGGCCAATGACACGGGTTTCTGCGTCGCTGCAGGCACAGCAAATAAAGCTGCAATCGGTGTAATGATTCAGGTTCTCACATTTACAGTTAAAATTACAATGAAAATAACCACGTACCTCATCACAAAAGATGTTAAAAATGTTAAGCTCTTGCATCCACACAATACTGGCACCATTTTAGGAAATTTTCTTTTACGCGCATTAAGTTCAGCTTCCGAAATAGAGTTAATTTTTCTCATTGAAGTTTCCCCATAAATAATAGTCACTGCTGTTAGAAGAACTTAAAAACAATATCACAAGAGAAATTAACTCTGTCTCGGAAGCTGAAATTATGCGTGTGAAAGAAAATTTCCTGAAAAGGTGCCAGTATTGTGTGGATGCAAGAGAAGAACATTTCCAGCAGCTCTTGTGATGAGGTATGTGGTTATTTTCATTGTAATTTTAACTGTAAATATGAGAACCTGAATCATTACACCAATTGCGGCTTTATTTGCGTAGATATTTCACCCGATCGCTCGGGAGTTGGAGCTGTGCCCGCCGCTTCGCAGAATCCCACGTCATTGGCCAACTCTTGCATGGGACTCACTGTACCACTTCACTGTGTAATTCCCAGCAATAGTTAATTACCGTATTTACTCCAATATAATGCACCCTCGAATTTAATGCGCACCCTGATTTGAAACTTAAAATCATAAAAAAAGAGTTTGTTAGCGAATGTAATGCGCATCAATAGGATATTTTATTTGGAATTTTGTCTTAGTATTTATAGAATAATGAACCAACACATAAACATTTACCGTTAACTGCCAGTTTTAGGCCTACAAGTAGACCTATAGGCATGGCTCATCAATATTCACTAATGTGTTCATCACTGGAATCCTCGGAGGTGCTTATTTTTATTGCTAAATGGACAAACAAAATGTTAAATGCATGTTTCACAATAAAAGCTGATACCACTCTTAAATGAGTTTAAAATCGACAATGCACAATATTCCACATTTGCACTATAGAGCTGACAAAAACTATTTTTTCATTATGTTTCAGAAATTAAATTTCATATGGTGTAGGCTAACGATAAAATGAACGAAGTTGAAAATTATAGCAGTGCCTTGTTATGTAGATCAATATTACCTCCGACCTACGAAACGGATTTGTACTAGAATTTAACGCGCACCTCAGCATTGAAATCTACAAATGGACAAAAATAGGGCACGTTATATTCAAGTAAATATGGTAAATTCACCATTCATCATAAGACTCTTGCATATTTGCTTTACTCTGCCTGTTGATGTATACAAGCTTCTGGGCTTTTTCATTGCCTAGTCTGTTTCTCAATTTTGTTTGTATTAACCCAAATGAAGAAAATATTCTTTTGATTGATGCAGAACTGGCTGGCATACGATGTAAAGATTCTATGGCTTGACAAAATTCCAGCGATAGGTGATTACACTTCAGATTTGTGTAATTGATGGAGAAATAAGTATAAAAAATCCCTTTGGGTAGGCCTACAGGGCACAGGCTGAGGTAGATTTCATAGTGCTTTTTATGAATTAATTGGGGTAAGTGTAGAATAAAAACTGAAATATTTTTTTATAAAAAGAGAGTTGTTAATTATGTATTAATTGATATCTTTTATTATTTCATTTTTAATTTGGCCAAGGATTATTGTTCTAAAGATATTTAACTATTATTTTTAATATTTCAAACTTCATTTCATTGGTAATTTTAGCCTCAGTTGGTCCTCATGAATTCATTTCGGCATGCCTATTGGCTGAGGTATATTTTAAAGTGGTTTTTGACTTTCAAAAATTCAAATCTCTCCTAATATGAGCGCTATTGAGAAACTAGTTGTTGATTTAGAGATTACTCATCAAGAGCTTTTCAACGATACCCCACAAACATGGTTCTAAAATTTTTTAATTTCCACCCTCACCCCCACAACCACTGAATCATTGGTGTCTAATTTATGCATAGTAAGTTTCCCTCTAAACCCCATAGGGCCCTAAATATAATTTTTTCAAAATTTCAACCCGCTCCCACCTCCCCCAACCAGGAAAAATTGATTTTAGCCGGCTAAATTTGATTTTAGCCGGCTAAAATCATGATTTTAACCGGCTAAAATTGAAAAAAACCGCTGGTCAGGTCTTTTTCAATTTTAGCCGGCTTTTTTACAACCCTGTTCATACGTCACAGCAGGATGGGGGACTAAAACGTTTCCCCTCAGTTGCTCAGGTATTGATTAAACAATGAGGTATTGGTACACAAGCAGGTACATTGTATCTTTCCGATACTTTAACATAAAACAACATTTAATAAATCATGTGGTGGAACAATAGGTTTAAAGAAGCTGCTTCCAAGTATACCACATATACTGCATATTCTTTTGAAAAATTGCAGACAAAGAACTGGCGTGTGGGTATTATTTGAATACTGGACTCCTCTCATCTGAATTTCAAAATTTTGTACCATATTGGCTCAATATAGCACAATGCTTTGTAGTAGCATCACAGTCTAGTATAACAGTAGTAAAGCTGCAATGAAAAGAAAACGAGACGAAGAAGATGCTTTCTTATCTATATGAATGGGTGAAACATAGCTTTATGCATAGAGACACCAAGCAAGTAATAATTCAGTACAAGCAGAATCACTAATTCAGGAAAAGTTTGGTATTTTCCACATGACTTTGATCTTGGGTCAGACTCAAGTCATCACATGTGGATTCCTGATGCACAGCTGGATTCATGAATGGAGAGTGTTGTGAAAGTGTTAGATTTCAGCTGGTTGTTACGATGCACATTATTTTCATAATTACATTTATATTTAATTTTGTTATGATATGCCTATGTAATGTTAATTATAACTTTAATTAAGAATAAAACTGGCAAAATAATTTTATATATGGGCCTATAGATTTTTTTTATCAAATTTCCTTTCCAAAAAATTTGGTTGCAGGTATTATTCAGGGGTAGGTAGTATTCAAGGAGCATCGGTGTGGTCTTGTGGTTAGCGTTGCTGACTATGGATCCGTTGGCCTGGGTTCGATCCCCGGTACCTCCTCGGATTTTTCTGAGGTAGGGAGGTCTGGTAGGGGTGCACTCAGCCTCGTGATTCAAATTGAGGAGCTACTTGATAGAGAACTAGCAGCTCCGGTCATGGAAACCACCATTAATGGATGTGGGTGTCGGCATGCTGACCACATGCCCCCCAATCCTGCCATCTGCCTATAAGTAGATGACTTAGCGGTCGGGTGGTAGGCCTTGTCCCTTCGGGGATGTTGCGCCACGGAGTTTAGATTTTTTAGGGTAGTATTCAAGTATATACGGTAATTATGTTACCAAATTCGGTTTGAGGATTATTCATGCTAAGTCCTTCCTCCCACTTTAAATGATTTATTGTACAGTGACAGGAGCAGGCCGAGAAGAAGAGTGTCAGCTGGCAGAGAGCAAGCAGGTCTTTGATAATACTGACAGACTTCGTCAGTAACATGATCACCTTACTGGACGAGGAAAAGAATGACTGGCGGCCGGGAGCATGTGCCTGCTGGCCGAGGGAACACAGCCTGTAGGCATTTGGCATGCAGTCACTGCCATTACTAGAAAGACATGTTTAGCAAAGTAGGCCTTTGCATAAGTCCATACAGGAGCATCCCACCGGACTTATTTTGTATATACCGTATTTTTTGGACCATAAGTCGCACTTTTTTAGTTGAAAACAGAGCCTTGAAAGTTGAGTGCGTCTAATGGTCCAAAGTAAACTGAAAAATAATAAAATTACGTTAAAAAGGCCTATTGCCGGTAATACCATAATTATAAACAAGGTGCTGTACACCAATAAGTGAGTTGCAAATTTGGCACAGACTGTACATTGGTGTACTTGTACAATCACAAAATTAGAGTAGTCGGAAGGTATACAACACGAAAAGAAAAAAATGTTGGTTCTTTCATACAAAAAGATGTGTCCATGGGGTGGTCTAAATGACGGTTATGACCTCTAAACAGCCTTGTTCTGTTACATTTACCATATGATTGATTGTGAGAGAGTGTAAAAGTAGTTTGTCTTTCACGAATTTTCGTTTAGAATCACATTACACTTTTTCCCTTAAATTTTTATGCTAAAATCAAGGTGCGTCTTATAGTCCGAAAAATACGGTAATTATATTGAGCTGATTCCAGCACCAGCAGACAGGCAAGGTAATATAATGTAGTAAACAATATCCACCTTATACCACAAAGTATATTAAATAGCAGAAATTTTTTGATACAAGGTTAACTACTGTCGTAAATATAAAAAGAGAGTAAAAACATCCAAACGTAAATTAGTTTGTATTACAAGATGTATCAAGAAATCAAAGTACAATAAATATTACACTAAACTAATACTCACTGGAGCTGGATGTCCAAGTACACCAGGCTGAATTAATAAGGACTGAAGATGGCACAAAAGTTCATGCTGAAATGAATTTCTGATAGCAACAATTGCAGAAATCAATACTGATACTACTGACGAACTACTACATATATTAGAAAAGTTACAACTGTGAGAATTGTGCCTCCAAGTTTGTTTTCTTAATATCCAGCATTTTGTAAATACAGTGATGCTTGTATATGACGAGGCTATATAAGCAATTTATTAGCCAAGACTCAAGTTAATTTTAAATTGTTTACGATTTTATAATTTTATTTAGTCTTTTAAACAGTTGGTAACATAATATATAATTTCCATTAATTTTATATGTGAAGAGAACATTTGTCTTGTATCATAACCTGTAAATTAGGGACATAATTTACATATCCACATAGTCTTACTTTATGACAATGCACTCAACTGTGGTAATATATACTTATAACTGGGAAGAAGAATTTTTATATATTTCATGACTATACCCAGCTTAATGCCTAAGGTGAGGTTTTTTTTTTTATAATAATTATTGTATATTGATTTCTTGATACATCTTGTCATACAAGCAAATTTACATTTGGATTTTTTTTCTTTCTTTTAATAGTAGTTAACCTCGTATCAAAAAATTTCTACAATTTAATATACTTTGTGGTATAAGGTGGATATTTTTTATTTCACCACAAACGGTATGAAGTTCATCAATTAAGATAAAGTAATATTAAAAAGATAATCAAAAGGCCAGATGGCTTGGAAGAATGTTTGTGCAACAAAATCAATGTGGAAACAAAAGAAGTAAAACAGGGATCACAGAGGAGATTAAATTTATGAAGAGTGAGGTGAAAGAACTGAGGGCTAGAATAGAACAGATGGAGAAGAGAAATTGAGCATTATATCTAAGGGTTACAGGAATAGAGGAATACAAACGAAGGCAAAGTCCCAATGCAGGTTTCCACACACAATGTAATGTGTCCCCCCACCCCAGCAACTTCAAGTTTAATGGCATAATTATAGGTTAGGATCGGTGATGATGTTAGCGACAGGTTAGATTATGTTATGAACAGTGATATTAGTTTAGTAAGGCATACTGAATAAACATTTTGTTGAACTTACACAGTGAAGCAACTACAATAAATTTAATTTATTAAGGTATATGAGTTGACAATACATTTTTATGCTTCACTTTCATGCTTCATTTACCATCATTTTGCTTATGGTACGTGAAGCATGAAAGTGTGTATAGGGTCATTCCACCTCAATTCATCCAGAAAAAAAGTGAAATGTAACCCTCCGGTCTCAGATTTTGATGGAAATTTGTAGCGTGGTTCCCATATGCATGAGAAACAAAGATCTGAATTTTTAGCTTCCTGTCTGTTATAGATTCGGAGATACACTTCTTTGAAAACATCGTCAGGACAGGAGTAGGTTTTGTGTGCAGACTGTTACATTTTTGCTTGTACCATGCCTGTGAATGTTAGCAGAACCATAACACATGATCATTCCAATGCAAAAATGACTGCTGAGTTCAAATATGGTGTCAGAATTTGTCTAACACTTACAGAAATGTTGTTATGGGCATGTAAACTTAAAAATTGAAACTATAAAAAGGCAATCGCGCCTCCTCATAAAAACCATGATATCTCAAAAAGTAAACTAGATACAGCTGAATGCTTTGCACCATTGGAAAGAGCAGGAAATTTCCATCTAGATCAAATAAAAAAACTTGTGGGACT
This sequence comes from Ectobius pallidus, assembly GCA_964059195.1. Classification (NCBI taxonomy): domain Eukaryota; kingdom Metazoa; phylum Arthropoda; class Insecta; order Blattodea; family Ectobiidae; genus Ectobius; species Ectobius pallidus. The sequence goes on from CAXKWD010000007.1 coordinate 18,139,392, forward strand.
TTGTTAGGTGAATTTTTTTTCTGCACATATGTAAAAATAGAATATTTGAGTATGGATTACATACATATGTTGAACAGAGTTTCCAGATAATTATGGAGCTACAGTCTTACAAGCCAAAGTAATTCAGTGTTATAATCAGTTCTTACCATTAAGTGCACAGAAATCCATTACCACAATTATAATACTTTTACACGGTAAGTTAAACATAATATTTTTGCAGCAGACCTGCTACATTACATTAATTTATTAACAGCTCGATACCCAAATTATTAAGTGTACTGCCAATCCAAATAGAAAAATAGACCACAGATGTCATTTTAGATAAGGCCATAGATGTGCTATACATCAAGTATTGATTATAAAAGATATTTATGAGTGGTGATAAGTAAATATTCACAATTAATAGATATAATAACATGCCTATTACATTTGTAAGGACAATTTAAATTGGAGCTAACAGATTGTTGCACTGATTTATAATGATCTGTTACTCTATAAGAGTTAGGCTACTTCGTCTTCATGAAGTAGTAGGCCTACACATCACATTTAGTAGTACAAACTGGGGATGCTACACTGATGTTCCAACTGAGGGCCGGGAAGGAATTTGTTACATAGAAGTCTTTGCAATTGTTCCATTTTTCCTGAATTTCAGCAGTACATTTATCAGATATGTGGTACTGTCTACCTATTGCAGTATCTGGAATGGGTACATGTAGTAAGATATGACTGAATGGAACCAAGCACTTATCTTCTTTCTCTGGCCAATGATGTAGATGGGCCATTAGGATGCATGAATATTACACTTGCATCTCCTTCATCTGTATCTACTTCATTAACTAAACCAATATACCATTTTTTGTCGTATACACAACAAACAAAACTGTTTAGTTTTACAGTTTCATGTACTGTAAGTTCTGCATCTGAAAACTGGAAGACTAAAGACAAATGATCATCTGTGCTCAGACGTTTCGCTCCCAAAATGTTACAAGATAGAGGTATGGAATGATGAAAACTTTGTGTTCCTGCAACCCTACTTGCTGCTTTGGATTTTTCACTCTGCAGTTTGTGAACATTTTCCACTTCTGCTGCAGATATAAATTGAAATTTAATTTTTGAGAACTGCTGGCTACAGAAATCAAACATCTGCTTTGACTCCAGTATTTGTTTTTGTACGGCCGTTGCATTCTAGCCTTGGTGGCAGTTATCTTGACAGCATCTTCAATGCCATCACAGGATGACTTGCCGTAAATGTACTGCTGAAATTCAGGAAAAATGGAACAAATATACTGCAAAGACTTCTATGTAACAAATTCCTTCCCGGCCCTCAGTTGGAACATCAGTGTAGCACCCCCAGTTCGTACTACTAAATGTGATGCTTAGGCCTACTACTTCATGAAGACGAAGTAGCCTAACTATTATAGAGTAACAGATCGTTATAAATCAGTGCAACCATCTGTTAGCTCCAATTAAAATTGTCCTTACAAATGTAATAGGAATGTTATTATATCTATTAACTGTGAATATTTACTTATCACCACTCATAAATATCTTTTATAATCAATACTTGATGTATAGCACATCTATAGGCCTATCTAAAATTACATCTGTGGTCTATTTTTATATAAGGTGTTGCAAAATTCCACAAACTGTTATGGATTGTAGAGGTGACCAAAACAAAGTTGTTTTGTTATATAACCATAGGCCGGAAACCAATAGTTACACCAGTAGTCACCTTCGAATGGAAACATGCTGACACACAATGAAGGTATGGTGACCATTTGAGCTGGTTGTGGTGAGGTTTATTTACAGATATTGTTCACATGTGTGGCCTCCTGCTTCAATACACGATCTGCAACGACACAATACTGCTTCTCTCATATGGTGGAATACTCTAGGGGTATGTTATAATTGGTTGGCAGCTACAAGAATCCGTGCAACAAGATCCTCCTCTGACACAGCTGGTGTTTCATACACTAAACTCTTTAAATGTTAAGTGGGGTAAGGTCAGGAGAACGAGCAGGCCATGCAATGGGTACACCCCGGCCAATCCAATTTTCACCAAATGTGTCACGTAGATGCCCTCGAACTTGAAACAGAAACAAATGTGCGAGGATTTCTTAACGCTGACCAGGATATCGCTCAGCATAGAGACATTGTGCAGCTGTGGAATTGCCATTGCCTGCACCATAAACTAGGTGGATATTCGCGAGTTCAACAAAACTGTAATCTTCCATCGTCCTTACTCAATGCCTAAGAACAAGCAGAATGAATAAAAGCAAACAGCTACCTAAACTGTGTACAATCTGCAACATGTCATGTGTTTGTCATGCACAGGGATGTTTGTTTCTGCTCAACGATGTCTGTCTTCAAAGGTGACTACTGACATACCTATTGGTTTCCGACCTATGGTTATTTAACAAAAAAGTTTGTTTGGTCTCCTCTACAATCCATAGCAGTTTGTGTATGGAATTTTGCAACATTCATGTATTTGGATTGGCAGCACACTTAATAATTTGGGTACTGAGCTGTTAACAAATTAATATAATGTCATGTATCAGGTCTGCTCCAAAAATATTATGTTTAACTTACCGTGTAAAAATGTTATAATTGTGGTAATGGATTTCTGTGTACTTAATGGTAAGAACTGATTATAACACTGAATTACTTTGGCTTGTAAGACTGTAGCTCCATAATTATCTGGAAACTCTGTTCAACATATGTATGTAATCCATACTCAAATATTCTATTTTTACATATGTGCAGAAAAAAAATTCACCTAACAAAGTCCCACAAGTTTTTTTTATTTGATCTAGATGGAAATTTCCTGCTCTTTCCAATGGTGCAAAGCATTCAGCTGTATCTAGTTTACTTTTTGAGATATCATGGTTTTTATGAGGAGGCGCGATTGCCTATTTATAGTTTCAATTTTTAAGTTTACATGCCCATAACAACATTTCTGTAAGTGTTAGACAAATTCCGACACCAGATTTGAACTCAGCAGTCATTTTTGCATTGGAATGATCATGTGTTATGGTTCTGCTAACATTCACAGGCATGGTACAAGCAAAAATGTAACAGTCTGCACACAAAACCTACTCCTGTCCCGACTCTATTCTTCCTAAAACATGATGTTTTCAAAGAAGTGTATCTCCGAATCTATAACAGACAGGAAGCTAAAAATTCAGATCTTTGTTTCTCATGCATATGGGAACCACACTACAAATTTTCATCAAAATCTGAGACCGGAGGGTTACATGCCCTGGATGAATTGAGGTGGAATGACCCTATAGTCAACTCATAGTAAATTAAATTTAAACTAAACTAAACTCCGTAGGCATACTGAATTTTCACGTATTGTAAATGTGCCTGTGTGCTTTGTGGTATTCAGTGACAGGTTCTGTTAGGTTATGAACTAACTTACTTACTTACTCAATGGCAATAGACAATTCCTAAGCAAGCTAAAGGAATATTATCTACATTATAGAACCCGGAGATTCATTGCCGTGCTTACCTGTGCCTGCCATTTAACCCTATTCTGTGCTAACTCCACTCCATCCAACCAACTCTCACAAATCCTACTTCCCTTAAATCTATCCTAATACTGTCCTCCCACCTAAGACTAGGTCTTCCAAGTGGTCTTTTCCCTTTGGGTCTCTCTGTCAATATTATATAGATATGTCTTTCCTCCCCCATGAGCGTAACATGTCCAGCCCATTTCATCCTCTGTGATTTAATCAGTGATGTTAATTTAATAGGGCATACTGAATTCTCCCATTTCATAAGTGTGCCATAATATCTCCTGCAAGGTTTGTCAACCTGTTTACCCAGAATCCAGAATCCTAGCTGCTCTGGCAATGTGACATCACACCTCTAACATCCAATCACGAGTTTCTTCATCATACGGCCATGGAAATATGGTGGAAATTTTTGCTACTTTTCACTAGATTGTGTTGTAAAAGAAAGTGTATTATTTAAGGTTGGTGAATTGGATAAAATCATTCGTCAAGAATTCTTCTCTCCACAGAATGATCTATAACGAGATACATGTGATACCTCGAGATACGAGTTTAATTCGTTCCGTAACCTTGCTCGTATGTCAATTTGCTTGTATCTCAAAGCAATTTTCCCCATTGAAAGTAATTGAACTGTCATTAATCCGTTCCAGCCCCAAAAATGCTACCCCCAATTGTTTTTGTTAGGTGTTTTTGAATAAGAAAAATGTATTTATAAATGACAAATATTGTATAAAAACATAATAAAAGAGAATGTAAAGCAAAAAACTGGTTTTATAAAGTGTACATACATATTTGTTACACTTTCTTCGGACCCATGGTTATAAAAAGAAATGTGATAAAGTATGTAGGCCTAAATGCACAAAAAGCGCAAAGCCCTAGAAAACTTAGCAAAGATGCTTCGACAGCGAGGTAAACAAGCACACTGGGGGAATACGTGGGATAATGCACGAGGCGCAGGCGCAGTAAACTGGTGGGCCGTGTGCAGCGTCGCAGCGGGCCGTTCCTTGTATCTCAAATGTCGCTCGTATTTCAAAACAAAACTTCGCTCGCTCGACAGCTCGTATCTCAAATAACTCGTATGTTAGGGCACTCGTATCTCGAGGTACCACTGTACATGTTTTATGAAGAGAATCTCTGTTTTAAAATTGGGGTATCCTTTACCAAAAGGAATATGGCCTAGGAAGGAGATTATGGAAATTCTGGAGGGGATGGGGATTAGAAAACGTAGAGGTCTGCAGGGATGGGAAATAACAGAATCTTTCCGAATTGGAAATATAAAGATAGAAGACTGATAATTCACAGTCATTAGGAGACAACCAGTACATAAAATGAAGCAGGTAGGAAGGCTATAATTCAGAACTTAGGGCTATTTAGCATGTCAGCAAATTCTTGTGCAACAAGATACCATAGAAAGACCAGGAATTCATGGCAGAACAGCCAACCACATGCACGGAGGGGAGGAAGAGGGGAATGACAGCTCAGTCAGGTAACATCACCTCACAGTGGAATAATACCATGGGTTCCAATCCAGCTGACAACTGAGGGAGATTAAGATTATGATAACTCAAGCGACAAGGGAGCACAGGCAACTCAAAATAGCCGATTCTACATACCACACAACCCATGGATGAAGTAAATGAATAAAGAAGAATTGGAGAGCGATGGGAGAGGTAACACAAGAGAATTCAGAAGCAAGAAAACTTCAACCCTTTAATCTTTTCACTGCTACTGAGGCATATATGTATGTATGTATGTAAAAGCAGATTGTAAGATTAAAAGAGTAATGCTTTACGTTAAAATATGATAATGTGATCTCATTGATATTCATAGAATTCAGATGTTTCATTGAAATGTTCCTCATTTATTTCAATCTGACGATTTTACTTTATATGGATGCTTATATGCTAATATTAATATATAATTTCAGCTCTGAAAGAATTAATTTGATTAATTAATAATAAATTAAAAAGATCAATTAATAAAGAACAATGCTCGCTAGACACTAATAAAGGTAGTGACTTGTTAGCAATATAGGTAAGGATTAGAGTGAGAAGTAACTGAAAGGAATATGTGAAAAAAGTAAAGTGATCCCTATACTGGCCATGGAGGCTCAGAGGATTCCAAGAGGTTGAGGCTCCCAGATTTTGGACATTCGGCACGTGAAGGTGGTAAGGTTGTCTGCCCTACGCAGCAGCTGCCTTTACCCCCAAGACTGCTCCTGGTACTCATTTATGTTGGAGGCTGAGTCGACCCCAGGGCCATAGTGCCACCAGAAGGATTAGGCCAACTGAAAAATCTCAACGACCTCATAGGGAATCAAACCCACGACCTTCCGGTTTGTAACGCAGTGCCTCAACCACTACGCTACGGCATACCCAAAGGAATATGTTCCGAGGAAATAATTGCATAAAAAGGTCCTAGTCTGTGAGTGCAGCTTTTAAATGATTAATGAATTTTGTATAAATGCAGCTTGTCTTTTTAGTAAATTTCATATGGTAAGGGTAGGAAGCAAATAATCCTGACGCGATGATAACTGAAAAGGGACATATGAACTAAATGTTGGCATGATGGGAACTGAGTAGAAACCTATTTTTTATACGTATATTATTATTATTATCAGGGCCCGGATTGTGACGACCTAAATACTTTTAAAAAATGAGCTATAAAATGACTGCAAAAATACAAAAAAATTACCCAAAAACTAAAAAAGACCCAAAATTTTGTATGAAAATGCTAGTTCATTCATCAGATTTTTTTGTCTATTTAGATTTATGTTATTCAATTATTGGCTTTTAATTAGTTAATTGGTACATACGGTTAAATGCAAACAGCAAATACCGTCTTTCTGTATCCAGATTATAATTTAAACAATATTTGTTTATGAGTATTTAGAGTTCTGATAATATTCAAGTAAATGCGCAAAAACACTATATAATGCAAGAAATAACATAAAATGAGAAAATATTGACTTCATATTTAAAAATCTGCCTAAAAATATAAAATGTGGAAAAAATTGTAAAATGGCCAAAAAATGACCAAGTAATTACACTGAAATCTAAAAAAGACCTAAAAATAAAAAATAGGGAAATTGACCAAAAAGACCCTAAAAATTACTATTTTTATGATCTAGAAGTCATGATCAAATATCTGTACTAGTGGGCAACATCCATGATGTACCAGTTAAAAGATGACATGTCATCAAAATCAGGCCCCTGATTATTATTAATGTTGCTGTTTCTATTATTGAACGTGAACAATAGTGAGAATAAAATATACCTTTCAGCCCACACCTCTACTAATGTGTATTAAGATGTCTACTGGGAAAATGATCAGCATCAGAAACGGCAGACTTCTCTTGTAATGTTTTCATAGTATAAAAAAATCAATATAAATTCAAGTATATTATTGTTAATGAATACTCCGAGTATAAGAAGCATTATAACAAATTTATTACCATTTACAGCCTATTAAAATCGCATTAGATTATATGTGTAGTCCACAATAAGATTGCCTGAAGCTAGTATTACAGTATTATTTTAACACTGGGATTACCCATGTTTTTATTATTCGTGGACTGGTTTAACAGTGATTAGCCCAGATAATCGAGAGTTTGCTATAATTACAATTCTGCTGTCAAGAATTGGGGAAATGGAGATCTCAGATAAGTTATGCCTAACAGAGAATTTTAGTTTGGTGTTTTGTTTCCGTACCTCTTCTTATCCCTCATCCCCATGAATAAATTAAAGAAACAGAAAGGAGAACTCTTCATGAATTGAATAACTTATATGAAGAATGTACCAGATATTTCCACAGATAAGACGATAGTTGAATCATAAAAAAATGACCCACAAATCCACAGACATCTTATAGGACAGATACCAAAAAAAAATTAGACTGAAATTTTTATCAATTAAACCATTATAAAATTATATATTCTCATGCCAAGATTATATTACTTTGATATATGAAGTTGTTAGGTACCATTTCTGGGCAAATGTAAGCCCAAAATAATGTTAATTTTGTAAATAAAACCACAAATGATAAATAATCCATGAAATAAACTTATTTTTGGTGCTTTTCATTTTTCCCTATATACCGGTACGTGTATCACATAGCTAGAGATAGGAATTTTTCGGTGTTTTCAAATCGAAGAAAGCGGTACTTTGAAATGTGAAATTCGGTGGTTTCAATTGAACTTTTCGGTACTTTCAAAACTATAGCAGATTCATGGGAAAGCATGCCTTTTATGTGCTTAAACCATACAATCGAATTAACTTATACACATTTAAACCCAATCAAGACACAATATTTACAAAAGGCTAAATAATACACATTTAAACTCGATCAAGACAATATACAAGGCTAAGTAAAGTTTATCCTTCTCACTAAAAAGTTCAACGTTCTCTTGAGACAAACGATGGCGCCTGTCACTCAATACGCTAGTGTTTGCAGAAAAAAATCTTTCGCAGTCTGCATATGCACACGGCATCCACGACGCCAAACTCCAAGGAGAACTAAATACGTCATACTAATACTAATCAAATCCTAATACCGTATTTATCCGAATATAAGCCACCCCTGAATTTAAGCCTCACCTGCCTTTTTAACAGTAAGGTAAAGGAAAAGTAATTAAATTAACCTCAAAGCGAAACAATCAATTGCCTCATATTCATAATATTAAAGTAACGCATTTCTTAGCTGAAATAGGCCTGAAATAAGAAAAAGAAAGTATCAGCTGACTTAAGTTAATACAATTAAATAAAACTGACGGAAAAGAAAACAGAAATCTGTACTTTACACTTCATATGACTTTCAGTCTTGAATTTCACGCGATTTTTCTATTTTTCATAACCACTTTCAGTTACCATTATTTGCATTCCCATATGTTACAGCATTTTTTTACTTCTGAGCAACTCATGTTACACGCATATTCTGTAATACCGCTATAAAAAATGACAAAATACGCAAAATATACATCATAAAATGAACATCACTTGCTTACGCATTTTTACGCCTCTTCTCGATGCTTCAATTAAAATTGATATATTCTCAATGTTAAATCGATTCATATATCGATAGTTCTGGCGATTCAAGATAATCGATAGGTGGCGGTGCTTGGAAGAGCGTAACCTGACGCGGTCCAGATTGACCCAGCCTGTATAAAGTCATATAAAGTAGATTATGCTCATATAAATGACAATTGATTAAATGATAATATTTCAGTAGCTTGTTTGGTATCAAAATATGCATAATCTGAAGAAAAGTTTATTGCAATTATTAACAAATCTCTTAAAATTTATAGTAATTAACAAATTGAATATTTATATATTTAAAACAATTTGCACTGGTCATAGAAGATGGTAAGCTTGGCCAGGTAGCCGGGGAGTTCCAGCTCCGTTGATACTAACGCACACAATAGCTTTCAGGTATCTCCCTCGAACAAAACATAACAGTACACGCAGTAGCCTCTATTGTAAGTGTTTAAAGGAATAAGAAAGGACAATGGGTCTGTCAATACCTCAAGTGCTGTATGAATAGAAGTAAGAGTATTAATATTATTTAGTACGGAGGAAACTGATGGTATCATATAACCTTTCTTGGAGTTTAAACAATGCAGTTCATTGAGTTCCTAGTAATGTGAAAAGTGAAAGTGTTAGGTTAGCTTAGTGATGCACCTGTATCCTATTGGCTATAGATAAGATTCGTCACTTCCAATTAGATGTAGAGTAATTGTCACGTGGGATAAACGTATGGGGGAAGGGGCCGTCCTTAGACGGATTTTTGGGAGTTAGTTTAATTTATTAGAGAGCAAGTAAGGACACTTGAATATCATCGGTCGGGGAGAAGACAGGAGTCTTCCGGGATTAGTAGCTCCCTCATTACCACGGAGCGTCGTGGGTCATAATTATTCGACTTAGAATAATTTTCAGTATTCAATTTCAATACTTAAACATTTTCACGGCTGTAATTTTTGAACTTAAAAGAATTTTCAGCACCATAATATTTTAACTTCAAATAGAGCACAAGCGAATAAATCGGACATTAGTAAATAACTAATCCATCAGTTTTCTACGTAACTAAACACCAAGATCAACTTTTTTTTAATTACTATTTGTAATCATTGTAACAAGTGTAATAATTGTATTAAGAATATTTCTGCAATAACTAAAATAAAAGTTTGTTGTTCAACTGTACGCAACGTTATTTATATGAAAGAAGGATCACCAGTCTGCTCGTCTACCATTCCCGCCTTGAGAAGAGAGGATTCTGCTCGAAGCCGACTTGAAGCTACCGGAGGGTCTAAAATAATACATATATTGAAATAGCTAAGACTGTTTCTGGCGCCCACCCGCACATCATTCAACCGACCCGCCGCAAACCAGCTACGGTAGATAAACCGGCTTTTTCGTTATCGGCCTCTTTCTTGCAAAAAAGTAAAAATTTGTACCAAAATTGCACTTTAAAGTAAAAATTCGCGACAAAATCGCATTTCCATGCAAAATTTGCATCAATTCGCGAGTACAAAAAACATTTTTCAGGGTACTGTAGTGTGTGTCGAAGCTAGTTATCATTCCTAATACAGTTCTTAATAAAAATCGTTAAATTCGCGATCGCGAAAAATTCCTACCCCTACACACAGCTCATACAAAATGCACACATCGTTCTGTTCCATTGTGGTGCAACTGTGCTCAGTGATGAAAAAAAAAGATCAAGGAAACTTTGTTCCGGTAAGGGTAGCCAACAGTCTTTTTAACTGTAGTTATTTTTCCTTAACTTCTACTACCCACCCTATGGATTACAATAGTGCGATGGTTGGGAACATTTTGCCTCATTACTCCCGATCAATCAGAAAATTGAAACAAAACAAAACTTTTTGAAGTTGTTTCGTTAACATAAATTCGTAGGCTGTTGATAGCTGTCTTATAGGACAGATATATGCTAAAACTATAAAACTTTAATGAAAATTTATACGTCATCTTATCTGAAGGTCATGCGTAAGGTTGTGTAAGGTTATCTGCACGGTATGTTACAGTCATCTATATACTACAATTTTGTACTTACTTATATATAACAGCAAAAGTTTTTCCTTCCTTTGTGAAGTATTTATCAAATAAAGCATCAGCTGCTTGGCGTATATCTTCAAGGTAAGCCTGAAAAATGAGAATCAACTCATTGTAAATATGAAATTAATGTCTCTACACTATGTAATTTTAACAAGGCCAATTCACAATCAATCATGTAGCACAAAGATGTGTTTGTGCAAACTTGGAGTTGCACTACAGTTCCCAATATATGTTGCATCTTGTGCAAATTTCAGTGCGTACCTACATTTCATGCTGGTTTTACTTTTCGATTGATTCAGCTCCCTTCTATGCTGTGTTAAGTTCAACTTGGTATCATTCTTTGGAGTTTAAATTATGACAGCTACCTCTCAATCTCGAATCATTCCAATCTGTTTCTTCCCCTTACAACAGCTCCTGAGTCAAACGTCATTGCACTTCCCCTTAAAGACTTGCCAGCCCCCTCTAGCAAGGAACTGAAGCTCGCTCTGGGGTAACGAAGGCATCTGCTAGCAGACCCATGGAGATCACAAGAGATGGTCATGTTTCTGTAATGTTCTGGTTCTGGTTCTTTTCAGTGCGGTTCTGTTAATTTAGCTTCTTGAACACAAGAGTTTGTGGCATGTAAATTTCTTCTTTGGGTTTGTACGTTAGATTAATCCCAACTGTTACCTAAAATGCCATAAATTACATGTTGCGCTAGTTAGCAAGATGGCTTGTGTTATGTTCTGTAGTTGCTAGGCTGCATGGCGTCACTTTGGTTGCCTTTTAATTAGGGCTGTACCGATTAATCGATTAAACATTTAATCGTCGATCAATTACATCTTCCGATTAATCGGTTTAGTCAAATTCTGAAAAAGTTTTTCGAGAAATGGGTCAAATAAACTCCTTTCTCTCGCTTCTCCGGCCTTGGCACATCATGTGTCATTCAGCCTATTGTGTCCAAACAATTCCCGTTATTCAGAAACCTGAAGGGCTGTTTAGTTTTGCAAGGTTTACCGTGATACTGAATATTCAGTATGCTAAAGGGAAGAAAGTTATCTTACTGGAATCTAGAAGATTTTGCTGCACACACAGGCTGAGTTAGCCGTGAGTACAGTAAATTCATTATTTCTTCTGATTATCTGTAGTGTAGTAGTTATTAAACGTGTAGAGCAATAGTAAATGTACACTTTGGTTTCGTTTAAAATACCGACCTGTTTGTCGATTAATCGATTAAAGTCAAGCATTAACTCCATTAGAAATTTTAATCGATTTTCAGCCCTACTTTTAATAGAAAGTGTTTAGGCATAGAAATGTTTCTCTTCTCATCTCTCCTGTTATTTTGTGGTAAGTTCTGCTTTTGAATTTTATTTTGTAGTGACTAGTGTCCCTCCTATTCATACCCCCCCCCCTTCTCCAGATGTCATGCATTCCTGTTACCCTTTCCTTTTATTGCAAACCCAAAGGCTCTTTTATTTTTAATCTTGTTTATTTTAGTTAAGTTTGTGTTTTTTAAATATGTTTTATTTTCTTGATTAATTTCTGGCCATCTCAATTATTTCGTTCCTTGGCTGACTCCTGTTTGCTTGGGCCTGGAGAATGCCCAACCAAAACAGTCTTCAGGTTTAATCTCCATTTCGTTTAGGTCTTTTACATTTTATTTTAGGAACCCTTCCTGAAAAATACACTGTATTTCTTGTAAGCCTTCAGCTTATTTAATTTTACCTGGACCCCCTTTCTGGATGCTCATTTTGTATTTTACTGAACATTCTTGACTCTTTAAGTGATTTCAAGTTTTGTTTTGTTTTGTTTTGTTTTGTTTATTATACTATTAATAAACCTTATCCTTGTTATTCTCATATAAAATTTTATTGAAATTATCAAAATCCATAAATAAATCAAACTGTAAATGAACCTTATGATTTGATGTATCCAGATTTCATAATAAAATGCTTTAGAAGGAACCGAGAGGTGTTTTCTTTTCACATTAACCTCTGGGCAGGACCATTTTCAGGGCATAGGCTAGCTTTTCTTGGGATGGGAACCCACTTCCCTTAGGTGGGGCTCATTTCAAATTGATTTTCATAACCTTAACTAAATCTTATTTTCTTCTATCTTCCTTAGTTTTCTACCATTGTTTTATATCATGGATTTAAGTTCCTGTATTAAAATTCCTTACACATCATAATGCTGGTAAACTTATATACAATAGCAAATATTCATTATTCTGATATGTTAATGTCATTATATCTTTATATGAACTGAAAGTATTGAGCAAATAATAACATTCACTTTCATACGAAGTGTGCAAATTACACTGTTGTATATAAGATATCAAATGTAGTTTGGGTTTACACAACCGTTGTGCAACACTTCATCATAACAAAATGATTTGGCAACATTGCATTTTGTGCAACATAACTGATTCATTCATGTATTCAATCCTACATTGATCCCTAGCAAAACTTTAATACTTTATCTTAATGTACTATTGGCAACAGTGGCGGACGCAGAGGGGGGGATAGGGGGGTTACATCCCCCCCCCGAAATTTGAAAAAAGGCTATATATGTACCGGTACTCTAAGTGGCCAGTTTTATAAACTAATTTTATATGTAAGTTGAAAGTCAAATCCCCCCCCCGAAAAAAATTTCTGCGTCCGCCACTGATTGGCAAAATACTATAGTTGGCACAAATCATGAAATATGGTAACTACATTTAATAATTTGCACTATACGGACACAGAAACACATAGATTATAATATAAAATCTCACCACTAAATAGGATGAGAGGCTTTAGCAAAAGTAAGCATTGTGACTAATACTATGCTATGCATAAGGATTTTTACAACAAGGAATACGAAAAGCCCACTGGTAGAGAACAATAGTACGCTTACCTTCAAAACTAGAGAATAAGTCAGTTCTATTGTGCAAAACCTCAATATGCTGCAACATGTTTGACGAGACAGGCTTTGTCTTTTGGCAACCTCCATTTGGAGGAAGCTTTTCTAAACAAATAAATAACTAATTTAATTAATTAATTCTGGTCTGTATTGAGACTGAACTATGACGTAAGCCCTGGAAACACCGCAACACTTGATACTTTAGTGAAGACAAATGGAATCTCCTTATTTAGCAGAAGTTATATTATATCTATTTATCTACCTATCTTTTACTTCCCCACTGCCGGGTCATTAGGGCCTCCTAGTGGAGGTTTCTGCTACCAATGTAAATTTTGTTATGCTTATTTTCCTGGAGAGGACAGATGGGCAGGTGGAATGCCCATCACGTCACAGACCCATCAGGGAAATAAGATATTACTTGGAAAAAGTTATATTATATAAAGAGTTGAAATTAACACTAAACTATACTAAAAGTGAAGGCCAGTGGCCATAAGGGATTTACATCAACGGGAATGCACAACACCTCTAAACCTTATATTCTTACTCTGATAACTTCATTCTACTTTCGTCTGCAACACTACATGCAAGTTCAATGCAATAAGCAACTTAGGTGCAGTATGATTCAGAAAATCAGGTAGCAGTTTTCAATCACATTCCATTCTATTGTTGTTATCCATTTGCTGGCTTGCCAGTTAGTTTATGGCCGGTACATATTGTAAGCTTGTTAGTTTATGGCCGGTACATATTGTAAGCTTGTTAGTTTATGGCCGGTACATATTGTACGCTAAAGTTTCAGTTGAAAGGGATATTTTGTTTCCCCTTCACCTATCTTTAGGGAATATACTTTTGTTTGAATGTACTTTTTGTTTTCCTATATAGTGCTAGGACATTAAAGTAATAAAAGCAGTAAAATATTATGCATTGTGAATAAACCACCCCTTATTCCATAAAACTTGACTTTTTGGTAATTTGTCACACTCTCAGTCCACATTAGGTCGAGATTCTATGACTCTACTGTAGTAAATAAATGTAGTATTAGGCTAGTAGATATGGTTAATAATCACTAGCAATGTTGAGAACAACATCCCATAATATCCAGTTTCAAATTCATGTCCCCAATTACACAAATACTGGTCATCTCTGGGCTTGCCTGCAGTTAAATCTGGCAACACTAGGCCTACATACAGGGACTGATTATGATTAGATACTTTGCAGTCCTGATGGTGGATGGATGTATCTTCTGCTCAAACTGTCTTCTGTTGTTATTTCAAAGTTAGCCATGTTTGTTTTCTTGGATGAATTTTTTTTTTTCTAGCCACTCCAGGCTGATTGGTATGAATTATCACAGATTCAACTACTAAATTAACTCAAGCGGCTTTTCTATTCCCGTAACTTCTAGTTTAACTAATAAAAAGTAGAAAAGTCACGACCACCTGCATGATTTAGTGCAGCCATGGGCAAACCCCTATCCATTGACACGCAACCTGCAAACTTGGTCAACTTACACATAGTTCAAAAAGAACGGCTAGATGGAGACACAAGCAGACAATAAGCGCAGTGGCGGTTGCTCATTCTTAGGGATACACTAATTTCACTTAATACAAGAAACAAATAATACAAACAATTTTGCATTTTTAATTATTCTTTTATGTGTGCAATTACTTCATTATACAAAGCTTAGAATGTGCCATAACGCCTTTCCAATCTGAACTGTGTCGCGACCCGTCACTGCTTGCAAAGAGAGTATGACTCATGGATGGGAATAATCCACCACATACACCGAATGTCTGCAATGCCATCTTGTG
This sequence comes from Ectobius pallidus, assembly GCA_964059195.1. NCBI lineage: Eukaryota > Metazoa > Arthropoda > Insecta > Blattodea > Ectobiidae > Ectobius > Ectobius pallidus. Next base: position 18,154,656 of record CAXKWD010000007.1, read on the forward strand.
TGTTATGCAGGAAGGTCAAGAACCACAAGTGGTTCGCAAACCAGCAAATGCCCATGTATGGTTTAGTGGGTACAGATACAATGTCTGGGTTCGATCCCCCAATTACTGCTCGGCTTTTCTGAGGTAGAGAGGTCTGGAAGGGGGTGTACTCAGCCTCATGATACAAACTGAGGAGCTACTTGATAAAGAAGTAGCAGCTCCAGTTCAGCAAGCCATCAATTCTGCCATCTGCCTCTGGCAGATGACGTAGTGGTTGGATGATAGGCCTAGTCCCTCAAAAGGATATAGTGACATGGAGCTTGGTTTTAGTACAGAAAAGGCATAGAAGTTATAATGTGGCAGAAAAAAATCATTAAAAAAGTAAACGGAAGGCTAATGAATTTTGAAACAGTTTCTAGTTCCAACTTATTAATTAACAACCTACTGGTGACAAAAGCAAGCTGTGCACAAGCAACATCAAAGCCATGCAATCGCCAACTTGTATGTTATGTGTATTAGGCTATATTCCATGAGCTAAAAGCCAGTTAATAGCTTTTGCTCTGTAGCCTCTGATTATTTCTACATTCGTGTAATAAAATCTCCTTACCTTACAAGTAACTTCTATTGGTAACAGACGGAGCAAGAATCGGGTTTTCTGTTTCTTTGTAGATTCTAGATCTTTCATTATGTGGTGCACAAGTTCCACAGGTTCTGGCAACTAATAAGAAAGAAAAATAATAATTAATACTTAAGACCAAAACTGACCAAGTAGAAATGGTAATGTGAGCAGCACAATAAATAACATAGGGATTCCATCCATGGTTGCCAGGTTTCCATCAGAAAAAAGTAAGATTTTCTGTGGTCAACAAACAATTTTACTAATGAGAACACTGTTTACAAAAACTACATTTCATTTACTCCTGGTACTTCTTTCGAGATGTTGCAGCTCTTTTAAATTGTTCATCCTCTTTTGCAAATTGATAAAACTGTTTATATATGAAAGAATTTTCTTTTTACAACTTGTACAACTTGATTACTTTGATCAGCTCAGGATGGATCCCGTTTCTTACATCTGTCCATTTACTCTTCATTAGAGAGAAACCCCTTTCTACAGAGGCAAAAACCTAGAATGCTTCGTAAAATCCCCATTTTCTTACAAATCTGGGGGAAAAAATAAAGACATCACTTCCTTGATAATGAGTACATTCTCATAAAACACCCCTACTCTCACGAAACTTCTCATACAGTTCATCAAGGTTCACAAATTCTGTAATCAACTGCATTTTCAAAGTCAGAATAACTTAAACTGTACTCAATGAAAAGCTATGTAAATTTGAATATTGATTACTTTCTGGAAAATCATAGCTTTTTCAAGGTATGTTGACATAAAACTTTCAAAATTCACTTGTTTATTCTGATTTGGCTGAGTGAAAAGATTTCAGAAGTTGTTTTGTAGCATTTCCAAAGAATAACTGATCTTTGAATCTTTGTTCAATTTTACTCTTCAGTGAGGTCACGCATTTAAATTTAAAGGATTCTAGCTTCCAGCACATTCAATTCAAGCTGTGAATCAGTATGCCAGCATTAAAACACGAAAAAATCAACAAAGCTATTAAAATGAAACAATAATTGTATCAATGTAATCACTAATCAGGCTACAATACTCCAAGTGTTTCAAAATAAAATCCGTTGATGTTTGTGGATTGGAGAAAAAAAGGAAGAAATAGTGTTACAGGCAAAAGAAAAACGTAAGCCATAAGATATATGGAAAAAAATGTAAAATTACAGGAAAAACATAAGACCCGGCAACCCTAGTTTGATCATGGTTTTCCGTTTGAAAACAGGGTCATTCCATATCAAATCAGTCAATGATCTGACCCTCAATGTCTTTAATTTGATATGAAATAGTGCTTGTTCTGGTAAAAAAATAAAAATTAACCATAAAAAAATTATTTTGAGTTTTGCAAAAACCTCCAAAGCCTAAGCTGTCGGAAAAATTATGGAATATTCATCTATCATTTGTTAGTGTACACTGAAAATTTTAAAGTGAAATCTCCATGGCATCATACTTAACTTAATTTCAACACAGAATATACAGTAATCATAAGGGATATATTATCCTAAACTAGCTGAAAAGGCCCGGTGTCGCCCGGGCTTTGTATTTTGTAATTTGAAATTAACTTATGGAGGACTTTCGATTTTGAAACTCTAGGTGCTTATATAATATGTATGTAAAACTTGAAATGAAGAAAAAGATTTATCACACTCAAACTATTCCATCAGAAAACGCTAGATATAGCTTTTTATGGCTCATAGAGGATGTCGAAAGCTGCATTCCGTTGCTTCTACACATCATGCTTGGGAGGATTTGAAATAAGAAGAAACATAAATTAAATAAGATTGTACTGACTTGACGGAAAATTTTATTTCTCATTCTCATGTTACCATACAACCGTTTCGGTTCTGAAATAAGAGAAATGCAGTATCACTTTCCTCCCCTAAAACCCGGGACATAAAATACTGCGAGCATAGGACTCAAAATGTTCCATCCCATGCTTAGGGCCTTATTTCTCAACTAATACAAAGCATACAGCTATGGATAACGTATAAGCGGAAAGGATTGTTTACCTACTTCTGATATAGCATACTCACACACTTAAGTTACCCCAGCAATACGACCTCTTATTCTACATCAAAATGTGAAGTGAGAAAATATTTCTTGTGTCGAGGGTAGAGAAAGTTATGTGACTGCATTACAATGTGCTTTATTCTCGTGGATTTTATTCAAGAATTATTTTCACAAAACGTTAGCATCAGAATTCGTTAAAGTCCAATAAATTATTATGTAGTGTCCAGAGCCCCATGTGAACTGTGTAAACAATACACTGTTGTCTTGACAACTGAATGGGATTTCATTTTTTTTGGAATAATATTCTCAGAAATTATATAATTTTCAAGGGAAGGACTGATTTGTTTCAATTTTAATGTTGACAGCTATACTTCCCGGGCTTAACTGGGTATGTGTGCAAAATTCCGTGTAAATTGGTAAAGAAATGTAGATTTGTATAAGGAACAAACATACATACATACACACTTTCGATTTTATATATTAGATAACCTAATATTACTTTCAGATGTCCTACAATTTGTATGCCTTGATTTTCTTCAGTAATATTTGGTTCGCCTTGTCCACTTCTTTGTCGGTTAGAAGGTAAGTATGGCCAGTTGGTTTTTGTGGATCCAGCTTGCACAAGGTGGAGCTTGCAGAGATGGTCAGAACATCAGTTGTCGAAGACAAGCAAACGATTCTGCAGGTCCAGCAAGGTGTAGGAAGTAAATTGTCAGTTCTTTTTCTTCTGTTTGAAAGGATATATTCCATCCGCCATATAGTTTATCATAGAAGCATGCCACAAAACCAGTTATATGTTCAAATGGAACCTGGTCAACGTCATTATTGAGCTATCTCATGGAATGGATGACACATTTCTCAGAAGCTAAAAAATGTTTGGCTTGCAATTTTTCTGGAAACAATGGGAGAAAGGAATGGTACTAGTGATTACCGAATATAGCAACATTCTCACTGAATCGTTTCTCTTCTTTACGGTATTCTTCATTCTCCACATAAAAGAATGAGATTGCTAGTGTATGCTTTTCATTCCATTCAGAAAGTTGCTTGGGTGCCATTATGTGATCTTTGACTAGGTTCTGGAGGCTAACTATGGAAATCAGTCTTTTCACTGTGCTACCAACTTCATCACATACTCCTTCACCATGTGCAGTGCCATAAAAGTGACACTTGGCTTCCCCTCCATAAAAAAATCTATGGCATGCTTACAACCGTTTGCAAAGATTTTCCAAGCCATTCGAGAAATAACCTAATTTTACTAAGTGAGGCATCATGTCTTCTTTGAAAAATATGATATATGTGGTCCTTGAAGTTATACTTGGAGTTCCTCGTATAGCACAATGGTTAGTTATTTACAATGATAAAGTTCAATATCATGATAGAAGAGCATTTAGTTGTACACTTTCTGTTTTTGTAAGTTTACTTCCTGTAATTTGTGGTATAGCTTTAAATAAATGAAATACTACAGGAGTAGTTCTTTAAAATGCATCCAGAAATATAGTATTTCAAATAAATATGCCTGAATTTAATAATGGCAAGAGATCAGTGGGCAACAGTCAGTGTAATTAAATCAGTGCAAACACAGCTTCAAAAACAAATTAAAAGAAAATTATACCGAAAGTAAATAACGAGTAAAATGTTATGGAGCTCGATTCAGTGGGTTATGCATAAAGAGTTTGAAAAGTGACTAAAAGGAAAACATTCTAATAAATATCGGTATGGTAAGATTTATTTAGAAGATTAGGTCATGGTTGTTGAATCCCATAAAAAATGCAGTTTATTCATTTAGTGAATTTCCCTTATGGTTACGGCAAGAGCAATAGAGTATAAAATGGTGATCTGATATTAACAGGAAAAAAGACATACGAACAGCTTAAAGGGAAGCAGAGATAAAAAGTGTTTTTTCCCCCTCTCTTTCAATTTTTATCTTAAAAAAAAGGTCAGGAAAGGAAACCTGTTTATATTGTTTATAAGCCTTATGTTTGCACACACCTTCACAAAAATGTATTATTGTGTATTAAGATGTCTACCGGTAAAATGACAAGCGTCAAATCTGGTAGACTCTTTTGTAACTTTTCTTAGTACAATAAATAATCATAATAATCATACCACAATACAGTATTCGATTCAAGCAATCAGGAATGAAAACATAATTCTTGTGTTTGAATACCTCATTTTGCTTATAATCTAATATACCGAATGTATACTCAAGTACTACCTGCATATATATATATATATTTTTTTTTTTTTTTTCAAAAATTATGAACGAAAAACTGGGGTGCGGGTATTATTTGAATACTGGACTCCCCTCATCTGAATTTCGACATTTTACACCATATTGGCTCAATATAACATGATGCATTGTAGTAGCCTCACAGTACAGTATAATAGTAGCGAAGCTGGAATGAAAGGAAAATGAGACAAAGAAGACTCTTTCTTATGCACATGTTCGGCAGTGAAACAAAGCTTTACGTGTAGAGATACCAAGAAAACAGTGCAGTATAAGCAGAACCACTAATTCAGGGAAAGTTTGGTCAAGCTCGGTTAATTTCCACACGACTTTGACCTCGGGTCGGACACATGTCATCGCGTGTGGATATCTGCTGAACAGCTGAATTCACAAATTGAGAGTGAATGTTGTTCTTGAAGGTGTTATGCTGTGCGTATAAGACTGCGAGATTTCGGCTGGTTGTTACCATGCACGTTATTTTAGTCTACCATATTTAATTATTTTATTATATGTAATGTTAATTAAGAATAATACCGTATTTATCTGAATATAAGCCGCACTTTTTTCCCTAGATTAAGCCCAACAAATTATGCCTGCGGCTTAAAATCGCGTACGAGTGTTTTTAGGCAATAATGGTAAAAATGAGCACAATATAGCCGGTTGATCCATCGTAGCTGGTTTCCCACCTCCAAGCACCGTCACCTATCGATTATCTCGAATCTCCACGACTATCGATATATTAATCGATTTAACATCGAAAATATATCGATTTAATCGAAGCATCGTAAAAATGCATAAAAAGTGATTTTTGCGTATTTTTGTCATTTTTATAGCGGTATTACAGAATATGCATGTATTATAAAATGCTCAGAAGTAAAAAAATGCCGTAACATATGGGAATGTGAATAAAGGCAATTTTGAACTGATGGTAACTGAGTGCAGTTAAGAAAAGTAGAAAAATCGCGCGAAATTCAACACTGATAGTCATATGAAGTGTCAAGTACTGATTTCTGTTTTCTATTTAATTATATTAAATAAATTTAGAATATCATAACTTAAGTCAGCTGATACTCTCTTTTTCTTATTTCAGGCCTATTTTGGCTAAGAAATGTGTTATTTTAACATTATGAAAATGAGGCAATTTAATTTTTCACTTTGGGGTTAATTTAATTATTTTTCCTTTACTTTACTGCTAAAAAGGCAGGTGCGGCTTAAATTCAGGGGCGGCTTATATTCGGATAAATACGGTATATGTAATGTTAATGAAGAATAAAACTGCAAAATAATTTTATATATGGGCCTATAGATTTTTTTTTCGGGTGCAGGTATTATTCGGGGCGCGTAGTATTCGGGTATATACGGTAATATTTAAGCTAGTGTTTCCATGTAGTCCATATTCAATCATGAAATAAGAGCATCGCTGAAATATATAAATCATGATCAAACAGTTAAGGATGTTGAAAGAGAGAAGAAGTGGTCTCGAGAATAAAGATAATAAAATTAAGAACATAAATGTGGATGAAGTAAGAATATTAACTTGAATAAAGGTAGAACAGAAACGTGGGTGAAGTTAGTAAAAGTGGAAATTGCTTTTCATATATGCCCTTCGGATTAAACAATTACCTAGGACAAACTAACATGCATTAGCAGGTGGAACTGTATTTTTTTTTTTTTTTTCATATAATGGCATTTAATCTAGAAGCCCGGAATACTGTGATGGGGCCACCAAGCTTGTAAACAACACATGGATGTGCTGTTGCCATTCATTTGTTCCAATGAAGAGATTGGGCTTCATCCTGCATAACAAAAGAATAATTTTCTGCAAAATTACGTTACAGCCTCATTGCTGGCTTTTGAAATATTCACTTCCACATCTCATTCCTGTTATAGCAGCCTAATAGCCTTTAGCTAAAGGCATATACAGGTGGGATTAAGCTGTGTAACAGTGCCAGCTTCTGTGATTGTCATCATTCAAAACCTCAACAATGTTATCACCTTTATCTGAAACTGTTTTTGCAAATATTCTCTGAAGGGTAGTTATTATCATAAAACCTGCTATTCATATACAGTAGTATTTCACTTAATCACAGTTATACCACAAATTACAGGAAGTATACTTACAAAAATAGAAAGTGTACAGTTAAATGCTCATCTATCACTATATTGAACTTTATCATAGGTAATCCCACGAGAGTTTACGAGTTTATCGAAAGATTCGCGACTGTGCAGCAGTTAACCTTTGGCAAGCTAACAGCAGAACTAATTGGCTTGAACCGAATTGAAATTGTGTTTTTAACCAACGTACATTTATATTATTTCAATTTCCAAACAACTTAAGTTGTATAAAATAATGTATTTTAATTGTGTTCACTGGCAGCATGTGCTGCATTAGCCACTGCACATTGATACCTCCATTTCCAGTAACGAGCTGATGTTTAATCAGGTAAAATTGCATTCTCCTATTAATAGCAAGCATTTTATAAGATAAACGATCATGATTGGTCTATATCAGAGGAACTGCTAAACGTTATTGGCCAATATCAAACACACGACATATGAATGGATTAGTCATTGTAAATTACTAACCATTGTGCCATATGAAGAACATGAGCATTCTTGAAACTCCAAGTAAAACTTCAAGGACCACATAAGTTACATCATACGAGGGTTGGTCAATAAGTAAGGTCTCCAACACTCTAGCCCAAGCTCACAACGTCGAACGAGAGAGTTGGCACCACTGCCATGTCCCGTTAACTCCCCTCTTTCAAATGAGCCCTTGCTGCAGCCGCTGAACCTTTTAGTGCCAAGTGCGGCCTCCCCAATGTCATACGGTTTCTTATTGCAAAAAAATGTGCGTAAATGGGTTCCTGAGTTTAAACAGGGCCAGACAAATATTCATGATGAAGAGCGAAGTGGGACACCAACAACAGCCGTCACAGATGAGATGGTGGAAAAAGTCGATGAATTGGTGCGACAAGATCGAGGCGTCACTACTCGTGAACTTTGTTTATTGCTTCCTGACATTTCTAAAGGTTCCATACAGACCATTTTGAGTGACAAATTGATGTTCCATAAGGTTTGTGCGAGGTGGGTTCCGAGTTGTTGACGGAAGACGGAATGTTGATGGAAGACGAAGACTTAATGGAGGCTTCTCGTGAATTTCTTGCTCGTTATGCTGAAGAGGGGGAACAATTTTTGAATTCCATTGTTACAGGTGATGAAACGTGGGTTTCTCATTTCACTCCGGAAACAAAACAACAATTCCTTGAGTCAAGGAAGAGGTGCAAAGCTGGCTTAGTAAGCAGGCGAGTGATTTCTACAACACTGGTATCAGTAAGTTGCCTGAAAGACTCCAAAAGTGCTTGGATCGGGAAGGTGATTATGATGAGAAATAGTTGATAGTTGTCCTACAAAATGAAGTTAATTTTTTTTAAATACATGTATTTTCGATATTTTTTAAATGTGGAGACCTTACTTATTGACCAGCCCTCATATTTTTCAAAGAAGACATACTAAATTATTGCAGTGGAGCTGTTTGGTCTGACTACCTGCTCACTGCAAGTCAGACTCTTTAAAAGTCCTCAAGGGGCTAAGACTGTGATATCACATTTTAAGCAGAAATTAAGTTGATCAAAGACCAGTAACTACATCCCTACAAGAGTCTTCACCGATATCGATAAATTTTACCCAGTTTAGATATCAATAACAAGTGGTTTCCTCTCAGCTGTCAAGTTAAGTCGACACAATCAAGCATTTAATAAAAGGATTCTCTTTCCTGTCACTTTTGAATTAGCTTTCTTTCTCTGGATTAGAAATTCACTATTATAGGTGAATTCTCAAAACACATGTATTCTTTGCGGCAGGATTTTCTTTAAAACTTAAAACTGGAATGAACTACAGGGCATGTCTAAATTCCCTTTACAGACTTAAAGGACTTGTAGTGGAGACCAAGACGGTTAAGTTTAGCATAGGAACTCATAATAATTATATGAGTTGAATTTTCAAACAAAAACTTCACTTTTGGTATAGTTTACCTGTACTAGTTTCGGCGCCTTCGCAACCATTGTCAACAGCTATACTTCAACTGCCGTGTTACCTTCCCGCAGACATGGTAAACACTTCGAGATGAGGTCCTCATTGGTCAGGATATTGAAGTTCATCAGTTGGTTCCCATTCTTGTAAATAAAATTCTTTCCCAGACTGAAAGTTCCTTGTGTCCATGGACACATTTTAGTAATTCTGGATCCCTGTCAACTTCATGTCCATCATCCCAAAAGTGTGCCGCTACCGCTGATTTGTCTGTATTTTGATATTTGATGTGTCTTACGTGTTCTTTAGTTCTAACTTCCAATGTTCTCTTGGTTTTTCCTATATAGACTTTTTTGCAATCATTACATTTAAATTGGTAGATGCCTGATTTTTTACTGTGCGGGGTTCTCTAAATTTGTAGATCTGAGTAGGTTTTTTAAAGAGTATCTGTTTACAGGTGCTGTTGTGATGCCATGCTTCCTGAAAACTTTTCTGAATTTATTATCAGCTCAAGGGTGGAATGTAATTTTCTTGTATTTCAAGTTTTCTTCTATTGGTTTCAAGGTGGTGATCTCTCTTGTTAGTTTTTGTTTTTTGCATTTTTTTTATTTTCTTGTCAACCAGTTCTCTTCTGTAACCATTATTTTCTACAGTGGTGATGATTGTATTATATTCCAGGTCATATTCTGATTTGTTGAGAGGCATGTTTACCAGTCTATGGTTGAGGGAATTGAATACAGATTGTTTATGTGCAGTTGGATTGAAACCATTGGCTTTGATGTATGAATCAGTGTGGGTGGGCTTCCTGTGAATACCGAATTCTAGCTTGTTTTCTTGTTTTGTTATTTTGATGTCCAGGAATGGCAGACAGTTATCTGTTTGTTCTTCTAATGTAAACTTCAGTGAACTGAATTACATAAAAACCTTTGTTATTACATACATGCTTCACTAAATATTTACCTGTTTTTATCAGGACAGATCTGTTTCCGCCATTCTCATGGCCATCGTCAGCTGTTCTCGATTTCTTGGTGTTGTGTTGCCATCTGGTGGAGGGTGGAAGAATCTTGTGATGAGGCTCTCTTCTACTGGGATGTCGAATTTCCTTGTTTTTTTGTATGGTAGTTTTTCCCAAACTGTTAACTCTGTATGTTTCCCTATATGTTTCAAAAGTTTAGCTTTATCATTTATTTTGTGGCCTTCTTCCCAATAATGAGTAGCCACTGCTGACTTTTCTATTTGCTGGAACTTTATATTGCGAAAATGCTCTTTTACTCGAATACCCATATTTCTCCTCGTTTGCCCAATATATATCTTATTGCAATCCTTGCAGTTAATCTGGTAAATTCCTGATTTGTTGCTTTCCGGCTCTTTATCTTTATGTTTTGACTTGATTAATGTTTTGATGTTGAATCTGTTTTTTGGTGCTAGTTTTATATTTACTTCTTTGAAAATTTTTTGAAACCTGTTGTTAGCCCATGGGTGATATGATATCGTTCTGTATCCTGTCTTTTCTTTATCATTATTTAAAGTGCTGATCTCCTTAATTTCTTTTTGTTTTTCGAATTTCTTAATTTTCTTATCTATGAGATCTTTGCCGAAACCGTTCAATTTTGCTATGTCCACTATATGATTGTATTCTTCAGTATATTCTGTTTTTTCCATAGGTATATTAACAATTCTATGAGCCAAACTATTAAAAACAGCCATTTTGTGAGGAGCTGGATTGTAACCATTTTCTTTTATAAAGTTATCCGTGTGCGTTGCTTTTCTATATATGCAAAATTTAATTTTGTTTGAGTTCTTAATTAATTTGAGGTCCAGGAAAGGTAGACAATTGTTAATTTCTGTCTCCATGGTGAATTTAATGTTGCTGTCCTGTATGTTGAGTAATTTTAGAGCGCCTTGTAGATGTTTCTTATTTACAATGGTGAAAACATCATCCACATATTTAGACCACAATTTAAACATCAAAGGGAACCCTTGGGTGACTAGAATTTCTAGGTTACTCATGAATAAATTGGCTAGGAAAGGCGAAAGAGGGTTTCCCATAGCTAGACCTGATTTCTGTTCAAAAAACTTTCCTTTGAACGAAAAATATGTTTGATTAATACAAATTTTTGTAAGTTCCAAATATTCGTCCACCATAGCCCTCTCTAACTTTGTACTGATCAGCCATTTTTCTAGAACGTTCAATAGTTTCAATCTAGGAATGCTCGGAAATAATGAGACTACATCAAATGAGACTAAAGTGTCTCCTTCTACGAGTTCAATATCTTTTAGTTTGTCAACCAGATCGATGGAATTCTTAATATTAAGGCTCTCGAATTGTGGAAGGTCTTTAAATCTTTTTACTAACCACTTGGCTAAGTTGTAAGTGGGAGCTCCAATATTGCTGATTACCGGTCTCATTTTGTCTCCTTCTTTGTGGATTTTAGGGAGTCCATAAATCTTTGGTGCTATTGGATTGGTTACTTTAAGTTGCTTCTTTTCATATTTTGATATGATTTTATTACTGTTATTTATGCTGTCATTAACTATTCAGGTGCACTTTTTAGTAGGATTTTCTTTGATTTCTCTAAATTCTTCTGAGCCAAGCAGCGATTCCATTCTATTGTTGTAATCTTTCGTATCCAAAATAACCACTTTGTTACCCTTATCTGCCTTCTGATATATTACATCCTTCGAATTGAGGTCTTTTACAATTTTCTTATAATTACCGTTTCTTTTGTTTTTCTGTTTCAATTCCTCAATAATTTTCCCACATTTTCCTCTAATCATAACTTTTTCCTCTTCTTTAAGACCCTGAATAGCAATTTCAACATCTGCCACATAATCCTCTACATTTGTACTGTAATCCACGCACGTTTTTAGGCCTAGATTTAAAAACTGTATTTCTTCATTTGTGAAAGTTTGGCTGGATAGATTAACCACATCATTACAATTTTCTATGTGCTTGGGCTTTGTTTTTGTGTCTCTATTATCAGTAGGCCTATTTTCTTTCTTCATTAACCAGTTAAACTTCTTTTTCAACCTTTCTGTTTTTACGTTCATTTTGAAATTTAGGTGGTTGAAAAAATTTTCTTCCAAATTCTGCCAAACTAAACTTCCCATCCTTTTCACCAATTTAAGGTGCAAGGAATGTGTTTTTAGATCTAAATCTTCCAAATTCTTATAGTGTTTATTGATTTCTGTTTCAATAACGGTTTTTTCCGCGGCTTTTTCAGTGAACTGTCTTGTATATTAACTAACTTAAGGGCATCTTGCGATACTAAGATGGCGCAGGCCAGTAAGAACGGTTTTCTAGACGCTCCTCTTGAAAGTGGTAATTTCTCGACCCATAAGTGTATAAAATGTAAGAAAGTGGTAAAGAATGGAACTACGTGTGTTCAGTGTAAAGGACGATACCATTTCAGATGTGGAAATGTAAAGGTGAGTGACAATAGGGCCCCTACATGTGATTGGTTATGTTCAGGTTGTACGTGTACACAATCAAGGTCTGTGGAAGGTTGTGTAACCGCCAATATTATTGCATCGGTAGATCCAATTGATGAGATCTTAAATCTCAAATCAATAGTAAACATTCTTCAGTCCGATATAGAAAAACTGAAAATGGAAAATGATTACCTTAAAAAGAAAATACGATTGTAAATAACATTCCTGTACATATTACATCCAATATGAATTATGCTAGTGAACCCCCAAAGAGGAGATGGGAATCTACATGGGGGAAAGACATTGTTGGCAGTAGGCCTAAACGGTTTCAGAGTGCAAGAGATTTGAAGAGAGCTACATTGAGTGAAGATAATGGACTTGTTTTAGGTTTGCCGACCAGCAACAGATTTTCTTGCCTTGCTGCAGATAGTTCAGTCAGTTTAAATAACTCCACTGTTGGCTCCGAAAACCCTACTATATTAAATGAGGAAGCAGAACTTATAAATGTGGGAGTCAAAATGTCTAGGCCTAGTGATGGACAGAGTCTCACTGAACCACCTACCAAGAGACCAGGCAATTCACGTAAGATTGTAATAGTCGCTGATAGTCATGGGCGTGGCTTAGCTACCCAAATTAATAATAATAACACACTGCTCATTGCAGAATCTATCGTGAAGCCAAATGCTGGAATTAGTGAAGTCACCAAGTCATTGTTCCCTCAATCCAGAAACCTAACATCAAAAGATTGTATAGTAATTATTGGGGGTACAAATGATGTGGACATGGGGGCGCCAAGTAATGTTGACAAATGTCTGGAAACAATTCTACCGAAGTTAACCAACACAAATGTAATAATTGTAAATTTGCCAAATAGATATGATCTCCCAGCGAACGCTATCTTACACAACAATGTAAAAGCAATCAATCTCAATATTGCCAGGATAACGAATAAATTAAAAAATGTGAGTGTTATCAGTACATCTACTGCCGCACGGAAAATGCATACGAATCATGGTCTTCATTTTAACAAATGGGGAAAGCGTGTATTAAGCAACATGATTGCAAGAATAGTATGGGACAAGACAAATGTAATGAATGATAAAAAAAACTAAATCAATACCAGGATGTACCAGATGTCTTAAGAATTCAAAATTCAAATAGTAAAAATGCAGGCATGGCATGTTCTATTAACAATATTAACAATATTAATTTCAAAACTGATAATATCTTTGCAGGATCTAAAATTAATGAGCCTGGGTTATCTGATTGTTATGTGCAGCATAATCCAGTTATGGAATTCAAAATTGGATACTTAAATATTCAAGGCATTAATAAGAAACATGTTTTATTAAATGAATTTGCAATGCTAAATAAATTTGATATTTTATGTTTAAGTGAGCATTGGTGTGTTGAAGACGAGATTATATTTTGTAAAATAGAAGATTTTGTACTTATTAACAGCTTTTGTAGGAAATTACATATACATGGGGGGTTTCCATTTTTGTTAACAAAAATGTACCACATAATAATGAACAAATATGCTTGGATTCTCTCTGTATTGAATTTGATTTTGAAGCAACTGGTATAGTTATAAATAATCTAAAATTAATTATAGTATCTCTTTACCGATCTCCTCATGGTAATCCTCTGGTTTTTCTAGAAATAATTGAAGAAATGTTTAATTTGTTAAACATTACTAGATTTAAACACTACAGGCTTATAGTAGGTGGTGACCTCAACTCGGAATTTGACTTAACTTCAAACAAACGTAATGGAATTGAACTCAACAACATATTAAGGCAATACAATTATAGTTTTTGTTATACGAATCCTACAAGAGGAGTAGCATGTCTTGATAATATTTTTATAAATCCTGAATCATGTCTGTTAACTTGTGCAGTATCTGAATTCCCCTTTTCTGACCACGATTGTGTTTGGATTAAACTAAATAATTCTGAAATAAGCAAACTTAATAGTAAAACCAATAAGATCATAACTGTCAAATCAAGACCAGTTACAGATGAAAAGTTGTTGGAATTTATGAATTCACTTGAGAGCATTGACTGGTCGAACATGTTGTCCCATTCATATGATGCAGGGAAACTGTTTGAACGTTTCCATACTATTTTTATACATAATTACAATACTTTCATTCCTATTAGAACTTGCAAAGTTAATCATTCAGCACCAAATAAAGTTCGTAATAAAAACAAAAATTGGTACACACCAGAACTAGCCAGTATGAAATGTAAGGTAATGACGTCTTTAAATGCATACAGACTGTAGAGACCAGATCAGATTACCAGAGGCATAGAAAATCATACACACTTGCTGTTAACAATGCAAAAAGACTATATAACTTCTCATTAATTGAAACGTCCAGTAATAAATGCAAAAGAGTTTGGATGGTTATTAATTCTGTAACAAAAAGTGATTATAATGATGAAATTCTCCCCTCTCCTAATGACTTCAATAGTTATTTCATTGAGTCGGTTATGGATGTTCAAAAATGTATTGTAAAACCTAAAGTAGTTCTGCAACAGAACTAATTGAGCTACATGGTGTACCTACGTGTAACAATTTTGAATTTAAACAAATTTCTCCAGCAGTTATACTAGATATCATATCAAAAATAAAGCAGTCAGATAGTTTAGATGCATATGATTTATCGAATAATCTAATAAAAAAAGTAGCTAAATTTATAGTTCTTCCACTAACTATCTGCATTAACAAATGTTTATCAGAAGGAATTTATCCTGATGTATTAAAAATATCTCGTGTAGTACCTATCTTCAAAAAGGGACCTAAAAACAGTCCTTCAAGTTATAGGCCCATATCTTTAGTCCCTATTTTCTCAAAAACTGTAGAGACAGTTATATACATACAGATTTATGAAAATCTAATTGCATCTAATATAATTAGTAAATTAAAGTTTGGTTTCATAAAAGGTCGATCCACAGTTGATGCTATTGACACCTTATTAAAAAATGTTATAAAATCATTTAAAGAAAGAAATTTTGCTCAGACCTCTTTTTGTGATTTAAGTAAGGCCTTTGACTGCGTAGATCACATAATTTTGCTTAACAAGTTGGACTACTACGGAATTCGTGGACAGTATTTAAGTTTAATAAAATCATACCTAGATAATCGTAGGCAATTAGTTGGCATAAAGAACAACTGTTCCAGCATTGTTACAGTTACTTCAGGTGTACCACAAGGATCTGTCCTTGGTCCACTCTTATTTGTTCTCATGATTAATGATTTACCAGCTTCGATAGATGCTTTCTCAATAATATATGCTGACGATACTACTTTTTTGAATGTTAGTAATGACTTCCACGCACTTAGATCTGTTACTGAAAATACACTGACGCAGGCTGCAACTTGGTTTAAAGCAAATGGCTTTATGCTAAATGAAAGTAAGACTCAACAAATGGTTTTTAGTCTCAGAGAAATGCCTAATGAGGATAATTTAAATAGTGTAAAATTTTTAGGTGTAATTATTGATAATAAGTTAACCTGGGAACCGCACATTATTTATATCTCTAAAAAGTTGTCGAGGGTAATATATTTATTAAAGCAACTAAAAAATCATATTCCCATTAAATATCTTAGATCTGCATATTTTGCATTTTTTCAGAGTATAATTTTATACGGTATTTTATTTTGGGGTAACAGTAGTCATATCAATGACATACTTTTACTGCAAAAAAAGGCAATTAGAATTCTGTCTGACTCACATAATCTAGCTCACCGTAAGACTTTATTTGTGAATCTAAAAATTATGACAGTCGGAACTAATTCAATTCACCACCTGGTTAGTAGCCCGGGAAAATATCATATATTATGACAGTCGTTAATCTTTACATATATACAGTTCTAATTTATATAAAAAATAATTTAGATAATTTTCAGCACAGACATGATATCCACTCCTACAACACTAGAAGCAGTTTATGCATAAACTTCCCCCCTATCGATTATCGAAATCTGCAAATAGCTATGAAATTTTAGGTTTAAAATCATATAATAAACTACCATTAACTTTAACAAATAAACCGTTAAATTCTTTTAAAAAAGCATTATATAACTTGCTGATTACAACAACTTTTTATTCGTTGCAAGATTTTCTTGACACAACATTGACAGTAGACTAAAGTTCTAATTTCCTATTACATATAAAGTTCTAATTTCCTATCACACATATCTCTATCCTTATTTTCCATAATGTGATGTCACACTTTCTGTATGGTAAACTTGCTTATGTTAAATTAATATCAGTACATTATAAACTACTGTTCATTAATGTTATTTTCTTTGTAGATATTTTTGTAATTTTCTATTGATATTATAATAGCATGTGTTGGGATGTTTGGTCTTGTTTACATGTTTAGGGGATTTCTAATGTAAATCTTTATAACTTCTCATGATTTCTTCACTTAGTGCATTTGTTGTATATTCTTGTACTTGGACTTTGTTTATTGCTTCTGGCTTAACGACAATAAAATATTTATTATTATTATTATTATTATTATTATTATTATTATTATTATAAGCTTTTTGGGGGTTATGGCAAAGATGTCATCAACGTACCTATACCATGTCAAATATCAAAATACAGACAAATCAGTGGTAGTGGCACACTTTTGGGATGATGAACATGAAGTTGACAGGGATCCAGAATTACTAAAATGTGTCCATGGACACAAGGAACTTTCAGTCTGGGAAAGAATTTTTATTCACAAGAATGGGAACCAACTGATGAACTTCGATATCCCGACCAATGAGGACCTCACCTCGAAGTTTGTACCACGTCTGCGGGAGGGTAACACGGCAGTTGAAGTATAGCTGTTGACAATGATTGTGAAGGCACTGAAACTAGTACAGGTAAAATATACCAAAAGTGAAGTTTTTGTGTAAAAATTCAACTCTTATATAATTATTATGTTATATAACTTCAGTGTTAACTTCCAATACAACCTAATATAGGAACTCATGTGTGGAAATGTATCGTTTTCCCACTACATGCAAAATACCACCCCACACACTTTTTGGCACCATTGACAAGGGTAGTCCATACGTCATTCAGCAATCACCACTACATTCAGGTCTGTTTACAGTACATGCCATTCAGTTGATATGGTCTGAAGATTTGGGTAGGGGACCTTGATGTATGTGTGATTGGACCATACCTTCTTCCACCACAACTCATGGGTGCCACGTACTTGTGATTCCTTGAACGCATATTGCATGGGCTCTTGGACGATGTGCCACTGTATGTGCGTCATTACATGTGATTTCAGCACGAGGGTGCACCACCTCATTTTTCACGTGTGGTCTGAGATCATCTCGACCAATGATTTGGGCAACAGTGGATAGGTCGTAGTGGCCCGATTGCTTGGCCTGCACATTCTCCAGACTTGGCCTTGCTAGACTACTACCTGTGGGGTCACATGAAGTAGTGACATGTAGTTGAAGATACAGGCATATGGCCTGTGAAACGCGTCCTACCAAATTATTGGTAAGTGAAGTTCAAGTGTGTTAATCATCTCATATTAATAAAATATGAAAACCCAGATTTATAAGACCCCCTGTGGCATCTGAGGAAGACCTACTGGCACAGGTTATGGCTGTGACGGATATTGAAGGACCAGGGATTGGTGATCGTGTGTACCAGAACATGGGAGGGGGGTAACTTATCTGTGAAGACGTCAGTGGTCGTCACATCGAGCTCTTCTTGTAAGTGGACTCAGACAACAAGCAGCAGGAGCCAGAGAAAGCAACATGTGTTGTGTCGTTATTTTGCATGTAGCGGGAAAACGGTACTTTTCCAGACCTCAGTTCCTTTGCTAAACTTAATTATCTTGGTTCCCATCACAAGCCCTCAAAGTCTATAAAGGGAATTTAGACACCCTGCTTATTATTCTTATGGTAATTAATTCAAATTCAAATTTTACCTCCTAAAAGTGGGAATTCCCTAAAGTGTAAAGATTAAAACAACGTTTATAGATTGTAACTTAACTTAAATTAAATAAAATACCTACCGTTGTTTGTATGAATATGCAATTGTTTGCTCCAGAATCAATCACCTGAAACCTCCTCATATTTGGCTGTTTTGTCCTCTCTGCTTTAAGTGAATCCAATTCCTTTGTGAGTTCCTTTTCAATTTCATCATCTTCAGACTCGGACTTACAAGGTTCTTCTGTCTTAACAGCATCTGGTTTTGGTGCAGAATCAGATTCAGATCCAGATGCAGGCACAGGCTCGAATTTCCCAGCCTGAAATGCAAAGTAAAACATAAACACATCCATTCTAAAAACAAACTGCTCTTCTGGTTTGTGTTATAGGCCAAAGGCACAAGTTTTAAAGGTAAATATAGTGCACACTGCTTATTGTGATCACTTTAGGAAGCAGCTAATCTGATAATATTAACCGAAATAGTTAACTGAATGTTATTTATTCATAAGTAAGATAATACACTACAAACAGAATTAAAAGCTATTTAATTAATTAGTTATTGTTCACTGTTTCTGTTTTCCCTTGGGAATCCAATAACCAATAGGCTATTTCATACTCATGGTGTTTTCGGAAGTACACAATACAGTTGAGTTAGAAACAAAACCCTTAAAAAACAAAATTTTTAATGACACACAGTACTTGCAAATAAAGTAGCAAAAAGGAAAATGCGATAACATAAACTGAACCTCTGATCACAATAAATGGCATTTTTTCAATGTGTATTAATCCGTATGGAACTTCATAAAAGTGATAATGTTAACCGACTGATAACATTATCTGTGATTACAATAAGCAGCGTTTACTGTACTACAGAGTGATCCAATGAACTATGAACCAACTGCATGGTGTTTATCCACTGGGCATATGGACACTTGTTTCCCACTGATGCTGCAATCAAAGTCATGCTCGCTTTGTTCTACGTTGCATTATTGCATTGACTGTCCAGTTGTTACGACTTCACGCTGGCTTTGCTCTGCTGTTACAAGTATGTATGTAGTGTATGTGTCCTGTATGTAGTGAAAATTAAGGATCAGTATATGATTAATACTGCACAGCATATATTTATGTATGATTCATATGTGTCAGCTTGTCAAGTGCAAAAACGATTTGCAGAATGATTCCCGGGTGTAAAGGTCTATCCATAATCCAACATAACAATCCATAATCTGTATAGTAAATTTCAGGCCAGAGGTATCTCTGGAATAAATTAAATCATAAATAATACAAGACAAACCCATACACCTTAGAAGAATTGAAACAAAATATCTGGCAGGGAATTCTCAGGATTTTGCAGCATGAACTACAGTGAGTGATGGATGGTATCTTATAGAGGTGCGGTTTCAGAACCTCCTTCATAACATTGGTAAATAAAGCCTTTGAACATAGTTAAGGAAATTGTTATATGGTTCCATCAGCGCCACTCTATGATAGCCGCAAACGGCAACACGTGACACCACTGCAAACCAGAAAAACACCATGCAGCCAGTTTGTAGTTCATTGGGTCTCTCTGTAGTAAGAAGAGACTAGAATAGTACTCTACATTACATACACTAGCCTCAGGAAGGTCCTCAGGTGGCAGCTTTTGTAGTCAAATACTTGAACCTTTCCTTCTTACTTACACAGGGCCAGATTAGCACACATTGTCAATCCAAGCTATGCATCAAGAACCATCCTCATCCACTGCTCTATCGCAGTTTTCTCACACAACAATTTGGTATTACCATTTGTCAAGAAAGAAATGTTTTACTATTTAGTTAATGAAGGAAGTTTACACAGTGAAGTTAAGAATTATGAAAGATGTGAGTGGAGAAATAATACACTACTTCACTAGATGTTCAGACTAACCTAACTAGTTTTGGGATTATGCCTTTATCCCATTTTCAACATACTCCAACTGCCGGTTGTGCAGTTCGAACACTCATATATGGACATCCTATGAACTTGTTAATTAGGTCATCCTGCATTAGTATTTCAAAGTTCATTAGATGATCTACATTTTTCTGGATAAAGATCTTCTCCCAGACTGTAAATTCACTATGTCTATCTGCGCACTTAACCAACTTAGATTCTTGTTCAACTTCATGGACCATATTCCATACACGTGCTGCTACCGCGGATTTTTCAATTTGTGCATATTTAATACTTCTGTGGTGTTCCTTCATTCTGGTCTCTAAATTTCTTTTTGTTCTGCCTAGGTATTTTTGTGGGCAATTTTTACAGCTGAACTGGTAGATACCTGATTTCTTTAGGTGTTGCACTTTACCTATGTTGGTAGAATTTAGCATATTTCTTAAACTGTATCTATTAATTGAGGCTAAGGTAATTTTGTGTTCTTTGAATATCTTTTTGAATTTTCTATCTGCTATTGGGTGGTAGATGATTTTCTTGTATGTAACCTTCTGTTCTTTTTCTGATTTTAGGGTAGTTAAATCTGTGATTTTTTTTTTCCTTTGATATTTTTTCACTTCCTTATCGACAGTTCTTTGTGGAAACCATTTTGTTGTGCTGTATTAATAATTGTCTCAAATTCATTCTTATATTCCTCTTTGTTGAGTGGTAGGTTCACAATCTGTATGTTAGACTGTTCAGTACTGCATGTTTGTGACCGGTAGGGTTGAAACTGTTGGCTTTTATGTACCGGTAATTGTTTGAGTGAGTTTCCTTTCTGTGAATTCCAAATTCGAGTCTATTGTCTTGTTTTATGATATTTATGTCCAGAAAGAGGGGGTGGTTTTCCCTTTGCTGTTCTAGAGTGAAACTGATTGATTGGACCTGGATATTACGCAGTTTTAATGAATCCTGTATTTGTTTTTCATTTACTATGGTGAATATATCAACCACATATCTGTGCCATATTTTGTACATGTGTGGGAAAGCGTTTCAAATTAGTTCATATATAGGTCTGCTAGGAAGGGTGAAAGTGGATTTCCCATTGCCAGTCCATGTCTTTGCTTATAAAAGTTTCCACTGATATAAAAGTTTGTTAGTGAACAGTATTCTTTGAATGCATTATCACTGAACCCACTTGATTTCAACCAGTTAGTTAGATATTTCAGAAGGTTTTCGGTAACGATGCTCGGGAACAATGACATTGCATCGAAAGATACAAGTTGATCTGTAGGAGAAATCTCTATTTTTTTATTTTATCAATGAGTTCAAATGAATTTTTGATACTTCTGCTTTCATATTCCAGGAAAGAACTGAATCTATGGTTGAGTCATTTTGCCAGGTGGTAAGTGGGTGCATCGATATTATTGATTATAGGACTCATTTTGTGGACGGGTTTATGAATTTTGGGTAGCCCATGTATTTTTGGTAGTGTGGGATTCGAAGGTTTCAAGCAGCACATGTATGGAATATGGACCATGAAGTTGAACAAGACCCCAAGTTGGTTAAGTGTGCACATGGACATAGTGAACTTACAGTCTGGGAGAAGATCTTTATCCAGAAAAATGTAGATCATCTAATGAACTTTGAAATACCAATGGAGGATGACCTAATTAAGAAGTTCATAGGATGTTCACGTGAGGGTGTTCGAACTGCACTGGGATAAAGGCATAATTCCGAAACTAGTCCAGTTCAGTCTGAACATCTAGTGATGTAGTGTATTATTTCTCCACTCATATCTTTCATAACATTTTACTAGTTACTGACTCGGTAGAACGGCTTTGTGTGTCTTTTTTTAATGCAGTAATAATAATTTTGAATTGGGTAACTATTAAAGTAAAGTATTAGTTTCAATGCTACTATAATTTAAAAATACACTGATTAAACTATGGTTATAAATGGATGACTTATGAGCCAATCCATAGTGACGGGTGTGACATTTGGACAGATTTCATTACACTTATTTCTTTCTACCTCTGAACCATATTGCAGGAATGTCATCAAAGTTTTTTGTGTTAACATACCAACCCATTGGAAGTACAAAATATGATGTAATGTTTTTTTCAAGCCTGTATGCTTGAGCTGGAAAATATATTGTGCATGTGACGGGTGTGACCATAATTGGACAAAGGTTTTTTCTTATGTAGGTTTAATTGAAATTTCTGTGAATTGATTAGGTTCACTATATTTGTTTTATTTTTTCAAGTAAGAGGACTGATCAACATACTGAAATGCATAATTAGATTTTACAAAAATATTTACATAGTTATTGAAAATTGACTTTATCAGTGTGACGGGTGTGACGTGACGGGTGTGACATGTCGGATGGGACAACATCAACTTATAACCGAGACTTAAACTAAACTAAACTCCGTCCCTGGAGGGACTTGGCCTACCACCCGACCGCTGCATCATCTACCGTAGGCAGATGGTAGGATTGGGGGGCATGTGGTCAGCATGCCGACACCCACGGCCATTAATGGTGGTTTTCATGACCGGAGACGCTACTTCTCTATCAAGTAGCTCCTCAATTTGAATCACGAGGCTGAATGTACCCCTACCAGACCTCCCTACCTCAGAAAAATTCAAGGTGGGGATCGAACCCGGGCCGATGGATCTGTAATCTGCAACGCTAACCACACTTTGCACCTTCTGCCTCTTTACCATTTTGCATGAATTTCATGAAAATTTTTTGTGATAATCCTGGGGAATCCCAGCACATGATCTCAGCATAAAAAAGAATTCCCTTGTT
Source organism: Ectobius pallidus (assembly GCA_964059195.1). NCBI lineage: Eukaryota > Metazoa > Arthropoda > Insecta > Blattodea > Ectobiidae > Ectobius > Ectobius pallidus. The sequence goes on from CAXKWD010000007.1 coordinate 18,177,609, forward strand.
AGTATTTTTTCCACTCTGTCCATATTTTTAACAGGCTTGTGTAAAGTTGTGAAGTGAAATGTTCCTCCGGTACTAGTTAGGCAGTTTTCGTTGTCCTCTACTCTAAAATCCTGGACTACTTCACAAACTTTTACTGAATTGATGTGGATCTGGTTATTCTTGTCACCAGGACATTTTTGTTGTCTCTCATACAAAAATAATATTGTGAGCTATATTTAGACTGGCTGATTGTTTTTCTATCTGTTCTCCTTCATTTGTTTCCATGTAGGCCTACTCATTTCATCAACTGTTAGAGGTATTGTCTGTCTGAATTTCTTAGCAGTTCTAAGATACACAGTTACCAGTACAGAAATCAGGCACAAAATTAATTAGGCTATCACTCTCACTTTTTTATTGGGGTACAATGTCATGCTGCTGGTTGAGGCACTGTGCTACAAACCTGAGGGGCACAGGTTCAATTCCTGATGAGGTTTTTGAGATTTTTCAATTGGCCTAATTCTTCTGCTGGCACTATGGCCCTGAGGTCAACTCATCTTCTAACAGAAATGGGTACCAGAAGCAATTCTGGGGTAAAGGCAGCCAGTGCATAAGACTGACAACCTTACCACCTTCATGTGCTAAAAGTCTAAAATTGTTGGAGGTTGAACGTTTGAATCCTAAAAGCCTTCATGGCCTCTATAGGGATCACTAGATCTTTACCTCACTTCTTTACCACCATTAAAACATTTGTGACATTTCCACCGGTCATCCGTGTCATCCATAGCCAAAGCTGGTAGATTGTAGTTTCTTTGTCTTGCAAACTACGAAGTTCTGTTCTATGCCACGGAAGTCCAAGAAGTCCAAGAGCCATTTAAAAGATAGTAATAATGAAAACATATGATTTATTCAACATCTGCATGAAATGATCACTATACAAAAGCTGCAAAAGGCATTTTCCATAAGTGTCACACCCGTCACACAACATATGTCACACCCGTCACGCAACATGTGTCACACCCGTCACATCAAAATTAAGCCAAAATAGTAGGCATTTCAAAATTATATTTTAGGTGTGTCTTCTGTATTGAAATATCTTAACTTTTACCAAGTTTCCATTTTATACAATGATTAGTTGGCTTTCTACCCAAACTATTACATGTTTTTTGTGACGGGTGTGACAAGGGTACCTTGAAAATTGATTTGATGAATATCTTCACTGAAACTCATCTTAAAAATTTGTTTTATGATGACAAAATCTTCACTTATTTGTGCTTTTGTGGGTGAAATTAAAAATTGCTGCAAATCTACTGATTCCATGAGTATAATGCAGTACTAGCCAACATGTTAAATTATAAATTTCAGTCAACGAAAAAAATACACATTTCAGCAGTTGTTATTATATAGATACCTTTAATTTAATAGAATTGTGAATCTATTTTAAAACTCTACAGTCTTTTACCTTTACTTTGATGTATAACATGTCTATGTCACGTAAAAAAAAGATGTAACCACCTTTGTCCACTTTCACATGGATTGGCTCTTATATCCATTTGTTAGGATAATTGCTGTTTTGATATCCTTATCCGATTTTATGGTGATGAATGACTACATGAAAAGTGCTAATACTCGCACTTTAACAGTCACTCTTTAACAGGTGCTAGGAAAAGTGACAAGGGAATTTTATGGGGTGTCATTTGAAACCTACCCTCAAATTCAGCACACTGATGGGTATTCTCAACCTGCAAATAATTAACTGCTCAAATTAGATGATGTTGCTTGTATTCAGTGCTTTTTTTCTGGGGTACATGGGAGTATGCATACCCCTTAAAGATTTTTCCAGTTTCATACAGGAGAAAACCATTAATTTTCACAATATTTAAATCTGGAAAAATTTGTCTTAAACAAAATAACAAAAGAGATTATATGCATCGTTTGCATTAAAGTAGCTTATTTACCATGATTTTTTAGAGGTAGGGCCTGACATTAGCACAGTGATTGAAGGCAGACAAGTGAATGCACAAGCACCATTGCCATGGTAACCATGACTATGTTGACCATGTTACTGCCTCACGTGCCTCAAGAGTTTGTTGTAACCCTTACCTCTTGGATTCAAATTACATTTATTTGTAATAATGCTGCTGTCTCTGGCTATTCTGCAGTTGTTTTTAATGTGTTAAATTATATGTGCCCTTGTGAAAATTATTCCACGTATATACAGGTACTTGTCAGATGATCAGCATTAATATGGTGCACCCTTATGTGTTGTATGAAGACTCCGAATATGTGTTTGTGAAAGGTGCAAGAAACCCTGTAAGTGTATCATAGACTAAATTGCAGCTTATGGGCAGAATTGATGTGTACAAACTGACTCCACCTCAGAGGACTTAAAGTCATATAACTTTATGCATATTGTGCGATTCCATTTTCGATCTAAATATACTAGGCTATGTCCAAAATTAAAGCAACAAACTAATATGTCTCCTTCCTGTATCTACTATACGAGATATTCACATAAAATGTAAAGCTATATCCGTACAATCGTGTTCTGAACTGAAGATGGCATCTGTAGCAAGATTGAGATCGGAAATATACACACAAAACTTCACTAAAAAGGTATATTTACCCAGAATGATCATCACAATGATGAGTACAATCACATAGTATAAATTGCAGAAGAGAATGGTTTCAAAAAAGATCTGATTGACAAAAAAGTAAGGAAATTCAAAAAACAGAAGAAGGTTAAAGAGACAACTACACTATTAAATGAAAAAGAAAACAAAAATCACAAAAGATTCACCTATCACCCATGGGCAAACAACAAATTTCAGAAGATTTTCAACATTGTAAACATCAAATTGGCACCACAGAATAAATTTAGTTTGAAAAATCTAATAAAAACCAACCAGAAAGATAAGGTCCCTCATTACAAAAAAGCCGGAATTTACAAAATTAATTGCAAGGATTGTGGAAAATTTTATGTTGGCCAAACAAAAAGGAATTTAGACACAAGGAGAAAAGAACATTTTAGGAACATTATGAATAAACAAATTGAAAAATCCGCTTTGGCAATGCATTTTTGGGAAGTAGGCCATGAAATTGAAAATGAAATTGAATTATTAAAACAAGTTGAAAAACCAATAGATCTTATGGTATGGGAAAAAATATTCATTAAAAAGAACCGAGAAAATCTTTTAAACTTTGACACTTCAGTTGGCATACATGGAACCTTGATTGACAAGTTCATTCATCCGCCGCCAGAGGGCCAGTCGGAATAAGCTGATGATGGCGGGAAGACCCGTTGAAATGATCATTCTGGGTAAATATACCTTTTTAGTGAAGTTTTGTGTGTATATTTCCGATCTCAATCTTGCTACAGATTTGAACACTTCACTGTAAATTTCCATCTAATATTTATATTGATGAAGATGGCATTCCTGTCATCTTACAAACATGCAAACGATGATGTCAGTGCACCAATCAAAAGGGCAGTGCACCTATCAAAAGGGCACTGCAGCATAGTGTTTGTTCCTTAGTCCAATATCAACGTATGCTGTGTAAACATTTACTGCAGGTACAGGATGGCACAGAGAAGATGCCTAGAAGATTCTCTTCGGTGGAGGGCCATAGGAAGAATGGAAGCATGAGTCTCAAGCTGATGTGGCCAGATGGCTTAATGTGAATCGTTCTGCTGTTTCTCGGATGTGGCAACAGTTTGTAGTGTCCGAAAATGTATCTCGAAGACCAGGGCAAGGACGACCAAGAGTGGCATCAGAAAGAGAGGACCGTTATTTGGCTGTAAGGGCATGACGATACTGCCGTAGTAAGTTGCACAATAACTGGCATCTGACCTCACAGCATCCACTGGAACAGTTGTATTAATGCAAACAGTGTACAGAAGGCTTCGGCAGAGAGGCCTTTATTGTTGGAGATTTGCTGTATGTGTACCCCTGATGCGTATTCACATAATAGTATGTCTAGAGTCGAGTCATTAACATGCCAACTGGAAGGTCGAACAGTGGGCCAATGTTCTCTTTACAGATGAGACCAGATTTTGTCTTGAAAATGATTCAATAATGGTGGATCAATAATGGTGTGGGCAGAAATTCCGTTGACTACCAATTCATAAAGTTGTATGGGTAGATCGGCAAGGTTTAACTGCTGTCAGGTATCGTGACGAGATCTTGGTACCTCATGTGTGGTTGTTTCAAGGTGCTGTGGGCCCACACTTTGTACTGATGGATGATAATACTCGTCCTCATAAAGCACAGCCACATTTCTGGCGTCACCATCAATACTGCTCTGTCAAACCGTTTCCTAACATCGCATAATTTAAAAGTTTTGTTACTTCTGGCCACAAACCCTTTGATAAAACTCCATACCAGTTCAATTGGATTCAAATTGCTATGATAAGGGGGCAACCTCAGTACTTGATGGCCCGCTTTATTTGCCATATCATCAACCACATATTTATTTTCATCTTTGTCCGCGAATTCCTGTGCTAAGATCACTAACTCTGCCTTAACACTCTTATCATTAAATGTTACATTCTTTTCTTGTAGGCATTCCACAATATCTTGTTTACGCCAAGAAGTATTTGGACGCCGATAGAGTTTCACACTGTGGTATGATGCATTGTCCATAACTATTAAACTGTTGGGTTCAAGTTTCGGCAAAACATTAGCAAACCAGTTACGGAATACCTCTCCATTCATGTCTTCGTGGTACTCACCTGTTTTCTTTTACTCAAAAATGAGCAAACCCCCATCTACGAAGCCTGTTTCACTACCTATATGCGTAACTATTAGGCGTTTCCCCTTACCCATAGGATTTTTTAAACCTTGACTTAATCCTGCCCTAAAAGCTTTTTCCTTTGATTCAACAGTAGTGTCATGCCAAATTTTAGGGGTGGTGGTGTCCTGCATTTACCCATGTCTTGCCTAAGTAATAAAACTTTCGACCCTCTGCTCGGTATTGCCGTACAGCTCTAAGATATCGTCTTCTTCAAAGTACAATATCATCACGATCTACTAAACATTAACCTCACTTCTTTTCACATATTTCATTCCAATGTCCAACAATAACTTATAAATTGTTGTTCTTTTAAAATTAGGTAGGTCGGAGTCCTCATTGACAGCACAAAGAAGTTTATCCACAGTTGGAGGTATGTTATCAAAAAACAATTGATGAACTTTTGCTCGAATAGCACTTTTCACAAAGTCATCAATGTTATCTAAAACACTATGCAGCTTTTCAGCCTTTCTTGGTGGAGTTTTCACTACACCAGAGTCTCTGTATTCACTACGCACTTTCCAGATACTTCTGGTACATATACCGGTGAATTCAGATGTCAATTTTACAACGTCCTCAATTGCAAGTGCTGGATATATATATTTTTAAACCCATTAAACACATTCAATATAATTTCCTTCAGTCGCAAAGATTTACCTCTCTTATTTTTAATTATGCCACTTGGGCCTGGTTGAATTTCAGTCATTATGTTTAATGCTTCTCACAGACTGGGTTATAAATTATAAACACCACATTTTGCTGTTCACTGAAATTTGTATGTTTACATAATTCACAACAATGACTCTTGCAAACTGGAGGGTTATATCTCGAATGCCACGTTTCGCAATACATTGAAACATTTGCAATAAGTTGATATTGTTATCTTAAAAATTTTTGTCACATTTTATGAGCTTTTACTGTTATAAAAATAAAATCTAATACCGCACTATATTGTCTTGTAGCATGATGTGTGGTGTGGTTCAAATCACGTGCATTTGTTTCCACGGACTTGCATTCTCAAAATGAATGGATAACACACTTTCGATTTGGTTTGGTTGCAAGACTCACTTTTGTTTTTGTTTGTTTTGTTATGAAAACATGTGAAAGTGGAACTCTTAAACTGTGAATGTCACACTTCTTTTGTCACACTTCAATTTTTTTAATCTTTTCTTTTATGTAAACAATTGACAGCAGAACTCTCTAACTTTGTCTAACTTTGCCTCATTTCATCACATTTCCGACGTTTCCCGTGGATTTTCCAAAAATTTTCTTTCATACAAACCTTCTCCAGACAATTACGATCACAACAAAACAAAAATCAGCCAAATCGGTCGAGCCGTTCTCAAGTGATGCGGCAACAACCCTTTTGTAAATTCATTTTTATTAATATAGATATGCAAATACAAATAATAATTATACGAGGTTCTCGTTATTCCTGCTTAAGGAATTTATATTTCCAGGACATCATACATTTCATGTTAAGCCTATGTAATATACTGTATTTACTACAGTACTTTCTTTGTTCAAGACTGCATGAGTATAATAATAAACATCTGAATGCCGTGTTTGTTGCAAGCTGGTCGCTTTGTTTTAATGCGTCCGAAATGTGCGCACTAAATTTAAATCTACCCGCTTTCAATTGTCAGTGAAGTGAAGTATGTGAGAACGGAAGATTTCATTCGAAAATATTGAAGCTAGCGAATGAACATCTCGTAGATTGCATGTAACTAATCCCTACATTAATGCTATATTTCGAATGATTTCATTCGAAATGTTTAGTTCAGTATTCAAATGATCATTCGATTGTTCAAATCATTCAATTTTTCCCCATCACTACTAATTAGTATACTAGACAAATTGGCATATGCCTAAGGATTCAAGCTAAAATCTGCATTTTTATAATAATATTTTTAAATTAATTATTATAATATAATTAAGGAATCGCGCACAATGTGCATTATCTTAACCTAAGACTTAACCTACCCAGTCCTGAACCCGGGGAGGAGATCTTTCACTACTGAAAAATCTCCAACCCGGCCGGGAATCGAACCCGGGCCGCCGGAGTGGAAGGCAGGCGTGCTACCGACTCACCCACGGCGGCGGACTAAATTAATTATTATTAATTATTTTAAAATTTATTATTATTATTCAACAAGACATGGGTAGATAGATCATCTTGCATCAGATTTTTATGAAATTTTATGGTAGGAAGTTTAACTTAATGCTACAGAATTCCTGGTAGAATTCTGAGCTGAAATAATGAAGGCGTAAGAAATATAAATTCAAGAACCAGAGGCGTTAGTGCCATAATATGAAAGTTGATACTAAGTACCGGTAATGTCCTTTCCAGATGACCTATTGGGCAGCAGCCAAACTTGTTCAGACACACCCCATGTAACCCTAAGCCCAATTCACATTTTTCATTCCACAGGGCAACAGATCCTTGTGATTTCTAAATGTCAAAATCTGTCAAGATCAGGATTCTGGTCTGGTCGAATTGAAATCTAGGCAGAATCTAGGGAGGCAGAGATTCTATTGGGGCCGCGTTGCTGCAGAAGCCTAGAAAATCCAGACCCAAAGCCAAAACTTCAATAGCGATGGCAGTCTACAACTTAGCCATTTAATTATTCCATTTTCTAATTTTCCTATTGGCCCCCTATTTCCTAGCATATCCAGTTTTTTCCTATATATGAAGCAGATATTTCCCAATCCAGCTCACTTCTCCCAGACGATGGCAGCGGAGATACCGTAATATATTCTCAACACCGGGAAAGCCTTAAGTCACACATTGTTTATAATAGTAACTCAATGATAATTAATTATAGGGCTATTAGGATTAATAAGGCATGCTTCATATATATGCATGTATTATGTATGGGTCTCTGTCATCACAGCTTCGGCTTACGTGCTACTAATGACCAACCAACTCGTCCAGGTCGGGATGGCAACCATGGTACAGCCATTGATAACATTATTACAAATATTCATGTAGAGAAATGTTCCGTCAATCTCCTCCCAACTGTTTTTTCGGACCATGATGCTTTAATATTTCAGACTGCTTTGCCCAGCAAAAGATCTGCTGGTTTATTTTCCTCATACAATTCCATAAGGCCTTTTAATGAAATGACTATTGTTTATTTTATATATTTATTAAAACAGGTGAATTGGTTTGGTATATATAGTGTACATGATATTAATGATAAACTTAATAATTTTTGTAATATATTGCAACACATTGCAGATAAGGCTTTTCCTTTAAAGTTCGTCAAGTCAGGTATCAGTATGAAAGGTAGTAAAAATAAGTGGTACACTAGGGAGTTGGATGTTTTAAGAGATAAATGTCTGTTCTATTATAAGTTGTTTACTTATTATGGAGTGACTTCTGCTAAATGTAAATATGCTGCACTAAAAAAAATTTACAAATCAAAGCTTCAGTCAATTAAAATCAATTATTATTCTAATGTTATTGGTAATTCTAAGAATAAATGCAAATCTACTTGGTCTGTCGTCTCTGACCTTTTGAATGATAATTCCAAATCTAACACATCTTCTTCTGTTTTGAATGCTAATGGTTTTAATTCTTTCTTCGTTAACATTTCTGAAAGCATTGTATCTAATATACCTAATGACAGTACCGCTATGGATTTCCTTCCACTATTAGACAAACCTAACAGCACATTTACATTCAAGCATACTTCTGTCGAAGCCATGTATGATGTCATTCTCAAACTCAGTAACAGCTCCTCTCTAGATGTGAACGCAAAGATTCTTAAAATAGCTTCAGAATTAATTTGTGAACCTCTGGTGCATATTTTTAACTGTTGCATTGGTAGATGTATTTTCCCTGACATGCTGAAATTCGTCAACGTAATTCCCATTTATAAAAAGGGATGCAAACATGATTATAACAATTACAGGCCTATTAGCATTGTTCCAATTGTTTCTAAAGTCTTTGAGATTCTATTGAACAAACAGATTGTACAATACTTTGAAAGTAATACCCTTTTCACTCCAACCCAATACGGATTTAGAGCTGGACGTAGTACTAAAGATGCTATTATTGCTTTTGTTAAACGATGCTTTGAAGGACTAGAAACTGGTAACTTTGTTCACAGTAGATTATTTGATTTAACAAAGGCTTTCGACACCGTGTGCCACAGTTTTCTTCTCCAAAAGCTTGCTTTCTATGGTTTTGGTAATGCAAGTGTTGAGCTATTATCATCTTATTTAAATGGAAGATACCAATCCGTGTGTTTCAATGGTAAAACCTCTGAATTTAAGCAAATTATGAATGGTGTCCCTCAGGGCTCCGTTCTTGGGCCTGTTCTATTTATTATATACATAAACGATCTGTCTGTAAATGTTCAAAATGAATGTCTGGAAACTCATTTATTTGCTGACGACTTGGCACTCAATGCAGTCCATAAGAATTCTGACTTTTTAACTAACACAGTCGATCAAATGTCTACTAAGGTTTTTGAATGGTGTAATGCTAATAAGCTCAAATTAAATGATGCTAAAACAGTTGATTTGAAATTTAATATTAGACCTCAAGAGTATGATCGAGACAAATACTTTAGATTCTTAGGCATTCACATTGAACCTGGCTTGGGCTGGACATCTCATACAAACTACGTTGGTAGCAAAATTAGTAAAAGTTTATTTATCTTAAGGCTACTAAGCCACAGCCTAGGTCCTGCTTCCTTATTAACTGTTTACTATGCTTTTGTTCACAGCCACCTAAGTTACGGAATTCTGTTATGGGGCAATCATTCTACTGCTAAGAAATTATTTATTTTGCAGAAGAAAGCTGTGAGGATTATCAGCGGAGCTCCCTTAGGATCTCATTGTAAACCTTTATTCTCTAAATTAGGGATCTTGAGTTTGCCATCAATGTATGTCTTGAGCTGCCTGCTGTATATGAAAAATAATGTTTGCACTTCCACTGCTAATCTTTATACTCATAATTATTTAACTCGAAATAGAGATAACGTTTATCCGAATAAAAACAAATTCAGCATCACTCAAAGAAGTTTTGACACAGTCTCTATCAAATTATTCAATAGTTTACCTGATGGCATTAAGAAGTCAACCCTACAAGCCTTCAAGAGGGCACTCAAGACTAAATTGGTGGCCAACCCAATCTATGACCTTGATGAATTTTTCAGTATCAATTGGTAGCCCATAATGTTTTGTTTTCTGACGTTGCTATACATTCTGTGAATGTCTCCAGCATAAGAACTCTATCTATCCATCTATCTATCTATGGCACATCCTCGGTTGCAGATAGAGCATACAGCCTCCAGATATGGAGGGTGGTTGCAAAAATATATTGAGTAAGCAGTTAACAACCTCTCCCAGTAAAAAATATTATAAGAAACACTTGCATGATTTATATATATATATTCTGTTTATTTAAGCTGGCAGAGCTAAGGCCATTAGGCCTTCTCTTCCGCTCCACCAGTCAAACACAATATAACAAATACATAATTTAAATATTTAAAACCTAAATACAATAAACTAAAATACTATTAGAATACATGTTAACTTAAACACTACACTCCTAATACTAAAATACTATTAGAATACATGTTAACATAAACACTACACTCCTAATACAATTACTTGAAACTTAATTACAAAAACAAAAATTACTATTAACATTAAAGCCTAAACACTAAAAGTTGGATACATTCCTAATATAAATTTAAAGTATATTATTTAGAATTAAGCTACTGACTTCTCTCTTAAATTCACCAAGCGTTCGACAGCCTCTGACTGTGCGAGGGATGGAATTTATGGATTTATGGATTCTACTGGTTTAAAATTCTCCAAAGGTAAAATAGGTTCATGTAAAAGTGGAAATGAACCTCCGGGTTCCATAAAATAGATAATATTCCTTTAGCTTGGTTACAAATTGTCTATTGCCATTAAGTAAGTAAGGATTATAAGAAGGGAGGATGGTTTCGACTGTATAAATCATGAAATATTACTTCAAAAATTGGATCATTATGGGTTCGATAATTTAACACTTAAGTGGTTCAAATCATATCTTTCTGATAGAACTCAAAAGGTAATAATAAATGGAAATGAATCTAACTTAGGGGTTGTTAAGAATGGGGTACCTCAGGGATCAATACTAGGACCTTTGCTCTTTTTAATTTTCATTAATGACTTGCCCTATAACTTAAGTGACGAATCAAAGGTATTGCTCTTCGCAGATGATACTAGTGTACTTGTAACAGGAACGTCACAAGAACATTTATCAAGAATAGCTACAAAGGCTTTTCACGAGTTAAACACATGGTTTCTAGCTAATAAAATGACATTTAATATTGATAAGACCCATTTTATACAATTTAGAACAAAAAACAGATGTATCTCAAATCTTGAAATTAATTATGGAACACAAATCACAAGAAATTAGCAATGTAAAATTTTTAGGACTGCAAATTGACCAAAATCTTGACTGGAAGACACACATAGAAATGATAGGTCTAAAACTGAGTTCAGCGTGCTTTGCTTTAAGAATTTTGAATAATATATTAAAACAGGAGGCATTACTTATGGTATATTTTGCATATTTTCACTCGGTAATGAGGTACGGGATCATATTCTGGGGCAACTCTTCCCATAGGGAGAAAATATTTAGATTACAAAAGCGGGCAATAAGAATAATATGTGGAAAGAAAAAAAGGGAATCTTGTAAACCGCTATTTGAAAAATTAAAAGTCCTCACTCTTACAGGGGAGTATATATACTCTGTTATGTGTTATGTAGTGAATAATATTGATAAATTTCAAACTAATTTTAGTGTACACAGACGTACTACCAGAAACATGAATGATCTACACAGACCAAATAACTCGTTAAAACTCTTTCAGAAGGGTGCTTATTATTCTGCAGTACAGATATATAACAAGCTTCCAAACAACATTAAATTATTATGTATTCAAAGAAAGAGCAAACCTTTCAAAACAGCTGTCAAGGAATTTTTAATAACTCACACCTTCTACAATTTGGAGGAATATTTCCAGCTTGGATAAATTTGGCAGCTTACAGTTTCTGTAGGCCTATATTATTGTTATAACATGCATGTATTTTTTGATCTGATGTGTTCTATATCCTTGAGCCCCGCTCAACACAGGATCTACAGGACGAGATATCTACATCTACATCTACATCTACACAATAGGCTGTGTTTATTTACATTTCAAAAGTTAAAAATCGATCATTTTTAGTTGTGTTCTTCATAAACCACAGAAACCATATAGTAGGCCTACCGGTAATTTACTTTCTGTGGAAAGTGCCCAAAACACTAGGAAAATGAGAAGGAAGACTTCACTTTTCTAACCTATAAATGACAGTCTCAGACAGAAAATGGTTGTTGGAAGGCAAGAATTACAACTGGTAGTGAGTATGTAGATGTAGATGTAGATATCTCGTCCTGTGTTGAGCGGGGCTCAAGGATATAGAACACGTCAGATCAAAAAATACATGCATGTTATAACAATAATATAGGCCTACAGAAACTGTAAGCTGCCAAATTTATCCAACCTGGAAATATTCCTCCAAATTGTAGAAGGTGTGAGTTAAGCTCTATCCACAATGCGCAGTCGTCAGTTATTAGTCAGTAGTCGGAAGTTTGCTTTTGCAATCGGCCGCTTGGGAGCAGCACTCGAGTCGTCTACAATATGCTGTCGACATTGAGGTTAGGGAAACATTTTACAGAATAAAAAAGGTGGAGGAATCTCTTTATACTTGGATAATATATGTTATAAACACATCTTGCTTTCTCGTAGTATGCAAATCTGTGTATTTGCACTAGTAAATAATTTTCATTCGCGTAATATGTTACTTGCAGACGTTCAGTTCGTAGTCAGAGATGAATTTCTCGTCTGCCGACTACTGTCTACCAACTGACGATTGTCAGCTGTCGTCTGCAACTGCACATTGTGAATGGCGTCCATTGATCACCACACGTTATACTTCGACTACAACCTACCGTCTACCGACTAACAACTGCAGACTGCGCATTGTGGATAGAGCTTTATTAAAAATTCCTTGACAGCTGTTTTGAAAGGTTTGCTCTTTCTTTGAATACATAATAATTTAATGTTGTTTGGAAGCTTGTTATATATCTGTACTGCAGAATAATAAGCACCCTTCTGAAAGAGTTTTAACGAGTTATTTGGTCTGTGTAGATCATTCATGTTTCTGGTAGTACGTCCGTGTACACTAAAATTAGTTTGATATTTATCAATATTATTCACTACATAACACATAACAGAGTGTATATACTCCCCTGTAAGAGTGAGGACTTTTAATTTTTCAAATAGCGGTTTACAAGATTCCCTTTTTTTCTTTCCACATATTATTCTTATTGCCCGCTTTTGTAATCTAAATATTTTCTCCCTATGGGAAGAGTTGCCCCAGAATATGATCCCGTACCTCATTACCGAGTGAAAATATGCAAAATATACCATAAGTAATGCCTCCTGTTTTAATATATTATTCAAAATTCTTAAAGCAAAGCACGCTGAACTCAGTTTTGGACCTATCATTTCTATGTGTGTCTTCCAGTCAAGATTTTGGTCAATTTGCAGTCCTAAAAATTTTACATTGCTAATTTCTTGTATGATTAATTTCAAGATTTGAGATACATCTGTTTTTTGTTCTAAATTGTATAAAATGGGTCTTATCAATATTAAGTGTCATTTTATTAGCTAGAAACCATGTGTTTAACTCGTGAAAAGCCTTTGTAGCTATTCTTGATAACTGTTCTTGTGACGTTCCGGTTACAAGTACACTAGTATCATCTGCGAAGAGCAATACCTTTGATTCGTCACTTTAAGTTATAGGGCAAGTCATTAATGAAAATTAAAAAGAGCAAAGGTCCTAGTATTGATCCCTGAGGTACCCCATTCTTAACAACCCCTAAGTTAGATTCATTTCCATTTATTATTACCTTTTGAGTTCTATCAGAAAGATATGATTTGAACCACTTAAGTGTTAAATTATCGAACCCATAATGATCCAATTTTTGAAGTAATATTTCATGATTTATACAGTCAAACGCTTTAGCTAAGTCGCAGAAAATTCCCAGAGCATATTTCTTTTTATCTAACGCTTCCAGTATTTCTGTAGTAAGTTGAAATGTAGCATTCTCAGTGGACATGCCACTTCTAAATCCAAACTGAGATGAAAGTTATGCAAGAATTAAGTGATCCAGAACAGGGCTGTAAACTTGACGGTGAACAACTGTTCCCAACCTAACTCTCACTATTCCTAACCTAACTGCCACTTACCGGTTCCTAGAAACATGAGTTAATAGCACAGGAAACATGTTCTTTGAATCAGGCACAAAGCATGAAATAACATCACTAATAACAGGAAACCAATGAGGTGCCGGATCTGCGTCAGCAAATGAAAGTCAATAATGACAAGAATCACTCCAATGCAACTTGATATGTAGTGAAGTGTGAACAAAACCAGAAAAATGTGCTGGGCCTAATGAAGAAACTAGGTGGGGTTTAGAGACGAAGGCCCCCGTTTTACCCGGAGTGTGCTGGGCCCCCGTTTTACCCGGAGTGTTTGCGGAGTGTGCTGATAGTGATTAAGCCACCAAGACTAACTTCAAGTTTCAACATCAAGTTTCTACACAGAGTTTCTGAACCCCATAATCGTATGCACCAATGCTGCTGCTCCCTGCAACCTCAATGTCGACTGCATATTGTGGACGGCTCGAGTGCTGCTCCCAAGTGGCCGACTGCAACTGCCAACTACCAACTACCTACTGGCGACTGCACATTGTGGATAGAGCTTTAAGAAAACATCCCCGAAAGAAATAAAATGCCGATACTAGTAGGCCTATGAAAGATTGCAGAATTTTCCACATCATTGGATAAATTGTAGGCCTATAAGTTATTCCTATACGCTCCAAAATTTTAACCAATTCTACATTAAATACACTATAAGGAAACAAACTTAAAATCTTCAAACCTTGATTTCTTCGCCATACAAATTATCTGCATATTCGTTCAGTATATTGTATGACTCCCGAATACAGTCCTTTTCTCTACTATTGCATGTGCAAAGGAACCCCTTCAATCCAGGCTTTAAGACAAATTCACGTCTTCTTTTAGATTTCTGTGCATTATAACAATTTTGTTTCCTTCTTTTCTGGTATGAACTCATTCTTATATTCGTCGGTTACAAACTGATACTTTCAATTAAATGTCACAGTAAAAGAATTACACACTACAATAAGAAATCATCAAATTCAAAACAAAATGAAAATCGAATAGTTTAAAGAGTCACCAATCACCACCAATAGTACCAACATACATACTTAGACTCGCATTCTATACAATCCCTACGTTCTGTTAAATCGCTACAAAAAAGTATACAGATTCGTAACTCTTACTATCTTTCTTATTCCATAATTATCTCATACCGATATAGTGAAAGTGAGGAAGGAGTTTTAAGTGATTTGCAGTCGTACCGATGAGCAGCCTGTAACTCCGGATCCGGAACGATACGGAACTCTTACCCCGAATCATTTGCCAATCTACGGAGTTTACTCACAAGATTAGGTTATTCCATTGCTTTGTCAGTAAAAATATTATACTTAATATTTTAGTAATATGCGCTTTTATTTGCTTTTAAAATTCATTAAAGGGTAATAAAATGACAATTTTTTAATATAAAAAATTTAACGTAATTAATTTGAAATATACCCGCAACGACTTTTGTTTAGTAGAGGTTGGGTACCTTTGCTTCAACAGATGTACGCTACACTCGTTTCCCGGCGCCTCAATCTGCGAATCTGAATTCTGAATTGCGTGATACGTCAGTGGGAGGCTAGAAAGCTGAAACTCATCGCTTGATCTTAAGTCGACAGGTTCTGCTGTTTTCAATTCTGTGTACACTGAATTTGTTAAATACATAATCTCCACAGAATAGTTTGTAATTAACTGTTTGTTATAGGTCTACCAGAATGGCTGCTACTGCTGCTGCCTCCGCGGCTATGCCAATCAATCCCAAGCCTTTTCTCAACAGCCTTGTTGGGAAACCGGTAATGGTAAAGTTAAAATGGGGCCATCAATATAAAGGATTTCTGATTTCTGTTGATGGGTACATGAATCTACAATTGGCTAACACTGAAGAGTACATAGGTCAAACGCCTTCAGGAAGTCTAGGCGAAGTTTTAATCAGGTGTAATAATATCATGTACATTCGTGGTATGGAGGAAGAAGACGAAGAGGGTGAAATGAAAGACTAGTTCTGCTTCTGTGATAACTACGTGTAAAATACTCTGAATCCATAGATTTGTCATTCTACCGGAGTTCACGGTACCCGCATTATGTTGGCAATGCTTTACTACTATAATGTAACGTGGACGTTCCTAATCTAACATCCTGTGAACTCCGGTATTTCCTTATTTGTAAACTTTGTTCAGTTTCAAATGAGGTTTTCTTAAATTTACTTAATATCTTATATGTAGTGACATTAGTTTCATTTAACTCGTGTTGTCACTGTAGACTCCAAACAGTATAGTAAAAGGTCTATCCACGATGCAAGAAGTTTGCTGTTTGTATATCTAGTAGAAAGTCAAAATACTCTCTTAAAGTAGCTAATAGATGTCATTCACAATTTGCAGTTTCTGTAGATACCTGATAGTAGAAATTCAATTATAAAAAATTTATCTTTGTTTACAAACTGTACACTTGGTAACTCTATGTTATGACTGCATGGGAGGTATTCCATTAACTAATCACTTTCTTCCTCTTGCGAACTGAACATAACAGAAATCGTGCATATTATACAGTTGTATTTTATGCTTTTAATGATCATCCATTCAGCAGATATATCCATCCCAAGGTGCGACTTATATTTGAATTTTCCATTCCATTCTTCCTTTCTAGATCAAAATAGTCTTACACTTCACACTAAATAGGGGAAGTGACTTCAAAGCCCAAAACCTGTCTTTTGGTGCCACATAAAGAGAATACAAGAAAATGATATTGCATAAGTATTGGTAGGGGAAGAAAAAAAGCAGACTTACTAAAATAAGTTGCCGATATGAGCCACTGCGCTTGCCTAGCGCAAACACAGTGGCTCATATTGGCTACTTAGATATTTTAGTAGGTCCGCTTTTTTTTTTCCTACCTGTACATTCCACTACCGGTATAAAGATTTATACTAACGGTGATCTTTGAATATTCGACACTTTATTTTAATTTGTTCTGAGTTCTAGTTTCTGAAAGGTTTCCATAAACAAAACTGCACAACCAAGAGGGAAACCATTTTAGAGTGTTTATTGTTATTTTAAAAAATCTTAATTATTACATTTTATTACAAATGATTCTTAGCATGTAGCCTATTTCAAAGGTTACATGTTGAATCCAATCAAGAGTTTCTTCACGATTGGAGGACTAAAATATACATTACTGAATGACCTTCTTGTGGTGAGGAATATGATGTAATGTAAATAGATTATTGGGCAGCACTCACCACTGTTTGTTGATCCTGATTGTGAAGCCGTTGTCAATGGTTACTTAATCTTGTGTGGAGCCTTCGTCTTCTTCATAAGATAATAAAACAATAAAACAAACACTAAAAATATCAACTTCACAACAGGAATCACATCACAACCTTTCACGAGACACCATGAACGTCTCGCTTTTTCAAGTTTATTAACGACGAGATGTTAGGTCGCGAAGTCTTTCCGAATGTATACATTCGAAGAGCTTTCGCGACCTAACATCTCGTCGCATGTATAAACTTGACTGTCAAGTTTATACATTCGAAGAGCTTTTGCGACCTAACATCTCATCGCTAATAAGATTCACTTGAAAACTCGGGACGTTCATGGTGTCTCGTGAAACATTGTGATGTGATTCCTGTCGTGAAGTTGATATTTTTAGTGTAATTATATTTTATTTTGTGTGTGTTTTATTATCTTATGAAGAATCCGACAAGATTAAGTATCCATTGACAATGGCTTCACAATCAGGATCAACAAACAGTGGTGAGTGCTGCCCAATAATCTATTTACATTAGATTAAAATATGGTGGAAATTTCACTATTTTTTGCTAGATCATTGTGTAGAAAATGTATTATATAGGATGTGTGGGTCAGACCAAATCATTTGCCAAGACATCTGTTCAGAGAGCTATCTTTAACCATTACGTGTGATATTAGGTGTTTTATGAAGAGAATTTCTGTTTTAAAATATAGGTAGTCTATAATTTGATTTTACTTTTAACACTAAATTACCATTTCCATTGGAATAATGCCATAGTGTTGAATAATTTAATTTTGTGATTAAACCCTTATGATCCTTAGATTTGTAATAAACTAAATACGGTAGTTTCCATTTTGGCTGTGCTGTTGCGGTTATGCAATCCATCAGAAATTAGAACCATGAATAAAGTGCTTAATATTAATGTTATTACCAGCAATATCAAACAGCTGTAAGAAAGCTTGAACATGGGAGGGGGGGGAATTATTCTCTATTATTACCTTATGCAAATAAGAATATGGTTGTCATAGAAAGATCAATATTTTGAAAAGGAGAAAACGTGTAGCGAACGGTCACAGCAATCTGAGCCTCCACATTTTGATTATAGGAAGATTACTGATCGGATGAATGCTGTTAGCATGGAGGTTAGTTTTAACCTTAGTTTACTGGTAGTTTAACAACAGTGTCTTTCCTAGGTTAGTGGCAAATCCTAGGAGACCCTGAATGATTCTTTAAGCTCTACAAGTCTACCACTGCAGACTTCACACTGTGCATAGACCTTAATTATGACTACCACGAAGTAATACAAATTACAATATTGCCATCATATATAATGTCAGAATATTACTAGCTTTAAGAGACTGTAATGTGAGTTTTCATACATTATTTATCCTTAATAAAGTAATGGACAGAGTTCCCAATCACCTCAGCATGAATTCCAACAAAATCGAAATAAAGATGTGGATGTTGTAATTACGTGCAGAAATGCCTAGGCTAATATAACACTATGCTGCTCAATAAATAAGCTAAGTTTAAAAATATATTTTAGGGGATTTCCCACCAATTGACAGTAAACAGTTGTATGTAAGAAATCTAGTACCAGCGCATGTGGTTTTTCACATGTTGGCTTACATGACCTTTCCTTCTACTGAGGTATAAAGGTTTCCACCCTCGGCAATAGATTATGCAAGTACCATAATTACATATATTAAAATGCAAAAACTAGGCTGAGGTGATTTGGAATTTCATCCACATAATACTATACTGTGAGTCTAATTTACAGTCTAAACCCTTAATTTACTGGTAGGTACAGGTAGGGGAAAAAAAAGCGGACTGACTCTTGTAGCTGAATATAATATAATTTGTGTTAGTATTTTATAATAATATTAATAGTTAATATATTCAGTTATTAAAAAAATACGATTAGAAACCATATTCTGGGTTTTGAAATGGGCTAAGCCAACAGTCGAACTAGAACAAATTTCAATACATTCCCTGCTATCCTGCAAATGCAGGATAGCATGAGGCATGCACAGTGGCTCATATCGGCAACTTAGATATTTTAGCCGGTCCGCTTTCCCCCCCCCCCCTACCTGTACATACAATCTTCATTCTGATTACTAAAAAAACCCTGGGTGATATGAGTTTTGTAGGTAACTTCAGGAAATTACTGTTGACTTTTCCATTTCAAAAATTGTATATCCTATTCCAAAAGGTTCATTTTAATTGCATTTTGATCCCGAGAAGCCATCTTAAGTAATTAGCGCCGTGAAAGCTTCAAATCTTATGAGTAATTTCATGTTATGTGAATGAATCTCATTGAGTTTAATTCACATTTTGCTTGAGTGAATCAAGCATCACAGCTAATTCACTTTCTGCTTGATACACCATTGACTTGTGATGAAGATGATGTAGCAGATTGGCTGAACATTATTATTATGAAGTTCAAAGTGAACCGCATCTTATATTGCTGGATATGGAAATCTCAATTGAGTCACCACATCATAACGGACAAATTTTATGAAAACCTGATCTTGGTGATTTGGATTCATGAAACTGTTTCATTAAAGATTGAATGTTTAGTTTTGTAAAAGTTTATTATTATTGCAGTTATTCAGACAAAATTTACCTAACAGTGCACTGTCATATTCTTCCCAACAAACAAAATGAATTCATATTTAGACCGTTCTAAAGCTTGTACTATCCATTTCTATAACATTGGTTGTGATATTATATTAGAAATTAATGTGATATTATTCATCAACAATTTTTTTAAATGGCATTTCTTTTAAATTTATCAAACTTTTTTAATTAAAAAAATATATCACTGTACTTCCTAATTTATATACTATGTGAGTGCAGAATTTCTTAATGGGTATACATAAATGTGTTTGCAATAAATTTACTTACCCAACTGAGCACTGGCTGATGAGTAGGAGCAATGCTGCATTGTATAGATGCTTAGGTACACATGGTATTAGTAGACCAAATCCATATTGAAGTTTCGCCCTTGGATCTGGATTTCCAGCCAGTATGGCTCTAGTAGTTTCTCTGCCTCCCTAGGATTTTGGTCTGGTCGAATTGGATTTTGTAGCAAGTGGCGACACAGTGCTAGGCCACTGGAGACTTGTCTGTAGAGATGGGTTGCTCTAGAGCGAATCATTACAAGTGAACAACTCTTCACTCGCTTCTTACAAAAGAGCAAGTCCTTCAAAACATGCTCTGCCTCCTGCTGGGAGCACTTGACACTTAACTCATTCTCTTGCTTTCACAACTCTTTCCACCACCCGGCACTTAACTCCTTCCAAGTTCGGCATCTGCAACTGTGCAGGATTTAAATGGTCACAACATACAACAGGGAGCGAAATTTAAATTTCTTCAATGTACAGACAGTGACAATTGAGTTTACGGAATTGTTTAGCATCACTAATATTACTAAGCACAAAATATATTATTAAATTTACATATATAGACTATTTACACTTCCTGGGTTTTTATCCTTTTAATTTGGCATTTCAGAATAAAATCTGCAAATGTGTTTTCCACTGCTTCTGTATGTGACTTTGGCCAGCCAGCTTAAGAAAAGACTCACACATTCAAAGTAACATAGAGACAGGTATACTTGTTTTCTCTCTGACCACCAAATGAGTGGATTCCCTTTTAAAGCAACTGTGGCTCTTGAAATTTATCTACTTCGATGCTGGCAGAAACCACTGGAGGCTATTTGCACCTTTCAAAGCAATTTCAGCCTGAAAACCATGAGATTTTAAGTGTGCTTCTAATGCTTTGGCTTCTGTGAATATGGGGCCTTGAATAAAGTGCAACTTAACCAGTGGTGGCTCATAGCTAAAATTAGTGGGGGTGCTGCTCCAGAAAATTTAGCCTTTGTTTTAAAATTGTGTAAAAGGAAACAAACATATATAAAAAAAATTATTCAGATATGTGATGAAATCCTAAGAGAACAACATCAAACACTTTTTACTTATTTTAATGTATTGTTACAGTTAAAGGTTAATCCATTCATTTAAAAATGAAATCCATTCTTGTTTCAATTTGTGCGAAAAGATCAATAATTTCCTCCATCTCTGGATGACAACTGAGCAAAATTTTCTCTATTGAAACCACTGCAAGTGCATTTATTCTTTCTGAATTCATAGTGCTTCTTAGAATTGTTTTTTTTTATATATTTTTTTTTAAATTCTTTTCAATGTTGTAAAGCAGCGTTCTGCCCCTGATGTGGTCATGGGAATTGTCGAGGATTTTTATCAGTTTTGTAATTTCACAAATTTGTTGCTTATGCCTGGCTGAGATTAGAATATCAGGTGTTGAACGACCTCCTTTCTTAACTGTAACTTTCTCATGAAGAGAGAGCTGTTGAAGTTCACTTTACAGTCACAGAACTTATTTCTTGGGGATGCAAGGTTATGGGTTAAAGTTTTCTGTTAAATAAAGAACACATTCATCCTTCAGAAGTCGGTGAGGTCGGTTGGTTTTGTGTGGAGGTGGAAGTAGAGTTTACGCGTGTGTGCGAGTCAACGACCGTGCATACGCAAGAATTGGCGGCGGAGTTTGCAACCTGTTACCGAGAAGTTTTCTGAAGTAGCAAAGATGGGGATTGACCTGGTGGCTTACAGGATAAGGATAGGAAGATTCAACATGAGAAGAGTGAAGAAAGAGGGTGGTGAAGATAAAAAAGGGAGAAATATGGATAACGTGTGGTTTATTGGACTAGTAATTATGATGCTCTTAGTGATTGGAGGTGTCGAACTAAATCCAGGACCAACAGTGGAAGAGACGGTGAAGAGGGAAATGAGAGAGGGATTCAAAGAAATGCACATCCAATTTAAGAAAACAATGGAGGAGCTAAAGGAAATGGTGCAAGCAGTTAATGTGAATGTAGAAGAAAACAGAAAAGAAATTGGACTATTGAAGGAGGAAAACATAGCTCTAAAAAGAAGATTGTCAAGCTTGGAATTCAATGAGAGGAAGAAAAATATAGTAATTTTTGGGCTAGCGGAAACGAGATATGAAAGGCGACGGGATACCATCTGTACAGTCTTGGATTTCTTTGTGAACACCTTCAGGTTAAATTTCAATGAATACCAGATTGAAGATACATACAGGATGGGAAAAGGGGCTAATAGGCCGATTTTAGTGAAATTCACCAATATGGGAGCGAAAGAAGCAGTGCTAAATAATAGAAGAAAGCTGAGCGGGTCAAGAGTGAGAGTTGAGGAGGACTTCGATCTTAGGACGAGGAAAATCAGAAATCAATTGGTGCCATTTCTGAAAGAAGCAAGAAGAAACGGGAAATACGCTGTTTTAGTGAAGGACAAATTGAAAATTGAAAGAGAAATATTTGACTTGGAGTTCTGTCGCAAAAATTTGAGTAACGGGAGTCAATGGTCGAGAGTGTGGAAAGGAAGCAGGAAAGCAAGTCAGCAAGAATTAAATGAACAATGTGAGGTTGCGAGTGGATCGACTTCAAGGAATGTGGAAGACGAAGCAAGGGAATTAACACCGAGATCAGCACAAAAGTCACCTGTTAGGCGACAGAGTTCAGATTCAGGGGCTAGGGCACACACGTTGCCATCTCAGCAATTCCAGGGGAGTATTTTGGAACTACAGGATGTAAGCAAGCAAGCCAGGACCTATAATTTACGCAAATGGGTTATTTCAGGGGATGAGTCCAGAAATTCGTTTAATCCGTAGGATGAAATTACAAGGGGGTTGAAATGCAGTTTTATTAATATTGAGGGTTTTTTGCAGAAGAAAAATAACGGGGAATTGCAGGAGATTTTATTAAGTTGTCATATTTTAGGTTTAATGGAAACATGGTTAAATCCGGTAATAAAAATAAATGTCAATGGTTTTTTTTGTTTTAGAAAAGAAAAAATGAAGAAGAAAAGATATGGTAGGTCCCCAGCAGGAATTATGTTTTTGATAAAGGAGGATTTAAAAGAAAAAATAATAATAATAAATTCCAATTTAGATGAGTTCTTTGGATCGATTACTGAATAATAGAGGAAAAGTAGAAGTTTTAATGGGTTGCTGCTACTTACATCCTAGAGGCTCCAATTACTATAATGAAATGATATGGAATGAATTAAAAAGTGAAACTGAAGCGCTCATTGATAAGTTTAACCCCAACCATTACTTACTTGGGGGTGATTTTAATTCCAGAACTGCAGAAATGAATATTGTAAGTGTAAATAGCATACATAATTATGAAAACGCTAGGAATAGTAAGGATAGGACATATAATCAGGAGGGTATAAAATTAATAAGTTTGTGCGAGGAATTAGGTTTAGATATATTGAATGGCCAATACGGACAAGACAAGCTAGGAAATTTCACCTTCATAAACGAAAATGGTGCGAGTGTAATAGATTATATTCTGATATCAAGTAGTCTAGCAGGTGAATGACTTTGTGATAGAAGATAAGTCGTCAAGTAACCATCTAGTGCTATCAGTTTGCCTCGATATCCAATGGAAGGAAACACCAGCAGTGAATAGGATATATAGAAAAGGTAAAAGCGAAAAAAGATTGATATGGGATAAAAATAAAGCACATCAATTTAGTGAAACTGTGAGTGACAGAACGAGTGAATTATTAGTAGTAGGCATTGAAGAAAGTGCAAAAACCGATCCAAATAAAGCGGTGGAACTGTTAATCCACTGCATTAGTAGGGCAGGAAAAGATATGATGAGACCAGTTACGGTTAACAAAAAGGACAAGGGATGGTTCAACGCGGAATGTAGGGAAAAAAGGAAGTTGTATAGGCTAGCATATTTAAGATGGAAGAAGTCTAATAATACAGAAGACAAACTAACTTACATAACGGAAAAGAAACATTACAGAGAACTCCTAAGTAAACTAAAGTACGAGGAGGGGGAAGTTAACAAATTAAGAGAATGGATAAATGCTAATGATATGGAAAAGGCGTGGAAATATGTTAGTAAGTTAACTAAATGGAAGGAGAATGATTACGAAATTGGGGAGGAAGTATGGTGTAGATATTTTGAGGAGTTGTTTAGAGAAAACGAAGCAGTGGTAAGGACAGTTGACACAGATAGATTTATACAAACAAAAGAGATTAAAGAACTAGAGGAGGATTTTTCAAAAGAGGAAATAAGGGAGGTAATAAAGGGTATAAGAAATAAAAAATCTACGGGGGTGGATAATATTCCGATTCAGTGTTGGAAAGAATTATTAAAAGATGATAAGTGGGTAATTTTGTTGTTAAAAATTTTCAACAGTATTAAGAATAAAGGTATAATACCAGAAAGCTGGAATACAGCCCTAGTTATCCCTATATATAAGGGACGAGGACCCAAGTCAGACCCGAATAATTTTAGGGGTATATCACTGCTGCCAACACTAAGTAAAATTTACGTGGGCATGCTATCCAAGAGACTAAGAAAATGGGTAGAGAAATTTAACATAATTTCTGAATTCCAAACCGGATTCAAGGCTGGCAAAAGAACTAGCGACAATATTTTCCTAATTAAAACATTGATTGATAAATTTTTATGTAATAAAAGGGGCAAAATTTATTGGGGATTTATAGATTTTGAGAAGGCTTTTGATACCATAAATAGAGATCATCTATGGTATAAGATGGAGAAACAGGGAGTAAGTTCTAAATTTATAAGTTATGTGAAAGCGATTTACAGGAAGACAGGATTTAGCATAAAATTATCTAATGGTGAAGTGTCTAAATGCATTGTGAATAACAAAGGTGTAAGACAAGCTGTAAATTAAGCCCTCTGTTATTTAATTTGTTTATTAATGATATAGTGAGTGTTTTAGGAAGGGAAGAGTTTCACTGCCCAATAATGCAAGGTAAGGAGATTGTAGCCATTCTATACGCTGATGACATTGCAATTGGATCAGTGACAGCTGTAGGACTACAAAGAGCATTAAATGAGGTGTTGAATTATAGCATTAGTAGTAGTAGTAGAGTACACAGATCGCATGCGATCCTTTGTGATCCAGTCGGATATACACAGCAGTGGGTTGCCAGCCGTATTATTCAAATTGTCTCTTTCTTGCTTTTGTAACTTGATGTGTCAGTCTCTTCCATTGATTTTTATCCTGTACCCGATCAAGAATCTCTTTCCATGTAAGATTGGTAGCCCTGGTTATCTCATCATGCCATCTCATCTTCTTTCTTCCTTGTTTTCTGGCTCCTTCTACCATTCCCAGCATTATATCCTTCTCCAAAGAGTCATGTTTTCTCATAACATGCCCGAAATATTCCAGCTTCAGTTTTGTGGCTTTAGCTTCCAGGGAACTGCTAGGCTTTATTCTTCCCAAAATTTCTTCATTTGTTTTTCTATCTGTCCACTTTACATTCAATATTTTTCTCCACACCCACATTTCAAATGAGTCTACTTTTCTTTTTTCCGCAACTCTCATTGTCCAACTCTCACAGCCATACAAAATTATTGGAAAAATCATTGTTTGCATTAATTTGATTTTTGTCTTTACTGATATACCTGTATCTTTTATGAATCTATTGTGGCTATTTTTCCTAATACTATTCTTCTTTTAATTTCATCTGTACAATATCCTGATTTTGTTATTGTTACTCCTAAATAGTTGACTTTTTCTGCCATCTTAAATTCTTCTCCATTTATTGTAATTTTTTCTTTGTTGTCAGTAGTCATGAATGTCGTTTTCTGTAGATTTAATTTTAAGCCTGCTTTGCTGCTTTCTTTTGTTATTCTCATTACTATATCTTCCATTTCTTTGCCACTTCTTGTGATTATGGTGGTATCATCAGCATATCTAAGATTATTGATTCTCCTTCCTCCAATTCTTATGCCTATTTCCATTATATCCATTTCTGAATTTCTCATTATATACTCTGTGTACATATTAAAGATTCTGGGTGACAAAATGCAGCCTTGCCTGACCCCTTTACCTATCTCAAACCAGTTTGTTTCTCCTTCTGTTGTTCTAACCTTTGCCTCTTGGTTTTCATACAAAGCCTTTATTAGGTCAACTAAATGTGCTGGGATGCCCATCTTTCTCAACGTCCTCCACATGAGCTCGTGATTTACACAATCAAACGCTTTAGAATAATCTAAAAATCCGATGTATATACTTTGTTGGAATTCCTGGGTTTCTTCCATAATCCACCTTAGGTTTGCAATTTGATCCCTTGTACCTCTACCCTTCCTGAACCCTGCTTGTTCAGCGGCTAATTCCTTTTCTGTATATGGTTCCAGTCTTTTATTAATAATTTTAAGGAGAATTTTGCTTATGTGTGGGATTAGTGCAATTGTTCTATTATTTGCACAGTCTTTAATGTCACCTTTCTTCGGTAGAGGGATAAACACCGATCGTCTCCAGTCAACTGGCCAATTTTTCTTCCTCCATACAAGATTGCATAGCTGCATTATTTTCCTTATCACTTCGTCCCCCATGTCCTTTACTAATTCTATTGGGATATTATCTACACCAGAAGATTTTCCTTTTTTTATTTGCTTTATAGCCCATTTCACTTCTTCTTCTAGGATCTCTGGTTCATCTTCGTATTTCTCTAGTATCAGTTGTGATTGTATATGTAAATCATTCACATACAAATTCTTTGTGTATTCCTCCCACCTTTTTATAACACCTTCCTTGGTTGTAATTACTTGTCCATACTCATCTTTTACTGTTCCAGCTATTGGTTTAAAATCTTTCGTCATAGTTCTTATAACGTGAAACATCTCTTTTGATCTGTGTTTGATGTTATATTCTTCCACCTCTTTACATTTTTCCTGTATGAATTTTTCTTTGTCTTGTCTTGCCCGGCGTTGAAAGATCCTATTTAGTTCCCTAACTTGATCTAATTTTCCAGTCATCTTAGCATTTTTCCTATGTTCTGCCACTTTTACTGTCTCATCTGAAAGCCAGTTATTTTTTATTTTTTGCTTTTTAGGAATGTGACGATGTGCTTCTTCTAAGATTATCTCCTGTGTGGATCTTCAATGTTAACACTAGCGTCATTGAGTCTTTTTGAAACAGCTTCCCTGTAAGTAGGTGGTATCTTTCCTAAATCCAAACTGCAGGCAGCAGTTTTTACCCTGCATATCTTTTTCAATTTGACTTTAACCACTGCAGTCAATAGTTCATGATCACTTCCACAGTCTGCATCTGGAACTGTAGTAACATCATCTACTGCACTTCTCCATCTATAGTTTCCTAATACATAGTCTATCTGATTTTTATATTTATTGTCAGGAGAGGTCCAAGTGTATAAATATTTTTCTTGTTTCTGAAACATGGTATTTGCGACATAAAGATTATTTTCCGCAAAGATTTCTATTAATCTATCCCCTCTACTGTTCCTTTTTCCCATTCCGTAGCTTCCTGTAATATTCTTCATTCCTAAGTTGCCAACTTTTGCATTCCAGTCTCCGATTATAAACAAAATATCTTTTTTTGAAACTCTATTTACAGTATCTTGAACTTTCATATAGAACAAATCAATGTCTGTGTCATTTGCTTGAGCTGTGGGAGCATATACTTGAATAACAGTTAAGTTTATTGGGGTTGCTTTCATTCTTATCATTATGATTCTATCACTCACTGAACTGAAATCCAATACTGCATTTGACATTTTGCTGTTAATTAAAATGGCCACTCCATTTTCCCTTGTGTCCACTGGTCCTGAGAAGTAAATTAGCTTACCCTCTTTATGAAAGTAACCATCACCATTCCACCTTACTTCGCTTAATCCTAGTATGTCTATTTTCCTTTGGTCAGCTTCCCTAATGACTGTCTCAAGTTTCCCAGAGTATAAGCTTCTTACGTTCCATGTGGCTATTCTAATTTTATGGTTAATATTTAGTTTTTCCTTTGCTTCTTCTTTCTTTTTTCTTTTAAAAACTTCATATATTTTATTAATATTCTCTGTTATAGCATTAAGTGGAATTTAAAAATAAACATAAAGAAAACAAAAATAATGGTCTGTAGAAAAGGAGGGGTAAGAAGCAAGAACGAGAATTGGTTTATGAAAGGAGAAAGGATAGAAGTGGTTGATAAATTTAAGTATTTGGGAGTTATACTAGGTAGTAGAGGAAATTGGAAAGAGCACATAAGATTAATGAAAAATCAAGGGAATGTGGCGTTATTTAATATAAATAATTGCCTAATAGTTAGCAAACATA
This sequence comes from Ectobius pallidus, assembly GCA_964059195.1. Lineage (NCBI taxonomy): Eukaryota > Metazoa > Arthropoda > Insecta > Blattodea > Ectobiidae > Ectobius > Ectobius pallidus. The sequence continues at coordinate 18,206,070 of CAXKWD010000007.1, forward strand.
AAAATTGGAAATTTAAATAATATTTTTAGGGCATTAGTGGAGTCAAAAATATTATATGCTGCTGAACTATGGGGAGAAACTGAAGCTTGGGAAAATCTAAATAGAGTTAGGGCTAGATATTGTAAAAAAGTGCTGGGTATACCGCTCAATTCTGCAAATATTGCAGCTTTATTGGAATTGGGAATAGAAAGTAGTAGAGGCACATTCCTAGTAAAAAAAAATTAAATTTATTCATCATATTTTGTCAAACCCAGATGATAGTTTTAAGAAAGATTGTTTAAAATTTTTACAAAGTACAAAGATTGTGAATAATTGGTGGAAAAGTTTAGAAGAGAATATAAACTGTATAAGATTAAATTGGATATGGAATAGAATGGGTTCATGGAATATACAGATTGTATGCAAATTAATAAAAAAAAAAAGGTGTAATGATATTGCTAGGCAGGAAATGTTTTCAGAAATGATAAATTTTAAATCACTACAATGTTATGCAGAGATGAAATCGGAATGGGGTATGGAAGCTTATCTATTTTCATGTAATCGGGAGGAAAGATCCAGTTTGGCCTGGTGGAGACTAGGAATCTGGAGATTGAGAAACTTGAGAGGATCGGTACCTAGGGGAAAATGCCCATTATGTAACGAGGAAGAGGATGCAAAACATATAATTTTAGAATGTAAGAAAACTGAGAGGTGGAGGGTAAATTTAATTGGTGATAAATTACTAAAAATTAATAAAGGGGTAGCATATAAGAAGCTTTGCATAACAAAAAATAGGGATTTATTGAAAAGAATGGGGAAATTTTTAATTGTAGTTAAAAGCAAATGGTTGAATAAAATAGAAGATAGTAGCAGTAGAGATTCAAGTGAAGTAGGAAATAATATATAGCATACTTGGGTGTTGTTTTAAGTAAAAGATAGAAATAGTTATAGAATGTTTGTGTAGTAATCAAGGGACTGATTGGTAAAACAGAAATGTAACCAAAGTCCCTGTTGTATGAAGATGAAATAAACCTATGTTATGTTAAATAAAGAACAGACAAAAAATTAATCAAATAGGATAGCTTGAAGCAAGATCATAATCTAATTCTACACTTTATCACATTCAAGAATATGGTACATGGTTTTTAAGCACAACACGTGCAGAGTAAAAAAGAAAAACTACCTTCCACCAGGGTCGGCAGTCTTGCGTGCAGCTTCCTATGTGGGCATGTGCACAACAAACACCATGCCACTGGAACTGTGAAGCGCATGGTTCCATACAAAGATTTAACTGCATTAAGCTTAAAGATCACATAGTGTACAAGTACAAAGAAAGAATTAAAGAAAAAAGGACTCGTATATTAAATGTTATCGATAATGTCAAGTGAAAATAGGGGGTGCTGCAGTTCCACAGTGCCTATACATGAGCCGCCATTAGCTTAACCTTGTAGGCCTACTTCAGTATTTAGAAGGAAAACCTTCTGATGTTATAAATAAAAACTCACTTTGCTCATTGGGGGCTCTCTGGAAAGGTTTTTTAAAAGATCAATGGAGATAAAGTGCGTGTATTTAGTCTGCTGTATTGGCTATTACCTTTTTTTGCCACAATAAACCTGAAAAAATAAATCTGGGAAGACTTTGGGGTTTTTTCGGAATTTTCCCATTGGTTACAAGCTAAAAAGTATCAGTTTGCCAAGTCTAAGTTTTCTAGATCACCATACATTTATGGAGTAAATTTCAACTGAAATGGACATGATACAAGAAGAAATAGCGACTAAGATTCATGGTATGTAAATATTCAATTTGGAATTTGCATTTACGACCATGGAAATCATAGAAAAATACAAGTAAAATTGGTTATAATATGTTGTAAAGAATACGAGACTTCATCTACGAGTAATGATTAAAGAATAGGCTATAAATTATGAAATTTCTTTAACAGATAGAAGAAAATTTTATTAGTTCTGGACAAAAATATGTTAATTGGATTTAATTATTATGAACCTGAGACTTCAGAATGCGAGTCCAAGACGTTACTATCTTGACCACCCCGTTAGATTTATGGAAATAATTATTTCTAAACTTTCACAGCCATATTATGTGAACATTGATAATACCGTTGCCATGAAACCGATCTCTTTTTCGGGGATTTTTAGGGCTAAAAATTTGAAAAAATTTACTTTTTGGAATTTTCCTGTGGTTTACAGCCTAATAGCTATATGTGTACCAAATTTCAAGTATCTAGCTCATCTGGAAGTGGGCAAACATTAATGTCAGTGAGACGAGCCGAGCACTTTTTCGGGGGGTTTTTAGGGCTAAAAATTAAAAAAATTATTTTTTTGGAATTTTGGTGTGGTTTACAGCCTAAAAGCTATATGTGTACCAAATTTTAAGTTTCTAGCTCATCTGTAAGTGGGCAAACATTAATGGCAATGATCCGAGCCAAGCCCTTTTTCGGGGGGTTTTTAGGGTAATTGTAAAAATTTATTTTTTGAAACTTCCCTGTGGTTTACAGCCTAAAAGCTATACGTGTAGCAAATTTCAAGTTTCTAGCTCATAAGGAAGTAGGCAAACATAAATGTCAGTGAGCCGAGCCCTTTTTTTTGGGGGGGGGGGGGGGTTTTAGGGCTAAAAATTAAAAAAAATTAGCTTTTTGGAATTTTCCTGTGGTTTAAAGCCTAAAAGCTATACGTGTACAAATTTCAAGTTTCTAGCTCACCTGGAAGTGGGCAAACATTAATGTCAGTGAGTGAGTGAGTGAGTGAGTGAGCCATGTGGCTTTATATTATAGGGATTAGCATATCCTTTTGCTCAAAGTGACACAACAGGAAATAGAAGTAAATGCTCTTCATCCATGCTTTTGCTCCTGTATTAGATATTAGGTATGAATAAAAGAGAGAAAATGCTTTCAATAAGAACTGAAAGGTTGGTCAGTAGCAGACTTACCAACTTGCAGTTCACAGAAATGGCTCAATTTATGATGCAGGAAAGAACAAAAATGCTATAAACAACAGTGATTATAAAACATTGTACAGATATAGTGAAACAGTTAATAATAAGTGAATTGCTACTCATTTTCTTGGAGAAACTTGCACAATAAGAGGAAGAGCTTTGTCTTCAGAACACATGATATTTTCACGATGTATGTCCAATCTAGGATTCCAATCCGGCATAACAGTGATCAGAGAGTGCTGTAAGATAATTGTAGCTCTATTGGAAAAAATCATGGGAAAAGATAACACATGGATTTTCATTGAAAAATCATGCATTTTGATACGGACTTAACAAATTTAATTGTAATACATTTTGATTATTTGTATTATTCTAATGGGAAAAATTCATACATGTGTGCATGGAATGCTATTTAGTTGAACATGAATGAAAGCTATTGCATGGATCATTCCATGCAAAGTAACATTTTTTGAATGATAAATTAATTCATCATAAGATTGTTATCCCCTTATAATAGTTGGTACATCTCCTCTCAGGTATTCAAAATAATTTATTTCCTGTTACCTGTACTATTTCTGTCTGACTTCACCATTAGTCTAGTTTTCACGTTGTTGGTTGTTAAAAGTAATTTAAATGAACCGATTGGTATACCAAAATTAGCTACGTATAATATGGATATTGCTTCAATAGCAGCATCTTTTTTTCTTGTATTCTCTGGAATCTGAAGATTCCATCCTGTTCCGCATGGTAATTTGAATACATTTATTACAGTTTTCTACGACGGCACATTCATTACTTACAAAACTTGACTACAAACACATTTTATTTTCATATTGAAAAACATGGAGCTTGCACTCAGATTACAAATGTGCTGACAGGAAGCTATGAAGCAACAATACGATAAACTTAATACCACAACAATTCCTCGGCTGACCCTCCAGATGCATATCCTCTGGCATTAGAAGAGTCGAAGTAAAACGTTGAGTTTATTCATATCAGAAAAAGAAAATCCTTTTACTCCTATCATTTGCGGCCATGCTTATGCTTGTGCTTCAACGTTCTGCTCAGAAGCATATCCTGAAGTTTTATTCATAAGACCCATGGTAATTTCCTCTACCTGTATGTTTCTGAATTTTAACATTCAGGCCTGAGCCATCTGCTGCACTTGCCCATACCACTGTTTAAGTGACTGTCTAAGCAGTATTTCTTTTGCTTCTCACCGTTTATTTCCTCTGTGATAATCTTAAAACACAAATCTGTTTGATGGTTTCCAGTTCATTTTGAATTTGTGGCAAATCATGGTAGTTCAGTGCAGTACTCAAAATTAATGGTTGGTTCAACATATCAAATGTGGAGTTCCATCATGTTATGTCTTGCTTCAGATTCAGCAAAGGCTCTCACAATTGTTCCTGCAGCCTGTGTAATGCTTTTAATAAACTCTACTACTCACTTTAGGTCCTTTTCACACAGGAACACTGTGACGGTTAGTGATAGAGATACATTTAATTTGAATTTGAGTTTTCATACATGGGCACGGTCATTGTGACCACAGCAGTCACTGCCAGAGAAGCTTTGCTTTGAATTGGAGCCTTCACACTAGGACACTGATCACCAGACACAGCATTATGGATTGCCAACACAGCACAGTTGTGTGTGTATATATACCGGTGTATACATATATATATATATATATATATATAATTCAGTTATATATTTGATCTCAGCGAAAGTAGTTATTAAAATCGATCAAATATGATGAAAATAGAAGGAGAAAATACTACAATACTTTAAAGTAAGAGCAAGTTTTTCATCTGGTGGGAGGGCTTTCCTTAGTAGTGTCCATTTCTGTGATTTCTTCTTTCACATTTCCTAGTAGTTCAGTAGTTATGTTTTTGACATTCAGAAGTACTGTCTTAGGTTTTCACACAGGTTGTAAAACAAATCTTTCTCCAACAGTAATACCAATCATCACAGGTCACAGGAATTTTGGCCCCTACCTACAGAGATTCAAAATTAAAGAAGATCCAACATGTAGGCTACCTAGGTATTTGTAAAGGTATTCAAACAGTCATAAACTATGGGATTGTGAAATGTTAAAAGCCGAGAGACAAAGACTCCAAAACCATGTACTTGAATCTGGAGGACATTGGTCCCTAAATAATCATGTACTTATGAAAAAATACACTAAAAGATCTTAAATATTCATGAATAAAATCAATTTCGACAAATTGAAGAGAGAATAATTATCAACAACAGCAAGATATGAACATTGAAAGTTGGTTTCTAGTGTATGTATAATAAGAATGTATAAAGATATTAGTGCATGTAGTATTATATATGATTGTAATGGAGCATGCTGTAAATAAATTTAAAAAAGACACTCATAGGGACATGTTTCTGAAAACAGTGTTGTGGAGCAACTACAGATTGCAAAGATATTAAGTAATATGATTGCCGCAACACAATGAAGAATCAACAGCCTAATTACAGAGTGCAATGTCAGCATTATCTTCGTATAAATAGGACTCGAAATATGTACTAGGAGAGTCAGGCAGCAGCCCTGTCTGTGGCCACGCCACTCGGGCCTTTGGGCCCGAGAGAAGATTGGAGAGGTTCCGACGACAACATCACCCCGTCAACCCTTCCCGTGTGTGCTGCTAGCTCTGAGAACAACTTCTATAAAAGGTATGAAACTTGTCTATGTTATTATTGTATCAATATGTAGAGAGACATCATAAACTATTTGAGTAAATATGAATACTTACATGATTCTAACTAACAGAATAAGAATATATATGTTGTTAATAAAGTTGATAGTATCTTTTTATACGGATTTTTATGAAACCCTAAAAGTAACACATTATAAAGGTTCTAATATCCACCATAACAAATGGTAGAGGCGCGGGACGTTTCCATATTATGTATCTCGGCATGCCAAGTTTGCCTACCGAATGAAACCCCCCAAATAAAAGTGAGAATATGCTATATTTTAGGAAATTTGTAGTAATTAAAGTAGGAATTACATATTATAATGCAATTAAAATCAATTTTTCTGCTATTGTAAATATAGTAGTAAAGCTGCTTTTTAACACAGTTGTTAAAAAGCTTGCTCATCACACATGCTCACATAACAGCTATCGCTGTAATAATAGCTTACTTGCTGAATAAACAAAAATGTAGACGTCATTGTCTTCCAAGTGAAGTTCCTTTTAAGAATATTACCTGTATGTCAAACTAAATATTTAAAACATCATGGACAGGGAATAATTTTATTCCATATTTATATAACAGGAAAGAATTACATAAATTTTATTATGAAGCATTGAAAGGAATAAATGTTGTCTTGTTATTAGTATTATTCGTCTTATTAGAGAATTATTACTTTTTTTGTAATTAAATTAATGATTATATTGGTAAATTAATACATTTATAAATTTTTTGGAATTTTGAAGCAATAATAAATTGATAAATGCGTTTAACAAGAGTGGCATCTAAATAAAGTGAACGATTTGTTGGGGCATATTTCTATATGTGCATTAATAATAATACAATTGTGAAAAATGAGTCACAGGGACCTATGAATAATATAATTAGCGAGTAAAATACACTTACGAGAAAAGGGACAGAGAAGCCCTACGCCGAAATAAATAAAAGGGACAGAGAGGTCCTACGCCGAAATAAATAAAAGGGACAGAGAGGTCCTACGCCGAAATAAATAAAAGGGACAGAGAGGCCCTACGCCGAAATAAATAAATGGGACAAAGAAGCCCAACGCCGAAATAAATAAATGGGACAGAGTAACCCAACGCCGAATAAAGTAGGTAAGAGTATAGCCTATAAATAAATAAAAAATGCATTGTAAGTGTGTATGATAATTATGATAGGTCAAAAGTATTAAATAAAATGTTATATAATGGAATAGCCTCACAATCTACCAATATAATGGAATCATAGCCACGTGCCATTTAACTAACATAAATTTTTCATCTTGATAGAACGCATGAATTCAAAAAAATCAGGGACATCTCAATTATTTTGTACATAGAAGTGTCGTTAACTGAAAAAATACTTAAAAAGTATGAAATAATTTACGTAACTGTAACACAGATTAAAGTGACAATTTAAATCAAACATAACATGACATTTAAATAATTTCATTCTTGACAACAACAAAATAAGAATTTTATTCAATGAGGTAAATAGGCTTGTGTGAAAGCAAGATTTTCCAGCAAATGTGGTGAAAATAAAATTATATTAGCTTATTAAAAGTAAGTCCTACTGTGAAAAAGAATAATATAAGAACTATTTGTTTGCCAAGTGTTAAATAGCAATAAGTATAAGTTATTTAAAAGATGTAAATATGTATTAAAATTTAAATATGAACAATTTTGTTTAAGAACAAATTATATTATGTAAATAATAGTGATTTTTTATAATAATCTTGCCTTCAAGGAGCAAGCAGTTAAGCTACATGTTGAAATCATGTGTGTCAATGTCTACTACAATCAGCTGACAAAGAATTCGCTGACACCTAGCATTACATCATAATTACTTAAATATACCAGAACTGTGTTATGATTTTGATTGCACATTTTACCAGTTCAATATAATTTTTATGTAATAGAGGAATGTTATTTTCAATAATATGGCAATCATCAATGTTAACTTTGTATGTACCCCCCCCCCCCAAAAAAAAACACACACAGTAAGTGTGAAAGCTATATATAAGTGAAAGACATACAATTTTATGTAAAACTTCATAGCACTTTGAATATTTAAATGAATCCTTTAACTTTGAAGACATACGCGTAATTTATTATAGTCCATAATTATGAAAGAATGTCATAATAATATAATTTTCTCTGTTTCAGGTGAGGAACAAATCTGTATAAATCATTTAAATCATATAATTACGTTTCTTTTTCACAATGATTTCACAGAAGCAGCTCGAGAAGAAAAATATATACACTTAAATAATACATTCAAGAATGCATGCAAAACAAATAGAAAAAAATTGGCAATGTAGGCCTACATAAATAATTATAACGGTAAAAAGAAATATACTCATGTGCACAAAAAGGGGCCCCGAAGAAAGAAAGAAAGAAAGAAAAAAAAAAGTTAACCATCCCTCAATACCATTATACCCACCCTTCCCACTTAAAGATTGTACATTTATAACTAGATAAATTTTAAAAGAAGTATCAATGTATTTTTATGTGTGTAAGAAATGTTATTATGTATTTTAAGGTTTTTAATGTTCTATTGAACATCAAATATCAATTTTACTCATTTTATGGAGATTAGTATGTACACTTCTTAATTTTTAACATTTCAGTAGAAGTGGAAAGAAAAACTCAAAATTCTTATAGAACAGAATTTTTTAATATTTTGAATTTTGTTTAAAGACAGTTTTTATTTTTAAAAAAAAGTTATTTACACACAAACTATGAATTATAAAGAACATTTAACGTTTAATTTTGTTGTATTGAGATAACAATGTAATTCAAGTTCTATAATAATTTTCTGTTTGAATAATTTCTAATGATGCACATTTTTTTCTGTTAACTGTGTATCACTATTTTGTGAATGAATACTGACACAATATTGCATTCACTTAATTTTCTCATATAAAAATGTATGTTTAAATAATAGGTCCAGATTATATTTATAAGAACTGTTATACTAAGTGACAGTTCATTGGAACGATTTTACCTGATTGCTGTTATTGATATTATGTCTTATGTTTTAAAATTTCAGAAAAATTATTCGTATTGTTAATAGGCTAATATGCACTTAAGAACAACTTAACTTATTAAGAAAAAAGAGTTTACCAAAATGAAAAGCCAAATATTTCAATATTTTATTTTCTTGTGGATTAAGTGCATATATTTTAAACAGAAAAGGGTTTTATTATGTTTATGTTGAGACACTGTAATTTACTGATGTAAGCAGCACACACATTCCTTTCTATCCAAGAAGATTCATATTATGCTGAAAAATCAATTCTCCAAAACAATGACCTCCTCATTCTGATATCAACGCAGAAAACGATGAATAGTAGTCCACAGCTGATGTACTGATCTCTGTACAAAACGTATCATCGTAAAATATGGACCCACATGGACCAAGGACCAATGACCAAGGTACCTACAGGTACCTACACCATGAAGGAGGGAAGGGTGTTGTGGAGCAACTACAGATTGCAAAGATATTAAGTAATATGATTGCCGCAACACAATGAAGAATCAACAGCCTAATTACAGAGTGCAATGTCAGCATTATCTTCGTATAAATAGGACTCGAAATATGTACTAGGAGAGTCAGGCAGCAGCCCTGTCTGTGGCCACGCCACTCGGGCCTTTGGGCCCGAGAGAAGATTGGAGAGGTTCCGACGACAACATCACCCCGTCAACCCTTCCCGTGTGCTGCTAGCTCTGAGAACAACTTCTATAAAAGGTATGAAACTTGTCTATGTTATTATTGTATCAATATGTAGAGAGACATCATAAACTATTTGAGTAAATATGAATACTTACATGATTCTAACTAACAGAATAAGAATATATATGTTGTTAATAAAGTTGATAGTATCTTTTATACGGATTTTTATGAAACCCTAAAAGTAACACATTATAAAGGTTCTAATATCCACCATAACAACAGTATTAAAAAAAACCTTTCACCAGCTGGTCATGTAGCAATGAATGTATATGAAATGAGTGTTTTCTCTTAATTCCCTCCTCCTCCTGTTCAAAAGCAGTATTCCTAATCAAAGATGCTCTTTGCTGGAATCCGTTTCACTAACTGATCACTAGGGTTCGGTTTCTTATGACCTTAAAAAGTCAGAAATATGCAAGGCAATAACCTTAAAATAGCTAAATATGACCCTAAAAAGACAAAATATGGCCAAACACATATTTAATGAATCTCGCAACATTTCTGCATTACTTGAAAATTAAATAACTATATTTTAAAGTTTTGTGTTCTCTTGTATTGTACAGCATTTATCAACTCGAAAATATTCTCTTTCTCTCGATACTAGTTTTATGTTTCTAAGTTTTATTAAACATAAGTGACGAGTGTTCAAAACCTGAAAGTACATTTGTGGGAACCCTGTTATAAAGTTTTTGTAAAGTACCAGCTGGTTAGAACTTTTGGAAATAAAATCATGTCTTTAGTAAGTAAGCTAATTTAGTCTATTATTTCTACTGACAGAAACTGATACATTTGAGCTTACCTTGTTTACCTTAGGTACGAATAATTTTTGTGGTGGCTTGGATGCTGATTGGCTGTCCTCAAGAACCTATCAAAATGCTTTGGCACCTGGACATCACATTTTATATAACAGGTGTGCACTGTGCATAGGTTCAGAATATTAGCACTTTGCAAAACAAAAGAATTTACGGTACACAAAACATGAACCCAGTGTATTGGTATACAATTTTCACAACGCTAATCACTAGGACAAAATGAAGTTTGAAATTAAATGAAACTGGAAAATAAAATCTAAATCACTATGGAATATATAGAAATAGGCATAGAATGCCTATATATTGTAATGATTCACGAATTCTTTGGTTTTAAGTGAACTACAATAATCTTCGATCATGGAAGTATTCCATCATGTATCCAAATGGAACTTAGGATAGGGTTCCCAGATGTTCCATAAAATATGGGAACGTCCCTTTGGTAGTGTCGATTGGCTTTGTTGTATTTAAGAACCCACACTGTAATTACATCTTTGTTACTAAATTCTGTTGCTCCAGCGATTGAATTAGAAATTGCCAAAACGGAAATGTGAACTTACTGAATGATTTAAAAGTTCAGTTTCCACTTTTGAAAGATAAAAATGGAAAAGTTGAATGTTCAGTTTGTGGTGCGCTGTTTAGTGTCGAGCATGGAGGGAAGGCTGACATTACTCAGCACGTTGCCATAAAGAGACACAAATGTGCATCCAGTGGAGGCTTCTGATCATGTTGCAGTGTTACACAATGACCAGTTTTTAATGTAAAGAATACTTGGTTTTATTCGTACTTTATACTATTAAACTACTTCCAAATTCCCTTGTCATAGGTTCTTATTGACTGAAAACATACCTCACATGATATTTAACAATTTTAAATCATTTAAACAAGTAAACGTGTGTTGTCAACTCAATCCAGTTGCAAAGACTTCCTGCCTCATCCCGTGGGCGAGGAGCATATATGAGTTGCTTGACTTTGTAGTAACATTCCCAGCTTTTTGGGTTTTAGTCTTTGCATACAATTTGCAATGACATGATGCGATTCTTGCCTTTGCCGCTGGAGCGCCTGAAGCAAGTGAGCTTCTCTACATTGCGTCGTCTGCTGTCTGCAAGTGAGATTTCCCTTCTCCAAGAGCACGAGCTTTAAAGTCCCTCAGAGAGATGTCAATTGCCACTGTAGTCACTTTGTAGCGAGATCAATATTGCTATTTTCAACATTCTACTAGACATTAGACTAAGCTCCATGGTAATACATCCTGGAGGGATGTGGTCAGCATGCCGACACCCATGGCTGTTAATAATGGTTTCTGTGACCAGAGCTGCTACTTCTCAATTAAGTAGCTCCTGAGTTTGTATCACAAGGCTAAGTACACCCCATTCCAAACCTCCCTACCTCAAAAAAAATTTGTGTAGGTAGGTACCATGGATCATACCCGGATCTACAGATCTATAGCCAGCAATGCTAACCACGAGACCATGCAGGCAGACCTATTAACATCCTCATATTTATATATTCTCGGGTTACAAGTAATCCTAGCAACCTTGGTGGCATCTGCCTGCCAGTCCATTAGGCCTATCTATTTAATTCCTGTAAAATACTGCAACTCTTGTTTTTACACCCAAGGTCCACCACTGTGTGCATCTGCGACTTGTAGAAGAAACTAGAACATAGTCACATAATGCCATGGGAATATATTGCTACATTGTTTTCCAACAATGATCTAAGTGTCCTATTTTTTTTTTTTTTTTTCTGGGAACCCTAACCCAGGATAGCTTTAAATATCTAGGCTGCATAGCAAGTAAATAAATATACGTCTCACTCTGATCAATACATGTTTCTAGGGTCTTGTTGATTACATGAAATCAAGATTTTTATCTAGAAAAAATAAAACACATATGTATAAAACATTGATAAGACCAGTGCTTGTGTATGGAGCGGAAACCTGGGTACTTTCCGAATCACATGAAGCATTTACTTATGATGGTCTCTTGGGATTCCAACCGGGTGAAAATCTGTGTAATCCGGTTTTTGACTGCTACTAGCTCTGCAGCCATCTTCTGGGAGAGAAGTGAGCTAGAGAAGATAGATGGAGGGCAGCCAATCAGATTGCAGGAAAACTTGTAGTAAAGCACCGGCGTCCTATTGATTGAAACAATTCGTTGGTCCTGATTTGGTCATTTTGTAGCTGGCTTATGGCTGGGTTCCAGGCCTGACTAAGATTTAGTCCATTGTGTCTATTGAAGATGTCAATGAGTTTAATTTCCAAAGCTTCAGCCACGACACAGTCCCAGTAGGTGGGTTGTTTGCCCAGGATCCTCACACCTTGGAAGTTGATATGGTGGTCATTTTCATACGTATGCTGAGCCACTACAGACATATCCAGGTAACCCAGTCGGATTCAGCGCTTCTGTTCGCTGCATCTGGCCTCGATGGTATGGCCTGTTTGCCCAATGTAGCTGCAGATCTAGTAGCAGCCAAAAGCTCAGATTACACAAACATTTTCATCCGGTTGGAATCTCAAGAGACCATCTTAAGTAACCTATGCCGGTAAAGCCTCAAGTCTCTTATCACACGAAGCATGACTCATAAATTTTGAATGGAAAATCCTGGGTGGAATATATTGGATGGAGGGACTAATGATGAGCTCTACCACTTGTTTACAGTAGCGTAGGAAGGGGGGTGCGGGGGATGAGGGCCGCCCCGGGTGCCATCGCCCGGGGGGGTGACAAAATAAAAATGTGCCTTTGTAAATAAAAAATCGCTCAAGGGAATTTAAAGAAAATAATATTATTTAAAAGAATTAAATAAGCTTAACAACTTTCTACAAGTCAACATGCGTATTGAAACTTCTTTTAGTTTTAAATGCAGTCAACAAAGGTATGATAATAAAACGCGGCTGAACTGGCCACTGTGTAGATACGAAGAATAATATTATGGTTAGGGGGAGGAGTGTTTACTTCTGCCGATACTTGTATCTGCAGTTTTATTAATTTAAGTGAGACTTCAACAATCGGTGATATTTTATATCAGTCAAGCCGCAACCAATTCTACCCGCTGCGGCAGTCATGACTTTGACGAAAATAAATTTCGAATGTGAGTTGACCCCGAAGTCTCCGGCAATCTAGATTTCGAACTGGTATGTGCGCATATTTAAGAATAGATTATTAATAATACAGTTCCGTAAAATAGTTACATTACTTGTTTATGAAATTTATTAGGATCAACCCATAAAAAATTATGTATAAATCACATAACTTCCTCTGCCCAAATAAAAGTTAGCCTCCCCTTAAAAATAAGAGAAAGTCGTCGCCAATCTTTGTGTCACATCCCCAAAAGGTACCTAACCCAAATACAAAATTTTGTTTTCGCACGATTTTCCGTTGCAAGAGGCCGTATTGCAAAGAGCGCGTATTCAGAGTGGGTGGCTTATAACTACCCTTCAGAGAATTATTTCGAAAACGAGTTTCAAACAAAAGTTTTAGTTCTTAGCATAAGCAACTCGCATGCAAAATTTAAAGAAAATGGTTGGAGCCGTTTTCGAGAAAACTTTTTTTATGTAAAAATAAGGAAAACCTGTCTCCAGTCTTTGGTTCACATCTTGAAAGGTACCTGACATAAATACAAAATTTAGTCCTTTTGTCAAAAGTCATCTTTCCAAAATTCGAGATTTCGCTTGGAAAACAAAATATAAAAATATAAAAAAATCGCACCAGAAATAAAACTTTGCACAATTTTGGGAGTGTATTTTGGCCTAGATGTTCGTTTTATTAACAGTAACACCCACAATTAGTGAATCTGTCGCTCACGAAAACATGGTATAGCCTATCTGTCTGTCTATAACGTACTTTAGATTAATAATAATAATAATAGTAATAATAATAATAATAGTAATAATAATAATAATAATAGTAGTAATAATATTAATAATAATAGCATTTATTGTCGTTTAACAGTACAATGTACAATGTACAGCATAACTTAATGTGCTTGATATTATGTCTTTCCTTAATCTTAACGAAATTGGCTGAATTAGGTTAACTATGTCTTATATGCACCATTGGTAGCACTGGTTACAAGATGGCGAAAACATGGTAACTGGAATCGCTTTATGGATGGTTGATTCATAGTAGCCTATGCCATGATTTCGGAGCTTAGTTTTGTTTTTATATAACAAAGTAATTATTACTAATTTTGCATAATCCGTTGAGTTTACGAGTTACATCAGATAAATTCACTGCAACTGCATCTATCGATAAACTCTTAAACTCTCGTGGGATGACCTTTGACTATCCAAAAAATAACACTTGGAACTGTTCCATCTTTTTATAATTCAAATGGGGGGGGGGGGGGTGACAAGAAATTTTCCGCACCGGGTACCACCTAAGCTTGCTACGCCACTGCTTGTTTAGTGACATTGAATTAGTTAAGTTTATCAAGCTGAGTAGACTTAGATGGGCTGCAGGAAATTGTTAATAACTGGACCAGGTAGTAGCACACAAGGGATACATCTCAATTACGTCGGAAGGAGGATGCAGCAAGAGCTGGATGCTGAAACTGGAAGAACGTTGCTGCCAACCATGAGGAATGGTGTAATCCAGTGGTTCCCAAACTTTTCAGTCCGCGGACCCCTTGAAAAAAATTAAAATTTCGCGGACCCCCTCTGGGTTTTGAAATAAGAAACTAAATAAATACTTTGATTCAAATGTATTAAATTCAATAGACAAAATAACAATATCAATGGTATCAAACATAGTTTACTCCTTAATGTGAACAGTGAAGCTGCTTTTGATTAATTAGCTCTGCAATGTTAGGTTTAATGTCTGATAATTTCAATATTAAGTCACTTTCAACTTCATGTTTATTTCTCAACTTTGATTTCAAGTACGTGAGGTGGGAGAATGCTGTTTCACATAGATAAGTAGTGGGGAACACAGTTAAGCACTTCAAAATTACGGGATATCCTATTTCTTCTGAAACCGCCTGCGGACCCCCTGAAACACCATCGCGGACCCCACTTTGAGAACCACTGGTGTAATCTCTTCACAAGGAGTCTTTGGCCCTTCTTAGACTGTAAAACTAATGATGATTGTGAAATGGAACCTAGAGTAGTGCATCAATATCAGTTAAGTCTAACACCAATAACACACTGCTTATCGAAACAAACAAGCTTCAATTGTAAATGAGAAACCTCGCATAATTGTTCAAACATTTATTATGTGAAAACTGATTACTGTATACAGTATGCTGTCAATAATTTGAATTACATGGTCAAAGAGTATTTTGAATTTCCAATATCTTTGTATTATTGGTAACATTATAAAAATCACACTACAAAACATGTTTATCTTACACACCTTATTTTAAAACCAAACACACACTCATCACTTTACACAACAAAATGAACTAATTCTCTGAATAGATTTAAATTCATACAGGAAAATGTGATTCCCAATTGTGTGTGGAACTCCAAAATGTGCATGGTGCAAGAAATTGGTTTTACTGGTTACTTAATGATGGAGTGTACTGCTACTGTTGCCGGTGTGCCGGAATTGTATCCCACAGCAATTCTTTTAAACCTGAGACTGCACACAGAAATGTCATTGACCTGGGCAAAGATCTGACCGAAGACCTTGGACACAAAAGTCAATGCTATATTGATTGCAACACTTACGTCAAATGTGGATACGAGAATGTGAGACAAAAAGGTGCAAAAGAAGAAGAATCTTGGTGAAGCACATACAGTTAAACCTGCCTAAAGCTGTCACCAGTAACTTGTTCTTCCGAAAAATGGCCATTAGTACAGGTGACCGCTAAATAAAGGTTATGAAATTTTCAAAAGAGTCCGGAGTAATAGTCCCCCATTCGGATCTCCGGGAGGGGACTGCATTGGGATCTAACCACCTAAAGAAGATGTAGATGCATTCGGAATAATGGAAGCTAATCTTTCAGAAGACCAAAAACAATATTATGACCTAAAAGGCTATACAACTTACATACTTCCTAAAACTAGACAAATAGCGAGTGGGATACTGATAGGAGTTAAATCAAGTATAATATCACAATTCGAAATTGCAAAAGAAATGAACGAAGTTGGAAAAACAGAAATTGCAAAACTAAAATTATGGAAAAGTAAAGAATTCTTTGAAATTTATTTTGTTTACAATCCTCCAAATAACATACCAGATTTCAATCTAATAGAAATAGGTAACAAAACTATCGTAATTGGAGACTTTAACGCACACTCAAAATACTGGGGGTATAGCAAGAGTAACACTGCAGGTAAAACAATAGAGGAATGGCTAAACACTAACAACTTAGAACTGATATTTGAGAAAAGCCAAGAAGCCACCTACACACATCACACAGGCTCTTCCACAAACTCAGATATACTCATGGTGTCTACAAACATTGCCGAAAGAACAAGCAGGAAAATTATGGACAGTTTAGGCTTCGATCATAGAGCTGTAATAGCTAGCATCAAAATGCGTCCACATCCAAATATTACAACAAAAACAAAAAAATCTTGGAATTTTAAGAAAGGAAACTGGCTAGGATATACAAATGAAATAGAGGAAAAATTACCAAATGAGATCCAATTGAATTCAAAGTCAACGGACAGCATTAATAATAAAATATGTGATATACTGATCAACACAGCAAAGAAATACATACCAAGGGGCAGAGTCAAAACATATAAACCTTTCTGGTCTGAAGAATTAGAAGTATTAAAAAACGAGAGAGAAAAAGCTAGACAAAATTTTGAATGTAACAAAGACCAGGCAAGTAAAATAGATTGGAAACGTAAAACTGCAATTTTCAAAAAGGCGCTAACCCAAGCTAAGAGATGTGCATACAATAAATTTGTAGAAAAACTAGACTATAGGAAAGATAGTAATAAAGTCTATAAATATATATCATCAGCCCAGAGAGAAACCAAACCAAAGCAACCAATACTCTATAGGAATACAGAAGTAACAGATGAAGATAAAATTGCATCCATATTTAATAACAATTATACATCAAATCAGGTACCGAAAGAGTACAAAAAACAACAGAAGGATATGAAAATAGAAATAAAAAAACAAAGGCAAGATATAAGTGGCCCTACTCACATAAACTCAATAAATTCAGTATTCTACCAACCTTTCACCCAATCAGAACTGGATATGGCAATAAATAAAATCAGTAACAATAAAGCTCCGGGGCCGGATAAAATTCACCCTGAATTCATAAAACAGTTGGGTAGCAAAGCAAGAGAAGCCTTGTTGATCTTTTATAATAATGTCTGGAAAACTTCAGTTCCAGCAAACTGGAAAAAAGCAATCATCATACCAGTACTGAAACCAGGAAAACCTGCAGATGACGTAAATAGCTACAGACCCATATCACTAATCAGTCACTTAGCAAAAGTTATGGAAAGAATGATATCTAACAGGTTAAACTGGTACCTAGAAATAAACAACCTTTTGACACCATCTCAAGCAGGGTTTAGGAGAAATCACTCGACCAGTGAACAGGTAATTTTGCTTAGCCAGGACATAAAACACGCTTACAATAATAAAAAGGATACACTGGCAGTCTTTGTAGACTTTAAATCTGCATACGACAATGTATGGAGATGCAAACTGATCCAAAAACTTCAACACCTCGGAATCAGAGGCAATATGCTACGATGGATATCAGAATTTACAACACAAAGATTTTGTGCAACAAGTTTTGGCTCTGCAACTTCAAAATATAAACAGACTCATGTAGGACTCCCACAGGGAGCTGTTTTGAGTACCACACTGTTTAACATATATATTAATGACTTACCAGAACAGATAGGAAAAACTGGAATAAAGACAGCCCTCTTTGCGGATGACCTGATCATGTGGTACTCCAAAACACCTAAAGAACTAAAAAGCTTGGAGGAATCTATCCAAAAAGCTCTAGAAGAACTAAAGAAATGGTGTGTCAACAATCTCATGAAGGTAAACATAGCAAAAACCAACTTCCAGCTATTCTCTTTGAGGAAGAAAATTGATGAAGTGAATTTGAAATATGAAGATACTAAACTCCAAAGAACAGAGAATGCTAAATACCTAGGGGTTATTTTTGACAAAAAATTAACCTGGAGAAAACACATAGACTATGTAAGTAAGAAAGCAACCAGCAGATTCAAAATTTTGAAAAGACTAGCAGGCACCAAATGGGGCAGCTCCAAAAAAACATTAAACATTACTTACAATACATACATAAAACCAGTTCTTAAATACTGCGGTGAAGCACTAATAACAACATCCAAAACTAATAAAGAAATTCTGGAACGCACACAGAATCAAGCGCTACGATTAATAACTGGTGCAGTGAAAACTACCCCAGTCGAAGCATTACAAGTAATCACATCTAACAAACCAGTCATAGCAGAACTTGAAACACAAGCACTCTTAACATATGAAAAGTTAATAAGGCTCCCTAATTATGATGTATTAGATTAATATAAAGATTTCCAGCACACCCTGAAAACTCAAAATGGATTTGTACAAGAAGTTTCAAAGTTAAAAGAAGAGCTACAAATACCAAAGCAGAAAGAAAATCTGTTACATATTAATAACCCAGTTAGTATCTTTCCAATACATTACAGCCTAAACTTAAAGGAAAACTTCAGCAAGAAAGACACTCCTCCAGAACAAGCAAAGGCTCTCACATTAGAAATCCTACATACAAAGTATCCTGCAGAATTCTGGACCCATATATACACAGACGGGTCTTTATCTGACCCCCAAGAAGGAGCTGGAGCAGGCGGAACTTGTCAATTCTTCTCTTTCTATAAGAAGGTTGGGATATGTACAACTAATTTTGATGGCGAAATAGATGCAATCTACACAGCCCTCCAAAATATATTCACTTGGCTACAGAACTGCAAGAATATTGTAATACTGTCAGATTCCAGAGCTGCAATTCAAGCAATAGCATCAACCTTTTGCCCAAAGATGTCAAAAATTCAAGAAATACATAGAATGATTAAGCAAATTTATAATTTAGGGAAAAACATAATCCTGCAATGGATCCCAGCCCACTGCGGGACTTTCGGGAATGAAGAGGCTGACATGTTGGCAAAGAAAGGCTCCAAAATTAAACAAACATCAAACCTAAGCTTTTCATATGAATCTGTAAAGCGGATTATTAAAAGGAAGACACATCTAAATTACCTATCAAAATTAAAAGGGAGAAACGAAAACTCTAACTGGAGAAAATTATTGGAAAACCCAAATGTAGTCCCAGATATGCCTCGAAAGTCTACTGTTGCCATGGTTAGACTCATTACAGGACATGATTATTTAGGCAAGCATCTCCACAGAATTGGCATACTTGCGTCTCCAAATTGCGTGTTGTGTTCTCAGGAAGAGGAAATGAATATGGATCACCTGGCAAACTGTGAAGCTCTTAAGTTCAAAAAGACATTACTTCAAAGTATTGGGAAGCAAGAGCAAAAATGACTTTGGTGTCAAGTTGTAGGCATTAGATACATACATACAATTTTCAAAATCTGTAAAGAGGTCTGGTTCATTAAATGATTAGATTCAGCAGGACCTACAATACAATATTGAAAGTAACAAACATATGTACGCACTGAGTGATTATCATATTATTTAATTTATGTACAGTACAATAAGTGAAATCAACACACTGTACACAATACTGTATTAATTACTATGTACTTTATTTCTATAGGGGAAAGCGTGGAGGACTTTTTACTTTATTCATTTTTTTAAATTTTTTGGTTTAATGTAGGCAAAAACTGATTGCATTTCTGAAAACTGCTTGGCTTCAGAATATAAATATGTTATACTGACGATTAAAAATTTTATTTTCCTTCCAGATAAATAACATTTTTTATAACATTATCAAATGTCCCATTCCTCCTACCTGGGTAGGTGGCATGGGGCACTGTTAAAGGAGGTATGGGACAGAGCTTTTTGAGCCTCAATGTCCATGTAAATAACGTTGGAAATCCTCATAAAGTTTAAAAATGCCCTTTTTCAATGCATTTAAATAGAACATAACAACAAGAAAGTTATAATAGGTGACTCGGAACAATAAGTCTCTCATAAAAAATTTTAAGCAAGTAAGTTCGACTTCCAAATGCAGCATGTCTTTAAATCCACCTCTCATATCCAAAAATTAACCCATATCACTACAAAATAGAAGAAAAACACCTTAAAATACATTTTAAATTTTGCAGGAAATATGGGAGGCTACGTTTCTCATTAAAATGGTGTCCCTTCCCTCCTGCGTAAAAATGTCCCATCCTTCCTGCATTGTAGTCATCACATGATCTAGCTTATAACAACTATAAGACATATGCCTTACTTTCAATTGTTTTACATTACTGAAAAGCGAGATGTTCTCATCAGTTAAAAAATATGTATGTTAATTTTCCATTTTTAAAAATTACAAGGCTATTTAGAAAGTCGGAAAATTTATAATTTGGACACGTGAAGCCAGAATGAAAAATTCAATGCCATATGTGAGATGTTCTCATCAGTTAAAAAATATTTATGTTAATTTTCCAATTTTAAAAATTACAAGGCTATTTAGAAAGTCGGAAAATTTATAATTTGGCATATGGCCATATGGCATTGAATTTTTCATTCTGACTTCACGTGTCCATCTTAGCCTACACACGGCCAGTGTGAAAGAATTATCATTCCAATTTATAATTTATTGACAAAAATGAAGGAAGTTTGTTTTCTCTTAAAGTTACAGCTTAACATCCACCATACTTTCTAATAAAGCAGACTATTGCTATTGCAAACTTCTGAGACCAATTTGGTAAGAATTTCAAATGGAGTTTTTGTATTATACTGAATGTCCCATCCCTCCACATTCTCCCCTATGAACAGAGGAATAATTTGTCATGCAGCAAGTCTCTTTAAATTACAGTAATATACTGTAGACAGACATTTTTGCAATTTACTTTTTCCTAAAAAATCTTTCAGTGGTTTGTTTCAACATCTCTTTTAATGGCACATGTTTCAAAGGATTCTAAAACTTGATTCAGATGAAAGACACTATTCTCGCCTTATTGTTCATTCAAGACGTAACACAGTGGCTAATATGTAACGGAGAGCTGTAATTCCCTCCTTTAGAGACAACAATGGTTTATTATCTTCGAACTGCCAAACTGCATTTGCATTAAGGGACTTTTGGCATCCGAAAATCTAATTTTCTGGAACTGATTACCTTCAGATGGGCTGTATGTCTCCTATGATAAGATTTTTTACCAAACATAAACCAGTATGACTACCTTTCTTCACACCTTCTAGCCATGTCAAGATTATTCCTGATGTCTATTTTGAGGACGGGTCTTAACTACAAAGTGGTGCATCATATGTCTAAAATATGGTTTCTGACATCCCCTTAACATGTTTTTAGCAAAATTTAGTAAATCAGAAACAAAAAATGATTTGGATTTAATGTTTGGGGAAAAGTATACATCCAAAAATACAAAAATAGACTTAAACATTTTGACATTCCTACACACAATGACCTCATTTTAAAATTCATACAACCTGGAGGATATCTGGTGGATAGAGAAGCAAATTTGTCAGTAGAAATCAGCTGATGATGATGGGGGAACCCATCAAAACATATGTTCTAATTTGGTAAGTTTTTACTCACAAAGGGTGTGAAGTAGAATGCTCTAAAGTTTAATATATAATATTAAGACTTTACAATGTTTCCCCGATAATTTTAATCAAATGAGAATGTTATATTACTCCTCCTTAAGTTTGGAGAAAGTATCACAGCTTTATTTTCGCATCTGTACAATATCTTCATCGCTACAGGCTAGTGCAACCACAATCCAATGTTGGCAATATAACAAACAGACTGGTTGGCTCCGCGCGAGACCGGATGTGTGTGAAATGATTGAACCTGGAAACCATGCCCTACAGATGGTCACAAGGTATGTGTGAAATGAGCCTTAGGGCCTTTAATAGTCACAGGTGTGCCAAAAGCTTTTTACAGCCTTACAGACTGTTGCATTTCAACACCAGACTGTGAATCAAACCTGTGAATTTGGGAGCAGAGAGGCAATGCCAAGGGGTGAGAATTTGTGCTTTTCTTATTTAGACATTGTCACAGTAGACAGTAGTTTCATATTGGAATAGGGTAGCTGCTGATACTCCAAGTGAAGGGAGTTGTTGAACAGATTACTTTTTTAAATCCAACTCTCAATTCAATATGGCCCAAAGTTACAGGCTTGATTCTGGCCCAGGCCAATGGCATTTATGTGTGCAATACTGTGTCATTCCCATGTCTGTAGATTGACAGGCATATAACAGAATTCCTGCAGGATAAAATTGTGGCACATTGGTGATGGCCACAGGCCTAGATGCAGTACACACCCATTATTAAATAAATAAAATCAATCAGCCATTCTTCAATAACAAGAATACATGGATTCCACTAGGAATTCATACTCATGTCCAAAAGTCCATATGGGTCTAATAATTTTATTTAATCATGTTTCAATTAGTATGAAACAAAAAAGTAAGCAAGCATGGAAAACAGATAATTGATGTTTCAAATGACCGATGTTCGGCTCATAAATGTTCAACGAATAGATTTGCTGAAGATGTCATTTCTCTCGATTCACCCTTAAGCATTAATAACATTCCATGAGCAGTCTCTATCTAAAATGTAGTATTTAACATATAACAGTAATTTTGTATGAAAGGATTCAAGTGATTTTTTTCACTTCTAGCTGGAAATACCTTCAGAAATGGACCTATTATTGAAAATCGATCTTCTTCCGCTTTCTCTAATAAATATATTGGGACATAAGAAAAATACCATAAATGTTTCCAAATTATTGCGGCCGAAGGAAGTGATTGTTGTACAAACTACTTCCAGTTACGGTTGACTAGACCTTCCTGGCCTCTGCGGACAGGCATGATGAAAACTATTTAGAAAAGAACAGTTCTTTGTAAGAACTCTGTCTTGTAGTGTGAGTTGTCTATATGGTTCACAAAAGCCATCAATTTTTGGTTTAACATTCTGAATGCTTGGTGCAGCATTATGGTGGTGGTGGGGGAGGATAATAATATACTGTATATTTCTGCAGCTAAGACGATAGTGAATCATAAAAAATGGTCCCGAAAATCCAGAGTCTTCTTATAGGACATATACAAAAAATTAGACTGAAATTTATATAAAATGATGTATTTCAATGTCAAGATTGTATTATCTTCATATATTAAGTAACATTTGCGGGCAAATATAAGCCGTGGATTTCGTAAGTAAAACCACAAACACCATAATCCACAAAATAAAACTTTTTTTTTTTTTTTGATCATTTTTCCCTATATGCCGTTAAGTGTATCACACGGCTCATGCACAATGCATATATCATTCTGTTACATTGTGGTTTTGTGAAGTTTTGTTCCGGCAAGGGTAGCCAATAGTCTTTTTAACCAATTGTAGTTACTTTGCCCTAACTTTTACTACCCGCCCTATGGATTATAATATGTGCTGGTTGGCAGCTTTTTTGCGATCAACCATAAAACTGAAACCAATTTGAAACTTTTTGAAGTTGTTTCATAAACATAAAATCATAGGCTGTTGATAGTTTGAGGGTCGTCTTATAGGACAGATATATGCCATAACTATGAAATTTTGATGAAAATTTATACCTCGTCTTACCTGTAGGTCATCTTATTTGCGGAAATATATAGTAAGCATAAATAAGTATAAAATGAAACTCCCCAGTCCAATGAAGTCTACTTGAGTTTAGCTGCTCCCTGATGATTTAGCAGTAATTTGAACACAAAAGATGCTATCTTCTCATATGCAGCAAACATCAAAGCAGCGGTAAGTATAGTCTGCAGCAGTTTTGCTTCCATGCCCTTGTATAATCCAATAATTCCACATTTCCTAAGGAAAAAATAAAACAGTATTAATTTTACAAACTGATCAGAAATGAAGCAAAAATCTTATTCACTACAGATAAGTAACAATGTAACAAGCCATCTGACAAATTAAATGACTAATATTAAAAACAAATCTTTATACAGGAAATTCCTGACTATCCATAGACAGATTATCTGGTTTGCGAATTATTTATGCAAGGTCCACCTCCCTTTTTACCCCTTTGCGAGCGGAATACAGATAAAACCAGGTGAGAGATTTTGAATTTCCCGCACTTGAATTTATCTTATTATGTATAGAGAAGCCATGTAACATTTTCTATGCATAATATAGGACACAAAGTGATATCGTATTTCAATAGCAAAGGGTTCTAATTTATATATATATATATATATATATATATATATATATATATATATATATATATATATATATATATATGTGTGTGTGTGTGTGTGTAAATACACAATGCTTTTTTTGTTTCTAAAAAAGATTTGAGTATTCTCGCTTTTGACTTTATGGAACATTGCCAGACTTACCCACATATTTAGAATGAAAGTGGAATCGCACAATATACACAAGGTTATACGAATTTAAGTCCTTTGAGGTGGATTCAGTTCATCATACAGATTTATTCTACCCGTAAGCTGCTGTGTAGTCTATGATACGATCACAGGGTTTCTTACACCTTTCACCAGAAGATGCTAAATTAAAAATGAAAAGTAGCTATACCTCTATCTTAAAGAGTTGGGGCCTGACAGGTTTGCAACCAACCTCGGAACTGCGTAGCAAGCTTAGGTGGTACCCGGTGCGGAAAATTTCTTGTCACCCCCCCCCCCCCCCCCCCCCATTTAAATTATGAAAAGATGGAACAATTCCAAGTGTTATTTTTTGGATAGTCAAAGGTAATCGCACGAGAGTTTAAGAGTTTATCGATAGATGCAGCTGCAACGAATTTATCTGATGTAACTCGTCAACTCAACGGATTATACAAAATTAGTAATAATTACTTTGTTATATAAAAACAAAGCTAAGCTCCGAAATCATGGCATACTATGAATCAACTATCCATAAAGCGATTCGAGAAACCATGTTGTAACAGTGCTACCAATAGCGCATATAAGACATGGCTAACATAATTCAGCCAATTTTTTTAGGATTAAGGAAAGACATACATATCAAGCACATTATGCTGTACATTGTACACTGTACTGTCAAACGACAATAAATGCTATTATTATTATTATTATTATTATTATTATTATTATTATTATTATTATTATTATTATTATTATTATTATTAAGTACGTTATAGACAGACAGATATACACTGTTTTCGTGAGCGGCAGATTCACGAATTGTTGGTGTTACCATTGCGAACATCTAAGCCAAAATACACTCCCAAAATTGTGCAAAGTTTTATTTTTGTAGTGATTCTTTTATACTTTTATATTTTGTTTTCGAAGCGTAATCTCGAAGTTTGGACAGATGAATTTTGATAAAAGGACAAAATTTTGTATTTATGTCAGGTACCTTTCAACATGTTAACCGAAGATTGGAGACAAGTTTTCCTTATTTTTACATAAAGAAAGTTTTCTCGAAAACGGCTCAAACGAATTTCTTTAAATTTTGCACGTGGGTTGCTTATACTAAGAGCTAAAACTTTTATTTGAAACACTTTTTCGAAATAATTCTCTGAAGGGTAGTTATAAGCCACCCACTCTGAATACGCGCTCTCTGCAATACGGCCTCTTGCAACGGAAAATCGTACGAAAACAATTTTTTTTATTTGTGTTAGGTACCTTTTGGGGATGTGACACGAACATTGGCAACGACTTTCTCTTGTTTTTAAGGGGAGGTTAACTTTTATTTGGGCAGAGGAAGTTAGGTGAATTATACATCTGATTTTTTTATTGGTTGATCCTAATAAATTTCATAAACAAGTAATGTAACTATTTTACGGAACTGTATTATTAATAACCTATTCTTAAATATGCGCACATACAAATTCAAAATCTAGATTTCCGGAGACTTCGGAGTCAACTCACATTCGAAGTTTATTTTCGTCAAAGCCATGACTGCCGCAGCGGGTAGAATTGGTTGCGGCTTGAGTGATATAAAATATCACCGATTGTTGAAGTCTCGTTTAAATTAATAAAACTGCAGAGACAAGCATCGGCAGAAATAAACACCCCTCCCCTAACCATAATATTATTGTTCGTACAACACAGCGGCCAGTTCAGCCGCGTTTTTTTACCTTTGTTGACTGCATTTAAAACTAAAAGAAGTTTCAACCCGCATGTTGACTTGTAGAAAGTTGTTGAGCTTATTTGATTGTTTTAAATAATATTATTTTCTTTAAACTCCCTTGAGCGATTTTTTATTTACAAAGACACATTGTTATTTTGTCACCCCCCGAGTGATGGCACCCGGGGCGGCCCGCACACCCCTTCCTACGCCACTGCATCTGTCATTATATAAGCAGAATTATTTTCACAATTTAACATATGAAAGACAACTGCAGAATAGCCAGATACAGAACGACATGTGTAGCAACATTAATGCAAATAAATGCAATTTGAAGCCAAGAGGAAAGAGGTACAACAAACTCTAGTGTTGGATCAGTATCATTAGCAACATAGTCTTGAAAACCATTGCAGTGGTGCTGTAGCACTTGCTTGTTTGCCCGATCACAGTGCTAATGTCAGGGTATGCGTACCCCCAGAAAATAAAAAATAAAAAAAAATATATATATATATATATATATATATATATATATAAGGTAACGTACAGCACTTTCTAACCTGTTCAAACTTACATTCCAATGAAACAAGACATTGTAATAATATTATTACTCAACAGTGCTCACATGCAACTATACAACACAGCTTTTCATTTGTGTTTGTCTGCCCAGCAATACTAGGGATCTGTATCTATATAAAACAAGACTTTTTCGATATTGTCCATGATTTTATTTAATATCTCCTGCAATTCTTTCTACGTACCGTTAGTAAATTTTATAATCATTGTATTTAACATAATTTTGTACTGTTTGTTATCTGTAAATATTTATATTTAAGCTAACTATTACACGTCTAGAAGATTGTTCGCTTTACATTTCTGAGTATTTAGTAATTACCATAGTTACTCAAATATAATGCGCCCTCGAATTTAATGCACATCCCGATTTTGAAACTTGAAATCATAAAAAAAGAGTTTGTTGGCAAATGTAGTGTGCATCAATGGTAGGATAGGTATTTTATTTGGAATTTTGTCATAGTATTAAGGGAATAATGAACCACCATGTAAACATTTTAAATTACCATTAAATTTAACTGCCAGTTTTAGGCCTACAAGTATATTCATTGACACATTATTCACTGACGTGTTCGTCACTGGAATCCTTGGAGGTACTTATGTCAGAAGAAGATTCATTTCTTCTTTCCATTAGTATTTTTATACGCTCTATGTAATGCTAGTAATAGGCCAACGATAAAATTAATGAAGTCGAGAATTACAGCAATGCATTGTTACGCAGATAAAAGTTACTGGTACTGTAAACCTACAAAACGGATTTGAACTCGAATTTAACGCACCCTCGAATTTAACGTGCACCTCAGTTTTGAAAGCTACAAATGGACAAAAAAGGTGCACATAATATTTGAGTAAATACGGTATGTCTCCTGTTTTATTCTAGCTTTGTATTGTATTTTTACAATTAATTCTGTTAATGCAGTTTAATTCTTCATACTTTCATTCAGTCCAATATCATCTTGCATGATTGATGGACTTATATAAATAAACTAGCTGACCCATCATTGCTTCGCATTGTTAGATTTATGTATATATAGGTTAAGTGAACACAATTTAAAGTCGATTCGATGTACTTCTATAAATCATCAGCCGTCCAGCCAACACGGTGGACGTATTTATATTCCACATAACTTACTCCTTCACCCGTAGTTTACTCTGATTATGTCTTAAAAAATCTGATGTGAAAGTCACATAACTTCCTCTGCCCAAATAAAAGTTAGCAGTATTCACATATCCTTGTACAGAATCGCAAGACACAATTTTACGCTAATTATCCTATAAATACCTCTTCTTTCAATGATGCGACTAAAAGCGCAGTCTATATAACAAACTTAAAAAAAAAACAAATGACTGCAGACGTTAATTGAACTTTCTGCCGTAAAATATAATTTCCGAAATTTATCGAATATTTCCCTCAGATACATCTTTACTCTATGCATGGCCAAGAATACATCTTTCTCACTTCATATTCTTATATAAAATAAGAGGCCATGAAAGAGCGCGAATTCAGTTGTTCATCACGTAAGACAAACTTTCTACAAACAGTGGGTGAACAGTGGGTGGCTTGTAACTACCCTCAGAGAATTTTCTCGAAAAAATGTTTCAAATAAAAGTTTTAGCTCTTAGTATAAGCAACCTATGTGCAAAATTTAAAGAAAATCATTAGAGCCGTTTTCGAGAAAATCGCGAAAAACGAAAATTTCTTCATGTAAAGTCCCCTTAAAAATAAAAGAAAATAGTCGCCAATCTTATCCTCACATCTTCAGAAGGTACCTGACCCAAATACGAAATTTTGTTTTCATACGATTTTCCGTTTTGGAGCTAGCTTGTTCACAGCTATTTTCCACACAGACACACAGACACACAGACATGTTTCCAAAAATAGTATTTTTGGATTCAGGGTGCCTTGAAACGTGTATATATGCTAAAAACTCAACTTCGAATTTTGGGGTCGAAAACAATACTTCCTCTACCTATAGTACCTATGGTACGGGCAGAGGAAGTAAAAATTTAATCTTTCTGTTTCAATTTTGGCAAACATACAGTAAATAGTTGGGCGTAGGGGATGCGTTCGCTCGTCTCACGCAGCGGGCTCCGATTCGAATACTGGTCGGGACAAGTTACCTAGGTAGAGCTTTTCCCGCGATTTTTCCTCACCTGTGAGACAAATGTCTGGGAACTTTAGGCCCTAGTGGTCTCCGGATATCATCTGGCAGCCATTATCATCCTCATCCCATCCTCGCCTTGTTCAGAGTGAGTGTGTGAATGATGTATCTCGTCCTATAAGTTTGTGTTGTCTCGGAGGTGGCCCCGGCATTTGGCTGATCACTCATCCGGGAGGCCCTCCATGTCCTTGTCTGGTCAAGAAAGTATGTATGTGAGCCATAGATAATCCCTCTCCCGACAGGTCGCGGCCCTGTAAGGCCCGGGCAACATGGGTCGCTTAAATGACCCCAAAAGTTTGGGTAAAAACTAAGGTAAAAGATAGATAGATAATATGGTAAATAGAAATTAATAAAAGATAGATAGATAATATGGTAAATAGAAATTAATCAGGAAATTATATCTATTGATATTGTATGAACTACCTCGGGGTAAAGGTGGCCGGTGCGTAAGGCTGACAACCTTACCACCTTCACGTGCCGATTGTCTAAAAATCCGGGAGCCTACACTTCTTGGATCCCTCTGGGCCCCCATGGCCTGTAATAGGGAACACTTTACTTACTATCTTTTGCAATGCAGTCCTAGGCTAGCTATAAGAAAAGAGTTCAACTCTTAAGAATAGAACCCAGAACCTTCTAAATTTACTTCGTGTCAAAAAATAGTTAATAATAATCTTTGGGAATTCTATTGATAGCCTTTCTCATAATTTTATATCTATTAGGTCTACATGAAATCATAGTGTCATGCAAAGCCACCTGTGTAGTTTAAAAAAATAATGTTGCCATGGGGATTGTGTACATGCAGTATGAATTCTTTTTGGTGAATATCATAACTTTACAACCCTATTTTGGCCCTTATTGGCCCTTAGAGGCCAAAGATTTTGAAATCCTTTCTTAGTGCGCATCTAGAGCCTAGGAGCAATATGTGTACCAAGTTTCACGTTCCTAGGCTTTATGGTTTTTGAGAAACTGTGATCAGTCAGTGAGTCAGTGGGTTTTGGCTTTTATATATAGAGATGAATATATACTAACTTATTACTGTACAAGCATTCTGAAATTTAATAGAGTTTACAGCTTAGTATCAGCACATTAGATTATATGGGTAGCCCAAAATAACATTGCCTAAAGCTAGAATAGTAATAATTCTAACATTCTGAATATACTAGCCTACAAAAAACACAAAAATTTCTGCTGTAAAAAAAATAGGTGTGTTTAATTAAGTTCACTGTGCAGAATTTGAAAATGCATTTTGTTTTTCTCTATCACATCTGGTTAATTGACAAATTGTGAAAAATGTTATTTTGACATTCCGTATAATAAAATAACTGTATGCACCTTTTGATGCTGCATTTTGAAACTTTTTTTTGCGGTAAATGGTGTGACTGATGATCTTAACTAATTTTGGGTAGTGAACAGGAATCCGTTGACCGTTTCTACGTATCACATCATGTATGTATGCAGTAGGTACATCAAAATGAGAGATAAAAGTTATTGCATAGACTAGCCTATAGGATAAAAAGTACTGAAAAATTAGGATAATTTCGATAACATTTACAGAGAAAAATAAAATAATATTTTTAAACAGTCCAAGACATAATTATGTATTCCACTATTTTTTTGTGAGTGCAGGCCAAATAAATTAATTTTTGTCAAATCATCTGAAGCTGTACAAACAGCAGTAAAAAAATCAAAGTTTATTTTGGAGGGAAAAATATTAAAGATTTGAAATTTTTTTTTAATTTTCTCATTGGTTATAAGTAGAGCCCGGATTTCCATGCAAATGCATGTTTTTATATACTTTGGTTAGACTTCTCAAACTTTGTAGTTACTCATTACATGACTTATGGATTCCAAATAACCATATTTTTTCTTTGCATGTTTGCATATTTCGGCCTTTTTATGGCAAAATTCATGCATAACGCATGTTTTGGATTCTTTTGGTTTAATGTAGCATATTCAGACGTTTTTAATGCATATAAACCCTCATTTTCTGGTTTTAGTGCATAATATCAAGTTACCATGCATAACTGTGCATATTGTGAATGTGCCTCCCTAAAATCTTGGCTTTTCAATGAAACGTAAAAATGTTGTATTGTATTATCGTTGTTATTTGATTGACTTGGCAACAGAGTCTGCCACCTGCATAAATTTGAGAGTGCAAACTACTGTTTACCCTAAATAAACAGTAATATAATACACCAGGCTACAAAAGAAAATGCCGACTCGCCGACCTTCCATTGAAAGAAAACTGCTAAACAGAATGAATTTGTCAGTCACTTGCCATTGTTGAAGACGTTTAATTGTCTTTAGAATCGTGCTGTGGAGAAATGGGTATGACAGTTAGGGAAAAACTTAAGAAGGTACTTAGTTCAAATCCTGATCTTAAACATCTGAAAACAGTGAAAGACGCATTATGTGGAAAAAAAAAAATGTACAAGACATGGAATTCGATCTCACCCTCAGTCAAATTTCTTCCCTTAAGTATGCACCTGTTACTTCTTGTGAAGTAGAAATATCATTTTCTGCGTTCAAGAATGTCCTAACTGATAAATGCACGAGTTTAAGTGAGAAGAATTTCGAAAAACTCGTTGTTGTATGTTGTTTTAAGAGAAATTGAAATATATTGCAGAACATTGCGGATTCTTGATAGTGCATGTTTTGCCCTTCATTGTGCATATTTGGAGAATGTTTGCCAAACTTCTAGTTTCTAGCTCATCTGGAAGTGAATAAACATCAATGTTAATAAGTGGAAGATTGGATGTGAATGACATCACGGCCAGGGCCGTCGCGTGGGCAGGGCGACCGGGGTGATTGCCCCGGGCGCCGCGACCAGGGGGGCGCCGTGGCAACGGCAAAAATAAAACAACAGAATTTGAAATAATATGTTAGATGTACATAACGTATTTTTCAAAGTTAAGTATAACTGAATTTTGAATATTACGTTGTATGTATTTATTGAACAAATAAATATTTGACACCAATAACTTTATATTTGCTAAGTTACCCCAAAATAAATATTTGCTCAAAATTGAACAGCTGTATATTTGCTTGTATACTGTTAATAATAATAACCTAATAATAATGCGTGTTTAACCCCATTATGTTTATATGTATTTGATAGTGTCGCGTCACGTCGCTCGCTGTGTGTTTGTGTTTGAATCCTTACAGATAGGTGGAATGTCGGGTGGGTGCACGTGGGATTGAGTTTGGGGAGGCGCCTGACGAAATCTTGCCCCGGGCGCCAACAAACCACGCGACGGCCCTGATCACGGCTATCCAGCAAGTTTTTCTATACTTAATGGGGCAGCTAGAAACATCAAATTTCGCACGCTTATGGCTGTTATATGTGCCAATATTCCTGCCAAATTTTACGATTCTATCTGTCCTACGTGTGTCAAATATTACATAATGTGAGGAAGATATAAAAATTTAGTTAAAATAAAAAATCTAACTCAATCTAAGGTATAACCGACGGAGATACGACAAAAAGTCATATGACCAAACTTGTAGATCTCTCAAAATCCATTACTGCTGCTGCAATCTGTATTTTGATACGACTTACCATTTAGCTACTATGAGCCCCCAAGAAAGTCTACACAGACCTTGAAGCTTGATGCATTTTCAGACAGCAAACACAAAAACTAGATGTGATATTAAAAAAAATAGTGACATTTCTGAAATCAGGAAACCTTATTTAGTGAAAGTCACTTATTAGATGCTTTGCCACAAAATGATGCGGGGAAATGTTATCTGTGTTTTTCAATTGATTGTGCACGTCACGAATAACTTATTGGGAGATTCCTGTAATATAATAATACAGGGAGGCCATTTTATGTAGAAACTTTTTAACAGCGTTGCCCCTGCTCACACTTTCCCCATTGTTGTGCTTGCACTGGTGGGGACCGTGTTCCGTTACTACCAGCAAATCGACTTTAGAAACAATACAAAATAGGCCTACATGTAGAGGCTTATTACTCACCATTTTGTAGGGATGGTACAGTCAGGATATTTACGAGAAAATCTTCGAACGTACCTTCTACGGTTATTTCTCAATAAGTAACATTCCACCAAATAAATTCGCTGTTCAACCGTATACATTTTCGATTACTGTCTTAAGTAACACACGACAACAATAGACAAGCGTCTCACTACAACACACCGAAGCAACTAACCGCTTGTATGCTTTGTACAACTGCAATGCAATGAGATGCTAGCGCGGCAGTGCGAGGTTTCCTCATAAAATGGACTCACTGTGAACACAAAACCAGGACCCCTAAACAAAATACTGAGTGGAAGGTTGATCATAGGAAACTTCATACATAGAAAAAAAAATTATTCCATTTATTATATTGTTAAACAAGTATTAGATTTAGCATACTGGTACTACTGTAATATTATTTGATTTCCTTCCATGACCCAAGCTTACACAGCATGGCAGAATCTACATTCTACTTTGAACCATTGTTGTCAACTCCACTTTCCTTACTTTTTGCATTTGTATGTTCCATTTTCCAGTCCCCACATACGAAATACTACGATTTATTCCATTGTTTATGCACTATTGTTTTTGTTTTGAAAGTGGAAGGAATGCTCATACTGTAAGTATGGCACTCATGTAGACTTTGTTTTTGTTTGAAGCAACTAGCAATTGTCTCAAGTTTCTGTCCACCTCTTTTGAAACATCAACGATTTAACTACTTATCATGTGCTAGTGTAAATGTTAACTGTTCAACCAAGATATGGAAGACATTACTAGAACCAAATACAATACCTAACTGTCCCCGATCAACCGCAGTTGCATCATTCCATCTTGAGACTGGTCATGATTGCCTGGTGGCACATCTACATAGAATTAAGCTACTAGACTCTCCACACTGCATAGTATGCAAGAACACAAATACAGTAATGAACAAGGATCACTTGATGGTCTGCGCAGACCTTCAGAAGATAGTTGGGACACCATTCCAGATCGCTGAATATTAACTTTCTTTAGCAGAGCATCTTGTTTTATAAGCCTGGTGCCTCAGAGTCAAGTTGCTCAGCAGGTCAAGCAGCGACACCAGATAAAGTGAATTCAATGTAGTATGTAGTAGAAAGGAATCATTTTGTTTAATCTTGCAAAATAACAGTACAATCAATGTAAAAATTGTATATTATTGTACTTAAGTGATTATAAGGTGCTAGAAGTGCTGACCCTCCTTTACCACACATGTGAACCTTTGTAGAAAATCTGCATTAAGACCTACACGGCCACATTATCTCCCATGAATCCTGCCTAGGCCTAATTCGGTTCTGATGCTGTTCTAATATTAGGCTACTCTTATTTTATCAATTTTCTCAGTAAGCACATGTGGATGTTCTCTCGATTATTTGGTATAAGACACAGAGCCTACTCAAGGAAGAAGAATGTGTGCCTATAAAGGTAAAACAATTGTAAGGGACAACACTTAAAGGTCCTGGGTTCAAGTCCCAGTGTCGGAGGAATTTTTCTCCTATAATATTCTCATCTTATGTTCTGTTTAGAGCACTCCATAGCAAAATATTTACAATTTCATAAAATAAAATAGTATGAACATAGCAATGTATCTCATGGGATTGATCATAACTAGGGCCCGGATTCTAATGACATGTCATCTTTTTATTGATGCTGCATAGACATTGCCAACTTGTGGATAAATCCTAATCATGGCCTTTAGATTATAGAAATGCATTTTTATTAGGTCATTTTTTGTCATTTTATGCGATTTTATATTTTTAGGGCATTTATTTCAATTTTAGGTCATTATTTTGTCATTTTCGTGTCATTTGCTTCCTTATTTAGTCATTTTCATGTATTTACATTAAGTGTATTAACATTTTTCGTCGCTAGCGGTGCTGTCTTTGAAGTGTTGTTTGTTTAATGCAAGAAGGAAAATTTCAGCGTTAAAATGTTGACATGTCTCAGTCGGAAATGAGAATCAAAGAAACCCCAAGATTTTGTATTATATTATTTTTTTTATTAGATTGACTTGGCACCAGAGTCTGCCACCTGCTTGGATTTGAGAGTGCAAACTACTGTTTACCCTCAATAAACAACAATATAATCCTGCAGACCACAAAAAGAAATGTTGAATTTTGACTCGCCTGTGCCTCAGTGCCAGTATAAATTTCCGTGAGAAAAGAACATTCACAACATTACAGTTATTTACAGTTTTTACAATTATGTACAAACTAGTCTATAACTTTGTGTGTACAATAATAATTTTTTATAAATAAAATACCAGTTTTTAGGTCATTTTTTTATAATTATTAAATAATTTTCTTTAAAATTTAGGGTCTTTCATAGGTCATTTTTCAAACAATTTTAGGTCATCAGAATCCGGGCCCTGATCATAACCATAAAGAACTATCTGCCGGTATTTAAATGCCATGCACAGATATAACACAAATGTGAAACTGAAAGTATTTACCCCTTTTGTTGTTTACAAGAATAATAATGATAACATCAAATAATTTAAGATAAATTAAAAGAAACTATATTCAGAATTCAAAGTACCTGGTTGTATTTGCTAACCGAAATATAATTTGAAAAGGCAGTTAGGATTTAAGTAGCCAATGATATTAAATGACATAATTTGGAATAGCCAATAAGCTTGAAGCATAAGAAGCCACAAGTAAAACACGTGAACTTAGCTTCACCTAGTTTATTTTCAAGGCGAAAAAATAAACGCCGTGTATTACTTACAACTTGTGTATGTGAAGTATAGTGCTAACAAGTAAGTAATGAATAAGAAGTGACTAAAGGCTCTACAAGAATTAGGCAAGTATAGTGATCGCCATTACATCTATACATGTCTGCATTTGTTTATAGCCTTCCCATATCTATTGAAAAGGGAATCAATTACCTGGCATGGGAACAAGTTGTTTGCAGACTTAAGCTAAGAATTTATTCTGTATTGGCATCTGTTTACCCCCTCGTTTTAATGCTAGCAGAACAAAATATACTCTGATCATGGAATGAGGATCTGGGTTCATACATGTCAGAATAGTTTCAAATTTTGTCTATGCATGACTGAGATATGTGAGTTAATAGACTGGTATGCTCAATGCGTTCCTGCAACATGAAAGAACTCACATGCTGCGTTCTTAGCATGTCCAACTGACTCTAAGGGTTGAAGATACAAGATCGACTCTTGCAGCAAGAACAGTTTTTACAAAGCAATATTAATAGACTTCCAGCAACTTACTTGAGAATGTAGAAAGTTAACTGAACTGTACCAGCATCTTGAGGAAGGTCATCATAACTATGGCCATGCTACAAAGAAATAAACAAACACCTGCATTAACTCAGATTTTTCACTGGCTAACAAGAAGGGTTGCTACTAACTCATTTTAATCTGTAGATACAGTTTCCAGACATAAGATTATTCATATTCACTCTTATATTTAATGTAATGTATCATTCGAACAAGTGGAGAAATTCAAATATCTGGGAGCAATAATTGCAGAAACAAATAATATTAAGGAAGAAGTAAAGTGTTGATTAAAATCGACTTTTGTCCAGAAATCTAAAAATAAAAATTTACAAGACAATTATCTTGAATATGGATGTGAGACATGGTCGCTTACTCTTTGGGAAGAACATAATCTGAGTGTGTTTGAAAACAGAGTGCTTAGGAAAATATTTGAGCCTTAAGAGAGATGAAAATGGGAACTGGAGAAAACTGCATAACGACAAGCTTCATAACCTGTACATGTCACTGAATATAGTAAGAGTCATTAAATCACTGAGGATGAAATGGGCTGGACATGTTGTGCACATAGGGGAAGAAAGGCATATCTCAAAAATATTGACTGGGAGACCCGAAGGGGAAAAGACCACCAAAAGGTGGGAGAACAATAGTAGAATAGATTTAAGAGAAGTAGGATTTGCGAGGGATGGCTGGATGGTTGAATAGGGTTGAATGGCAGGCTCAGGTAAGCGCAGAAATGAATCTTCAGGTTCCATAAAATAGATAATATTCCTTTAGCTTGCTTAGGAATTGTCTATTGCCATTGAGTAAGTAAGTAAGTAGCTACTATAATTGGATTTAAGAGAAGTAGGATTTGCGAGGGATGGCTGGATGGTTGAATAGGGTTGAATGGCAGGCTTAGGTAAACGCAGAAATGAATCTTCAGGTTCCATAAAATAGATAATATTCCTTTAGCTTGCTTAGGAATTGTCTATTGCCATTGAGTAAGTAAGTAAGTAAGTAGCTACTATAATTGGAGCATTGTAGCATAAAATAAATAACTAAATGAATAATAAAGAAATAAAGATATGTGAAGTGAAGTTTAGAGTTAAATTGAACGCATTACATAATTATTAAATCAAGACATGTTTGATTTGAGAGAATAATCCCTTTTAATGGAATTCAAACAGTCATTATAGCAATACGGGATCACTGATTTCATGCTATCATAAAAAAAAAACACAGAATTAAGTTATGAGATACATTAAAATTTGAATTGCATTTAAATTATTTATTAATACTTTAACATTAAGATACCCTCATATTTTCATAAGGAATACATTTAAATCAATTTAAATTCAGGCCATAAACAGTCAACTTCAAAATATGTCCTGCTGCATTATATGACTTGCTACTGTCATACTAGTGCCTTGTTTTCATAGAAGACTGTAAGGGCCAACAGACATATATTACTTCAGAG
The DNA here is from genome assembly GCA_964059195.1 of Ectobius pallidus. Taxonomy (NCBI): domain Eukaryota; kingdom Metazoa; phylum Arthropoda; class Insecta; order Blattodea; family Ectobiidae; genus Ectobius; species Ectobius pallidus. The sequence goes on from CAXKWD010000007.1 coordinate 18,243,829, forward strand.
TTAACTAAATTACAAGACATATAAATTCATATTAACTGTTATAACGATCGCCATGTACTATGATAAAAATAAAAATGAGACAGTAGAGGTGCATAAAGGCTTTGTTATTCTAAACACTACATATTTTATGGAAGAAATATTTCTCTTACCCTCAGTTTAGTCTGAACTAGCTGTAAGGGGTACGTAAGGACAGTAGCTACAGCTTTTGCTACAGCTCCCACAAAGAAGTACACTATTCCAGATAGCTGCTCGCCCCCATAGATAATATGCAGTCTTCTTTTGATGGCTTCATAAGTCATAAACTGAATTGCTGGATTAGACACTAGCAGTAGAGATGGCAGAGTTCCATTCCACAAACTGCGAATTCCTTCTTGCCGTGCCATCTTAAAGAGGCCATCTAAATGAAAAATGTATCTGAATTACTATTAAACCAATAAACTGGGCATTAATATTAACAAAAAATGGATATAAAATTACGTATTCAGTTCTCTTTGGCACCATATATATGTTTGTCTTATTGAAAGTATTGAAAACCGTTTCTTATAGTACTTTCCTGTACTAAGTTTATGTGGCAATGTTAACAAAAGCACATGTATGACTGAGTCATGTAAGCTGTGTGCCTTCTGCATACATGAAAATACAGTTTGCTACATAATTTTCAAAAATGATGCAAGATTATAAATTTGCAATAAAAAATATTCATTAAAAAGAAGTTAAAACATATCATTTCATAATAATTACAGACATATTCATATACAAGCTATTATTAAATATTTTATTAGTTGACACAAGAAGCGCCTGCCCAGTGTATTGGAAACAAGCAAACTTTCAGTTGTTGCAATCGTGCCTGGTCATGTTGACTTTGTAAAGCGAGGAAAAGATGAGAAGTGGTGATGAACAATGTATTTTGTGAATTTTGAAAAAAAGCATCCCACATAGATTTTTGCATACAAAAGTCAGAAAATAGTCCATTTCTGATATATAGTACAGCATTTTTTCCTTAGTTTTTTTAATGCATCTGTCTTACCAATCTAATAAAAATAGATATCACAAATAAAACAGCAGCAAAGAATTTTTGTATGAGTTTTCAACCTAAGTTAAAACAATAGGGGAGAAGAAGAAAGCTATATGAAATGTGTTGAATTTACAGTTGTATACATGGGACTCTGTGCCTATTTTAAAATCCTGTGTCTGGCTGTCGCCCTTTGTGTTGCTGCTTTCCTCAGAAACGTTTTCACAAACTAACCTTGCTAACTCCCACTTTACCAGTCCTTTCTAAAATTAAAATATACTATTATATCTCCAGTATGTAAATCCATACCTGGATAAACAATATACAAAGCAGAATATTCTGGAGAATCATAATGACATCTTCTAGACGCCATGATTTCCACAACAGAACTCTATGCCTCTATGCCTTCTATTTTCTCCCTCTCATTGCTCCACCAGTGCTTTAATGCTCAGTCAGTGTGTTTTCAATTTGACCAAATACCAATCTGAAAATTATTGCCATAAATATCCTATATTCTATATAACAAATGTAAAATGTAAATACGACGTTATCAACTAAGATGCTTACAAAATTCATACATTGGCTTGAGAAAAAATCCCAACCATATTTTGTTCTAACAGGAAAACTCATCACAATTTAATGTACAGAACTCCATCTATTATATGATTATTTATAGTCATTTAATGGTTTGGTAGCAGAGCTTCTGAAAACAAATCATTTAATATTATTATATCATATTTTTGCCAAAAAATGAAAATACATTGACACAACAACTCAAATTTATTGTTTACATTAACTATGGGTCATTCACGAACTAACTAGTTCATCTGAACTACTCAAACAAATGTGTGCATACTAGTTGGTTAAAAATTTTTGAACTAGTTAGTTCATGTGTGATTTGTATGTGCTGGCACGATTGGATGCTCCAGAATTGTGCTGTGTGCAACTGTGCTGTTGCAGGTGTCAGCTGATAGAATTGGGAGGAATGAGGAAGTAGCAGTAAAACAAAGACAGCTTTGTTTGAGCAGCCGGTAGGGCTGTATTAATAGTACAGGCTATGGACAGAGATGCAGTCTTCCACTACAGTATGGGAAGGGGGATATTATGGATTAGCCCTATAGAACTTACCTCTGGAATACCTATTCCTTCTCCTCGTGTCCTTTGCGCGCAATATTCAACTTCCAGTGGGGAATTACATTAAACTAAAACTTATAACAAAACTATTAACATAATTAAAAATTAAAGGAAAACTCAAGCAGAACACACACCAGATAACTTTCACAGAACCACTGAAGATCGGCTCCTTCCACAAACTAAAATCCTCACCTCCTGTCATAAATAAATTTGTGTGCAAGAAATGCCAACACATTGAAATAAAATTATGGTATTTATATGTATTTTATTATTTCCATTCAGATTAGTATGAAACATCAATAGGCTACCCATTAGGTGTTGTGAAAGCAGTATAAATTTTAATTACCATGTAACATATATATTTAGTATTAAATTAATCATGCTCATAAGGGCTCTATGTCTCCATCTAATAAAAAGAAGTTGGAAGAGTATGTTATTTATCCTAGAAAACCAGAGGGGGGTTTTCTCTCCTAGCCATCTGCAAAATGTTTATTTCAGATAGGAAAGTGTGAAGAAGATACTGAGTGGTAAGTTCCACATAATGAATGAAGTAGAACAGAATACGTTATCATGCCACCTTTGCGGCTTTTGAAAACTTCTAGAAATGAGCGGCATATGCATATGCTGTACAAAAGAATGGGCTGTGCTGATACGATAATGAACTGCATAGTTCGTTTTCATAACGAACTGAGTAGTTCATTTGAACGACTCTAGTTAGTGTGCGGGAGCGAAAGAGCTAGTTCTCGAAAATGTACTACATTGCCCATTGCTAGTTTACACAGCCTAGAATTAATCACAACTTTAAGAAGTAATTTTACGCATCACTTGACTTATACTCTTGCATACGAATATATACATACCAAAATCTTATAAAGTATTTCTTATTTTTATTCTGTAAATTTTGAAATCCCAGTTCAATTCTTGGACCGATCATTGAAAATGTATCTTTTATAGACAGGTTACATGACGACTGTAGTCTCATTACATAAAACCTTAAAACCATCCCACCAGATGTAACCACTGTAATTAAATATCCTTGGGGACCAATCCCTAAGTTGCAGTGGAGCATGTTGCTAAAAGCTCGGAATTAATTGATTTAACTTGAATGTTATTCCTAGAATGTCTAATATGTATCCTGCTATTTTAACATCTGATCTTTAACGACTTTCTTAGCCCTGCATAATCATGATTTTCCTTGGGATTTACGATTTTTCACAGCACACATTAACTAAAACCACATAAAAACTGATGCAATATTCTGCAGTAGTTAATTATTAATAAAATGTTGTTTCCTTCTAATCTTGATTTTATGCTTGTCTCATATATTTTCACTCTTCAAATTTTGGATCTATAGCCTGAACTACAATGACACTGAAATTTCCCTTTTCAATAAGAAATGTTGTAAAATCCTAGTGCATTATTAAATATATGAAAGCACTCACCAAACAGTCCATTATACTGATTTGCTGCATTGACTGTAGAACCATGCCCAGTTCTGTAGTTAACTCCTTTCATCTTCAGTCTTGTATTCACTACCCACAAAGGAGTAGTTGTAAGGACATTTACAACACCTGCAAAAACAGATTAAAACCCTTGTTATTTTAAAAAACTTGTTAAAAAAAGAAAAGCACAACAGAATCTTGTTTAGTTGTAAGGAATAGGACTTGAACAATTCGAAGGCCTGGTTCCAGATTTAGCTATCTGCAAAATTTTCAATTTTGGGATTTTTGCACAGACTCACATTAAGATTATCTGTAAGTTCCCAATGTTTCAAACTGATATGTTTAAAAATGGAGCCACTAACCAACCAAAGTACCAAAGTACCAAAGTACCAAAGTAGTTATGTGAAAAATGTTGATTTGATATTTATTTCTGAGCTTTATTTTGCTTGTATTGTAATTTTTTTTTCTTTTTTTTTCTTCTTTCTTTTTTTTTCAGATAGCCATATTTGGAACCAACCCATCAAATTGTGAAAAAAAAAATTTTTCTAGATAACTGAATACCGGTATATAATTTTCAGATATAGGCCTACTTCTTTGTGCAGTGCCATCCAATGTAAGCAATTAAAAATTTGACCACAAGAGCGTAGCATGGCTAAACAAGCTCCTACCCTCTTGTTCTACCTCACGCTTATGTGCATCACCAAATGTGAATGATGTTGGTTTTGTTATAAAATTTGGTGTTTAATATAAAAAATAAATAAAATAAGCCCATTGGCATCCCTTTAGGGCAAGGGCCTCCTACCGATCGTAGGGAAACCTATTTAAAACTTGTTTTAATGCATAAAGAACAAATGGCTTTCTTTAGATTTATAACCACAGGCGTAAATATGTACATATTTGGTTTATTACTGTAAATAATTTTTAAAACATAGGCTAATTTAGGTTCATGCTTGTTTGCTTACCAAATACTCTGTATATATTTCAGAATTATGTTATGAATTTACTGTGTGGAAAAGTCATTAATATTTTAGAAATGGAAGCTTCCTTAATGGAAGATTCCTTAATCGATTACTCTTAATGGAGGAAGCTGCAAGATTTTCTTTCTGAATAATAAGTTGTTTGCTTGCTTCTAAATATCCTATACATATTTATCATATTCCAGAATTATAGCTTTCATTAATTTAATATGTGGATGGGGTGTAGAAAAATGGTCCAAGTTAGGAAGGCTGGTCCTAACTTGGACCATTTTTCTACAAGTTAGGACCAGCCTTCCTAACTTGGACCATTTTTCTACACCCCATCCGCACATCATCTGGCGAACCCCATGTCCTCAAAACTATTACTTCTAAGGCTCTAAAAATTTGTTTACAATACATAGACCCTAATAGAATGAAAATATATTAAATTTTAAAAATTTGTGAACATGAGGGTTTTTGACCTACTGTTTTGTATGGAATGACCCATAAATAGGTCAAATTGCAGTTAATTATGTGCTAAGGGATATCATTTCACTATCTGACCTATATATTACTAGTATGTTGTATAACTTTTGCTTAAACTAATTATAATTTGAATTCCTTAAAATGTAAAATAGTAACATACCAGCAACTGATGCCAAGAGGAGATCTCTTCCAGCGCTTTGGTCAGCAGATGTAGGACGAAGAGCTTTCAGTCCATGAAATGTGTAGAAATAAACAAAGTTTGAAGCACACAGACTCTCCAGCACAGGAACCATCCCTCGGTAGAGTGTTGTACTAAATACAGATCATAAATATGTTTAAATTAAGAAGTTTGGTTTGTGTGCTTTGAATCACATACAGTGCACGCCGCTTATTGTAATCACTTTGGGACGCAGCTAATCTGATAATATTAACCGACTGATAACAATAGCCGAAGGAATTAAATGTAAGACATTTATTCATATAGAAGATAATACACTACAAAGCAGAATTTAAAATATTTATTCCTGTGAATCATTGAACCATTAATAGACTGCAAGTAACTATTTTTTAACCAGTAACAATGTTTTTAAATGTTTTTATTTTTCTTTAGGACATAATCAGTACTACATAATCAGTTACAAGTTGTGGGTGTTTTTGGAAGTCTGTACTGATCTGTGGTGAATACCACATAGCAAAACATCTAACTCCTGTCTTTTCATTTTACACTAGCCATCACTGCATGTCAACACTGTTATCTTCATAAATCAAAAGCTGCAGCTTAACTGTGGGGTGAAACATGTTTTACTGCTTAAAAGAGGTTAGGTAATGCCACCCCCTCGAACTGGTCATCCTATGAGCTGGGAACAGAATTGCTACCTCCAGTACAACACAATACAGTTGACTTATAGACGAAACCCATAAAAACGAAATTTAGAATGACGTACAGTAATTAGAAATAAAGCCGCAAAAAGGAAAATTAAGTGATAACATAAACCGAATCTTTGATCACAATAAACAGCATTTTTTCAATGTATCTGTTTGGAAATCATAAAAGTGATAACATTACCCGATTGATAACATTATCCGCGATTACATTAAGCGGCATTCACAGTATATCTAAACTCAACAAAGTAAGGACTCTAAATTATGTTAAATGATTATGATATTTAAAGAATACCTAATTCTATCTGTATTGCTAAGTTTTTCTTATACGAACTGTTGTTCACTAACCCTTTATTTATATGATCCCATGTTTTACTCTTAATTAAAAGTTAACCTTTAAGAGTAAAAATCAGATTAATGATCAGTATTATACACCTGTTAAGTTATTGCCCTGTTTACAGTACTATTAAAATTCACTCAAATGGCGACTCCACTGTAAGATAGGATTTATTGCTGTTCTGTATAATTTGTGATACATTTCAGAACATTGTCAATTGTGTGTATTTACATATATACAAGTATTCAAAACAAAGCAAAATATGACATATAACATAACATACATACCATATATCATACATACACTCAACACATACCCAGTTAACTATACAACATTAAATAGTTATAATCAGAGCATGGCATGAGCAATTACCTAAAACATTTATCGTCTTCTATGAATTCTATCATTAGATATTAGATATTTGGTAATCATTGTCTAGAAGCATTTTTTGTTAGTTCTGTGGCAACATGTTGAATAGCTTGATGCCTTGGTCATCAATATTCCATCTTTCATAGTTCAAAGTTGGTGACCCATCATAGCCATAGGACAGTCTGTCTCCATCATCCACGGTCTTTGGTATCTTAGAGCAGCTGATCCAATGTTCTATTAATCTTCTCCATCACCTAGTCCTGCCATCACCTTGCTGGTCTGACATCCAATCTTTGCCTTGGATAATCATATTTTCCATGTTGTCTTCCTGTCTCCGGATATATGTCCAAAGGACTGTAGGATTCGCTGGAAGCAAATACTGGACAACCGCTTCTTCACCCCAAGTTCTTGAACGATTGATTCATTAGTCTGTTTGTCCGATACATTAGTATGTTAGATACATTAGATATATTAGTATGTTTGTCCATCCGTGATATTCTTAGCATCTTCCTATATGTCCACATCTCAAAGGCATAAATTCTTTTGTGATCCTTTTCATATATTGTCCAAGTTTTAGCTCCATAAAGGAGCACTGGAAACACCAGAGCATTCAATACTCTCAATTTAGTAAGCCTGGATACTGGTTATAAATGGTACAATCCACAATAGAATGATCCAGATATTGGCTTTTGCAGATGACGTGGTTATAATTAGTAGGTCAAGACAGGATCTGCAGACAAGCTTTCGGGAACTAGAACAGGAAGGTAAGGAAATGGGACTGGAAATCAATGAAAATAAAACTAAATATATGATAACATCAAGAAATCAGGACAAATGGAATTTGGTAGATAATATTCAGATAGGAAGGCACAAATTTGAGAGAGTTAGAAGCTATAAATATCTTGGCACAATTATCACAGAAGATAATGATGTTGGAAAAGAAATACAAGAAAGAATTAAGGCCGACAATAGATGTTATGGAGCATTATTAAATGTAATGAAAGCCAAAGAATTATCAGTAAGGGGGAAAGAGAGAATATACAGAACGGTGATACGACCAGTAGTAATATATGCCTCCGAAACATGGAGTATGTCAAAAGAAAACGAGAGACAGATTGCGGCATGGGAAAGAAAGATATTGAGGAGAATGTATGGACCTGTCTGTTAGAATGGTGAATGGAGAGTAAGAAATAATAAAGAAATTTACGAGAAATATGGTAAACCACAGATAATAGGTGAAATAAAAAGTTCCAGACTGAGATGGTTAGGACATAACATGAAGTGAAGAGGAGTCATTATTAAAAAGGATATATAAAGGAAAACCTGGCGGGAGAAGAAATGTAGGAAGACCAAGAAAGAGATGGATGGAAGCGGTGGAGGAGGATATTAAAGAATTGGGAGTTAGGTGTTGGAGAAGAAAGACACATGACAGGAAGTTGTGGGCTTCAATAGTTCGGCAGGCACTGGCCCTAGAAGGTCCGTAAAGCCAGTGAGTGAGTGAGTGAGTGGATACTGGTTATTGGTACTTAGGTATTTTTTTTATATAGCTTTAGTTCATGGCTAGTTGCTGCAAAATCATCCTTATTTCTTCTATAATAATTATGTATGTCTGAATTTTAATCACAGTATCATGTTAACGGTGTGGATAACGGTTTTGAAGAAGTACAGGCTAGTTAATGTCATTATTTGCAGCTCTCTGAAGGCCTGTCTGCATTAGTCCTTATATCTGAGATTTGCAATATATTTAATGGCTCTTTTCTGAAGAACGAATATTTTGGAAAAATGTTCTGAAGATGTAGAGCCAAATAGTTCAATTCCATAGCTTACATGAGATTCTATAAGGGAAAAATAAATTATCTTTGCAGTAGCTGAAGGGACAAGTGTGCTAAGATATCTTAAAATATATAGGCCTTTAGTAATTTTTTACCAAAAATTTCAACATGCTGAGCCTGTGTAAATATTCTGTCAATTGTCAATCCTAATAATTTTACCTCTTCACTAATGTTTATGGTTATTTCGTCTAAATATACCTGCAGCTATTGGGCAGTGTTTTATTTATTTATTTATTTATTTATTTATTAGCTACTAACAGCATGCTGCGATGCATTGCAACACTACATGCTTCACATCTGTATGGTAATTTGTTGCATATTATACAAATTTTTTACAGAATTATGATTATTAGAATGTACTGAGGATCTTGATGATGCACTTTCTTATACCCAAGTAATGTATTTATGAACTCTGAATTTCTTATCTTAGCGTCTTTGAGATGTAAGTTGCACTTCTTGATATTATTTTAATACCACGTGTCTCACTGCAATGTTATAATAAACTAAAGTCTATAGATTTTGAAAATTGAGAGAATGCTGAGAGATGCCTTCTGATAAGTTGTTCCAGTGTTGGAGGCCAAGTCTGTCCTTCTTGCAACACCGCTGCTTTCAATTTTCTTCTTTGTGTGTTTATGAGTGTGCAGTCAAATATAAGGTGATGTATACTTTGATCTTCCGCTATGCTACAGATGCATGCATGTTGGTTTTGGAGTAATTTTGAAGCGGTGCAAGTATGATCTTGTGAAATCATGGCCTGTTACCAATGCTGTAAATTTGGGTTCTATTGGTAGTTTTATATTTAATCTTGTCTTTACTGATGGGAAAAATGATCTGCATATTGAACCTTTTGGGGAGGTTGACCATTGTTGCTGCCATGTAGTTAAGATTTTTTCCCTTTCCTCTGTTATTATTGCCTCCTTTGGTATTTTGTTGTATGCTATTTCTGCTTCGTCCTCTTTTGCTGCTCTTTTAGAAAGACGGTTGGCCATTTCGTTCCCCTGTAGTCCGGCATGAGCCTTCACCCATCGGAAGAAGACTGTCCATTGCTTTCTAGTCAGGTTCTGAATTTCTTTCCTGATTTTCTCAATTAGTGGATAATGTTTATTTTTATTCTGCAGGGTGTCTAGGGTAACTTTACTGTCAGTGTTTAATACAGCTATCTCCTCCGCTGTATCCTCTAATTCTTGTAGCTTCTCCAGTGCTTTCAAAACGGCTACCTGCTCGGCCTGATTATTGGAGCACTTATTGTACAATCTGAATTTGGCTTCATAGATGACAGTGCTGTCCTTGATTATGACAACAGCTGCTCCCACCTTTCCTTCAATCTTGCTTCCATCTGTGTAAATTTGAAGTGTCCTTTTGATTGTATCTGATGGCTCTCTGATGATCGATTCCTCTGCTGGGTGGGGCCATTGAAACATTGGTATGGGTGCGTCGTAATCATTACTATGTAAGGCATTGTATATTCGTATCTTCTCTTCAATTACCAATCCAATGGGTATAGTTCCAGCAAGTATGCATGTTGTATCCAAAGGATATGAGTTCACATTTAGAAGGATTGGTATTTAAGTTTAAGTTTGCAAAATATTTGATTATTAAATTAGTATTCATCTGGATATTCTGCATTAGTATATGTGGATCTGTATGTTTAAATGTACTCAAAGTGTTGTGTCATCATGGTACAATATTATATCACCTACATGGGATAGAACATTTTCAATATCATGGATGTAAAGTACAAACAATAATGGACCTAATATGGAGCCTTGAGGTAGACCCATGCAAAACCGGACCATTTCAACCTGCTCTTAGAATAGATGATAACTTAATAGAACTTACAGGCGAAACAAAAGTGTTGGGCTTAACCATAGATGACAAATTAACGTGGGATGGCCATGTATACGAACTTGAACAAAAAATAAGCAGGGCACTTTTTGTACTGAGTAAAATACAATGATATAAAATTTTTATTACTCACAGTGAATAGTTAAAAAGTATGTAGCATTACGTTTCGGGCCTTTCCTCGACCCTTCCTCAGATGCCTCCAGAATCATACTGATCACAAAACGAGGAATCTTCCACGCCCCCTGTTGTTTGGTGACTATTTCCCATAAACGTCGTGCACCGAGCATACCTATAGATCCATTCATTTGGTAATCCAAAGTCCACCGTCCTTACAACCTCCTTGGATGGTGGAGGAAAAATAATGTTCGTTTTATCCCCACTAAGTCTCTTAATTACTCCCATCCACACTTCACTTATATCTCCTTCATATCGATTCATTGACATTTCCTGGTTTTCAATAATCTTTACCGCCTCAGACACTTTTCTTTTAACCTTGTCAAATACCACTTTCACTACACTAACCTCTCCAACTCGGTGTTTTTCCTGAACGATGTGTTGGCTCAAACCTGTTGTGAATTTTCCATTTTTGATGTCCCTTTCGTGCTCTTTAATTCTGGTTCCAAAATCTCTCCCTGTTTCCCCAATATATATCTTGTCACATACCCCACAAGTCACAGAATACACGCCAGCCATCTCCATTGCTTCATAACTCCTCCCCAGATGTTTATACTGAGAAAATGCCCTTCCTATTGTTTGTTTTGTCTTGTATGCAGGAGTTACACCATACTTACGGAAAATATTTCCGATCTGCTCACTTACATGCGGGTAGTAAGGAATCCCCACATAATTATCATTGTTATTTATTTTTCTCGCTTCCATACCATATATGCGTTTTTCCGCCTTACGCCAGATGTTTTCAATCTTCTTCCCATCAAAACCATTAATTCTTGCTAATCTGAAAATTTCTTCTTTTTCAATCTCGAGGTCTTCCGTATTATTACATAGCTTTATTGCCCTTTGCGCAAAATTTCTCCATACATTGTTTTTGATAATATGGTGATGAGCCGACCTTTTGTGTATATACCAATCACCTTTATTTTCCTTCCTGTAAACACCTAACCTGATTTTGGGATGTTGCACTATAATCTTTATGTCCAAATAATTAATTGAGTTGTTAACAGATTTTTCTAATGTGAATTTAACTCTCTCATGGTATCCATTAAAATCCTCCAACATTCCATCCGATATATCCTTCTTTGCCACTATCAACACATCGTCGACGTAACGCATGTAAACAGCTATATTGTCCAACCACTTAGGCAATGTTTGTTTCTCCATATAATATACAAAAATATCAGCCACAAAACCAGATACTGGATTACCCATAGCTAAACCTTCAACCTGTTTATATACAGTACCGTTGAATTGAAATACGTTATGGTTCGTGCATGCCCTGTACCATCTCCCATACTCATTGGCTATTATGCTCTCTACCCCTTGTTCGATCAACCAACGAAATAAACATTCACCTGCCAAATCTCTAGGAATACTCGGGTATAACGACACTATGTCCAGGCTAAATGCACACAAACCTTCGACGTACTCCAATTTATCCAACGTTTCCTTTGCTTCATATGAGTTGCTTACTGACCATTTTGTTCTATTCCGTATGTTTTTCAGTCTTTCCACTAGCAATTTCGCTAAACCAAAAGCAGGGTGCTGGTACATTGGTATGATTGGCCTCAACGGGATGCCCTCTTTGTGGGTTTTCGGTAGTCCGAAGCATGTTGGTAAATCTGACTTATCATTTATCACTTTTTTCTTTGTGTCCTTCACTGATCGTTATACTACTGGTTACAACCTTAGCTACTTCTCTTTTAATCTTCCTAATTGGATTTTCTCTTAACACCACAAAATCTGGGGGTTTGAAACAGTTTTCCAGTTTTTCCGCATATGCACCTGTGTCAATGAATACGGGCCGATTTTCTTTGTCGCTTTTCACTACTAACACATTATTTTCCTTCATCCATCCTTTAGCTTTTTTTTATATTGTTCTCCCATTTAGACACCTTTTTACTTTGACCTTCACTTTCTTTCACTTCCTCCAATTTTACCGTTAATTCCTGTATACATCTTCTTCTTTCCCCAGCATCGGAAATTAATGCTGAACCCTTAATTCCTGATGCCACCAGATCCTCCATCTCACATTTTTCTGGTTTGGGAGCAAACTTAAAACCATATTTAAACACATCAGCGACTCTTTCAGGGATCTTCATATTGGTTAAATTCACGCAACCCCCCATCTTATCATTGGAGGTTATACCGTACACTTTCTCTTCGTTTTTCAGTCCATACTTCAAATATTTCTTGTCGACATTTTTTCTCAAATCCTCTGTATATCTTGTTACCAATTGATGGTGTCTCTGGATCATTGTATAAACAGAATCTTGTCCCATCATGCCTAAAACCCGGAAATGTGCATCGTAAGCTTCTATATTAGCTCTATTTAAGTCTTGGTAAGTTTCGTTGATACACTCTCGTAACATCATTAACTGCACTTTTTGTTTAAAATCACGTGTTTTCTTTGTCAATGCTGTAAAACTCCATTTTAAAAAACATGGGATGACGTTCCTCGAATAACAAGTCCTTAAAAATCCAACCTTCACTAATAACGTGGAAATCTTCCTCCTTTTGTCCAGAAACTGTTGGACCACTTTCTTCATATTAGTATCTTCAAAAATAGTCATATTGGTCCTGAATTCCACTGTCTTCTAGTTTAAAATACAATGATATAAAATTTTTATTACTCACAGTGAATAGTTAAAAAGTATGTAGCATTATGTTTCGGGCCTTTCCTCGACCCTTCCTCAGATGCCTCCAGAATCATACTGATCACAAAACGAGGAATCTTCCACGCCCCCTGTTGTTTGGTGACTATTTCCCATAAACGTCGTGCACCGAGCATACCTATAGATCCATTCATTTGGTAATACTTCATTTGCTACATACTTTTTAACTATTCACTGTGAGTAATAAAAATTTTATATCATTGTATTTTAAACTAGAAGACAGTGGAATTCAGGACCAATATGACTATTTTTGTACTGAGTAATATTACTAAATATGTACCCCTGAATGTAGCAAAGGGAGTGTATTTTGCTCTCATCTATTCACACATATCATATGGGATTGAGTTGTGGGGATGTACCTCTAAAACTAATTTGAACAAAATCTTAGTATTACAGAAGAGAGCAATCAGATATATAGGCAAAATACCATACAATAGTACGTGTAGGGAAACATTCAAAAAACTTAATTTATTAACAGTTCCATGCATCTATATATTTAGAACCATTCTATTTGTTCATAATAATACACTACCACAATTGAACTCTGACACACATGGGTACAATACCAGAAGAACGTGTGACCTAGCAGTAGATAGACATAGAATAAAGTTATTTGAGAAAAAACCCAGCTATAGTGGCACTAAGTTTTTTAATAAATTACCAAAATCTATTAAATCATTAGTACAAAATAAATTAAAATTCAAAAACACACTAATGAAATACCTAACACAGAAAGCGTATTATAACGTAGAGGAATTTTTGGAGGACAACCATTAAGGAAATTCGCTATGATATCAAGTGTGCGGACAGCAAAATGAACAATATGTGAGTAATAAATTAAACTGCAAAATGGTTCAATGTATTGGGTGTGAGTAAATGAAGACACCATCTTTTAGTTATGTATCTATTTTAAACTTAGGAAGTAAGAGTATGACTTTGTTTCACTTGCATGTCGACAAATGAATAATTGTATATATGGGAATGTGTTGATTTTTTATGTTTTTCTATATACGTTTTAGTAGGGACTGACTTAGTCCACTAGTGTATTCTACACTGTATTGGACAGAAATAAATTATTATTATTTATTATTATGGTTATATCCTTGATACTGGATTGACCAGTACCTTAATTTGTTGTTAATACTACCAGTAGTTTTCTGTTTATCATGTAAGATTTAATTAAATCATATCCAATTCCTCTTATCCCTAGTCAGATCAGTGGTTCATTAATAAGCTTGTATCTACACAGTCAAATGCTTTCGTTAGATCGAGCAGAACTCCTGCTGTATAGTTGTCATCGTCAATATTCATTATAATTTTAGTAACAATTTGAGATAAAGCAGTTACTGTAGATTTATTTCTAATGAATCCATGCTGTTTATGGGGAAGTAGTTAAAATTTATCTAGAAAACCTAGTTGTCAGTTGTATATTACCAATTCAAAGATTTTAGAGATGGAAGGTAGAATGGAGATTGGCCTATAATTATTGATACTATCTCTCTCTCCTTTTTTGGTGGGAATAACCTTAGCAATCTTTAATTTATGAGGAAAATTGGTGTTTTAGACAGGAGTTAATGATATGTACAAGCGGTGTAACTAATTCAGTGTTACAAAGCTTAAAAACTGTAATAGGGATATTATTGATTCCTGTAGTGGTTTTAAGTTTTAGAGAATTAATGAAACAGCTGACTTCTTTTCATTTGTAGGGTGCATGAAAATACTGGTCATAGTTTGGCTACTGTTATCAATATTATATGTTCTTCCTAGCATAGGCGTAACCAGGCCGACCAAATGGGGGTTATAACATCTGCGGGGTCTGGAATACCCCCCAGGGAGAGGGGGGACCGGGGGTCCTCCCCCGGAAAATTTTAAAAATTAAGATGCAAAATAACGAGTTTTAAGCTTCCGAGGGTCCTCCCCCGGAAAATTTTAAAAATTAAGACGCAAAATAACGAGTTTTAAGCTTCCCACGCTTTTTACTTGTATTAAGTAATTTATGGGCAGACTTTAAACAAATATACAATTTTCCTTTTTTTAATCAATGGGGGGGTTCAAGCCCCCAAACCCCCCCCCCCCCTCGGTACGCCTATGCTTCCTAGTGAACTTGAGCGCATTGCATTCATTCATTTCATTTCATTTTTTTGTTTTGTTGGTAGACTGTGCCTTATACTGTGGACTGCATTTGTTAGAAAGGGGGATCTGATGAGGGCTTCTTTAAGAAAATATATCAGATAGTCCTGAGTCTGACTAGACTCCTCATGATTGCATGGGATTTTCTATCAGGAGTGGGTAATTGCTTTTTCACATCAGTCACATTGTGCTTTATCAACATATGCAATTGTTCTTGCCTTTCAACCTTTCCTTCAGAACTCCTAATTTATTCCATAAATTGTTTTTATAAGTTTAGCCAGCACATTCTTGCCTTCCCTCTCCTTCTTGATTCTTCCATTCATCCAAGCATGATGTCATTCTCAACAAATCCAAGTTTTTATCTGAGAATGTATGCCTTTAATAATCTTTTGGGCTTTAATCCTTTTAAGAATGCTTTGTTAGTCCTTTTATCTATCCAAGAGACCTTTAAGATTCCCTTCCATGCCCTGAGTTCAAAGGAATCAATTTTTTTTTTTTCTTCTTCCCCCCCCCCCGATAGTCAACTTCTACTACCATACATGACTGGTAGGAACTGTTTTGCAAGTTTAGTTTTGTTGCTGTTCAGCAGGGCCAAGGAAAGAAAGCAAGGGCCCCAGGGACAAATTTTCCCGGGCCCCCGTCAAATATTAAATTCCCTACCCAACTCGCCCTTTATAAGTACGCAACAAAAAGATTATGTAATGATATTACATAATTATTAAGTGTCAGAATGGTACCGGTACTTTATGAGATTGTCTGATAGACAGGAAAATATCTGTCCGTCTGAATGTCTGTCTGTCCGTGTGTCTGCAAGTGCGATAACTCAAATACGCTTTACCAGATTTTCATAAAACTTGGTATACCATTTATAACGCCCATGGGACGAAGCCTATTGATTTAGGACTAAATCAGTTAACTGATGCCGGGCATGAAACGGAAAAATAGGCTACATTAAAATGTTCTAATTAGGAACAATTTGATCTGTATGTCCCAGTTTAATCTTTTGAAAATTATGATTTTAAATGCCGAACATTAGTGAGGCCTACTGTTGAGTCCAAAAGGATTTTTGCTTCTACTTTTCAAAAATAGCAATTCTTCTTCAAGAACAATCCGTTTCAGATTAACTGATTAATTCCGTGTCACCGTTATACGACAGGACAATGCAGATAAAATAAACACATAAAAACATAACTTAAACTGTTTATTAATTTATAAGCAATTTTATTTTAGAGTAAATTTAGAAAGTAAAAAATAAAACCTGGTTGGCCGGGGGCCCGGGCCCGGCTGCCCCTCCCTCTCGTCGGGCCTGCTGTTCAGATGTCTTGATCTTTTGTGATTTCCAAGTTGTTTCTTGTCGTCCTTACAATAAATTACTAGTCTTCTATTAATCTATTAATTTCTTTAGAACATTATCCACCTTTTCAAATTATGCAGTCCAGAAAATCATAGCTGCTCAATGTTCTACTTCTGTGCCTTTTATATTATTAATCCTTGATTGCTTGTCATAATCTTTGTTTTCTTGAGGCACAACTTTATACTTTAATTTTTCTCATTATAATAATATGTTATAATTTAAGGCTCATTTACATATACTTACATATACATAGCTTAAAAGGCCCAGCGTCGCCCGGGTTTTGTATTTTGTAATTCGAAATTAACTTATGAAGAAATTTCGATTTTCAAATCCTAGGTCCTTATACAGTAGAACCCCGATAATTCGAGCTAATTGGGGCTGAGGCTACCTCGAATTACAAAAAACTCGGATTATATGAAAATTTCACTAAATCAATGGGTAAATCGCAAATAAATGTTTAATGAGCACAATAATGGTTTAAATAATAAATAAATAAACAATATAGTAGACCTACATACCTGTGTTACGCCTGTATGTATATATTGTCAAACATTTCCAATTTGCTACATCGGCATCCTTTAAAGATTAAGTCATTGTCTGACCCTTAATGGAGTGGAACGGGAAAGCGATGCTACTAGGAAAACACTTTTAATTACCATTGTAGGGATTACTGTAACAATACAGTATTCTTTTCTGTACAATTGATTGACACGAGGTCCCGACAAAGAAAAATCGAACCTAACGGTTTCTGTCAATCTGTAATAGAAATGCATTAGCAGTCTGAAGCCAAGGTTATTTCTGTCTATTATGAACAAAAACCCGGGACAGTTTTACCTGCATTTTTGTACATGGAAAAATTGAAAGAAAGCTCAAAATGTAACACATTCGGAAGTGCGTAAAACTTACTTGCGGACACCGTATAAAAACGGGATTTTACTCTAGTTTTATGGACAATTTTAATTTTCTTACGACCAGCTCGAATTACACGGAACCTCGAAATACCGGGGCTCGAATTACCGAGGCTCTACTGCATAGGTTTTTAGAATTTGAAATGAGGAAGAACAACTTATCACACTCAAACTATTCTCTCAGAAACTGCTTGATATAGCTTTTTTACGGCTCATAGAGGATGTGGAATTTTGCATCCCATTGTTTCTACACACCATGCCTGGTAAGAGTTGAAATAAGAAGAAACAGAAATTCCGGTAACATAAAATTGTATTGTCTTTGCGGAATATTTTATTTCTCACTCTCATGTTACCAAAAAACCGTTTTGGGGATGAAATTAAACAGAAATGCAATATCACTTTCATACTTCCCTCCCCAAAAACCTGCGCTGTAATAATATACATATTACCATACCTCGTACTGTTTTTTCTATGTCCAGGGTAGAGAAAGTTATGTGACTGTATTATTTTCGTGGATTTCATTCTATAACATTTATTTATAACATTAATTATATTGAAACATAGGCGTAACCAGGCCGGCCATATGGGGGGGTTATAACATCCGCGGGGTCTGGGGGGTATGGAATACCCCCCAGGGAGAGGGGGGTCCTCCCCCGGAAAATTTTAAAAATTAAGATGCAAAATAACGAGTTTTAAGCTTCCGGGGTTCCTCCCCCGGAAAATTTTAAAAACTAAGATGCAAAATAACGAGTTTTAAGCTTCCGGGGAACCTCCCCTGGAAAATTTTAAAAATTAAGACGCAAAATAACGAGTTTTAAGCTTCCCATGCTTTATACTTGTATTAAGTAATTTATGGGCAGACTTAAAAAAATTATACAATTTTCCTTTTTTTAATCAATGGGGGGGGTTCAAACCCTCAACCCCCCCCCCCCCCCCCTCAGTACGCCTATGTATTGAAATGTGCTTTGAATTTTTCCTGGTGCTGGTAATAAAGGATATTTTCCCGGGCTGCTAACCAGGTGGAGAAGTGGAGTAATTCCAACATTTCAAAGCCAATCTGAGGCTACATTGTCAAAAACTAGTCACGGCATTTCATTCTCCTTGACAATGGAGCCTCAGATTGGCTTCGAAACGTTGGAATTAATCGAATTCTCCACCCGGTTAGTAGCCCAGGAAAATATCCTATATGAATTATATTGATAGCTTCTCTAATTTGTCAAAGTCCCGTTTCATTTATTTCCAAACCTACCTGAGACCACTGGCAACAGTACACTGTTGTCATGTGAACTGTGATTTGGATTTGATAATTCTATGTAAAAAGGGATTAAGTATTCTCAAAAACAATTGGTTTTTAGCATTTAAAATCAGAATTTTTCAAAATCCTTTATAGTGAGCACTTACATTATGAAACGAAGGTACTGTCAAAATTCCAAGTATCTACCTATTATAGCTTAGGCTCTACGTTGATTCTCTGTCATTAAGTCAATCAGGACAAAGCCTTTTATATATATAGACTAGCTTAAAAGACCCGGCGTCGTCTGGGTTTTGTATTTTGTAATTGGAAATTAACTTATGAAGGATTTTCAATTTTAAATTCTAGGTCCTTATATAGGCATTTATAATTTGAAATAGGAAGAACGACTTATTACACTCAAACTATTCCCTCAGAAAACGCTTGATATAGTTTTTTATGGCTCATAGAGGATCTAGAATTTTGCATCCCATCGCTTGTACAGTGCACAGCAAGCCTGGTAGAGGTTTAAATAAGAAGAAACAGAAATTCCTGTAACATAAAATTGTAATATCGAGGCGGGAAATTTCCCACTCTTATGTTACCATAAAGCCGTTTTGGGGATGAAATTAAACAGAAAGCATTATCACTTTCATACTTTTCTCTCCAAAAACCTGCGATATAATATAATAATATACACATTACCATACCTCGTTTTGTTTTCTCTATGTCCAGGGTAGAGAAAGTTATGTGACTCCATTATTTTAGTGGATTTCATTCTGTAATATTTATTTATAACATGAATTATTTTGATAACTTCTCTTATTTGTCAAAAGTGCATTTCATTTGTTTTTTCCAAGCCCATCTGATACCATTTGGCAACAATATATTCTGTGATTTGGAATTGATAATTCTATGTAAAAAGGGATTAAGTATTTTCAAAAACATTTAATTTTTGGCATTTAGAATCAGAATTTTTCAAAATCCTTTCTTAGTGAGCACCTACATTATGAAACGGAGGTACTGTCAAAATTCCAAGTCTCTACCTGTTATAGTTTAGGCTGTACGTTGATTCCTGTCATTCATTCAGTCAGTCAGTCAGTCATTCATTCAGTTAGTCAGGACAAAGCCTTTTATATATATAGAGATAGAGATAGGCTTGCCAGATTTCTGAAATGTTCAACCGGGACACCGGAATGCCCCGCGTCGTGGGTATTCAAGGGTATTGGCGGGTTTTTAGAGTGTTTTAGAGGGTAGTTTATTCTCAATGCTATGAATAAATGGTTACTGCTTAGGAACACAAACCAGGAGTAATAAAAATGACATAAGCATATAAATTTAAACATTTTATTTCTAAAAGTTACTTAAGTAAGAAGAAACACTTCGAATGTGGAATAAAAATTTGAACAATATTTACATATACTTTTCATTGGCTAGGACTTTTTTAGAAAGACTTCTCACTCTTCACTTTTCATACAGTACAGAAATAAATGACAAAGTAATTATCCTAAATAATCCTTCAAAGTTAATTATTTTTAGACTTTTTTGGTCATTCAGAAAATCAAATTTAATTTTTACTGGGACGTGAGGTAAACCGGCCGGGACACCGGGATTTTGTCTGAAAACCGGGACTGTCCGGGTCAAACCGGGACGTCTGGCAAGCCTATATATAGATATACCTGTAATCAATAGTTGTAATGATTTTTATGTTAGATTAAGATAAGTTAGCAAGAAAATTGATGAAGCCATGTGTACGGGCAAGCTGAGAGCAAGCGGACTGTATAACAAGATTCGTAGGACGTAACACTTCTTGAAATTGAGACTTAAACTATAAATAGATAAGCCAAACTTGCCCAATACATTTTAGATAAATATCTCTGGTATGTAACAATTTATTGTCACAACAACAATACATACATCAAGCTCAGTTCATAAATTCTTGATTTCTTGGACGTGTATAATATTATTATTCATAAACACTGATGAACTTGTAGATATCACAATGTTTAATACAAATTCCTTTGTTAAAGGTCATAAATATCTTTGAGATGGCTTAATCAGTTTGATCCAAAACCACAAATATATTAGTTCAATGATGAAATTACGTCCAAATTGTTCCTCAAATAAATTAGGTAGTAAATGACGTACCTTTGAATTGATTAATACCACCTTTTGATAGTTGATACAGATGTTAGCCTGAGATCTTGCAACGCCAACACCAAAATGAAGAAGACCCGATGAATCACACGATGGGTGATAATAGTCCTTAAATCGTTCGAAGTCTTCAGAATCAATAAGGCATATGAAACCTTAATGTGAATCGAAGAGCTGATTGCTTCAGCTATTGAAAGTAAACCACCAGATCTATCTGATAGGTAAATAATGGCATTGATAAGCCAAGAAGAAAACTCATGTCCTTATGAGTAGTAGTTGAATTGATTACAACAAAGAATAGGCATTTAAAGCCTAGAAAAACTAATGTCTTTATAAGACACAGTTAACTTGAATCGATGAAGAAAGAGAAAAGCTAAAGATAAACCTTATTGGCTATCAAAACAATATAATAAAAATCTCCAGTCTCTGATTGGATGCAAGACATAAAAAGAATAATTTTGATATTACAATACCCATACATAACAACTGTTTGAAATTCATTTGTTCAATAAATAAAAAACAAGATAGCAAGCAAGGCCTGCTAAAAACGAATTACAGAAGCATGACCTACTAAACTAAAACATAACGGAACATATTGCCCGCAAATTATGACACTTGAGGCATAATTTAAAATTACATGTGGAGTTATGTTTAAAAAATAAATTAAAGAAGAGAGGAAAAGAATAAAAAATAAAACAAACATGAGAACAAATAATTAAAATGAATTGAAAAATATATGAACAAATGCAGAGAATGACTAAACTATTTGTCATCTTCTGAAAATGGCATTGGTGCCAAATTGACAATTGGTTGCACATAAAGATTCGTGGCAGTACGAACCTTTGCAACTTGAACCAGACTGACCCCGCCAGGGTGAATTTGTCATGGTGTTTGAAGTCCTTAACGCTGGGTGGTAAGTTTTGATGTAGTCGGAATTCTCGTTGGAAACCTGACCAACGGATTCCATATGTCCCAATTTCAAGTGCTTGGACATAGAATTCCTGTAAGCCTTAGCTAATACAGGATTAGAAAGAGAATGTCTCTTAAGAGACGTCAATCTTGAACTCGCTTGGCGAGATGCATTAGAAACCCTTTGCAGGTTTGAACTTACTAAGGCTGAATAATGCATATCTAAGGTATTAGATTGGCAGGATAAATCATTAGGAAGTCCATTGCTAAAGTCCTTAGATTTATGAAGTGTAAGTTTGTTGGACCTACGAACAGACAACCTAGGAGAAGAAGGTTGGGGCAGCTTGCCCGCAAAGTACCAACCCAGTTGAGAGTTATGAATGATGGGTAGGTTAGGAGCAGAAATATTACCCACACAATCAATTTGCGAGAAAACCTCAACACCCAACACCAAATCTACAGAGTTAGGTGTATTGAAATCAGGATTGGCTAGTTGAAGGTTAGGCGGAATGTTCCAGTTAGTGATATTAATAGGAGATCTTGGAAGTTTCGACTCTGAAATCTCCGGAACAACAAGAGCAACAGTATTACAAAACCAACGAGTTGTTCGAGACCTGATTTCTATAGAAGCAAGCTTATGGGTGCTTACTTTAGACGATAGTATTCCAGTCAGCCTTGCTTGCTGCTGACAAGGGGATAGTTTTAAATGTTTAAATAGCCTTTCACTGATTAAGTTGCAATCAGAGCCGCTATCTAAGAGGGCAGTGGCCTCTACAGGTTGACCATACTTGTTTATCACAAACACATTTGCAGTAGGAAGTAAGCAGCCTTGATGATTATGAGAGGCTGACATAATCCCTGCAGTATTAGATATTTGTGACTCGTTCTGAGCACTATAATCGTGAAGAAGAGTACTATGTTTCTCTCCACACACTCTGCAAGAGAACGAGCTGCAAGCCTTGGTATGTCCTCTTGAAGAGTAACATACACGACATAAATGGTTAGTCCTGACAAAATTGCTACGGCTTGCAAGACTCATTGCTTTGAAAACATCACATTGGTAGACTTGATGTGAATCCTTTTTGCAACAAATACATTTGTTGACAAACTGAGCTGATTTGCTCTTAGCCGATATAGGTTGCGAATTCTGTGAAGTTGAAGGCTGATTTTTTAGAGCTGAATCCGTCATTTGCAAGACTCGGACTCTAGTCTCCAGAAACTTAAGTAGTTCCTTGAGTTCAGGCAGTCTGTCTGATTTCAGCGATGATTCCCATTCTCTAATAATATGAACTGGGAGTTTGTCTAAGATCATTTTAGAAATAATTAAGTCGGATAAATCGACATTAGTATTTAAAGAGTGCAATGCATGCACCGTGCTTATGAAATGATCTATAAATCTTTGCAGAGAGTCTGCAGAATTCTTTTCAAGAGAGGGTGGTGAAAATAATTTGTCAATGTGACTATTGGCAATCAGACGATTGTTGTCAAATCTTTCTGACAACGTTTCCCAGGCTACATCAAATGTAGCTGAGGATACAGGAATATTCTGTATTACAGTCATGACTTCTGGCGATAAGCATGATTTTAGATATTGGAACTTGTCCATGTTAGAAATATGCTTATGTTGAATGACAAGGGAATAGAATGTATCCCTGAACTCAATCCACAAGGCAGGATCGCCTGTGAATTGAGGAAGACGGATCTCGGGAAGTTTTGGGAGTGAAGGGGTCAATTCTCTAGATGACTGCTGGACTACAGAAGTTGAGACCTGATCAGGGTCATAAAACTGTTTATTTTTAGCAATGGAGCCATTTAGAAGACCTATTGCTTTATGAAAAGTAGTTTCGACTTCTTGACTTTGAAGTTTAATGACTTCAGTCACTTCTTGTGGTCTGACTTGAGAGAAATTACTCTTATATTGATTAAATGTAGCTTCGAATGCATTGCGCATACTGACAGCTTCAAAATATGAAGCTTCGTCTCTAATGTATAAAGTCTGAATAGACTGAACGTAATTAAAAAACTGAGCTGCTACAATATCAATAGAAGCTAGTTTATCCATAGATTCAGCTTGAGCAGCTCTTTGTTCTGCTTCTGCCCTTTCTTGTCTGGCCCTAGCTTCTGATTCTGCTAATTCTAATTTAGTCCTAGCTTCTATTTCTGCAATTTCTAGTCTAGTCCTAGCTTCTGCTTCTGCAGCTTCTTGCCTAAGTTTAGCATCTGCTTCTTGTTTAAGTTTAGCCTCATAGGCTACAATTAAGGAGTCAATATGAGATATGGCTGAAAAGACAGATTGCTCAATATCTTCTCTATAATCTGCTTCAGCTTCTGAAAACTCTACTTGGTCAATCAGAGACTGAATATCTTCATATTTGATCAGGACTTCATTAAACTTAGCCTTACGGGCTATAATTTCTTTATGAGATTTATCATCAAGATCTGCGAATGATAGAAAGGTATTGACGTGGCGAGTGATCTGAGCCTTTATAGGAGTTCTCTTGGCTTTAAGAGCATTAATGTTCAACTCCTGATTAGCCATCTCTTTAGATTTACAGCACAGATTACAATGAATATCAATAATTGCCCGCTCTTAGGGCCCAAATGACAATAAATACAATGCCCGATTACGGGTTAAGACAAATCAGTACATAAACGTCCAATGCAATGGACGTTGAAACAATACAATATCAGGTGTGATATGTGTACTAGTGTAAGTGTTGCTGTCTGTGTAGGTTTTACAAGCATGAAACTTATAACACTAGTTTAACAATAGATCCTCCAGCCTTCACCTCAAACATGCAGAAGACATGGAGGCAGTAACAATATTAATTATTGTTTAGTTATTGTTATGATGAGAACAAATTCTGGTATATATTACAGTTCAATTCACCAGATAATAGTCCAGTTATGATTCAAGCTTCGACAATAGGAGTCCAATAAATGGTCCGGTAATGATTCAATTATCCGGCAATAGGAGGACCATTAAAATGGTCCGGAAATGATTCAATTATCCGGCCCGGAGGACCATTAAAATGTACGGGCAAGCTGAGAGCAAGCGGACTGTATAACAAGATTCGTAGGACGTAACACTTCTTGAAATTGAGACTTAAACTATAAATAGATAAGCCAAACTTGCCCAATACATTTTAGATAAATATCTCTGGTATGTAACAATTTATTGTCACAACAACAATACATACATCAAGCTCAGTTCATAAATTCTTGATTTCTTGGACGTGTATAATATTATTATTCATAAACACTGATGAACTTGTAGATATCACAATGTTTAATACAAATTCCTTTGTTAAAGGTCATAAATATCTTTGAGATGGCTTAATCAGTTTGATCCAAAACCACAAATATATTAGTTCAATGATGAAATTACGTCCAAATTGTTCCTCAAATAAATTAGGTAGTAAATGACGTACCTTTGAATTGATTAATACCACCTTTTGATAGTTGATACAGATGTTAGCCTGAGATCTTGCAACGCCAACACCAAAATGAAGAAGACCCGATGAATCACACGATGGGTGATAATAGTCCTTAAATCGTTCGAAGTCTTCAGAATCAATAAGGCAATATGAAACCTTAATGTGAATCGAAGAGCTGATTGCTTCAGCTATTGAAAGTAAACCACCAGATCTATCTGATAGGTAAATAATGGCATTGATAAGCCAAGAAGAAAACTCATGTCCTTATGAGTAGTAGTTGAATTGATTACAACAAAGAATAGGCATTTAAAGCCTAGAAAAACTAATGTCTTTATAAGACACAGTTAACTTGAATCGATGAAGAAAGAGAAAAGCTAAAGATAAACCTTATTGGCTATCAAAACAATATAATAAAAATCTCCAGTCTCTGATTGGATGCAAGACATAAAAAGAATAATTTTGATATTACAATACCCATACATAACAACTGTTTGAAATTCATTTGTTCAATAAATAAAAAACAAGATAGCAAGCAAGGCCTGCTAAAAACGAATTACAGAAGCATGACCTACTAAACTAAAACATAACGGAACACCATGTGAATTTTGTATCACAAAAGGTGAATAAATACCTACAGTATTGTTGCAGTAAAATATATGTAGGCTACCTCTAAAATACCTAACAGCTACATTATGCAATGTGTTACATACTAACCTAAGGATGATTAAATGTCACAAATTTCTAACTTACACTCCTTCTTCTTTGGCCAAGTCAAAAAGTACGGTGAATGTATTTTTAGCTTCTCTGTTTTCTTCCACTAAAAAAAAAGTAAAGAAATATCATTAATATCATCATTATTGTTGTTATTAATATCATTATTTTATTATTATAGTTATTAATATCATTATTTTATTATTATTATTATTATTATTATTATTATTATTATTACTACCATTTTATTTATTTTTATCATCAATTGCTGTTTGATGATGATGATGATGATGATGATGATGTAGTAGTTTTTATTCATCCAGTAAACATCATTATACATGACATTGGATACATCTCAAATATATACAGAAATACAAATTAAGATGAAATAGCCTATGTATAAATTACATAGCTGTATAAAACTAAAAAAAGAACCTTAGAATCAAAATAAGAAATAATATAAGATAAGAATAAGAACAATACATAAAAAATTACAGATGATGATGATGATGACAATGATGACGATGATGATGGGTAAGACTTGAGGCTTTCTCAGCATTGGTTGTTAATAACGGTTTTGCAGGCTATAAAATGAGTGAAGGGATTTACATCCAAGTTTTCGGTCGCTTGGATGTAAATCCCTTCAATCGGCTTATAGCCTGCGAAACCATTATTAGTGATGGATGAGGTTGGGCTGATAGAAGAACAATACACATTGGGAAGACAATACCAATAATAATTGGTAATGATGACTAAAATGAAAGAGATGTTGGTGGTGATTGTTACAAAAATAATAACTTTAATAACGAAGGTATTGGTTACTAGAATTTTCATCAGTATGAACAAGAGACAAGAATTGGATGACAAACCCACCCACCCATCCCTTTGGGGGTACAACATTAAGTGTTTATTATACTAGGCCTCTCTGCCATCCACTACTCTTCAAACTGAGATCATCCTAAGCAAATCACCAAGGGGGCAAGGTAATAAATACATCACTAGATTGGGATTGGAATTGGAAGTTAGCATCTTCTGGAGGGTAGAGCTGCTCGCAGAAGCAAGGTGGCTGTGTAATGTAGGGTGTCCATTCGTCCCTTTTTTCCCAGGACAGGCTTGCTTTTTGACAAAATGTCCCGTTGTCCTGAAAGTTTTATTGGGGACACTCAAATATCCTGTTTTGTGATTGCGATTGGCCAGTGTGTTTAATGCTACAACAGTTACAACAGTGAAGATCTTGCTCATTGTCAAAACATACTTTAATGGATTAATACGTGCTGACTTTTATGATAAATATGAAAAAAACGCACTTCTTGATAGAATACCTAAAAGTGAAATGTACACTGACAATGAGGCATCTATTTCTGTGGAATAAATTATCTACATCAGTCTGCAGCAGGGTGGCCAGACGTCCGGCTTTTGGCCGGACTGTAAGGCTTTTTGCTAAGCAGTCCTCCATCCGGCGCGGCTTTATGCCGGACGTTGATTTGTCCTCCTTTTCGAGACTCTGATGGAGGTAAAGCGTATTAATAAAATTTGTTCTCGGAAGAGTGTTAATTCCATGTATAAGGAATTCCTGACCAACAAAAACCTCCTGCGGATGGCAAAGAAAGGGAAAAAATATAAATAGAGATTAAAATCCCTTTTTGCAGTGTATAATCATTTATTTTATATAAATGCAGTTATTAAGTCTGAAATTAGTCAGGATTATACCATGTAATATCTGTTGTCCAGCTGTCCATGCCCCAAGTTTTATACTATGCTAGATTACTGAAGAAGTGTGTCCTCCTTTCTGACATTTTAGAAATGGCCACCCTAATCTGCAGAAGAAATTTATGAAGTCATTTGCGATAATTTGTGTGCATGAGACATAGTTAAATTGCAAATATTCATTATATTTTGTACATTAAATTTTTGTCCCCTTTTTTCCTTAAGTGTTCCAGGTTTTTAAAAAAATGATTAAAATGTCCCATATTTATATAAATGTTATATGGACACCCTAGTGTAATGGGTTCATGATATCCTATTCCAGAGAAGTTTATATTATTTGGTTTCTTCGCTTCTTCCATTACTCATCTCCATTCAGTAACCTCCTTCACCAAGGGCAAAGCATGTAGGAGTTATGGATGGAAGCTTAGAGGAACTAGAGTAAGCTCATTTCCACAGTCTTTGGATTTTTAAGTACTGATATATACCTTAGGAACAGCTATCAAGGTTTCGGGAGTTCCTGCAGTCTAGAATTACAACAAGAGACATGTTGCAATTATTTTCAGCAGTGTGGCTTGCTCTTAAAATTTGACTGTAGATTAGTGTTGCCAAGTTTTAAAATCAAGTGGGAAGTAAACATTACTGCATATGATGCATCAATAAATGTGCTTTCCATTTATCTTTTGTTCAATAAAAGTATTTTCTCTTTGCCTTTTGTTTTCTTATTGCTGATTTAATGCAAAATTCAGACATCAAAACATCAAGAAAATAGGTAATTTGTCTTTCAGTTTAATGAATGTATCAACATGGAATGGTGAAATAAGAAACCCTGTAATTTAGTGAAGATCGCAGAAGTAATGTAATACTATGGATATAAGATTTGAAGTTTTCATGGCGCTGATTACTTAAGATGGCTTCTTGGGTTATCAGCCGTGTCAGCATTATAAGGTTCAAGCTTTCGGCCATTTCACTCTGTGGCCTTCCTCAGGAATATGTGTGTGTGTGTGTGTGTGTGTGTGGAGAAAGTGTGTCCATATTTATAGGAGGCTCGACAAATATTAAAATGGAATGCAAAATCTCATTGGATGGCACTGTAGTCAACCAGAAGTCAGGTAGAAGAAATCTGTTGCTCCTTGAAAAGGACTGATTATGCTATGCTGTCGGCTGTGGGGAGGTAGTCAATCCTGTTGGTCGCTGGTGGCTGTTGTCGCCAGTGTTGTGCTCTCAGCTTCGCGACGTCCATTTTTTAGTGCCGGTGTCCATGCCTTGCTGAGCTGGAGACCTTCGTCCCTGTTAAAATTGTTCCTGTGTAGGCTTCCTTTATAAAATTTTTTTTGTAATGTTGAAGCGGCTGATAACCCAAGAAGTCATCATAAGTAATACTACGGAATTTGAAAAATCTTGACTACAAAAATACCGTAGAATGAAAAAAGATTATATATATCTTCAACAAATATATAGGCTACCAATGATCCATTCATGGTCTCAGCCTATTTTATTTCTTTTGGGATGAATGCTGTCCCTGAATGAATACTTCTCATTTCCCTCTACTTCTCAGCAAAACTCAGGTTGCCTTTGCTACAACGCCTCTGAACTTTATTAGTATTTTAATTTTTATTATGTTGGCTTCTTCTTGCATATATTGCAATATGTTATCAACCATTTCTCTTGTTTGACCTTTTAAAATAGTCTTATACACTATTAGAGCCTATATATTATGATCAAAACAATTTGACAACAATGCTGCAAGCGTGTTACCCTGTGCTCAACAGTAATTCACTAATCTACATGCAAGCGATTATGCACAATGCACAAGCTCGTGACAAGAGGCTCACTGGCTGGATTTAAGTCTTTGAAGCCACAGACGTTATGAAAAAATCTATACAAGAAATTACTATAACATAGGCTATGCTAATGCATTATACTTACATTGTAGTCGGGACCTCACAGTGTCTAACGGGAAGAATGTTGTCATAGCAACAACACTGCCCTGGAATTTGGAAAGGAATCATTAATGTCTGTATAATTATTGATATAAATCACTCAAAACTTTGTAAGTTATATATAGGCTACAGTGAAACCTCTCTTTCTGGACACTCTGACAGTCCTCGAGTTTGTTTTACTTCCTGACTATGGGTTTCATGAACTAATGCATTACAAAAATGGAAAATTGAAGACTGTGCTGAAATACAATTAAAAATTTCTTAACGAAGAAGATAATAAGGGTCTTGTATCATGTGCTAGTCCATAGGCTAGCCTCCTCAAGACTGTGCCGTTAGCTGGAAGTGGGGAATAAACAAAGTCATAAAACTTTGCTGCCTGATGGGTCCAAGGTTTTCATGGCCAAGAAATTGAATAAGACGCATGGTGGTAGTAGGTTAAAACAGCCATTTCATAAAATATGGGAATTTTTCCCTCAAAGAGTGTAAGTGGAGTGTAAAGAGTGTAATTGGGGAAGTCAAATAAAAGTTTAAAACATAGAGTTCACTGAATATTCAGGAATTACGTGTATTTGAAGTTGTTTCATGTGTAAAATTTATTGATTACTTATTTATTGTGTTGTAGTTCATTTTTTTGGCATTTATAGCATGATTTTAACACTCAATAAAACTAAGTAGGCCTAATCAAGAGTAGTCAGTTATGTCCTGTTTGATTTGAGAAAATATACATCTGAAGGTACAATTTGGTATAAGATTAACTTCGAAAATTATGTGTGGTTAATTACTATGTAAAGTAGCAAAAAGTGACTTTTTGTCTCACCCATAATGTCCCACCTGTAATGGTGATAGTTTTGTTGAATATTATTGTAAGAGTTAAATAAATGTTCTGACATTCTTGAGACAGTTTATAAATTTTATTTAATCCCTCATACCTTCATTAATAACAACATTAAGACTTTAACATTAATATCAGAACAGCAGATGAACTTCTGTTTTGCATCATTAAAATCATTGCCCAAATTATGTCCTACACATAATAGATTTTGAAAAACAAATTTTAAATATATAAAATAAATTTTAACAGAATGTGCAGAACCTGTTCTAATTCATTATTTATGACATGAACCAAAATAGTTGTCCTAATATGCTAAAATGTCCCACCCATAATTATGAAATGGCTGAAAAGTTAATTTTTCTCTTTACTTCATACAGTTGTTCTGTCTCAAGAGACATGGCATCTAAACATAAAAGGTTGACAAAATCACAATCTGTGAAATATCGGTACCGGTACTTAAATTATCGAGTGCAAGAAAAAAACAGAGTTTGTGAGCTTCCAGATAGATTCTGTGCAGGAAAGACACAAATAAGTGTCATTCCATCATTCTGCAACAGAAACAGACTCTCTAAAGCACAATATTCATAAGATGAAAACTGTAAATTACTGTTAGTTGTTAAATTTTCACTTGACAAGCAAACTTAGATTTACCTTTGGTAATCCGGACGGCCGTTTCGCACTATTTTAGTGCATCATCAGCGGTTTTCGAACTGCTACTGTAAATTACTGTATTGGACGACTAGAATAAAATTGCATGGCACAGTTATTTCCTTTTTTTTTTTCATCTTATCTTGTTTCCAGGGTAAAGGGCAAGCCCCTGTACCCTCATACTGTATATATATATCTTTACACCAGATCCCCTTCCCTTGGGACTTCACCCCCCCCCAAAAAAAAAACCCAGCAGGGTCTTCTCCCTGATGCACTTGATACTGGCCCTATCTCTCTTTCCTGTTTTTCATATATAATATGTAATCGGGGTAAAATTTTATAACAAACTACCAAACAGTTTAAAATATTGCACCGAGACAAAATTCACCAATAAATTAAAAGAATACCTATGCCAAAAAGCACTCTACAGGATAGAAGAACCATGAAATGGATCCCCTTAGCATGTATCTCTATTGTATAACTATTGTATAATTCAGATTGTAAGTTCCAGACATGTCCAACATCAAATATGTATTTGATACCTGGATGAAATAAAATTATTATTATTATTATTATTGTTATTGTTATTATTGTTATTGTTATTATTATTGTTATTATTGTTGTTATTATTATTATTATTATTATTATTATCATCATCATCATCATCTTTATTTATTTCTCTGTTTAACGAAACAGGTATATATACGGGTATATGTACATACAGCTTTACACGCAGATAAGTACACTGTAAATGTATATAGTAACAACAATTGTTCTGTTGTACACAACTTCTACTGGTCCACTTTTTTCCCAAGAACTCTTCTTCTGACGATGTTACACGTTTCTAGGATTACCGCATGCTGCATAGATAAGTACAAATATTTCTGTACTTTTAATTGCTTTAAACTGTCATGAAGCTTGAAGGGAATCTCACCAGTACATCCCAGCACAATAGGCACAATCTGTACAGTGTCGATATGCCACATAGCCTTGATCTCATCAGCAAGTGGTAAGTATTTATTAATTTTTTCCCTATAAACTTCTTCTACATTGGCTGCTAGCGAAACCGCAATGTCGATGATGTAGGTGAGTTTTTCTTCCTTCAAGGAAAGCACAATATCTGGAATATTATTTTGTATGGTCTTATCTGTGATGATCTTCCTATTCCAGTACAATTTCGCCCTCTGATCCTCACATACAGGAGTAGGCACATATTTATAACAGGGCACCGTAGGTTCCTTTTCAAAGTACATGTTTTTCAGCTCTTGGTGAATAATATTGGCTACCTTATTATGACGATCAAGGTATTGCTTGTGTGCCATCACCTCA
This sequence comes from Ectobius pallidus, assembly GCA_964059195.1. Lineage (NCBI taxonomy): Eukaryota > Metazoa > Arthropoda > Insecta > Blattodea > Ectobiidae > Ectobius > Ectobius pallidus. Next base: position 18,276,263 of record CAXKWD010000007.1, read on the forward strand.
CATCCAGATATTATATGGCTTATAGATTCTTCTGCTTTCCCACACATACGACAGATGATGTTTTCTACCACCTGCTTCATGATTCTCTTTTGGTAGCTGCGCGTTGGTATTACTTGATCTTGTATGGCTGCTACAAAACCTTCCGTTTCCTTGAATAAGTTTCCACTCATTAACCAGTTTTGCAATGCTTCAGTATCCATGTGACTGCTCTATGCAAGCCCTATACTTCCCATGTAGGCATTTTGATCTCCACTGGTTTACTAGTTTATCTGATGTTGCTACATTCTCTCCGGGTTCATAATTTCTATCACTCAGCTTCAGTGGAGTTAATTTATCATTTTTTACTACCACCTCATGTAATCTGCTACAGTCTGCTTTCTCATAGAAATAGGTGAGTGTTATTATGTTTTTCTCAGGGTTCAGAACTGAGTTCCAAATCCATTTTAGTCCTATCTTGTCAAATAGTTTCGTAATATCGTGAACTCTCTTCCTATTACTATTGTCCAATAGCAGAAATTGAAAACATATTTTAGCTATGTCATTGTTATCTTTCTCATATAAGTATCTAAAAAACTTTAAGATCTTACCTAAGACTGTGCCCATGCTGCTGTCATAACCTAGTTCATATGTCGACGCCTCATTTGAAGTGAATCTGGGGATGCCCAGTACCTGCTTGCAGAACCTGGCCCTTACCATGTCTAGATATCTCCAGGATTGCTTCCCCCCCACACCTCAATTCCAAAGAGGACTTTGGACTCTACTAAGGCTTTGAAAATCCTATTTAGCATTTTAACTCTTAAATCAGGTATTTTGTTTAAGCAATTATTTATTGCTCCCAAAGCTACTTTGCCACAGTTCCATGATGCATTTGTCTGTGAATCCCACTTTCCTTTATTGTTGAGGGTTAACCCCAGATATTTAGCAGTATTAACATTATTAATTACTTTGTCATCTAACCTCCATATTTCCTTTTTGCTGAGCGTATTGCCGTTCTTACAAACAAGAATATTAGTTTTCAGAATGTTAATTTTTAAACTCTATGCCCTACAAAACTTGCTGACTGAGTCATAGGCGTACCGAGGGGGGGGGGGGGTTTGGGGGTTTGAACCCCCCCCCCCCCCCCATTGATTAAAAAAAGGGAAATTGTATAATTGTTTTAAGTCTGCCCATAAATTACTTAATGCAAGTATAAAGCGTGGGAAGCTTAAAACTCGTTATTTTGCGTCTTAATTTTTAAAATTTTCCGGGGTACCCCCGGAAGCGAAAAACTCGTTATTTTGCGTCTTAATTTTAAAAATTTTCCGGGGGGAAGTCCCCCCCGGAAGCGAAAAACTCGTTATTTTGCATCTAGATTTTTAAAATTTTCTGGGGGAGGACCCCCGGACCCCCCTCTCCCGGATGTTATAACCCCCTCCCCATATGGTCGGCCTGGTTACGCCTATGGACTGAGTCAATTCAGTTCAGTTCAGTTCAGTTCTTTATTGCATCTTTCAGTCAAGAGGGTACATTGTATCCTCGGACATCAGAATTGTCAAAGTACAAATCTAACTTATACAAATAATTTTACATATTTACAAGTACTAAAATTTAGAACAATTACAAAAACTTAAAAGGAATAAATATACATAAATTAAAAATACAAAATGGACCTAACTAACCTACAACAATACTTTTTACAACAATACTTTTTACTTTTTACAACAATACAATAACCTACAACAATACTTTTCTGCAGCCTTATCAGGGTGATTGCTGTAAGTGCCAGGTCATCAGCAAACATTAAGCCCGGGATTTGTGTGTTCATAATAGCTGGTTGGTTGTTGGTTAGCTAACATAACTTCATCAAAGATATCGTTAATAAATATGCTGAATAAATGTGGACGGAGGTAAAATAATCATAGACATATACTGGTAACTGGTAACCAAAAACTGGTATCGAAATGAGAGAATGCCCACTAACTCTTTTAATCAGAAGTATGTAAATGGTAACCTGTTTGCCTGAATGATGACTGCAGCATAATCCACACAAGCAACAGACTGAATTATTAGATATGTGGGAAAAAATAGTTTTATGCTGCGCACTTGGCTCCTCCCACCAACTCTATAATGGGACCTGCCTCAGAAGGTGGGGTTTAGGGTTTCATCGCAGAAAAGATTCAATGTGAGACATAATAAACCTCATGCTATTCAGTATATTGCTCCTAAACTAACATAATGTTCCTAACCTAACAAAACCTGTCACAGACCTAGAATTTACCTATCATTAATTAACTAAATGCAGAAGCTTTTTACCCTTCCACACCTTTCATAAAACATCGTTACAACTGTCAAGGAAGCCATGGTACAATAGTCTGTGCGTGTGCAGGCTCGGAAGCAAGGGAAGGAACCGGCGGGCAGATCTTGCCTGGTGTGCGGTATCTTTTACCAATATTTGTTTTATTTTGTGTTGCCATCTTAATTTAACATGCTTCATACTTGTATGACAAAGGCTACAACAGTGAGCTGCAGTATCGGCACTGAACAAGTACATAGCCGTGATAGGAGATGTAGGGGAAGCAAGCAGTAGCATGCGCATTGGCTTGGAAGCGAGGGTCAGCAGGGAAAACGAGCGGGCGGGCGAGAGCGGGTGGAGTTTCGCTGGTGCACGGCATAAATCTATCTTTCGCCAGATATGTTATATACAACTTACGTAGCCTATCGGTAGGCCTAATATTAATTTTAAAAATGAAATCCATAGACCAAGGTTAGGACCTACATATTTTAGAAGATCAGATTAATATGCAGTATGCAAATAACATAATAATCGATTCTGTTATACAGCAATTCCACATAATCCCAAAACCAAGTCTAACCTAACATTTAATTTGTATTCTGTCCACACAACTTTAACCTCAACTTACCGCTGCTCCAGCTACAGCATGGACCAAAGTTTGGTAAGAAAACAGCGTTTCATTGGAACTCATTTTCACCAGATGAGTAAAATTCTGTAGGTAGGTAATGTCAAACTGCCATAATACCCATTAAATTGCCATCATATAAAAATATAAGCACGAATTACACTTCATTTTTAAGCGTAAAAAGTTACGCGTATTTAAATCACTGGGCGATTTAGCTTGGGTTATAGTAACGTGTAACAAAAAAATCGTAACCCTCCGGGTAACTGTTCTGTGGGATAATTAGTCACGAAAATTGACAGTCATGAGTATGACGTTCATGCTTCCATTTGCGAACCACTTGCAGCCGCTTCTGCAAGAGCGAGCGCACTGTCTATGACGTCACATCACTTAGGGTTGGAGCGATATGATAATGGATTTTTCAAGTCGCAGCGATATTTTAATCTATGTATAGAAAGTAATACCGGTAGGTAGGAAAACTGGTTTTGTGGAAAAGGTTGACAGGAAAATGAGATTACAATAGAATAAACAATACAATAACTGACAGTGATAGCTATCATTCAGCTGAGAGCGCTTTAAAAAAAAATGTTATATATTATGATGTCACCGTATATTGGACCAAAATAAATGTTTGACAAGTTGGACAGCCGGCTCAGTGTTGGGGGGGCGCTTCGGAATTAAATTCCAAGCAGGGACTTTTTAAAGGAAAAGCGACACTGCGTGCTTATCTACCCCTGAAAAATACTTATAGACAGTTTCTAAATTATACCCGCTACAGTCGTAAATGTGTCCACTAATAATGTTCAGAATTATCCAGGGGCGGCTCGTAAGTATATTAATATTAAATATTAAATAATAAATATTTCGAATATGACTTTAAGAATTTATAGTTAGTAATAGTTAGTAAATGTACAAGAAACTTAATGTAGTAATTTCACTTATATTGTAACAAAGGGGTTTAACGACAATAAAATTCTTATTTATTTTTTTTTTTAATTTATCTAAATATAAGTTATTCTTAAAAATTCTTGTTGACTGTTAATAAATAAATATTTAATAAATATTAAATAATAAATATTTCTAATATGACTTTAAGAATTTATAGTTAGTAATAGTTAGTAACTTAAATGTACAAGAAACTTAATGTAGTAATTTCACTTATATTGTAAAATTAGTTGTGAATTATGTATATTTCGTATTGTAATTTATGTATGTAATCTTTGTACTCCTGACTTTGTCTATTACCTAAATGGTGTAATGACAAGAAAATAAAATTATTATTATTATTATTATTAAGTATGGAACCTGGGAGTTGTACTAAATTATTATAATATTGTTATTATTATTACAAACACCAACATAGAAATTACCTGTTACGGAAAACAGGATTTGAACCTCCTGCCTTTTCAAAGTCTTACACACGAAATAATCTTGTTTAACTTTTTAATCACTTAGCATAACAATTCTTTGGTGAAAAATGGTTCAAAACTTTCAAATTTTTTTTATTAATTAACTTTAAGTTAATTTTGAATATAGATTATTGACAATCAGGGTTGTGGAGAGAAAGCAAGGTCCCCAGGGACAAATTCTTCCGGGCCCCCTTCAAATATTAAATTCACCTACCTAGCCCTTTATAATATGCAACAAAAAGATTATATAATGATATTACATAATTATTATTAAGTGCCAGAATGGTACCGGTACTTTATGAGATTGTGGAGTAGACTGGAAAATATCTGTCCGTCCGTGTGTCTGTAAGCGCGATAACTCAAATATACGCTTTATCGGGTTTTCATAAAACTTGGTACACGTATTTATAACGCCCATGGACGAAGCCTATTGATTTTGGATGGAATCGGTTGACTTATGCCTGAGTAAAGCCTAATTTAGCGCCTATTTTAGGATTTTAAAAAAGGTATTTTAGCCTTTTATTTTCGTGGAATAGCCCATTTTAGGTTTTAAACGAAAGATTTTAGTCGCCGTAATAAAACGCTAATATTAACACCGAAAATTGTATTATTATTTTGACACAGTTATTCTAGTCTTTTTAAAGAAAATAAACAAGTAATTATTCCTTATATCTGCACTCGAAAAGTTGCATAAACAATTGAGATATTTACCCTTTAATTACTATACAATTATTCTTTCTTTTTATAGTATTTTAATGAAAAGTCTGTAATTCAACGAACACTAAGAAGATGGCAATAGTTAAAAAACGCACCCAAGAAAAAACCTAAGCCCAGTAAAAAAAATCCCTTTAGGCAGGCCTACAGGCTGAGGTAGATTTCGAAGTGTTTTTGGTTTAATTTATTGTCGCTGCGCAGTACTCTTCTCTTTTAGCCTTGGCATGACAAACCCGCAATAATAACTGCAAAAAAGAGGAAAGATCACTTTTTCAAACATTCAAGTCTCGCCTTATATGAGAGCTATCGAGAAACTAGTTATTGATTTGTAGAGTACTCATGAAGATTTTCAACGATACCCCAAAAGACGTGGTTTCAAAAATTTTGAATTTCCATCCCCCCACCCCCACTCGTACCCCCAAAACCCCCGAATCGTTGGTGTCGCTGTGAACGCCATAGGGAGTACTCTAATTTATTCAAACAAAGATTCCCTCTATACTTCATAGGGCCGAGATATAAAGTTTTCAAAATTTCAACCCCCGACCCCCCCCCCCTTGGGACAATTTTGCTCATTAACGAACTTGTCCGAACTATTGAGCCTAGAAATAACATAATAAAATTTGGTTCAAATGTCTTCGAAATTACGGTCGCTAGCATGTAAAGATATATATACAGTATATATAAATATCACAATTTATTATTTTTTTTTTTTGAACGGGTGGTGGTTTCGTACTTAGGGAGGCATGAAACGTAAAGATATGAAAGAATTTTTCTAAAATCATGACATGGTATCGATTGCAATAGGTAGATTTTTCTTCAAAATCTACCTAAAAATATTGTGTTCATGAAAAATGACTTCATTTAAACCGCATATGCATGTTAGTGAAAGTATTTTAAATTTAGATTTCACAATCCGAAGGAGGAAGTCTGGTAGTTAAAATGAAAGACAGCTATGTTTACTTAGTTATTTTTGACATGCTTGACAGAAAATTACTCGATCATCAGTTCTGCCGGAGAAGTCCTTTTTTGAAGATTTCTGTTTAGCCATATCAAACTATCCTAAGCACAATAAGGGTCAATACACCAGGCAACTTTACTTCTGACCTTCAAAAATAAGTGGACTGGAGTGTCACAAATTTGTTCCTTTAATGCACTTCCCTGTCGTCGGTCGGCAACTTATTTAAAAGCCACTTTTAGGCCCTTTTTAGGTTCTATAAGATTCATATACAGTATTCGAAAGCAAAGGGGCATGAAACAGAAAACTATCGTACGTTAAAATGTTGTAATTAGGAACAATTTTATATGTATATGCCAATTTAATTTTTTGAAAATTATTATTTTAAATGCCGAAGGTTAGTGAGGCCTACTGTTGAGTCCAAAAGGATTTCTGCTTCTACTTTTAAAAAATAGCCATTTTTCTTCAAGAATAATCCATTTCAGATTAACTTATTAATTCCGTGTCACTGTTTATGACAGGACAATGCAAATAAAATAAACACATAAAACATAACTTAAATTGCATATTGACTTATAACCAACTTTATTTTAGAGTAAATTTAGAAGATAAAAAAATAAAACCTGGTCTGCCGGGTCCCCTTTCGAGGGCCGGGCCCCTGCTGCCTCTCCCTCTCGTTGGGCCTGCTGACAATACTAATTTGAATAGTTTTACACTTCACAGGGCAATTGGGGGTCATTTAGTCCAATATAATTACTTAATATTATAAGATGAGTACTCTGTACTTTAAAGTAGGCATTTTTAAAATAATTATATATTGGATTAAATGTTTTATAAGTTGACATTTTCGATAAATCTCTTTGAAAAATTTCAGTGATTGTAATTAGTTACAAAAAATAAAAAACCTGATGTGAAACTCACATAACTTCCTCTGCCCAAATAAAAGTTAGCCATGGTATTCTCTTCATGTAAATTGGTTGTAAAAAATGAAGAAAATGTCGTTACTTCACATCGCATCCCCGAAGGATATATATAACCAAAATGAAATCTGATTAATGCACTCTCGTAACTTTCTTTACATTAAGCATGGCCAATATATTTTTCTCACTTTTCATTCTGATACAGAACAAGAGACTATATTGCAAAGAGCGCGTATTCAGAGTAGATGACTTATAACTAGACTTCGGACTTTTAGGTCGATAAAATGCTGTTTTAGGTACCAAAAATAGGCTCTAAAAATTGGAAAATAGGTTCTAAAAATCTTAAAATAGCCTCTTATAAAATCGTTAAGTTGCCAATTTTCTGAAATATCTCAATTGCAATGCAGAATAATGTATTTATTGAAGTCACCATTAATCAATAATCATGATAAAACACATATAGGCCTATGGTACACATAATTATATAGACCTATTACTAGGGCCTGTATTGCTACCATAACAGTGAAAACCTAATCCCTGCACCCTGAAGCTACGCATATCATACTAGCATATTCAACCCCTTGTATCCTTCGGTGATTCAGAGAACTACTTTTTTTTTTAACTGGATGTGGGAGTGGGAGAAAAACACTACATTTTCTTGGGAATTCCAAGGAATTTTTCTGCTGAAGACGAAACATTCCTTACTATTTAACTACGTCACAAATGTGTCATGTACTGCACATTCCGAGCTAAAAATTTAGTACGAACTGAAAATAAATGCTAGAATTTATAACAAAAAATCCCTTTAGGCAGGCCTACAGGCGGAGGTAGATTTCGAAGTGCTTTTGGTTTAATTTACTGTCGCTGCATAGCACTCTTCTTCTTTAGCCTTGGCATGGCAAACCTGCAGTAATAAGAACTGAATTCGGTAAAGAGGAAGAGCCTACAATCATTTGTTTTTACAACAAGAATAGGATATAATATTCTGGGAGGCCGTGCGCAAGATTAGCAATGAATAAAATTAGCAAAGCCTCTAAACAAGACAAAATTATGATATTATAATAATTCTTTTAAGTGTTATTATTTTCAAACATTAAAATCTCGCGTCATATGAGAGCTATCAAGAAACTATTTATTGATTTGTAGAGTACTCATCAAGAGCTACTCATCACGTGGTTTCAAAAGTTTCGAATTTTCATCCCCCACCCCCACTCGAACCCCCGAATCGTTGGTGTCACTGTGAACTCCATAGGGAGTACTCTAATTTATTCAAACAAAGTTTCCCTCTATACTTCATAGGGGCCGAGATATAAATGTTTTAAGAATTCAACCCCCTCCCCCGACCACCCCCTTGGGCCAATTTTGCCCATTAACGAACTTGTCCGAACTATTGAGCCTAGAAATAACACAATAAAATTTGGTTCAAATATCTTCAAAATTACGGCCGCTACCGTGTAAAGATATAAATATATAAATATCACAAAAAAAAATTTTGAACGGGCGGTGGTTTCGTACTTAGGGGAGCATGAAACGTAAAGATATGAAAGAATTTTTCGAAAATCATGACATGGTATCCATTGCAATAGGTAGATTTTTCTTCGAAATCTATCTAAAAATGACTTATTTTGAACTTGAGGAAAAGCAAGCAAAAAGGCAATATCAGGCACTAACGGAAAAATAGGCTGTTTTAGGTCCTATAAAAGTATCAGTTTTAGGCATAGTCACTTATGAAACATGCATATAAAAGTTTTCGTCCACATATCACTTAAGGATTAAAATAGGTTTTTACCTAAAATCCGAAGTCTACTTATAACTACCCTTGAGATATATGTTTCTTTCGATAAAACGTTTCAAATAAAAGTTTTAGTTCTTAGTATAAGCACCCCATGTAAAACATTTAAACAGAAATGTGAGAGCTGTTTTTGAGAAAATAGCGACAAACGAAATTTTCTTTATGTAAAGTCCCCTTAAAAATAAGATAAAATCGTCGCCAATCTTCGTGTCACATCCCCAGCAGGTACCTAATTTTGTTTTTGTATGATTTTCCGTTAGAAGAGGCAATATTGCAAAGAGCACGTATTCAGAATGGGTGGCTTATAATTTGCCCTTCAGAGAGAGAAAAAAAAAAAAAAAAGTTTTTAAATAAAAGTTTTAGCTCTTGTTATAAGCAACTAAAGTGCAAAATTTAAAGAAAATCGTTAGAGCCACTTTCGAGAAAATCGCAAAAAATGACAATTTCTTCATGTAAAATCCCCTTAAAAATAAGAGAAAGTTGTAGCCAATTTTCTTGTCACATCCTCAGAAGGTACTTAACCCAAATACAAAATTTTGTTTTCGTACGATTTTCCGTTCTGGAGCTAGGCTGTTCACAGACACATACACAGACTTGTTTCCGAAAGAACCATTTTTGGATTCAGGGAACCTCAAAACGCGTATTTATGTTAAAAACTCACTTCGAATTTTGGGGGGTCGAGAACAATACTTTCTCTATCTATAGTATGGACAGAGGAAGTAAAAACATGGATATTCTTATATAATAATAATAATAAATATTTTATTGTCGTTAAGCCAGAAGCAATAGACAAAGTCAAAGTACAAGAATATACAACAAATGCACTAAGTGAAGAAATCATGAGAAATTATAAAATATTTACATTAGAAATGCCCTAAACATGTAAACAAGACCAAACATCCCAACACATGCTATTATAATAACAATAGGAAATTACAAAAATATCTACAAAGAAAATAACATTAATGAACAGTAGTTTATAATGTACTTTTTGTAACTTCACTTTCAAATGTTTATAGCTATTTGAATGGCCTATCTGAATTTATTCCATGATTCTTTGCCGTCAATATCGTTACTATTCACTAAATTCTAATTCAAATTTTTCATCAGAATAAATTACATAACATGAGCATGTGGCACCTTTCTACACTCTGCTAGCTTTGAGATCAGGTGATTCTCTCTCCCTGCAACATATATAAACACAGCTTTTAGAAGTGATCTTGTCTGCTTTTTTGTGCCACACTTATAACTGACTCTAGATAATGACAAGATTATACTTTGCGACCCACCCGGCTCCCCTTTCCATCGGCCTGGTCGCCTTCTCCGCCAGCCTGCCTGCATGCTCGCTTCCCCTCCGCCTACCGCGCATCATCCCGCACGCATAAGCCCGCAGCTTGCTCTAATAATTGCAATTACCATTATAAAAAACAAAATAAAATTTCACGAATTATAGAAAATGTCGAACAATTAAAAAAATACCCTTGTACCAAACATCATATTTCACGATCTTTAAACACCGATTTGATAATATAAAAAATCGAAATTTACATAATATTTCCCAATTTTTAAAAACGCCGTGTTATGATATAAAACATGGCTTAATTGATGCAGAAAAATTCCCTTGCACCAACAGTACTCTTTTCGTAACAAACAAAACATTTCAAAATTTGAAAAAGCGATTCTTGCGTTAACACTTGTGAATGCATGAAGTCACCCTTAGTACCTTAAATATATGAAATCTTTCTTCACTGCTCAACTGTCATTCATGGCGTAGTGGGTTAAGACTCCTAGCTATAACGCTAGGGGTTCCGATAGATAGGTAGGGTGAAGAGGAGGTGAGAGGAAGAAGAGAGGAAAGAGACGGGAAAGAAAGAGAAGAAGAGAATAAAGGAGAAATAAATTATTTTTCTCCCCACCCAAAACCCCTACTTTCCACGCGGGTCCCGTTAGAGTAGTAGTGGTGGGGGACTCGGGTGGGTCACAATATATATTTTTCCCAAAGCATTTATTAAGGTTTTAAAGTTAACGAGACATTGTCATCTTACGTGAGTGTAATCGGGATTTTAATTTATTTCCCCCCCCCCCCCCAAATTTAAAATAACCAAGTGAGTGGAATGCTCGAGGTGGTGATATTTATTTAAGAGATGGCAGGTTCAAATCCTATTTTCCATAATGCGTTATTGGGTCTAGGGTTTTTTAACTTACCATAATTAATCCAGATTTCCTCTTGGCAGAATTTTATCTAGTAGTAGATCTACTAATAAAAGAAATGATCATGGGCTATGACATATGCAGTGGAATACTTAGTCTTAGGGCCCTTGGCAAACTTAAACTCCCTCTTTTGGTGTTTAGTAGTTAAAATTAACATGCTTCCAAATTCTATAACAACGAATAACCTGCCCTCATATTCAAAATATGTAACTGTAAATGTAAATTAAATACAGAATATAAAGCACTTATTTCTATATGATTGCGGTTTTACTGGCGAAGCATATCAAAGAAGGCTTCTCGGGTTGACAGCCAGGTTTGAAACTCGATTTCCTCCGACACTTCTCATCTAGTCTTCCACACGACTCATCTCGCCGGTATCCCTGAGGATGGAGGAAGCATTTGCCTTTGAAACGTCGGAGGAAATTGACCTTCAAACATGGCTGTCAACCTGAGAAGCCTTCTTTCACTTATTTCTAGCTTATTTTTTTTTTTAGATAAATGTTTAATATAATTTATAGTGCCCAGGTTGGAACAGTTCCAATTTTTTGAATCAAGTCCTCTTGTCCCCATCGGGTTCTATTGGGACATCTAAATGTTCTGGTTTTTAGAAATCAAATTCCCGATCTTTTAGGTTTTAACATATAATTTTTATTTTTCTAGCAATGTCAGTCATGAATTCAGTTTAGGATCTTCAGTAATATTTGTGCTGAACTTTGTATTACTGGGCTGGATTTGCTAAACCTTACGTTTTCCGTTGGCATGAGTTCTAAGACATAAAAAAGTCAATAAATTCTTCATTGCTTATTCACTTTACCTAATTCAATTCTAGATCTTAACCAATTCCACATTTCCCATTGAAGTAAAATATGTTAGGGCTCTCTTATATATCTGTTATGAACTGCAAAGTTAATGATAATGAATTGTTTGAAGAATGTACTAATATGCAGCAGTTTGTTGGACGGTATATGGTTATTTAACTATGGGGAAATACTGCAACTTAAGCCTGTGACCGTTGCTGGCGTGTCAAAATTTTGTTCCGCAGGAGTCCTTTTATAAGTTAGGCCAGTAAATCTTCTGACATGGGTCTGTCACATGTCCTTTCTCAGCAAACTGAGAAATGCAGAGTAGAAAAAAAAAGTTGGATGTAAAATATGTTCAGGCACTTCACATCCAAACCAATGGCAGCTAGGAAAGAAAAAAAAATATATATATAAATATAAAAATATATATATATATATCATAAGCAGGATTCATAAATAATGTACTTACTGATTATTTAAAATTTCCATACATTCCAAAGAAAAAAAAATGCTTATCAAAGTAAAACTCGAGAGCATTAATGTAAGTTATATAAAATGTTATGTATAATCTTAAAATATTAATTTCAACGGTCTTGAAAGAATAAAAAGTAGACCAAAAAAATCTTAAGTGATTTTTATAGATTACAGCTGCTTAGTAAAATTAAGATTAAGTGATTACTCTTTGTGTCGTTATGCCTGAATGCAAATCAATAAGAGCTATGGATAACTTATTATGGGAATCTCAATACATAAAATGTATGTATGAATATTTAGATGTATTTAGGTTAGTGTTATATTTGTTTAAAACATTTTATAATGCTATAACTTAAGTAATACAACCAATTTTCCTTAATTACTTTGAATTCCCGCTCAAAAGCTTATGGCAGAGAGACGTCTCCACTGCTTGCAGTTGGATGCTCAAGAGTCATGAGTCGGGGAACATACATGAGCTGTGACGCCTTGCTTGAAGTAGCAAGACTAAAGTGATGTCCTCTACCTTACTGCAACACTTTTCTACTGACACCACGAAACGGGTCAGGGTCACGGTTGCTATAGCAACCTGACCAGTTAAGCTTTGGGTTTGTTGCCAAGTTCCATGCCCAAGATCGGTGTCAACAGTCAGTAAGACATTGATTGGCTTTCTGTACTCACGTTTGCAGGTTCAATCCCAGCCCAGATAGGTGGCATTTATGTGTGCATAAATGAGTCCCATGTGTAGATTTACAGGCATGTAAAAGAACGTCCGCAGGAAAAAAATATGTTAAACATCACAGTAACTGTTATGACAATAGCAGTTCACAACTAACATTAAATAACCATACAAAAAAATCTCTGGTAGCCTTGGAGCTTTGCTAACACATGCAGTATTCTTAAGACATGAAACAGGGAAAAGAATATTATTGTGGAGGTAAACTATGAGTCAGGGAACCTAATTTAAAATATTGATGTACGGAAAGTGAGTAAGAAGGTTTATTTCCCCTTCAACAAATGGTAATTATAGGCGGTTTTAACTCTACAGGGAATTTTATTTGCAAGCAGATTCCCTGAGGGCCCTTTTGCAACAGCTTTCTTGAAAAAGGTGGGCCTGTAAGTTATGGCACTTCCAAGCTGAAACAGGTTAACTGTATTAACAATAACAAAATAGAAAATTTCATTGCTTCACTTTCAGAAACCTCAGGATTTTTAAAATGAGATACTGGTCTTATTACAGAATCATGCTTCTTGTTAATTATTTGACACACTGGTAAGAACAAAGTGGGGAAACTACAGGAATTAAATATGTAGTGGGGAAAAAAAGATTTGTCTGGAAAACAAACCTGAAATTCTTATAGAAGATACAAGGGACATCCACAAAGTAAGTTTCCCTGGGCCGTTTTACACAAACAAAACAAAATCTCATGGAAATATTTATTGCAACAGATGCAGCAAGTGTTCAGTTATTTTTCTAACATATTCGCCACCGGAATTGAGACATTTGTCATAATGCGGGACCAACTTTAGAATACATGTGCCATAGAAGTCTGTCGCCTGGGATTTGAACCAATGTGTGAAAACCTTCGTTTCTCTGTCAATCTCTACCGTTCTCTGTCATTCACTGTCATTTCTTGAGGGGTAGGAAAAGAAGAAAATCTCTAGGTGTGCGGTCTGAGCTGTAGGGTGGAGGCTTCAACACCTCCCTGCAAGTCTCCCGCAAAAGTTCGGCAAGAAGATGTTTCAACATCCACCCTACAGCCTGCACCTCGCTCCCATCTGATTTCCATCTTTTCCTACACCTCAATAAATGACAGAGAATTGGAGATGACTGTCACACAGTGGTTCAAACCCCAGGCGGCAGACCTCTACAGCATAAGTGTTCAAAAGTTGGTCCTACGTTATGACAAATGTCTCAATATCTGTGACGAATATGTTGAAAAATAGCTGAACACTTGCTATATTTGCTGCAATAAATATTTCCATGAAATTTTGTTTTGTTTGTGTAAACTGCCCTAGGGAAACTACTTTGTGGACGGTCCTAGTAATTTGATTCCATCTGCCAGGGACAGTATAACATTCAATAATTGAGATAAGTAGCTCCCAACCGTGCTTCCTCAAACATGGGAAATCAGCCAGCATATACAGGGTGCGGCAGAAAGAACGCCCCGATTTGGGAGAGAGATATCTACGTTGGGGGTGGGGGAAGAGGGACGGGGTGAATATTGCCGAACAGCAACTTAGGTGCCGTTTTAGTTTAGACCATGGCTTGGTCAGGTGTGCATCGCTCTTATGCCGTACAGCAGTTTATTCAAAATGGCAAGTTGCCGACAGCAACGCAGCATGCCTTTCGCGTACATGTCGGGCTCCAAAGACGGGACATCTGAAAGCCAAGTTGTACCAACATCGTCCCCAAACTTTGGAAGCTCTTAAAGAGGCAATCCAACATGAATTTGCTGCTGTTCCGCCCGAAATGACAATGAGAGTCATGGACAACTACCGAGACAGGCTCAATCAGTGTATAAACAATGGAGGCCGCCACTTGAATGATGTTCTGTTCAAAACACATTGATGTAAATGGCATCATGTGTACTTTCAAAGAATTACATAAGTTTTTTCATATTTTATTGGGTTTGGAAACATTTGCCTTCTGTAATTGGGGCGTTCTTTCTGCCGCACCCATTATTTAAACATATTATATAAAGTGCACATCCAGTCTACAAGTCTTATATACTCCATATGTCAGTGCAGTTTTCGGAGGAAAATCCATGAAGTTTCTGATATTTAAACATAAATGAATGGAAACTTGGAAAGTATTAGCTGAGGAGAACCAAAAACAATGAAAAAACAAAAGTAAATCATTTTGTATAAACCATTTACTGTATCAGACATGAATCCCACAAATTTAGGACAAACACATCAAATACTTAGTTGAATGACAAAGGTTATACCTATATTTCCTTCTATATTTCATAATATTAGAAAGAAGCAAACTTACATTTATTCAAACACAATCACAATGCACGCTAAACAATATTCTTCTGGGACTGATAGAATACACAAAACAGAACAAAATATATAATATAACGCACAAACAAAAAACATTTATGGCACGTTACACATTTACTGACAGCATGAACAATTTACAAACAGGAACATAAAGAACACATTTGAAATCATATTTCTTTGATTACAGTTACTGACTGATCATGCTAATCCGACTAGAGATATTATTACAGTATAATTTGTTTATCCAGAATTATTTGGAGGAAAATTATACCAATTAATCTGGGGTCAATAATTAGTGATAATTTTTAAAATTTGATTAAAGCAATGTACTTAATAAATGATAATCACATACAGTAAAAGCCCATTTTCAATGTCCAATTTACCATGGACTCAGATTTAACGCAATGTAAATCATGTCCCCTGAAAAAAGTAAGAAAATGTAAATATTATTAAGTTCCCATTGACCTGCGCAATGCATTTCTGCAGTATATAACTACTGTACTAGATTCCTGAGATTTCACAAAAGTATTGGGATTTTGTACCCTAGCTTTACCTCACTCTACCGACCATAAGTGTAATGAAAGGTTATATTTATAGATACAACAGAGTATCATTCATACAATGGAGAGGTTGTTGTTTGTTTTTTAATTTAGTAATTTCCCAAGAAAGAAAAGCGTATTCTGTTACTGACAAACTGAAAATTAGATTGGTTTTCTGAGTGCAGCCTAGCAGCCTGATCAAGTAGTGTATATGGTAGGGTGGTCAAAGTCCCATTTTTAACGAAATTGTCCCTTTTTTAATTGACTGGTCTTGTTCCAACAAAACTTTAATGGAATCCAAAGTTCTTTTTTATAATTAAATTCTTAATCTCCCGTTTTCATGAAATTTTTTTTCTATGTGATCAGATGAGAGTCCGCTGGCATGGTCTTGTGGTTAGCGTCGCTGACTACAGATCCGTCAGCCCGGGTTCGATCCCTGATACCTCCTCGGATTTTTCTGAGGTACGGAGGTCTGGTAGGGGTGCACTCAGCCTCGTGATTCCAATTGAGGAGCTACTTGATAGAGAAGTAGCGGCTCCGGTCATTAACAGCCATGGGTGTCGGCATGCTGACCACATGACCCCCTAATCCTGCCATCTACCGTGGTAGATGACGCAGTGGTCGGGTGGTAGGCCAAGTCCCTCCAGGGATATAGTGCCACGGAGTTAGATCAGATGAGAACAGGATTAATGTTAAAACTATTAAGGCTATGGTTATGTGAATACACATTTCCGTGATGTATCTTGCATAACATTCTATAAATTTCTGTTAGAACACCCAAAACTTTTGTAGGAAACGCAGAACTCACAAAAATATCAAAGAGCTCCACTACTTACTGAACATGGTAACTTCAGGAAACACCTAACCAAAGTGAGACTCTGTAAGACGAACCCATTTGCAGATTATGCAAACAGGATGAGGAAACAGCCTTGCACATCCTGTTTGAATGTTCCCTCCTGGCAAGAAAGAGAAAGCTTGGAAACAATCCTCCAACTCACCCAGTTGGAAGCCCAACAAACAATAATATATAAGAAAGAAATTTTCCCTCTCTGTAACCAGGAAAGGCCTAGGAAAAGATGCTGATATTGAAACCAAAATACTGCAACTTGTTCAGGGAATGGATTCTGGGAAAAAGTGACATCTCTTCCAATGGGGTTGCACAATAAGCCTAATAGTCTGACGTGCGGGAGGTCAATAAAACTCCAACGGAACCCCCTGTTATCAATCAATCAACCAATAGGCAATGATTTTATAAGGTAAAAGTATTTTTGGAATCTATTTGTAAGGTTACAACACATATTTTTAGAATATGTTTGATAATGACTAGTGATATTATAGTTCAAAGTTTTTAAATTAAAATTTAATTAATAAATAGAATATTTATAAAATTTACCTAATTATGGGTTCTGCTCTCTTGATAATCCGCACAATATGCCTGAGTGTCCTTTCATTTTTAAAATATGAGCACTCTAGTATATGATTGTATCATATGCAGGAATATAACTAAAAATAGGTGAATCATTTTTAATTGTGTTTACAATACGTAGAGTAGTAAATGGTAAAAGATCCCCTCCCTGCTACCCATTAATAATTTATTGTGACATTTCAATACACCACAGTCAAGCTATAATGTGGGGGATGGTACGTCTCCCGACAGCTGTGTTATATGGGGCTTCTACTGTACTTGTATGACAATATAAAAATATTTTTATCATATCTGGAAAAACAAATCTTTCCTGTAATGAAGATGCACCTTTTTAATTTGACAAGAACAGGCATGGCATAACACTCTGAAGTTTCACTTTACAGTTAACCTCCATTACAACAATTTCACATGTTAGCTTATTTATCTCCATGTGAAAGCAAATGTCCATGTAGTTGTGAGGCATGCTCGAAACATGTTCAGGTTGGTTCTTGATTTAAGTCAAGTTGTGTATACTAAATCTCCATCTCAATCACTAATAGTAATGTTTCTGCTGAGGTGGGGTTACATTGGAAGAGACAAATTATTTAATAACGAAGGGAAAATCTTCGTGTAGCATTGTGAAGAATTTCACATTTAAAAAATCTCTACTCTTGTTTCGCAACCTAACCAGATAAGAGATGATGTGATTAGTGTGATATTACTGTTTGCATTGATTTTAAAATTGTTAGAGCGCTAGGAGGACCCATAGATCCACCCACCTAACCAAAAATCCTTAAACAACAAGGATTAAATAGACATTCAAATCTGCAGAGAACCACAGAAGTAGTGTAAAACAAAGATACTGTACAAAAGATAATTATTTTCTAGTATCTCAGTTCAGTTACATACAATCAAACTGATGAATTTTGCAATTAAAATAAGGGAAGTAAATAAATGCTATTTATGTATGTGACATTTATACACAAATGTCTCTGTATTTGCTACCAAAATAAAGATTTTTAATGTGCATAGTAAACTGTACTACTATCTGTACCGGTATTCATTTTGCTTTTGTGAAGTTAAAAAGTGTGAAAACGCAAAAACCTTGAATTTATATGAGAATCAATGCATGTACTTCAGTTAAAACAAAAGAACTGTGATAATAGGCACCATGATTGGTTGAAATTTCACATGTTCTTGTACCAGACTGGTCACCGATTAAGACGTTAAAACTGATATAAATTATTCTGAAGATAAACTTACAATTTCTTGCTAATGACATAACAGATTGTTATAGCAAATTAAAACATGGTTTCATTCCTTTTTGCCATGCATCCTAACACAGTCAACAAAGCTGTAAGACTCAAAATGTTGTACAATCTCTCAGGAAATAACTAGTATATTTCCATGAAAGCCTGCAAAAGAGTGAATGACAAAGCAGATATAAGAAAAACGCATTATAACCTCTCCTTGTAGAGGTGTAAAGTCACAACACACAAGAAAGTTAAGAACTGTATACAGAAAACTCAACTTAGTCAATGTCAAAACCTAGGTGCATTAGCCATCCTCAGAAGATGCAGGTGCTGTGGCCACCTAGAACTGGATTACACCTTTGACAAAGAAGGGTTGGCTAGCACTTTCCTTTTATCAACTTCATCATGATTCATTTGCTTTTTACTTTTCTTTACAAAACAATTAACTTCTCCCATGAATTTATCTACCAAATTCTCCACTGCACCAATTTTTGAAACACAAAAAAACCTTCACCACATGCTTAATCCTCCAGAACTCATGCTGTCTTGTGATCTACAGGGTAATTCAAAATGCTCTCCGGGGTTTTAAAAAACCATTGCAGAGTGGTTATTGATTGTATCTTTTCTAACCTTGGATAGTAACATAAAGAAACTCTGGAAATTTCATTTATACTCGCAACAATGGAAGGTAGTTACAATTTTCGGCCGCCAGGTAGCATTAAATGAAAATGGCGTTCACGGCTGGTGAGAAAGCATTTTCTGTGCTGGAATTCCGTGCTAGAAAGTCAGTAATCTCCGTCCAACGACTCTTTCGGAGGGAATATGGAAAGGATTCACCAACAGACAAGACAATTCATGCATGGTATGCACAATTTAAAGAAACTGCTTGCTTGTGCAAGAAGAAATCAACTGGACGTCCATCCAGAACACCAGACGACGTGGATCGTGTGCGACAATTGTATCAACGAAGCCTGCAAAAATCCACGTATCAAGCCGGCAGAGAACTAAACAGAAGGGTACCTAAACAACAATCTGCCACGACGCAGGATTGGGCGTGGGTGTGATCGCGACAACAGGCCGACGCCGTGGCCTCCGCGATCTCCAGATCTCATCCCCTGCGACTTCTTTATGTGGGGGCATATCAAAGATGCTGTCTTTGTGCCACTCTTGCCTAATGTTTTGAATGATCTGAAGACGCGTATCAGAGCCAGGGTCAATAACATCGATCGTGACACGTTACGTCGAATGTGGGAAGAACTGCAATATCGCATTGATGTGTACCGCGTGACCCGAGGTGGACACAATGAACATCTGTAGGAGGCAAACCAAACTTTCACAGTTGCTGTTTCTTTTGGTACTTATTGCATCAAAGTATGTTTGGTGGTTTGGATGTAGTGGCATTATAAAACCCCGGAGAGCATTTTGAATTACCCTGTATGTAAATGTACTGGTATGAACCTATAACCATGTATATCATATTCGTTTCCTAATACAACTGCCCGAGACATAAGCTTCACATTCAGAACACAATTCCAACATTTTTCTATGGAAAAAACCAAAATATTTATTATATTAACATACAATGCAACACACACAATATCTAGACAATATAACCACACTTCCCTGTATTTCATATAAAGATCTCCCCAAAACTACAATTTGTTTAATTATGAAATTATCACAAAAATAGCCAAAACAGTATGCGTACCATTTTAAATTAATTACAAAATCTGTTATGTGATAATTCCAAACCATATATTTAATAAACTATAATTTACTTTAAAATGTGTTTAAAATTATTACAAAATCAGTGGATAAACGTTAAAAAATAAAACACAACGTTTCGACTCTGCCCTTGAGTCTTCCTCAGGTGACATCTCAAACAGTACTGATCATAGGGAAGATAGAGTTTCGTCACAGTAACCATCGATGAAAACATTGTTTCTAAAATATCTGTTTTTACAGTTCTTTGGAATGTCAAATATTTCCTCCTCTATGCATTCTGCAGGTGGCCGGGGAATTTTTACCACTGGAATTTCCCTTCTCAGTCTCCTCATTACATCCAGTCCCCTATATCACCATCATACCTATTCAAACACACCCCCTGGTTGCCGATTATGCTCCATGTCTCATATACCTTTCTTTTTATGCAATCATCCTCAATTCTTACTATGTTTACTTCACCAATACTATGCTTGTTTTCCGTCATATGCTGACTGAGTCCAGTAGAGCATTTCCCACTATTTATATCCCTTTCATGCTCACGGATTCTAGTTCTAAAGTCCCTCCCTGTTTCCCCGACATAGACTCGCTCACAATCACTACATTTTACTGAATATACTCCTGCTGCCTGCGGAATGCATAGAGGAGGAAATGTTTGATATTCCAAAGGACTGGGAAAACAGGTATTTTAGAAACAATGTTTTTATCGATGGTTACCATGACAAAACTTGATCTTCCCCATGATCAGTAGTGTTTGAGGTGTCACCTGAGGAAGACTCAAGGGCAGAGTCAAAACGTTGTTTTATTTTCTAACGTTTATCCACTGATTTTGTAATAATTTTAAACACATCTCTTATTGTATTTGGCTCAGTGGAAACTGGGACCAATATGGATGTTTTATTGTAATTTACTGTCTCTATGAATTGTTTACTTTGCATTTAAAGAAACTTTTGGATTGTGATCTGAACAGGCAGTAGCGTTACAAAGTGGAGATGAATACAGGAATTTATGAACCTAATTTGCAATGCAGTAAAAGGAAAGCTAGTTATTATTTCAAATTAAGACATAAAACAATGAAAGAAGACATACATTTGCATAGCACCTCCACCAAAGTCCCAGAAGAATAATACCATCACCAACACAAACTGCATCAAATATAATATTGTGATTGCTTTTACTAGGATAACAGCTATCTTTAGAACTAAAATTACTGTATTTACTACAAAGTGAATTATAATAAAAAATAGCCATCAATAATGCAGAGCAAAGGAAACCATCCTTAACCTCCTTGCCTCTGACCTGAAACTTAAGTGAAATTTGTTTTTGTCTTGTGATTAATTTTGAATAATAAATTTAACTTATGAGAGCACAGGATGAGGGGATTACAGACAAGGTATTATCTGTAGTTTCTGCTCATTGGACATGCTACTCAAAAAAAGATGAAATCTAGTACTGAATTAATACTACACAGAAATTTAAATTAACTTTTTTTAAATCCCTTATTGGCACTCATAGCAACTTCCTCACCTCACACTTGGTTCCTTCCCAAACTGGCACTTGGATCCTTAACGATAAACTTGAGACTCTTTCCATGCGAGGTAGCAAAAAAATGCCCATTATTTTAAAAAATCAAACTGGCCTGTTTCTCTATGCAATAATTAGAAGGATAATAGTAGGAATGTATTGAATATGTTTTGGAAAAAATCAGTTTGCAGCATAATGTGAGAAAATGCAAAAAGGTGTGAATAAGTGTTTTTTTTTTAATTTAAAGTAACAAAACAAAAAATGCAGGAAAAACGAAAAATGGCACAAGATAGAGCTTTAAAAGATAAAGAAAATGCATTCCAAATGATAAAAATAGGTTCATAACCTTTTGCTAGAAAAATAAAAAAGCACTAAAAATAGCGGTTTTTCAATATTTTATTGCTTGGCTTGTATTGTAGGGAGGTCTATTGCACTGAAATTGTAGCTATCTGTGACACCTACCTGTAGTAAAAATTGTATCCAAAAATACTTTTAACTTTAAAAAAAAATTGCTAGTGTGAAAACAGGTGTTTTGCTAAAAGACTGGCAGTCTGCTAAAAGTGACCCCACAGTAAAAATTGAACTCGCTTTTTTGTTCGTAAGGTATTGCTCTACAACCTCATTATAAATAAAAGAATGTAAGAATTGACTAAACCATGGGTGCGCTTCTGTGGCTCATCGTGTCACTGTGAGGTAGGGGAATTTCTCCCACTACAGACGCCCTTGACGTCAGCATAAAGCAGTTTCGACGTGACACTGAACATGAAGAACAGGTTTCTTACGTCACAGCAGGATGGGAGACTAAAACGTTTCCCCTCAGTTGCTCACCTATGGACTAAACCCTTTAAAAACCAAGCTATTGTACATTTCGGGCTGTGGTAGGGGAACGCTAGGATTCTGATAGCAGCAGCAGCCTCGGCTTCACCCTCATAGTGTTCTCCCACCAAGTTGGCCTTTCCCCTTCACTGGCTCCTTGGTAGCCTGAGATGCAGCATAGCCTGGTTTTTGTACTGGTCTTTTAAGGCTTTATTCAATTTTTACATAGCAACTCCTCATGAAGAAAAAAAATTGACTTGAATATTTACTGTGTGGTCATTTTTAGCAGATTGCCAGCCAGTTTTTGCAAAACACATTTTCACATTTCAGCAATTTTCTCAAAAAGTTAAAATAACTATTTTTAGCAGTTTTAGATTTTTCTTGCAAAAAGTTATGAACCAATTTTTATTGTTTGTGATACATTTTCTTTGTCTTGTTAAGCTCTATCTCAAGCTATTTTTGTTTTCCTCGTATTTTTTTGTGGCACCTTAAAATCGGTGGGGGGGGGGGGGAACTTTTTAACACCTTTTTGCATTTTTTTACCGTGATGCTACAGACCAATTTTTTTCAAAACATATACAATGAATTCTTACTATTTTTCTCCTAATTACCATGGAGAGAAAGTGGAAACTTTGATGTTTTAAAGAAATTATCTACCTTGCCTGAACTATATACAGTATCTATAACTTGAATAATACATGCATGCTTAATTATTTAAGATCATGTAACAATCTGAATCTTTATTTCTTTTATAGTTTTCTCATGTTTTAGAGATTATCGGAAATGTTAAGGGCCCTTTATAGCACATATATTTACTCCAGTTTGTCTGCAACGACTGTGTCTGTAGAGGCAAATTAGGTTCATGTTGATAGAATAAATTGGTCTGCAGTATGGCAGTATGGCCTGTGCAAAGCCTGGCCATGCTTGAATTTAAGGAAACAAACCGGTAGAAGTCCGAACATGTAACGCCGACACAGATCTCCCTGCAGATCAATAGCACAATGATGGTGCAGTGGTCAGAGTAATGAATATAGTGACCCGAACAAAAAAAATTGCTGCTTATGACACATTAGTTCCCAGAGTTAAAACTAATGCACATCATGAAACCATAGTAAGGAGAATCAACATTATCAACAGTGCTTATAGAAGGGAAGTGAAGAAAATTCATCAACCAATAAGCACAGGAAGTGGCAGTCATGATGTATACTGATGTTATGACATACACTGTTGTGGTATTATCATGATATCATATCTACATGATCCAGAGACACCAAAGTCATCACCATCAAATATGGGAGACCCCTAAAAGATTTGGCAATGAATTCATCTATTTTGTTGTAATCTGTTAATCTAATTTACTACTTACATGCGGAGAATAGAATTTATATACAAGTTTAATAATTTATCCCGGCCGCGGTCGATGGATTTTTCAGGACGTAAAAATCCTGGGCACGGAGTCCTCCGGGAGGGACTTTAAGCTGGGGGTCCCGTGTCGTAGATTTACGGCACGTAAAAGAACTCCAAGCCTAAATTAGAGCCTCTGGACAAAATTTCTCGGCCCTTTCACGTCCAAGAAATACTTAGTTTCCAGAGGGGGGTTGCGAGGCGATGGGCTTACCACCTGTCCCTCTACCCTCTCTCGGAAAATAAGCATATCAAAATTAGTATAGGTAATGAAACCTCCGTTTGGAGGCCCCTTCGTCCCACCTGGGGATCATAGGGTACCAGATACAGATACAGATTAATAATTTACCGTATAACTATATTTGAATATATTATATTATATTCCCTCGGTCGGTTGCATTTCAGTTTCATCGTTGGTTGCTGAATCATTTTGTAAGCAAATCTATTCTGTATACGATCTACACAGACAGAGTGTGTAAAGGGCCCTTTAGAATATTTTAAGTTTCTAGCTTCTTGGTTTAAGACTACGTATCAAGGTAATTTTCTGGAAAATTTAAATAATTTGGTGACTAGAAAACTGTGAATTAAATAAAATTCTAATAGGAAATTAGTAAATTTCACGTAAGTTTTAAGTCATGATCAAGGAGTTACAATAACCACATTTTTTTTAAAACCAATGTCAAAGATTGGTTTAAAAATGGCCCCTTATATTATACAATAATAATATGTAATAGTTTACAGTGTTAAATATAAATATGACAAAATAAATTACTCTAATTTAATATATTTGTGAAGACACTTTCAAATACCACTTTTCATTAGCTGTGCAAATATAATGTATGCTGGTAATAATCATTCTTGACATTTTCTTAACAAATTGCTGAAAGTTCATTCCTATTCATATTTACCAATGAATAAATGTCAGTGATTATACAAGCATTATTTAAGAAAAGATTTTACTTATTCAGAAGTTATGACTTATGAGGTATGTAACTCCAATAATTTATACATTGTTTTAAGGACGTGCTATTCTGAGTGCTATTCTGAATAGAACTGCTCACCTTTTATTGTTTCTAGTAAACCACTACATGCAATTCAAAATAAAATACATTAGCAATCATTGGTGAGAAGAGGCAGAAACTATCACCATTATTATTTGCATACACTTTAGGTATTACTACTGTGATAAAAACTAACATGCATATTAGTGTTCCCTGTGAATAACATTGCAAGATATTCAGAACTCCTATTCAATTTTGAATAATGATAAATGTAATTTTTTACCCAGGTATATTCGTAATATTTTATAGCTTGTAACTGTTGACGTCAATAAAGGAGTCATTCACATGTGCAGTGTGCTTCCTAAGCTGGATCTTTTACGTTATGCCCCTCCAGGGTTGCTGTATTAAGAGTATCAATAAATACTTTGGTGCATTCCGACTGGTTGCCTTCCTAGCACAGACCGTGCTGGAATGTACCATGTAATCAGTACCACTAAAGATACCCAGTACAAAAGGGGAGTGCAGCTATACTGTCAGGGCATAACACACCAAGCCAACAACGAAGAACACTTGCAGCTACTGTAGTTACCTGCTGCTCCCATAGACAAAATCATTAAAAAAGAAACCGCATGTAAAGCAATCTAAAATTTTCAAGGCTATCAAGTATCTGCCGCATCATGTTTAAAAGGTCTGCCAGCATTTCAACCATCTTGCAGTGGTCTTTATCAAGGCTACTACAGTTCCACCGAAGAAATAATTGTAATGTGGTATTACATCTATTTTAAAGTCCCCGTGTCTCTACGGTTTCCTTTTTCAGGTCTGTGGGCCTACTGCTCCACTCTCTTTAGGCCTGCTGCATCATCTGTTATTTGGATTATAGCAAAAGGCTGTGTGGGTTGCATCTGTGAACATCCAGTGTTCTTTCCCAAGTTCCTATTTCCTGTAGTCCATTTTATACAGATGGCAGTTCACATGTTGGTGTCTTGTACTTCCTCATGTAGGATGCAGCTCTACTTGGGATAGTCTCCTGTATATTATTACTGAATTTCCAGAAACAGAAAAGAAATTCTACGGTTATAGTTTAACAATTACATATGATCTAAAACATATTTACCATTATAATGAAAGCTTATTAATGCTAAGGTGGATGAATGTTAGAAAATAAGAATAACAACATTTTATGGACTAGAGCAGACCAAATAAGCTGAAGGCAAAGGTTGCAATAGCCTTGATAAATATACACTTTGTATTACTGATTCAACCAAAAAATTATAAATCTTAATGAGAGGGGTAAGGCTAAAGTAAATGTGAAGGTTATGTGCAAAAAAAATTGAAGATCGAGAAAAACTCGGCATATCTTTTAAATATGATATGGTGGATACCCAGAAGCCAAGAAGATTTAGATCAACTCAAGCTGCGAAAGCCTACAGTCTTATGTTAAAAAGCAATGAATTCATCTCAAACTCATTACAATTCTGTATGAAACTTGTGCCAAGAAAGTAATTCCTAGCATATATATTATGAAAGAAGTATTATTTCCCCTGAGCCCTCTAGAAATATGAAGCTATAAAATCGCACTATAAATGTTCATTTTTATACCAAGAGTTTTTAAGCTAAATAAGATGGTTCATTACATGCTGAATATCTTTCAAGGTTAAATGTTTAGAAAAATATGTTTAACATTTTCATGTCTCATAATAAATTAAGAATAAGATGTTACAAGTTTCACAATAAATACAATACATTGTACAGGGGAAAAATATGTGAATAATATTACTGCAACAATTCTTATTTCTTTAAACCCACTGCCACTATTTCTATTGTTTACATGAAAATGCATGGATTTAAAATAATCTAAATAGTAGAATAGCTTTCAAATTATGAAAATATGTGCAGTTTTGTATTTCACAGGGTCAGAGGAGAATTTTTAGATAATTAAATCATTATGACATTTGTTCAGTATAAAATTATAGCATATTTAAAATGGTTTCATAATAAGAAGAATAAATTTGATCCCTACACAATTTTTCAAGTGATACAGTGAACAATCTTTTTAGTGTAATTTATTATAGCGAAATGACACTAATTATGGAGTCAATTTTTATATTCAACTTCACTTGGTTTTCCAAAGAACATGTTGTAAAAGCCACTGCTCCATCCTCAGTTTATGTCCAATCAGATAATTTTGTAAGGTATTTGCAGACCTTGCTGCAATAAGTGGGAGTGAAGGAGGCATGTTTGAAGTTGTCAATGCTGGTTAGAAATTTTGAATCAAGCTAATTACTCTCCATAAATATGTCAAAGTTCATATTGCCAGTCTGGGTTCGTATTTTTAAATAAATATGTTCTACATGCCGGTACCATATGTTCTGATGATTTTTGGAGACTTGCAATTATTTTATGTCTTAAGGGATATTATGAATTTCTTTTGAAAAATGAGCTGTGAGTATTGATTTAAATAATTGAACTGTATTCTCCTATTGTAGTTTGTAGATTTCTTTTTGTATTCACAGTCCTGTTTCCTCAGGAAAACAATTTTATTCAAAGTAATGAGATATTGACATAGGGAAGCCTTATACAAAATTTATTCCATGACACCAACTCCATCTTTACTAACTTCAAAAGAATCTTCAAATAGCCTACAAAATAGTCTGACATAAGCTGTGGATGGGAACAATGTCTCTTCCTTAGAAAACAGTTTAAGCAAAGTTGTGTAATACATGTCGAAAAATGTTCAAATTGAGTGATATTAGTTGATAGTAGTAACTATTTTGAAAATCATGGCCATGCAAAGTTTTCTTAAAATATACGTAACCCTTGATGGAAAATTGTTTTTAACAAAACCTTTAGCAATACAGAAATAGATATAAACATCAAAACATAATTCCTCTAATTAGAAACATACAACAAAGTTCAGAAATCAGCATAACAAATGAATTCTATAATGTGCTGAGTACTATGTAAAAACAAGACATTTGCTAAAAGAACAATGGAGATAATAATGCATCAGACATAAGTCATGTTCATGAGTAGGTACATTGAATTTTGATATTGTTATGATCTGTCGGGACTCACATTGAGTAATGGCATATTTAAGCCATAAAGGACTATGCTTCAATCCAAAAGCATTCTAACATGAAACTGTATGAATACTGGCATTTAGTCAGATTCTTCATAATGCAATTAATAACCCAACAATATACATATACAGAAAGTTATGACTTGACATACAGAGGTAATAAGATTATGGCGTTATCACTTTCCTTATTTTCAAAGTGCCAGTCAAAAACAATGGAAATGGGTGCCAAAGAATTAAATGTCATCCTAACTTTCTCTTCTTTATTATTTCAAATTGCTCATTCTTGATGTCCATCTTGGGTCCTGAATATTAGTTACTGAAAAATGTTTATAACTGTGTAAATTCCTATATTTCCTGTGATTAACATATCAAGCATGACTGATTAATTATAGGAAAGACTAAGTTACACAGAACATAAAGAAGAGATGGAAAGTAAAGAAAATGGCAATCCAGAAAAGAAAACTTGTCAGTTATGCTCATATCTGCTAATCATCATATTATTTTGGAAGTCAGACAAGAGATAAATGGAAAACAATTTCAAATCGGCTTTACCTGGTGTGAATTTCATTAGTACATGTGTATTGCACAAGATGCAATACAAGAATCATCAAACATATAGCAGTCAACAGAAAAGAAAGAAAGAAAAAAAAAAAGTTAGATGTCAGTTTCTTGAAATGACACAATGCTTATCCTGAGAAAGTAGAACAAACTAGGGCAGCTTCAATTTTTTAATTGCTTAGATTTCAATTTTAGTATATATTACATTATGTACATTATATATGTATTATAATATATATATATATATATGGGTGATTCTTCAAATACGGGAAAATTTGTGTTCCGGAGTGATATTTCCCTTCAAATTCAACTTTAAACAAAATTAAAATAAAAGTTTGTTTCTACTACTTCCATACTACAACTATCACTTTGAAATGTCACTAACTTTAAATTCTGATATTCCAAAATCAAATTTAATTCAATGAAATGTCATCCACATGCCCTGTCCCATACCCCAGTTTTGTATATTTTAATGCATTTTTCCACAAAACAAAATGTTATTTCCTTTTCAATTCTTTTCCTGCCAATGAGTATGAATGTGTGAAGAATATTAACCCCTAAAAAATAAAATGAAACAAAATTGTCACCCCACCTAATGAACATAAAGAATGTCCCAAGGGTTTTTGGTCATCCACATGGCTGAAAAGAATGGAATTTTTTCTGCAGAAATGAGAAATTTGTATAACTGGCAACAGTGTTAGAAAGCCAACAGGGCAGCTTGTGGTTGAATTGTAAGGTTGAATTTTGCTTGCTTACAAACAGTTTGGGATTAACAAAGGACTTGGCATCATTTTCAAGGAAAGCGTTTTTATTCCCAGTCATTAACATGGCTTCTAGAAAGTAGGCAGAAAGTGAATATTAATTAATTTTGATTATGCACTATGATAAACCTTCCAATTCAAAGTACCTGACTGAAGTTGAGGCTACAGAGGTTTAGAAATGGCTTGCCGAGACCACTAAAACTCCTTTTTTGTCATCCACATGCCTGAGTTTTGCGTCATCCACATGCCTCATGAAGGGGTATATGGATGACTCTCAAGTCATGTAGATGATAAATGTAGGGTACTATTGTGTCTGCGGTGTCTGTGACCTGTACTTAAAATCTTAAAACTGATTAAGTGAATTTCTGCTTGATTCCCCCCCCCCCAAACCATAAAAACGCAGTCTAGTTAAAATTACATTAATTCCGGAGTATGCACACAAATTTGAAAATTTGGTGCAAAATCAACTGAAGCACACTGAGAAAAATATGAAACCACATAAAGAAAAGCATATTGTTGCCAAAGTTAGTCATTAATATGGCCTTCTGCCACCCACATATACACAGATGTCATTCACATGGCTTTAAAAAAATTAAAAAATAAAAATAAATAAAAATATAAACATTTAAGCTCTGCTGGTGTCATACTATAATCAAGTAACCCCTGAAGTATTTTAGTAATTTTTTTGAGATTTTTTAAACAAAATAAAAAATTTGGATTTTACATACTCCAAATTTTCCCGTATTTGAAGAATCACCCATATATATATTTAATATACCATAATACATGTATTTATAGTTTACACACAATTATATGCTATATAATTTTAATTCACTTTGTTTTCTCTTCTGAATTATTATTGGATGCATTTTTGTCTATGTTTCATTGTAGACATACCAACTGTATTATTATTTTATTGCTAGTATTTTGTATTAATTATTATAGTAGGTCTATAACCCGGATTCGATCTTCAGATGTCCCTACAGATTCTTCTGAGATCTAGTACAGGAAGTACTCGTCCTCATGAGGAAAATTAAGGAGTTACTTCAGTGAAGACATACGGTTCAAGTTCAAGAAAACTATTACTTCAGGGAACTGAGAGTTATTAGATTGCTGATCATTCTCCAATCCTATTAAAGGCCTATAACTTAAATTACATGTAGTACAAGAGAAGCTGAAATTGACAAAACTTCTGAAGAGTTGCCAACTACTGGAGAATGGAAGTAGTGTCTGATTGTAGATTATTGTGAATAAAAGAAAAATGTTAATGATACCTAAATAAAACCCTTCCTATTATAAAAGCAATTTTTGTTGGTACAGATAATGCAATAGAATCAGTTGCTGGTGATATGAATACAGAAGAAAATAGCATTAGGTCTATACATGTAGCCTACCTGTAGGCTGCACCATAAAAAAATTGCTACAGCTGGTAGCAATGGCAGAAGAAACAAAGCACCATGCTCATCCATCACCTCTCTCTTCTCTCAAATGCAGAGCTACAACTTCTCCTGGCAAGACCCAATAGTGGAATTAATAATAATATGTGAAATTACAGAAATCAAATGTACCTTCACATGACCATAACAAATTCTGTAACATGTGATACACTAACAGAATTATAACAGAAATACATATAATTCATATCATAAAATGACTACTCTTAATATGAATAATATATTGGAAACTTATATAAATATATATATATAATATGAAACAATAAAAATTAACTCATGTTTTTCAGAAATAAATGCAGAATCTAAACAGATGAAACTACCGTTTTACTAAACGAGCACAGAAACAGCATACACATTGCATTTAAGAAAAAGAATCAAAGAATTAAATAATTAAAGATACATCAAGTATCTGCTTACACAATTCCTGTAAATAAAATTCTCCCTCGACAACAAACCACAGAATAACTCAATATTAGAAAAAAAAACTTCATAAACACATTCAAAACAGTAAAGAAACTATATACCGGTATGTTTTGTTAAACACATAACTAAAACTTAGTTTCAAATATGGCCATTATGAATAGCTACTTACACAGTAGCTAGAACACATGTATTTTGATACCATAACATAATATGACTTCAGTTTCTAATTATTATAAGTGTTCAAATAACATAAACTATTTCATGAAGGAAAATAATAAGATAGTGGTCACTTTTCTTCATTACCATGGGCTAAAGGATTTCATTTTTAAACAGACGGATTATCTGCAAACATCAGACTAATATGCGGATGTATACTCTTACTTGGATATCACATTTTATCTACAGAAATACCACATGGTAGATATTTTATGCCTATTTTGCTGTTCAGAAACATTCCTTGCAAAGTGGACGAATCAAAATATAATAAAAACTTTTACTGCTTTTTGGCTCAAAAATAGGATTCAATACATTAGATCTAAGTTAGGACTACAAAACCTCAAGAAATAAGTAAATGTGACGAGAGAAAAAAAATATATATCAAACAACAGTCCAATATAATAAAAACAAATATAAAAGTAATTTGGCTATTAATAGGGGATCGTGGAATAATAACTCAAGCACTTTGCTGACACCTGCAGGATGTTTGGCATACCTGCACAGAGATTAAGGTAAAATAACTGGACAATCAGCCTTGAAAGATTCTGTGACCATTTTATGTAATAATTTATACAGACTTAAATTATTTTGGTTTCAATGAATTTAACTCAATAATGCTCCATATTGGTCCTTCCATATACAAGTAAAACAGGAATTTTAATTCCGTGTATATCTCTACTTTGTTCCTAAAGCATACACTGGTTGGGAGCACCACTGCTAGAAATCAGAAAATCACTTGCTAACATGGCTACAACTAGAATAATATATATATACTCTTTATTGAAATCTCCAGAGCTCAGCCTAAAACAGAAGGTGAATTTATATATTCTATTAATCCATCCAATTATAACCTATGTTTATCCTGCCTGGATTTATGCTCCTAAGAGGACAATTAAACCTCTACAAATTATACAAAACAAAGTTCTTCGGATAATTCATTCAAGTGATTGGAGCACAAGAAATTCTCAATTTCATGAAGACCTCAAAGTTCAGTATTTGTGTCCTCATCTTCTACAAGCTTTGGAAAAACTTTATGAAAACCCTTTTATATCTGCTATTGGACAATATGACCCCAGAAACCCCGAAGCCAGTGCTACAGAATTTTTAACCCAGATGAAGTACAGAAAGTGATACTACATGCTATTTAGTTGCTGTTATTTTGATGCGGTGACGAAATCTTTTCAAGTCTCTTTACTGTGACTGATAAACACTCAGCTCGTAGTCAGAAAACCTACTGGTTTTGAAACTACCTCTTGTATTGATGAATTTGGGGGATAAAAAAGTTTACATCAATTCTGTTTCCATGGGAACTGATAAAACCTTCATTTAAACCAAAGGCGCCGTTTTCGATTTTAGATTTGGGGAAATCATGCCATATAAACAAAAAATTATATGGTCTCCAGGTTGCACCAGTGTATGGACCCCTAGCTGTGGAACATGCTTATCCATCAGTACCAGCAAGGTAAGTAATTACGTAGTGCTGGTAGCCTGGCGCATAACACACTGTACACAAGAGAAATTAACCCTATCTTGGAAGCCGAAACAAAATTTCTTAAAAAGGTGCCAGTGTTGTGTGGATACAAGAGGAGGAGGACATTTCCAACATCTCTCGTGATGAGGTTCGTTGTTATTTTCATTGTAATTTTAACTGTAACCATAAGAACCTGAATCATTACACACTAGCAGCTTTATTTGCATAGATATTTCCCCCAATCGCTCAGGAGTTAGAGTTGTGGCCACCACAACGCAGAAACCCATGCGATTGGCCAATTTTTACGTGAAACACACTGTATTATTGTAGATGGCATTGTATTAATTCCCATGCATATACACTTACTTAATACATGATTTTTTGTTTTATTGAATTTATCTCCATGTTTGTTTTTCTGCATTAGTTTAAAGGTGTTAAGACAGGTCAGTGGATTATTTAGAATAACCCAGCTAGCTGCAGAAAGCATCTCACTTATCAGACACTAAATCCTCTCAACCAATAGGAACATTTAGTTAAACGCATAGGTAATTCAGATATAAGTACGTATTCTGCTTACAAGGAATTATAAATTTACCCAAGGAAACTACTGGTCAATTAATATTATGTTTTCTGAGATCATTTGGAAACTAGAAAATAATATATAGGAACATCACTTGGATTAATCTTTGGCCAACTACCACTTTTTTTACAATACAGAATTGAATGTTATTTGTAACTATATAGAAAAAACCATGATCACTTACATAACAGGATGGAAAATACGATCTATGAACATTCCAATATGTTCTAATTAAAACATTACCAAAGGAAGGATGCCATAGATTTTCATGGTGCTCACAAAATAATATTTCTCTCTCCCAGTAAAAAATAGTGAAATGCAAATTAACTTGGTATTATTAGGGTAAATGAAAGGTTGAAACATCCATTTAAAAAGTTGTCAAAACCAAACTTGGACAGGAGACAGAAATCTGATGGTTGGACAAACTGTTCTTAGGAACAGGTGTGTGTCTATTCCAGGGGCGTATTCAAGATATTTTTTCGGGAGAGGATATACGTCTAACACTATTATCACTAGGCTTCGGAAGTTTATAAAAATCATATTTTTAATAAAGCAATCTATCACATGCTAGTGTTGAAATGTACAAGGTATCAAAGAAATAATATGAAATCAATGGTTTAATTTTGCATATTTTGTTAAGTTTCCAATGTTGCATCATATTTGCTCAATATTAAAATATTTGTGCATATTTAACCAATTTATTACATTTCTATATTATGTCAGATTTTAAATATTGTGCACATCTGTGTTAATTCAAACATTGTCAGCTATTTGGCTAAGTGAATGCTTGGGAATCGACTATACAATTTGTTAATAGTACATAGCCCAATTTTTTTTGTAACCGATTGTATAATATTAAATCAACGTTTTATTCATTGTTTTCAATTTACTAAAATTTATTGCAATAACCTTGTTTTATTTTTAATTTTTTTTATGTAATTTATAAAACTTATACTATTTTTTTAAATTCATTATGTAATTCAGTCAACAACAGAACGTTTAATATTAAAATTACTTAAATGATAGAACATGCCTCACTTTTCCGGAGCATACTTTACAAATTTCGATTTTAAGCTGAATTTTGTAAATACTTAGACGAAGCAGTAACGGCAATTCTATTTCACGCATTTCATGTGCAATTAAACTGTCTACTATTTGTCAAATTAAAATGTCCTTATGTGCAACATATTGGCATTACTTAACGTTTCGGGAGGGGGGGCTGCAGCCCCCTCAGCCTAGTGATCTGAAAGGCGACATCATGAGGAACCTCTATTAAACTTATGAAGCATAAAAATGTTTCCCAAGAATCTGTTTCCAGCAGGTAAGACAAAAGATTCGCCGATGGTTAATGAACAACCAACAAACAATTCTGTACACAGCCACATGCAGC
The DNA here is from genome assembly GCA_964059195.1 of Ectobius pallidus. Classification (NCBI taxonomy): domain Eukaryota; kingdom Metazoa; phylum Arthropoda; class Insecta; order Blattodea; family Ectobiidae; genus Ectobius; species Ectobius pallidus. The sequence continues at coordinate 18,311,034 of CAXKWD010000007.1, forward strand.
TAGGTGGAAATCAAACCAAAATGGATGTTTTCTTAGAAATCTGATAAAAATATTCCGAACTCCTTGAAACTGCAAACCAGAGAGCAAATTTAAACATTAATTATCCAACAAGAGTGGAATTGAAAGAAAAGGAGTTGGAGGAAATGAAGTATAATCACATCCACTTCCAAGTTCATAAGTCCAAAGTTTTGGGTGAGAATTCCCTGTTATCCTAAAGGTTGAGAGGTATGGTAAGCAACAGGTGGTAATAGCAATTGTAAGCTCAAACAATTCCTTGTAAGTAAAAACTTGAGAACAGCTGATGATGGTGAGAAGTCTCTCATCGAAACGATCGTCCTTTTGGTAAGTTTTTACTTACAAAAAAGGTGTAAAGACGAATATTCTAATTGATTATATATAATATACACTTCACAATGTTTTCCCGATTAATTTAATCAAAATGAAACAATTCCACCCCACAGTGTAGGTAAATGTTTATACATTCTCCCCCCTCCCAACCCCACTCTAATGTTTTATAATTTAAATATAATCCCTTGCTTGTTACAATTTTCTGCTTTGCTTGTTATCCTTTGTGTATTAGAAGTCTTTACTATAATAATACCATATTACACTTGAATTTCTACATTTATAGGAAGTTATTTTATCTGTTTATTTATTTAAAAGTTTTCCTGCATACGAATCTGATGTTTGCTGATAACCACCTGTACCAAGTGAAGGATTATATAATTAATAAGATCAAATTAAAAGAAAGAAAAAAATTAAAACCTTCTTGAACTGCCTCCTCAAAAAGGAACAAACACACATCTTGTACATTTCTACTTGTACGTAAGAAGTGAAGCTGAAATATTTTATTAGGTGATTAATTAATTTCAAGTGCTCCAATTAATGAACACTCTTAACAATAATAATTAAGAAGGCAACCACAAATGAATGAAGTAAGAAAAGTGATTTGTCACGAAGTGAGCTCTTCCAGCAGCTCTTCAGTAGATCTACTCTCTCGTCGAAATCGATCCATATACTGTTTTGGAACTGTCCAGTCAAGAAGGATTTCAACATTCTTACGTAATCGCTCACCTTCATCAGTGAGATCAACACAGGGTTCTCTACCGGAGCTTTCAATGGATTCACAAAGCACATCATCAATAAGTCGCTTTCCAAATCCTAAGGCATCTAGGCGTGCAGGAGTAGAAATTCGTTTCAAAAGAACAGCAAGAAGTACTCGCATCCGATTAAGAGGCATGACAGTTTGAGAGGGTGAGGTAGCAGCAACGTCAGCCTTCCCTTCAGAAGAACGAGTTTCTAAACACTTTGGTGACTTCTGCTCATGACTCTCCAGATCATTTTTGGTCTTGAAGAAGGAACGACAGCCAGTGCATAAATATGGCTTATCGGTTTTGTGGATGCAACGCATATGTTTCTTCAGATGTGGTAACTGAACAAATGCTATGGAAGGGCATAGGGGACAACGGAATGGTTTCTCACCCGTATGACGACGTAGGTGGAGTTTAAGGGCTGTTGAATGAGAAAATTCATCTCGGCACACCGGGCATTGATATGGTCTATCCCCTGAATGCATACGACGATGGACAGTCAGCTGAGAGCGCTGAGCAAATTTGGCCTTGCAATCTGGACAAGCATGTGGCTTCTCTTGAAGATGAGTGCGTAAATGCTGCAAAAGGTGACCCTTCAAATCCTTTCGACATACTGGACAGTGGAAAGATCTAAGATTTCCATGTAAACAAGCAAGATGCTTCTGCAGGCCATCACGACGTGAAAATGCTTTTCCACATTCATGGCACACAAAATCACGTTGCCCCATATGACGTTTCATGTGAGTCTTAAGGTTGGTGATACAAGCATATGCAGCTGGACATTTGTCGCATTTATGTGGCCGAGCTCCTGAATGTGATCTAGCATGTTGTGCAAGCTGGCCAATACGAGCAAATGTTTTGCTGCAAAGCTTACAGGAGTAAGGTCTCTCACCAGTATGCGTACGCAAATGCAATCGAAGCCTCTCCTTAATTGGAAATGTTTTATTGCAATGATAACAATGGAAACTAGGAGGATCAGTACAGTGGCGACTTAAAATGTGCGTGCGAAGTCCTCCTCCTTGCCTGAAGGCTGCACCACAATCTGCACATTTGTAAGGCCTTTCTCCGGTATGAATTCTTACATGTTTAGCGAGATCAGTTTTAGTACCAAAACTCTTACCGCATGTTTCACAGCGGTGTCGCTTTTCCTTAGCATTTGATGCACTAGTCATAACTACATATATTATTATCAATCTTTGGTTTGGTACACGATATACTTCCAACTAGGAAGTGACTTAAGTGCTTAAAGCAAGTGGCAAGATAGAAATATAGGAAGCCACATATTTTAGTGCTATATGGCAAGTTCTTTGGCATCTACAAAAAAAACCTTTTATATATTGAACTATGACACTTTGGTAATGTAGGTAACTATATACAGCCTCATTATAGAGAAGGACTATATCATATTTACAAAGAATATATTCTATACTAATGATATACTATTGCTGACTTTTAGTCTCAAAACTTTATCTTAATATAACTTAAAACTAAGTTGGTACTATTCAGCATAGCCTATATAAGAACCGTTCTGATATAACTTTGGATATACAGGTGGGTAGGTGATTATTTCTGGCACAATTTGACTAGATGGGAGAAAATTTCTGAAAATATTATCTACTTCATCTTGTATATGTATGTGGAAGATAAAGAAAACTAAAGCTTCCTTTAAAGATACAACTCTAAAGCATTCAGAAGTAATTCTGAGATTTACAAATTAATGCAAATACCAGTTGTAGGGAAATATTTTAACACCGTTAATGGTGAAGGTTTAAAAACTTCTCTGTGGTTGTGATAAGATGAAGGAAAATGCTACAGCATAGAAGATAGATTCTGTAGGTTGTCTTCTTTGGTTATGTTTCAAGTCCGTTTCAAGGATGAACACATCCAAACTGGCAAAATGCACTCTTTATCTGTAAAATAAAATAAAATATAGAATTTAAAAACTTGTATTTTAATTAGTTATGATCACAATATGAAATATTTTTCTGGGATATTTCTTGTACCACACACAGTGGCATTTTATTATAACATACAACAGAAAGCTATGTTATATATAATGTTCCTTCATTTTGTTTTCCTGCATGCAGATAGGCTGGCTGCTCATTGTTCAACAGCCCTATTACAATGCACCATGCAACTGACAAAAGGGTTGTTTCAAATCACCCAGGGAGAAGAGGAAATGCTTTCATCATTATTTCAGTGTCAGAAAAACTACAATTATACACCTCAGTTAAAAAATAATTTTAAAAAAACTATGTTAATCTAAACCCCGAAAATTAAGAATTAAGAAATAGCCCACTGTCATCCCAATGTGGGCAAGGGCCTCCTGACATAATCAGGGTGGCTGAATAAAGGAAGCGTCTCAGGACAGCCTAAATACCATAACTAGGTATATTTTTTACCTTAAATTAATTTTATTATAGTTTATAAACTAATTCTAATTCACAGCGGTCTTCCAGTAATTTCTGTTTTTGGTTCTTCTTGACCAGAAGCTCCCCAGGACATTCTTAAACTCATCCTCCCATTAGGATTTCTGCCTCTGCATCTGTTCTTCTCTCATGGGTCCATCCTCATAACAACTTATGAAAGTAGTCACCGTTACGTCCTTTAGAGTAGTTGCCTTCCTGATACAATCCTTCAATGTAACATTTAGTAGTTTCCACTCAATCTTCCTTTGGCAGACCTGTAGAATGTTTTTCTCTTTAAGTTGAGTTAAGTTGTGACTGGTAGAATGCAAGTGTCCATCACATTTTTCTTATCTTCATGCTCAAGGATTTATCTAGTACAGGGGTCGCCAGACCATGGATCTTGAGCTACTAGTAGCTCACAGAGATATTTTGAGTTGCTCGCAGAAAGATGCCTATGTTTATTGTCGAGTTTGGCTTCGTGAGAACTGTCAACTGACTGTTGTGTAGTGGTGGTTGTAGTTTCTTTGTTAACATCTTGTTTTTCTTGTTAGTCTATTATTTCCAGTAATGGCGAGTACAAGAAGAAAACAAAACACATTTCAAGGACATTGACGTTGAAGAATTTTCACATGTATTATGCAACACTTGAACGAAGTTGGTCCAGCAGCAGAATAAAATAAATTATTACTTTTCAAAGTGACCTGCCTTTGAAGTCAATATCAGGCTCAAAATCCATTTGGCCACTTGTTTCCAAGGAAAATATCCTGTTTTGTTTCATATTGTGCTTCAAGTGATGGCTGGTTGGTTGGTATATGGTTATTTAACGATGGGGATGTACTGCAACTTAGGCCTGTGAATGTTGCCGGTCTCCCGCAGCAGTTCTTTTACATGCCAGTAAATCTACTGACATGGGCATGTCACATTTATGCACACATAAATGTCATCGACCAGGGCCGGGATCGTACCCGCAACCTTGGGCACAGAAAGCTAGTGCGATACTAACCGCACCACTCATTGTTCAGCTCTACCTATACACGCGAGTCCTTGTTTTCAAACATGAAGATGATAAAAAGAAGTTCACAAACAGACTTACTAATGAACATGGGGACAACTGTATTCAAATGGTTGTGACTAATCGTTCACCCAATATTAAAGAAATTGTAGCCGAGAGTGATATACCATATTTCTAATTTTAAACTAATTAAGAGTTTTCTCACATTTGTGTCAGTATAGGCAATAAAACAAAGCATTGCTGAAAGTTACATCATAATTCCAATTTGAAAAGAATAAATTAATATCCACCTATTATGTGTAAAAAAATTTTAGTCTTGGTAGTTCGCCACATGTGTTGGGTTTATGAAGTGGCTCTGAAAATTGGGGAGTTTGGCAATCCCTAATTTAGTAGAAAGAAGAATCTGTACCATTCCAAAGAAATTCTTTTCAACACTTCTTTCTAAGTTCCTATAAGCTTATGTCAGGTGGATCTAGTGAGTAGAATATCTGCTTGCTTTTTATGCATACGACTGCAAGTAGATACTTGAAATTTGCGAGTAAGAAGCACATACTCTTTTTTCTGCATATCAGACATTCTTTCTTTCGTGATCACCATGCAATTTCCTGAGCGTTAATTTGCCTTGCAACAGAGAATCACTTTGCTGTTATAAGTACACAAAGACATATTCCACAGCAATCAATACCTTCCCATGACCCACATAATTGGCAGAGACTAATTCTTGACTTTTCCATTCCACCCGCATCCCTTTCAATATCAAGTAACTGTCTGCGATGTTTTGTAGAGAACAATGCACTTGTCATGTGCCTGGTAGAACCATGGACAACAACTGTTGCCGACATTGTCGCAACGAGATGGAAACTCTTGCCCAGTTCATGTCAGCATGGAGAGACTCTCTGCATTGCTCGACACCAAGAAATAAGAGCGTCCATAGCTCTGGCCCTCAGAACTACTGGATTCACTGTATACAAAGAGATGCATGGTTTGGTGGATAATGGGAATACTTGCAGGATTGATCTGGTCACCTAAAAAGACAACACCATGGGCTATCATATGCACTGATCAATGGATGAATAAAATACTATACTATACTATATAACAGATTCGACTGTTTGATTTGAACCTGGAGTAAACCAACCTGCTGAAATAAATGAAGAAAAGAGTGGGCCACTTACAAACCAACCATTCCTTTTTATAAAGACTTACAAACTAGAGGAGATTGAAGTTGTCAATCTCCTAGTCGGGGCCAGAGGAACAATTCTTGCAGTCTTGATACAATTCTACAAGTCCTTCCATCTCCCTAACTCACTACTGAATGAAATCATTTCGATTGCTTTGAAATCTTGAATCAGCATTTTAAGGAACCACCTTCCCTGAAGACATGTTCATTTCATCATTAGGTTACTCTGTCCTATGTCACTCTATGCTTACTACAACAGTTAAATTGTATAATACTAGTAGGTGCCTGTGGCTTCGCCCACGATAATTAATTTAAAAATTAAAAATTAAGAGTACCGGTATAATAACTATTAAAGCATTATATATATTAACACTTGCACGTGAATCATTCATAAACTAAGCCATTAATAATTAATGAAACAGCTAAAATTCCGGCTTCAGAGTACATTCCACGATTAGAAAGTGCCGCCTGAAAAAACGTTCTCAGATTAGATTATGCAGTTCCAAAGCTAACTGTGAACATATAATACGTATTGTTTCTCAATTGTTTGTTGACAGTTGAATATGATGTGAATTTTATTTGATCAATTCAGTGTAATTTTCAGAAATTATATAATGTTTCAAGGGAAGGAATGGTTTGTTTGGATTTTTATTATCAGCGATATTTCAAGAGTTAAACCATCAATATTTTACAGCTGTTGCCCCCGGCTTCGCTCGCCATTATTAATTGACTCCAGGTGCTCCATCCTGCTGGAAGTACCATTCTTCATTCCTAAACATCTCTTGGATGCGTGGCATAGCAGAATCTTGTAGCAAGTTGAGGTAATTTGCCCCATTCACAGTGTCATCAAAAAAGAAAGGTCCAATTAAACCAAATGCTGACAAAATACACTACACTGTTACCTCTGGTAAGTTCACATGGTGTTCCACTGTCACATGAGGATTGTTAGCTGGCCAGGAGGTGCAATTGTGACGATTAATTGAACCATTTAATTTGAACGCAGCTGCATCTTCCAAACAATCTTGTATGGGAATTGATTGTCCTCTGCACATTTTGCTTGGTGCCACTCACAAAAGTCAATTCTCTGGTCATAATCATCTTCATTGAGAGCGTGGACTAATCTAGGAATAAAACTTCTCCATTGGGTACGCATCAAAATGCGATGGACGCTCAATTTTGGAACTCCTGTCTCACGGGCCACTTGCTGAACAGATTTTCTAGGCGACTGCTGAAATCTCTCAATGACTTCCCTTTCTCTTCTGGGGCTGGTGGATGATCGTGGTCTTCCGGAATGGTTCTTATGGACATCCTTAACAGTTCCTTCTTCCTCAAACTTATCTCGCAAACAAGTAATTGTGAGTCTCGTTGGTGCATCTCGATGAAACTCCATTCTAAACCGTCTTTGCACTTTACTTATGTTCTCAGTCTTCCAGTAGCACTTTAGAATGAATTTTCTTTCCTCAAAGTTTAGTCTGACTCCAGCCATTATTTTAAGCAGTCACAACGGAAAAAAGAACAAAAAGTGTGGTTGTTATGAACTGTCAACGAGTGTATACATTTTATTGGGACACTCTGTATATACGGTGTGAAATATTATATTTGGTGCAAGGGTCGACTTTTCATTTTGAAATATATATTTTTTTTAATAATCATTTTTTATAATTGTGAAATATTAAGTTATGTTGGCATTGGTGCAAGGGTAATTTTTTTTTAAATGTTGATTCTGAAAAGAGCTGTTTGGTGCAATTGTAGTTTTTCATTTTGATTTTTTTTGTATAATCTGTATTTATAACTGTGAATATTTTTTTATAACTGTTTTTTATAATTGTGAAATATTATGTTGGTATTGGTGCAAGGGTAATTTATTTTTTGTAATCAACCTCTAGCATCACATGGTGGGTCCATAGTAATGATAAAGAGGCTCTGGTGACATCTCAATTGCATTCAATAGGCTACAATTACAATTAGCGCAGAATAACACCGCGAACTGCATTACCGGCGTTGAGCAGCGGCCGGTGGGTGGGTGGGTGAAGATAGGGGAAGCGGACAGGCAGGAAAGCGGCCATGGTGAGTGGATGGGGGACGACCTAAAGTTCCCTGGTAACAGCCCTATCTCCTCGACATTATAATTTCCATAACACAATAAAAAAGAAGTTTTATAGACAGTGGAGTATACTGATAATTACTATTGATGAAAACCTAAATTCTGAATTATAAAAACCTAAATTCTGAATTATAACAACAAAGAATAAAGAATAAAGTGTTGTTATAATTCAGAATTTAGGTTTTTATCAATAGTAATTATAATTTCCATTTCTGTAACTGAACACTTGATTAAATATACTTACTTCTGTTAAAGGAATTGATGGGTAGAGCACTTCCTGACACTGAAAACGTAATTTAATGTAGCCTACTTACTTTTGTTGAAGGAATTGATTCAGGGGTAAAATTAGTAGTTTTTATAACTTTATGTTGTATTTTTACCCCTTGCATTCAGTTCATTTCTATTATGCATAAAACACGGCAGCCATATTATGGTTTTGAGTGAAGTAGGATGAGCATCTGTGAAGCAGGATGACCAACTGATCTTCTTGCAATAAGGTAAGTACAGGGTCTTTATTATAAGTTGAGACCGGGCGACCGGTGTTTTCACTCTCCGCTACGGAGTCCGCATTAGCCGCCGGTGACGCGCGCGCGGCTTCCCTGCTTAAAGTGTAGGCTATAAAAAGTATTACATATCTTACCTTATAACATATGTTGGAAGTGTCGTCCTTCCTGTGTTATACAGGCATTGTATCTGGAAACCACATTCTGGCTGACGCGAATGAGTTCTTCCACTGTAATGCCCCTAATTTCATTCGTAATGTTTTCTTTCGGCTCCTCCAATGTGTGAGAATTTGTTCGATAAACCTTCGATAAACCTTATCTTCATCACGTACACGTCCAGCAGACTCGTACTTAAAATAATGTTTACACACAAAAATATGATGCTGCAGCAAAATGGGTCTCACCATGTTGACACTTTAACAATAACTGCACGTGCCGATGTTGCATCAAGGTCAGCCCGGCTGCGCGCGCCTTCCGTCGCCCGGTCTCAACCAGTGATCTCAATATATAAACAGGATACACAACAGCTGTGCTTTGGAATTGCATAAATCGTGACGTTCACTTGTTGTTAAGTTGGCTACACCGTACGTATTGGTGAAGTGTGCTTCCTATGTTAAACATATATTTATGAATGTGTTTTTATTATTTTTCATGACAAAATGGTCAAATATTGCGTGGTATATGGCTGCACAGAGCTCCAGAGAAATGGAAGTGGACTTAAGTTTCACAAGTAGGTTATTTTTGTTTGGAACATTTGAGGATACTGGCCAAATCTGACTTAGCCTCAAGCGTAGCATAGCCACGAACGCTTGTCTTTTTCTTGCCTGTTTGTACAGGTTTCCATTTTCTTGGCCTGATATTCCGAAGAAGTGGGTTCAAGCAATGTGCAGAGAATATTGGTCACCCACAGCGTACAGTACATTAAGCAGCAGATACTTTACACCTGATTGCTATCAGTCATAAGGACTGGTGCACTTGTAAAATTACTAAAAGATGCTGTACCATCAATCTTTAATTTTCCAGGACATCTTCAAAAAATTATTGTTCCAAAAAGACAACTGGTTCGTAACATAGGCGTAACCAGGCCGACCATATGGGGGGGGGGGGGAGGTTACAACATCTGGGGGGTATGGAATACCCCCCCCCCCAGGGAGAGGGGGTCCGGGGGCCCTCCCCCGAAAAATTTTAAAAATTAAGATGCACAACAACGAGTTTTAAGCTTCCCACGCTTTATACTCGTATTAAGCAATTTATAAGCAGACTTAAAAAAATTGTACAATTTTCCTTTTTTTAATCAATGGGGGGGTTCAAACCCCCAAAAACCCCTCGTTACGCCTCTGGTTCGTAATGTGGTTAGTAGTAGGCCTACTTTAGGTACCATGTAGGAATATAAATTATGCAAAATGTCAGTCATGTAATCATAGTATTCTTATGCATGTAGGCCTAAATTTTTCATGCTAGTTTTTAATTGCAGAAATAAGAGGAAGCAGATGTTTTTGTATAAGACCTCGCTGAAAATTATACGAAAATGGATAAACAGACAAACAGATGATCTCCCACCATCTCCTATCAAAACAGAATTGAGAAAGAACAAAAGGCTACAGACGATTGTCTGTCGCAAGAACAAGAAGATAAATAGTATGGCTAATTAATTTTCATATTTAAAGAAAAGGAACTTCTAAGTAGGCCTACTGACTTGAAGTATTTTGAAATTTTATTTCAGTGGCTTCCCTTTGCGCTAGTCTACAGAAATTATTAAAAAAAAAAATAATGTATTTGTATCCAGTACAGTAACGGTAAAGTTGAAGGTCACGGTTTATACATTTCCAAAGCACTTAGAACAGATTTTGTCTATTCTTTTACATATCGAAATCAAGCATAATATCGCAAAATGAAGGCCTATTGTGAAGTTATTTTAATATTTAAAATGCGAGTGTTTACAACTGTTTACCAATGTACATTCATGCCTGATTGAGATTAAAGAAATATTTTTACCAAACCATTACGATATGAAATTAGTTTTATGTACTTAAAAAGCATAAAGTAGTTTATATTGAAACGTTTCATTCATAAAAGTGTTTTAAAAACACCAATACATCTTCATAATTCCATTAATACACATGAGTTTGTTAGAAGGAGATACGGGATAGGAGCTAAATTATACGTTCACTTTCATGGCGGACCGCGAACCCTGCCGTCACGATTTTTCATCATCCAGTGCTACCTCCAGTATGTAATAGAGCTCAATGGTCTCAACTTATAATAAAGACCCTGTAGTGGCAGGTAGATTCTACTTTAGTGACAGTTAGGTTAGGTTAGGTTTGTTTGGTTAAGGTAGGTTAGGTTGGTTTGGTTAGGTTAGGTTAGGTTAGGTTGGTTATGTTATGAACAGTGATATTAGTTTGGTAGGGCATACTGAATTCATGCGTTTCAGAAATGTGCCATATTATATCTCCAGTGAGGTTTGTCCTGTTGGTTAACCTGTTTATCCACATAAGATGGGCGTGAGTTATATGCTATTATCAAGAGCCAATCCATATGAAATCATCCAATAATAAAATAATTTGTTGCTGACCTATTTTATTTTATTTTTAAGTATATATTTTCTGTTTCTATGTGTATCTGGGAGTACAAAACAATTTTTTTCACATTTTTATCACTAACGCTTCGGCAACTAGTGGCCATTTTGCTTAGAAAGATCTGTCATTTTTGGCATTTTCAAAGGTTTGCGGTATGTTAAATAACTATTTTATTTATGAAGATATCAACTTGAAGTAGAAACCGTCTTAATCTACAAGAAACAGTCTACAGTTCATGTTATGACCAAAAATTTGTTAGGTCTTAAGGAAATAATCTAAAACTTTATTAGAAAATGCAGTTCCGATTAGAAAAAATTAACAACTTTATAAAACTTTTTTTCATTGAAGGGATGAAAACACATGTTTCATATTTTCCCCCCACAAAGATATAGTAGATCACTAGATGCTAGTAAAATTTGAGATCATTTATGTAAATCCTTTAGGTTTTATGAGTCTTCAAATATTGAGATTTTGCAGAATTGTTGATTTTCAAATTCAAATATCTCAAATGGGACTGAACAGAAAAATCTGAAATTTTCTCAAAATATTCTTCTAGTGCCTAGTATTCAACATATAAAATTTCATCACTGTGTTCTGACCAGAAGTATTTTATTTTTAATAAAGGAAATGCTGAAAAATAACACTGTCAAATGAGCGAATAACAGTGTTAAAATACAATAAAAATTGTCAAAAACAATATAATTATTTGTTGTTGCTAGTAAAATTAAATATGCCATAAAACTAACATATTAAATGTTCCATGGTAGTAGTCATAGTGATCAATACTCCAGCGGAAGGAGACCATATTACCACATTTGCTGAGCAAGCCAGAATATGCTGACTTGAAAAAGGCAAGTCTCTACAGATTCCTCTGTAGTTCCTTGGTTCAGTAATCAGTAGCTGTGCTTGACAGAAGATATCAAAAAAGTTGCCCCTTCAGTTAAAAAAAATGTTTATTTTAGCGATGGAGATGGTAGCCAGTACAAAAACAAAAATAACTTTTTGAATATTTGCAATCACTTTGAAGCTGAATAGCATTTTTTTGCCACTTCTAATGGAAAGAATGCTTGTGATGGGATTGGAGGGGGTACAAAGAGGGCTGTCTCGATGGCTAGTTTGCAAAGACCATATTTGGACCAGATACCTTCAGCAGAAGAAGTGTTCAAATTTTGTTCTGAAGAAATTAAAGGTATTTCCTATTCATTGTATAAACATTTTTTAAACCTTTGGCTCAGCTGTGGAACAAACTTCTAGCATCATAAGGTGTTACATTCACTCAAAAAGTGATATTTATGGTGAGCATAGTATTTCCATTTTGCCCAAATTTGAAATAAGACCTTTCGAAGTAAAGGACATTGTTGCCTGCATTATGATCAGAACTGGTGGTTTGGTGAAATTGATATTTTTTTAAGTGAAGGGGCAACTTTTTTGATATTTTTAGTCAAGCAAGCTACTGATTACTGAACAAAGGAGCTACAGAGGAGTCTGTAGAGACTTGCTTTTTTCAAGTCAGCATATTCTGACTTGCTCACAAATGTGGCAATATGGTCTCCTTCTGGTGGAGTATTGATCACTATGACTACTACCATGGAACATTTAATATGTTAAGGTATATAAGCATTCATGAACCACAGATTATTGTCTCTGTTGGACATTGCATGAGAATATTATAGGAGAAAAAATCCTCCGGCACTGGGACTAGAACGCAGGACCTATGGCCAATGATTTGGCCAATGCTCTACCAACTGAGCTAAGCTGGAGCTCAATTCACAGCACCAGATGGAACCTCTCTCCTATGACTGATTGCCCTAATGGTCTACCTCACAGACAGACAAGTCATGTCATATGCAGTCCAGCTTAGCTCAGTTGGTAGAGCATTGGCGCGAATAGCCAAAGGTCCTGGGTTCAAGTCCCAGTGGCGGAGAAATTTTTCTCCTATAATATTCTTTAATATGTTAGTTTTATGACATATTTAATTTTACTAGCAACAACAAAAAATTATATTATTTTTGACAATTTTTATTGTATTTTAACACTGTTATTCGCTCATTTGACAGTGTTATTTTTTAGCATTTTCTTTATTAAAAATAAAATACTTCTGGTCAGAACACAGTGATGAAATTTTATATGTTGATTACTAGGCACTAGAAGAATATTTTGAGAAAATTTCAGATTTTTCTGTTCAGTCCCATTTGAGATATTTGAATTTGAAAATCAACAATTCTGCAAAATCTCAATATTTGAAGACTCATAAAACCTAAAGGATTTACATAAATGATCTCAAATTTTACTAGCATCTAGTGATCTACTATATCTTTGTTGGGGGAAAATATGAAACATGTGTTTTCATCCCATCTATGAAAAAAAGTTTTATAAAGTTGTTAATTTTTTCTAATCGGAACTGCATTTTCTAATAAAGTTTTAGATTATTTCCTTAAGACCTAACAAATTTTTGGTCATAACATGAATTGTAGAATGTTTCTTGTAGATTAAGATGGTTTTTACTTCAAGTTGATATCTTCATAAATAAAATAGTTATTTAACTTACCGCTAACCTTTGAAAATGCCAAAAATGCCAAATCCTTCTAAGCAAAATTCCCACTAGTTGCCAAAGCGTTAGTGATAAAAATGTGAAAAAAATTGTTTTGTACTCCCAGATACACATAGAAACAGAAAATATATACTTAAAAATAAAATAAAATACGTCAGCAACACCCATTGGATGATTTCATATGGATTGACCCTCAAGGTAAGAGAATTACAGGATATATTCTTATGTAAGAACCAATTTTGCACCTAGGGACACATTTTTAACGTTGCTCCGTTTACGGTAGTAAAACTTAAAACTGTGTGGCTAAGGATATAGGGCTGTACCTGGAATTGATTAAGGGGAGGAATTAGTAGTTTTTAGAACTTGATGTTGTATTATTACCCTTTTCCATCTGTTCATTTTTATTACGCATAAAACACACCAGCCATAGGCCTATTATGGTTCTGAGCGGAGCAAAGAAGGATACCAACTTTCCTTTCTGCATTAAGGTAAGTAGGCCTAGTGGCAGGTAGATTCTATTTTAGTGGCAGTTATGTTAGGTTAGGTTAGGTTATGAACAGTGGTATTATTTTAGTAGGGCATACCGAATTCACGCATTTTGAAAATGTGCCATAATATTATATCTCGTGCAAGGTTTGTCGTGTTGGTCAACCTGATACCCAGAATTCTAAATCGTCGCTAACATGGCCGTCAGTTATATATCTTATTATCATGAAGTACGTATTTTAAGGTATGAAAATTACAGGATGTATTCTTATAGGCCTATAAACAAATTTTGCACCTAATTATAATCCTTGCACATAGGGACACATTTTTAACGTTGTTTAATTTCGTAAAAAATTAAAGACAAAAGATAGATTTATACTGCGCAACAGCCAAGCTCCGCCGTTTTGTTAGGTTAGGAATGTTTATGTTAGTTTAGGAGCAATATACTGAATAGCACGAGGTTTATTATGTCTCACGTTGAATTTCTTCTGTGACTAAACCCTAAACCCCACCTTCTCAGGCGGGCCCCCATTAGAGAGGAGCCTAGTGTGCAGCATAAAACTATTTTTTCCCAAATTAAAACTGTAATGTTGAGGAGATAGGGCTGGACCCAAGTTCCCTTACGCCAAAGGTGGTTTCGTTATACTTCATTAGGCCTTCTAACTTATAAGGCTGCTGTGACGTTATAACCTACATGTCGGTAAATCATATATCCTATCAAACAACATTTTGTCAGTCTATTCTGTGAGATCTGCATATGTTTTAAGCATTTCTTAAGTGACTGTTTACTAATTCTATAAGTGCTCCCCACAACGCTTGCAGTTGGTTGCTTGCTCTGGTTGATGGAATCTGCTAAGTCGAAAGATCCCAACAATCACATCAAGATCGTGTGTGCAAGCATTGTGGGAGCACTGTGAGAGATATCACATTATGACATGCAAACAAAGATAGTAATCCCTGACAAAGTTCTGGGCGAAAGATAGATATATGCTGCGCGCCAGTGAAGCTCCACCCGCTCTCGCCTACCCGCTCATTTCCCCTGCTGACCCTTGCTTCCAAGCCAATGCGCACGCTATTGCTTGCTTCCCCTACATCTTCTATCACGACTTTCTACTTGCTCAGTTACGAAAATTACAATTGTACCGTAGTAAAACTACTTTATTAATTTAGTAGGGCATTCTGAATTCTCCCGAAATTCTAGTTCAGTGGCAGTTAGGTTATGAACAGTGATATTAATTTAGGAGGGCATTCTGAATTTGGTATTAGACTTGAATAGCCCGCCGGTTCCTTCCCCTCGCTTCCGAGCATGTGCACTCACCTATTGTACCATGGCTTCCTTTACAGTTTTAACGATGTTTCATGAAAGGTGTGGAAGGGTAAAAAGCACTGCATTTAAGTTAGTTAAATAATGATAGGTCAGTGACAGGTTTTGTTAGGTTAGCAACATTATGTCAGTTTAGGAGCAACATACTGAATAGCACGATGCCTATTATGTCTCATATTGAATCTCTTCTACGATAAAACACTAAAGCTCCATCTACAATGTGCAGTCGGCTGTCGGTAGTGGAAGTATAACGTGTGGTGAGTAATGGATGTCATTCACAATGTGCAGTTGCAGTCGACAGCAGGCAATCGGCAGTTGGTAGACAGTAGGGGATGCCGACAGTAGTCGGCAGACGAGAAATTCATCTCTGACTACCAATTGAACGACTGCAAGTAACATATTACGAGACTGAAAATTATTTACTAGTGCAAATATACAGATTAGCGTACTACGAGAAAGCAAGATGTTTTATAACATATATTATGCAATTATAAAGCGATTCCTCCACCTTTTTTATACTGTAAAATGTTGGGAAAAAATAGTTTTATGCTGCACCCTAGGCTCCTCTTTAATGAGGCCCGCCTGGGAAGGTGGGGTTTAGGGTTTCGTCACAGAAGAAATTCAATGTGAGACATAATAAACCTCATGCTATTCAGTATATTGCTCCTAAACTTACATAAGTTTATGTTTACGTTCCTAACCTAACAAAACGGCGGAGCTTGGCTGGGGTGCAGCATAAATCTATCTTTTGCCCAAATGTTTCCCTAACCTCAATGTCGACGGCATATTGTAGACGGCTCGAGTGCTGCTCCCAAGAGGCCGATTTCAACTGCAAACTGCAGACTATCGACTACCAAGTGCGCATTGTGGATAGAGCTTAAACCCTAACCCGCCTTCCTAGAGAGTTTGTTGGAGGAGCCTAGCCCGCAGCATAAAACTATTTTTTACCTAGTTCTGAACTATTTAAACCTAAAACCAAACTTCTTGCAGATTGTGCACATTTTCTATTTCATTCATGTCTGAATTTAACAAATATTCTGCCAAATTTATAAATTTCTTGGGCACCTGCCAAAAAAAGGCAAAATACGAAAGCTTTACACGGGTTCACTAGTACAGTATATTATACAATAATAGGGAAACTTCATAAAAGTACCAACAACCATTTCCCATTTGTATTCTTAGCGCTACCAACGAGTGATATTTAAACATGTGTAACTCTTACTCTCTTGGAGAAATGCATTCCATTTGGCCATCTTAATACTTTGACTGTCTCACTTTAGACTCCTCATTTTGAACTGTAGCTTCTAACCTCCATCCACACCCACACGCTAATTTGTTTCCCAATTTTCACCCATCTTCAGCCTTCCTCATCCATCTACTATCAAAACCGTCGCCATTAATAGTGACAGTGTGGAAAACCTAAAGAAACAAAATACTTAAAGAGTTACAATGCAAAATATATCATATTCTAATTGTTCTACAGTTCACCTACTACACTTTGCAGCAATTGAGGATGCCATAATTAGTAAAATGTCTGTCGATAGAAGAAAAATTATTATTTATTCATCGGTAAACGAAACGTAAGATTGTTGGTTGGATTTACATAGTTGGCAGCATGTTATAACCGAAAGGATGACAACCTAACAGTCATAGCGAAGGACTCTTTACACGTACAGACTGTATTTGTCATTGTTGTATCTTTCATCATGGCGGATTTTTCAAATGAAATTTTTCCTGGTTAAAAGTGAAAATATATGGTGAAAGAGTGTCTTTTTTTGTGTGATTTGTGAAGCGTATGACTTTTTAGTGTATGGAGTGTTAAGTTAATGTCAGGTGGTACTTTATTGAGTGCGAATTGACAGTGTGGAGCTGATCTATTCGTGACTTTTTGTTCTTTCCCCAAGTGGGGAGTGTTCATTAAACTTCACATTTTTTTTTATTGTTAAATAACTTACGTACGGTGCATTATGAATCCTACTGACACTGACATATCCACTCGGATGGAATTACCAACCACTCTCATATCCACTGACTCTGAAATGGACATTGAAAACACATCAAATAAAAATCATACCCAAACTGCATCAGTATCTCCTGCTAGTCCTCCACGAGAAAAGCAAAAATTAACGTACTTGTACCAGGATGCTAGTCCGTATATTGTAATAGTTGAATCCAAAGAAGGATCAATTTTTCACGCCCACCCTATGAAACTCGGAAGGATTTTGTATGAAAAGGAAAATAATATACACATACAGGATATACGTAAGATCGGCAAAAACAAACTTGAAATAAAGTTCCTTTTCCACCATGATGCCAATGCTTTCCTTACTTCCTCATTTGATGAGAATTTTAATACAATATCTTACATACCTTTCTCACATGTTCATACCAAAGGTGTGGTCAAAAATATAGACCTAGACATTACAACTGAAGACATTAAAACTCATGGCAGCACACCTGAACAAGCTGCAATTCATCATGTCTACCGGTTCAATCGAAAAATGTTAAATGAATCAGGTGAAATACAGTATGTGCCAACGACGACATGTTTAATAACCTTTCGTTCTCAAATCTTACCATCTTCCCTCACTCTTTTCTACTATAGATTTCCAATTGAGAAATATAATGAGCGGATTAAGCAATGTTACAACTGTGGAAAATTTGGACACTCCATGTCTATATGTCGTAACATAACCAAATGTCTTAAATGTTCTGCACTTCACCCTACCAGTAATTGTCAAGAAACCAATGCGAGATGCATTAATTGTGCACAAGCTCATGACACCAGAACAAAGTCATGTCCAAGTTATAAACTTGAAGTGTCCATACAAGAGAAAATTAATAGCCTCCATATCACACGATATGAAGCAATACAAATAACGAAAGGCAGAAATACTTATGCTTCAGTGGCATTATCAAACTCAATTTCACGCTCCCCGGCATCTTTGCCTTTTGTGCCCAAAGTCCTAAACTCACCACCAGCTCCACCACAACCACCTATGGCTTTTCAACGACACATTTCTTCTCCTCTTCAGCAGCCACAGTCTAACAAGAGAAGGAAACAAGATCAAGTTAATACAGTAAACCAGACCTCAAAGCAAGTGGTTCAAAATAAACCTTTCTGGCTTCCACACTGGAAAGCAGACACCCATCCCATTACTCCTATCACCCGCACTAACCAGGAGCGACCTGCTTCTTTGGCTTTGTCCAATTCTTCTAGTCAACCTTCCCAAGATTTCATCACTATCAACAAAGAACATTTTATGGCAGCTTTTAAAGATCTCCAACAAAGCATCCTGTCCCTTTCTACCCCTGATAAATCAACCCTAGAAGCATTACTCCATACTATGAAAGCATCCTTCTCCATATCTATGTAAACTATGCCCCATAATCCTTCGCTCACCATTCTTCAATGGAATGCCCGCAGTGTAAGGAACAAATCACAAGAACTTAAAAACTTTCTCACAAACACACCTACAGACATAATCATTATATTAGAAACATGGCTCAAACCTGCACACAAATTTAAACTACACCCATACAACATCATTAGATATGACCGGACACGAGATGGGGGTGGTCTCATGATCCTTCTGAAACCAAATTTGTCCGTAACTTCAACTAATAAAGTCTCCAACTACACTGAAACTTTTCAAGCTATTCAAATTACTCTCTCACACATAGACATCATTGCAGTATACAACACAAACACCAATCACATCACCTCTACCTTCTGGAAAAACAATTTTGCTATCTCCCCTACTCGCAATACAATTGTTTGCGGAGACTTCAATCTTTCTCTTACACCCCAACAAATCAGGTCACATTCACACAACATGCTATTCTTACACTCACTACACACCTCAGATTTAATTCTATTAAATACAGACCAACCTACTCGTCTTGGCAATAGACATCAAAACAACACCTCTCCTGACCTCACTTTCATCTCCACTCACCTATATCCACATACCACTTGGCTCCCAGCACATGACACAATGAACAGTGATCATCTCCCGCTTCTCATAGGCATAAACAAAAATTTCACAGCAACAGCTGATACTCCCATAATTATTCAACCACGCATTCACAATTGGACTCATTACACAGAAACCATCACTCATTCAACAGCTCTCCTTATTCAACAGTCTACATCACATCATTCTTTTGAAGACATTCATCATCTCATCACCTCGTATCTTCATAATCACCTCTCACCTCATATTATTAAACACCCTAACCGAAGACTAAAACCTCCTTGGTGGACTTCTGACTGCTCTCATTCCATTGCCAAAAGGCGACTAGCCCTATCCAACTTTCGACGCACCCCGACACAACAAAACTTTTTTACTCTAAAACAAGAAACAGCTAGAACAACTCGCACTTTACGACACACACGACGTCAAGCCTGGAAAACATACTGTGACAACATTACTAGGGCATCTTCGACTTCTGATGCATGGAAAAAAATTAAGTTTTTCACTAACAAGAGGCCCCGACAAACTTATCATATTCATTTCAATATTGACCTTCAACAACAATTTCTACACAATATAGCACCTGATTCTGTTCTACCTCAACCTTACCAAATACCAACTACACATTCCCTTTCTACACACCCTCTAGATCCTTTGATAGCTCCCATCTCTGATTCTGAATTCAATTCTATTCTCCAACGACATAAACGTTCAACGGCACCAGGACCTGACAAAATCACTTATGACATGATCAATCATCTTCCCCCTATTACAAAGACAATACTACTACAAACCTACAACAACATTCTTAACACTCAAACTATTCCTGTTTCTTGGCTCCATTTCCATGTCCTTCCCATACTCAAACCTAATAAACTTGAAACGCAAGTCTCCAGCTACCGTCCTATCATACTAAGCAACACCTTTCGAAAAATTTTTGAACAAATACTTACTAGACGACTTATATTTCATCTAGAACGCTACGGACTTTGGCCTCGACATCAATATGGATACAGACCAGGACAAGGAACTAACCATGCACTCCTTCATCTCACCACTGAAATATATAACACCTGGGCACAGCGAAAAGCCCTTTTAGCCCATTTTTTTGACATTAGCAATGCATATGACTCTGTGCATATACCCATAATGTTAGACTTTTTAAGCAAATTATATATTCCACCCCCATTCATTTCACTCATTGAACAACTACTTAAAGACAGACAACTCACCTTACAACCTTCTTTCTCTTTCCAGTCCACTCGATCTACCTCCTCCGGCCTCCCTCAAGGCTCTGCTCTGAGTCCTATCCTGTTTATTATTTACACAAGACATCTTACACAAGCACCTTTCATCACAAGTCAATTATTGCTATATGCTGATGACATGATACTTTACTCCAGAGTTAATCGCACAATATTCAAAACTGACTGTACGACGGAACAAACTGATCTAAATACACTCAATAATTACATATTACACCTTGGTCTTAACATAAATGCCTCCAAAAGTCATACCATTCTTTTTCATACCACCAAAATGACTCATCAACCAAAATTACACATTAATAACAGCCCAATACCAATAACAGATACAGTTAAGTATTTAGGAATTCATCTCACACATAATCTAAAATGGAACATACATTATCGTCATCTTCACAATCATATAACCACAGCCAGCCAAATTTTTAAATACATAGCTGGGAACAAGTGGGGTTTTCATCCTTCTCATATGATCTCTTTATATCATAATTTGATACAATCAAAAATCGATTATGGCAATGTTATAGTTTATAATCCCACAAAATATTGGCAACAAAAAATCACTTCGCAAGTTTACTCAATAGCTAAACGCATTCTTGGTATAACTGGCAACCCCAGTACTGTGAAAGTTTTACAAGAAATTTGTTTCTATCCTCCGTCTCTCAGACAACTAATAGCAACTCATAAAATTACAGGAAAACTCTTTTCTAGCACCCAGTCACCTCTTTACAATAAAATTCTCAGTTTGTATAACAAATATTGCCGCAATAATCTTCAAGCTTTACCCTACATTCCACCATTTATTCCTATCTTCCATCAATACTACACACATCAACACAAACAAACCTTTCCAAGACCACCTGCATACTGTATAGACTACTCGTTACATGCACACTCAATACATTCTGATATGACATCATTTCACAAACATGATCCTCATCCTTCATCCACTTTACATACGTATATTGATCAATATAAAGTAACACATAACATTCACTCCGTAGAACTTTTCTTCACAGATGGTTCAAAAATCTCTGGTGGAGTAGGTGCAGCCTATTACCATTCGAACACACACACTGACAAACTTTTTTCATTACACCCACATTTTTCCAATTACACTGCAGAACTAGTTGCCATTAGACAAGCGCTTGCCTCCATCCATACACACAATACACACATTATCATTTGTACAGACTCACAAAGTGCTATTCAGCAAATAGTTAAGTATAACCCCCGCCCTACTCTAGGGTGGTGGGAAACAAATTGTAAATACTTCATACACAAACAAACAGAACATAACAATCACATCACACTCCTTTGGATACCAGCACACCGTAACATTACGGGTAATGAAAGGGCAGATAAACTTGCCAAAATGTCTGCACAATCACACACACAACACACTTTTCTAGTTCCCATTCAAGATATAACCAAACAACATATACAAGACCTTCGACAACGACACATATCCAACACACACATACGTCCATGGTTCTATAAGGCTGAAATACCCAGAACACATGTTTCTTTAATTTCTAAAATTAAACTAAATGTAGCTGTTACGCCCAAATACTTACACAAAATAAGAAAATTAGAAACCCCCCTGTGTGATTGCGGGGAAATAGGAGACATTAATCACATATTTTTTGGATGTAGTTTATTCAAACAACAAATTGACCAACTTTATTATCATATTTATAAATACAAAGGTACAGGACCATGGACTATTACATCACTTATACATGACGATGAAATACACATGAGCCATATATTACATAAACACCTTACTAACTGCAAGATGAAAGTTTAAACAAACAATAGTACCAACCTCCCACATATACTTTCCCTTCTTACAATAAACTCCTTATGACGCTGATACTCCAAGACTGTGAGAGGGGCGTCGTAAAATAACCTGGAAGAAGAAGAAGAAGACTGTATTTGTCTGCATTACCACTACACTGACGTGAGTCCATACTGGCCACGATCCAGTACGGTCAGAGTGGATCCAGGCCCAAATAGGGTATTGCCGTGAAAAGGACCATTCCAGACTAGACAGTCACACCAGACCAAATAAGCTAACTAAGGGCGCGACAACCTTGACTCCATTCCATACCTGCATACGAAATGCATTACTGACATGAAAAATGGGTTCCTATCCTTTAACTTAAGTGTGCTTGCGCTAACGGTTGTTCGCATAGGGTTCGAACCTATGCAGGCCGGTATAATCTTACTTTGCGATTGGGCAGTAGCCGGTATTCACCTGACAACCGAGGAAACCCCTAGTCGGAGCTTGCACAGGGAATTTGGTCACTATCCTCCTTTCTGTAATTCTGACACCATCATATGGGATAGACCTATGTTTCAGCTGAAGGCTTATCCACATGGGAGTTGATAGGTTTGTTCGCAAAGCAAATCCGTGACTGCTTGAGAATTGGTTGTACTGCGCATGTCCAGTCTGTAACTTCCCGTGATTTGCACTTTGCGAACGGTTACAAGAATTTCGAATCGATAGTTTCTGCGTTTAATCGATATGATATGCAAATAAAATATATATTTCCCTTTAACATGTTATACATGCAATATACATCGGCAGTATAAACTATATTTTGGGAAACTTTTAATTATCTTCCATTATTCATACATATAAGTAGCCTATGCTTTTAAATCTGGAGCAAGGATTTGGAGGGAGGAGTCAGGCGCGTGAAAATAGGTTACTGCGCATGTCTCTGATAACAATTCATGGTAGAGCCTGCAAATTTTTCTTAAAGTGGCATTTACAATCACAGATATATAGAGATAGATCGGCAATGGTGTATGCTGTACTATTGGCGGCAGTGAAGCCACGTTGATGCACGGACCGCCATATTACTACACTGTAGCAGCTGATCGAGTACAAGCCACAAGAGCGTTACAGCGATGTGAATTTTAGCATTTTAGCTAATAATGTAATTGGACTGAGGAGTATAAATACTTTTTCTAAAATGGTGAATACCTGTGTAGTATTCGGGTGTAATTTTTCATACTACGACAGAAAGAAACAAGGAAAGGATCACGTTTCAATACATTCCTAAGTAGGCCTTTCATTATTATTGTTAGCCCAGTGGTGCCCACAGGGAGGGGGGTTAAGACGCAGACTGCGTCATTGAAATTTCTGGGGGGGGGGGGGCAAAATATCATTTATGAATTTTCTGGGGGGGGGGGTTGAAAATTGTTGCAAAATTAGAGTTTTGTTTGTTGAAAATAAACACAGTCAAGTTCTATAACTTCAAAAGGTCTCTTCTAATTCTTTATGAAGATAAAGATGAAGAATTTCGACAGCCACGGGCACCCATACCCGGGGGCGGGGGTGGGGGCGCAAGGAAACAATGTATATTAATAATTATTATAGTCAGGTGTTATTCTTTTAAGACAATTATTTGAATTGCAGAAGTTTTACCAAATCAACAACATGGAAGCAGAATTCACAGTGGATTAGGAAAGGGGGGTTAAGGGGGTTTGGACCCCCAAAAGTCAAAACCTAAAATTCTATATTTGTATTTTTTTTAAAAATATTTAATTAAACAAGATTTGTTGGTGTGTCAAATATGATATAGCAGTTATTTTCTTTTCATAACATAATGAGTAGGCCTATTATGTCCACTGTTCCATGTGTTATTCAACTTTTCTTATAAATAGTAATAAGTATTATAACTTAGGTAACAATTTATTGTTTAAGTTGCCATGTCATAGAGTATAGTAAACAAATTTGCTAACTAGTTTTTCAGTGTTAAAATAGCGTAAAATGTGATTTTCATTAGTTCAACATTTAAAAATTTCCCGGGGGTGGACACCCGACTTAGGTAACATTTTCTTGTTTACATTGGCATGTCTTAGAGTATGGTAAACAAATTTCCTAACTAGGTTTTGAGTCCTAAAATAGCGTAAAAGGTGATTTTCATTAGTTCAGTACTTAAAAATTTTCCGGGGGGTGGACCCCCACTTAGGTAATGATTTCTTATTTACATTGGCATGTCTTCGAGTATGGTAAACAAATTTCCTAACTAGTTTTTCTGTGCTAAAATAGCGTAAAATGTGATTTTCATTAGTTCAATATTTAAAAATTTTCTGGGGATGGACCCCGACCCCCTTTTTGGGGGTATTCCAAACCCCCACAGCACTTCCGACCCTCCCCGCAATTATTTTATGGCTACGTCATTGTTGCACTTATTATATTATTAATATAACGTTACAAAGTGGCCCAAGAAGTAAAAAGCGACAAAAATTAATTAATTAAAAAAAATTGCCCCCCCCCCAAGAAAATATCATATGGGCGTCCTTGTCGACAGCCAATTGGGTTGAGGGTGAGCAATGAAGTTTGGGGGGTGAGTCATGACGTTTGGAGGGGTGGACACCCCTGGTTAGCCATTTCATGCATTATACATGCTTTAGTTTCTAGGAATGTACTATATGGTTGTAAATAACCATAACCTAATATTGTTAACTATTTCATACACTGTAAATAGTCATATATTACTTTAGCATTTAGAAATTGCAAATAAACTTAACCTCAATTTATGCGTATTTTTTGCATTGTAAATAATATTATGCTTTAGTTACGAGGAATGTTTTATATTTTTATAAATAACTGTAAGCATACATTGATAGCTATTTGTTGTATTATTCATACTTCCTTAAGAGTTTTTTAAATTTTGGATTTTTTATTTTGTATCTCTAAATGTTTTATTTTTTCTGATTTTTTAAATTTTGGATTTTAGGATTTTTTATTTTTTGAATTTTTTAAATTTTAGATTTTTTATTTGTTAAATTATGGATATTTGGATTTTTTACATTGGATTATTTTTTAAAATTTGGATTTTCTAAATTTTGTTTTTTTTTTGAATTTTTTTAATTTTTAATTTTTTGATTTTTTAATTTTATATTTTTAATTTATTTTTATTTTTTAATTTCGGATTTTTAGACTTAAAAATTTGGATTTTCGATTTTTTAATTTGAATTCTTTGATTTTTTTAAATTTTGGAATTTTCGGTTTTATTAAATTTTGGATAAGCCTAATTATTGAGTTGATTGTTTTCTGTGCAGTCCGTTGCGTCACACCAAACGAATTTCGTGACGATTTTGTCCGTAACGCAAGCTCTGGATTTAATCCTACCGCGGCTAAAGAAGTTTCACATCAAAAACCTAATTTTTAGCAAGTAATAGGAACCAATACTTGAGAAAAATAGCAAGAGGGCGTGCTTTTTCAATGTGGTTTCAGTGTGTTCACTAGTGGATACAAAATTTCCAATAGAAAATTGTGAAAATAGACTTTAATCTAAGTTCTCGTGATAGTTTCCCATTGAATTACGTGTAGTTCAATGAGTGTCTTCAGGTGAGGCAAGATGGCGGCATAGCGCAAGGCTAGGCTTCACCGCCGTGACCCAGATTGCCGGGCTGTGTTTACAATAGGGCGACACCAGCGACACGCGGCGTGAATTGCAGTATCGCGTCGCGCCGCGGACTGTGTTCACAATACGTCGCGACGTGAACTAATTAAACATATTAAATAATACTGACTTAATATTCATGCAATTCAAGAATACTTTTAGCCCTATATAAGAAGAAAAATGAGAAATCATGTCAGGGAGCGTCAATTATTTATTGCGTGGGAATTGTGGTTCCCTGATTCTGAAATGTTTATGGCTACCGAGATACAGATTCCTATTAGCAAAATAATATGTGAATGACACCTTGTTGCAAATCACAGGTCCTCATATAGTATAAATACATTATTTTGAACGCGAGAAGCAGTATTTCCAGCAGAGCCTATATTGCAGTAACTTTGAATTTGAGGTTAGTTTGAGCTTAGTTTTATACCGTGGAACACATAACATCCTTTTCAAAGAAAGGGCTGTAAATAAATTTTACAGGCTGAGAAAATTAAATTTAATTATTTGAACCCGTCTTGAAATGATTAAAAACCATATAGAAATCTAATTAAATGTAGTATCGTTCCCCATATAAATTGCTGTGGCTGTGATCGCCATTGGAAAAACAAAATACATTCGATTTCCGCTCATCGCGCGGTAAAAGTTAACTCCAACTCAACTTCCGTCGCGCCGCTATCGTGACGTTTTGCCGCAGAAATGCTTGCTTGCCATTGGTCAGAAAATGTCGAATGCCGCGTCGCTGTTGTCGCGTCGCGGGTGTCGCTCCATTGTAAATTAAGCAATATGCAAGGTTTTGGAGGGAGGAGTCAGGCACATGAAAATAGGTTACTGCACATGTCTCTAATAACAATTCATGGTAGAGCCTGCAAACATTTCTTCTAGTACAGAAACTGTCCATGAGAGCTTTGCGAACAGAAGATTGAAATCAGAATCACGGATTCTCGCTTTGCGAACGCGTGTGGAGAAAGAGCGCATGCGCGAACGATTTGTTCCTGGTTTCTGAGTGCTTTGCGAACAAACCTATAATTTAAATTGGCTGATAATTTACATAAATGACCTTGTACTAAATTTAAACAACTGTAAACCTGTCGTTTTTGCCGATGGTACAATAGTATATTGCGATACAAGTGCCGTAAGCCATGCATACGGATCGAGGAAAGAGTTTAAAAAAACGAGGTGCTCGCGCCGAGTTGTTTCAATTTTCCGAGATCCGTTATGCGCTTACGGCACGAGTATTGCATGCTATTTTTTGCACGATGATTATTTATATCAATTTAATTATATTAATAATAATAACATAATTTTATTGTCGTTAAACAGCATGGTAATAGACAACGTCATGGACAAATATACACAAATTTGATATTTAACTGTTTTAAAGTAAATTATAAAACATGGATTCATGATCATATATAAATATCAGTCAAAATATATACAAGTATAATGTTTTCCTTATATTAAAATATAAAACATTGGTCCAAAATCATAGTCATAAAATTTACAGATTTCGTAAGAGTTTTTACTTAAAATAATGCTTGGATCCAATATCAGAGTTCTCATATTTTAATAAAAATAAACAATTTTATTGCAATTTAGCCACTATAACAATAGGCATAGTCAAATTTATATTAACAATAAAACCATGAAGCAGTAAAATATAGGTATCACCTACGTAAAACCAATGAAGCCATAGAATACACTATACAGTAAGCTGGATTGAAGCTTGCACAAATTGCGTTATATGTTATAGACCTTTAATCACTCATTACTATTACTTATACAATCATAAAATTCCTTCAGTTCATAAAATGGGTGGTTAACTAACCATTCATACAGTGTGTGCTTAAAAGTGGATAAGGATGAATTTTGATTTCGCAACAATGGAGGAAGCTTATTATATAGTTTATGTCCTATAATCTCATAACTATTGAGTGTCTTTGATAATCTGTGATGAGGTATTAATTGAGATATTACCTGAAAATATTATGTATATACATTATTGAAGATAGATGTTTATTTCAGAAAGTGATTCGCATGTGTTTGTTGTTATGGGAACCGAATATTTGTCCTGGGGGCCTTGTCCATAAAGGCTTGTATTATGATGTGTGGCGTAAGTAAATTCTTACCGCATGGAAATTTGTTTTGTTTCCATAGCAACAAGATTGCGTGCGGGAATGTCAACTTACGATCCACGGCAACAATATTCGTAAGTACCCCTAATTAGTTAAGTCGTGCAAAAATGTACTAATAGCGAGCCACCCTTGAATGTCCAAATGAATGAAGTATTTGAAAAAATGAACAGGTTTTTTTTTTTTTTAGGAAATAAACTATAACTATAAATTTTTACAAAACATCCCTTTTAAACTTAAAATATCAATTTGCAAATAACTACTAGGGATCTATTTGCTATAATATTTATGTTAACTTCTTGTGTCCTCTTTCATTTATATAAAATTAGTAGGTATAAATGTCTGTATTCCCTGTATGTGTTTTATATTGTATTTAATAATTAAGTGTTTTAGATTGCCTCCTTGATCTTTTATGATTTACGTTCAAATGTGTAATTTGACTGTCTCTGTTAACGAGCGTGAGCTCATTGGGACCTATGTAAAATAAAAAAAAGGTTGCAGCGAAGTAAGCTGCCCAAAGCTCGGAATCAATCCTCTTATTCACCCAGTTTGAAGCCCGAGAAACCATCCTTCAACGTGATTGACATTTCACGTGCTATGTATAAATAAATAAATAAAAAATAAATAATCGAGATCAATTAAGTCAGGCTATTCCATTCTACCTTGTTCACTCAAAGGTGACTCCTGCGAGCTCACTTTTTCTTTCACTCCCTTCATTTACTATTATTTTTCACATTTAGCCACGAGCAAAGGTTTGTTATTCAAACTTGAGCGTGTAAATGACCCTGTGAGTGCTACGCTCAAAAACGGATATCATGTTGGTACCTCTGCTGAGTACGTAAGCCGGGAGGGGTAGAAAGAGGAGACATGGCAGAGATTGACTGAAAGGTTAAAAATTTTAAGTTAGAGAAATTTGTTTGTTTACAGTGACACACTGATGTACATTACAGTTGAAATTCAAAGTGATAGAAGAAACAATTTTGTAATTTGATTGTGTGTACTGCAATGACCTGTCTTGCTAGGTATCGATTTCGTAGTGTATCTGCACCATGGACATCTAGCATCGTTCCAGAGAACTGTCTGTAAACGTTGTGCTGTGTGGAAGAGCATGACAGTGAATTGTGAATTTTAGTAGTGATCAAACATAAGTTAATAGTGCCAGACTTCTGAAATAAGCATCTACTCATACAGAAATGGCAGATCACTCAAGAGGTTCGTTAGGTCTTCTCTCTGCTTATTTAAGTGACGAGAGTAGCGACGAAGAAATCCCGGGACCAAAAGTTTCCACTAAAAGACAAGCATCGAAAGATTGGTGCATTCAGAATCCCAACAAAAGGAAATTAAATCAGGGAGATAGGTAAAGAACAATTTTCATTCATTCTTGTGTCCGACTTTAGCGCTATATATATATATATATTCAATATATATAATATAATATATATATTAAAATTACTGAATTAAAGATACGGAAAGGATAATTGTAAAATAAATTTTCTGAACGGCCGTTTCGTAGGTTGTGTTCCCGCATCTTCAGCAGAATGGGTAGTCATCTGAAATTTTCGGGAACGGTTGTTAGTTGGAGGTGTTATGGGGATTGGTGGTAGGGGTTGGGTCTAGGTAATCTTTGAAAAAGGCAAGATAGTTCTCACACTGCAGTCTTCTGTTTATAATATAATTCCACACAAATGAAATAAAATGTTTCATTATCATAAGCAAATACATGCATGGACAATAGTCAATTGTCAGTAAAACAATTTAAAAAAAGTAAGATATAACAGGCATAATCTTACCGCAATGTCAAATAAAAAGGATAACAATAAAAGTATACAAAATTAAAAGTAAATTTTTTGACAGTCA
The DNA here is from genome assembly GCA_964059195.1 of Ectobius pallidus. Lineage (NCBI taxonomy): Eukaryota > Metazoa > Arthropoda > Insecta > Blattodea > Ectobiidae > Ectobius > Ectobius pallidus. Next base: position 18,340,926 of record CAXKWD010000007.1, read on the forward strand.
GAAAGTCCATCTGTAGTAGGCCTATATAGAATGGATTTTCAGTCAGCCAAATCTTTAGTTTTTTCAAGGACGTATTGGAGGAATATAAGGAAATACAAGAATCCAATTTGTTGTATACTTTCAAGCAGTGGCGTCACGTGGGTAAAATATTTGGGTGTTCACATGGGGCTAAAAATAGAAAAACAAAATACAGGACTTACGAATCTCATCACTTGTAGAGAAAATGTACTCTTCTTTCTTTCTGTGCAGCGAACTTCTCGATAACTTTAAAGTTGAAGTCTTTCTTCTCGCGCACTCGACGTTTCTCTATTGCCAGCATTGCAAGTGCTGCACGGTATTCACACATTAATAAACAAAATTACTTTTAAGTTCACTGGTAGAAAACGGACTAGCCTATTGAATGCATTTCCCAAATGGTTATAGTAGTGAACTATATATACTGTTCTACTCTTTAACTACTATAACTATTCTTTAAACTAGGCTAGAATTATTAATATTATATACACTGCTAAACTCAGGGGCGGATCCACGGGGGGGGGGGGGGGAATGGGGGAAATTTCCCCCCCCCCAAAATTTGTAACATTAAGCACAAATTATTCAAAATTTATTAGAACATAACCCAAATACTTAAATTAAAGCAACGGCATTCATTATTTTGAAATACCTTTGTAAGAAAATGCTGAAATGATCATTTTGTTTTCAATTGTGTACTGGGAATAATTAATTTTTATGAGTAAAAACTTCCCTCTCTACTTTGGTTCCCCCCCCCCCCCCCAAAATGTCTCTCTGGATCCGCCCCTGGCTAAACTAAACAAACAATCGCGACATCACGCTGTGAGAATTCCAATTGAACTGATGCGGAATTGCTGTTTGGGAGATCATGTAACTGTAAACTTCGCACCCCTTACTATACAAACAGGAACAGCAGACCACCTAGGCTACCACCCGCTGGTTAATCTTTGCTGGCCAGAAAAAAAAATTATATTTTGAAGTTTTGAGCAAAACACATGGTATAGACAGGGATAGAAGACTGTGTTGCAACTTATACCTTCCAGCTGAGGGTGAAGGTGAAAGAGAAATCACTGTTCGGCTATGTATCAATGTACTAAAGTAAATATTTATTTATGAATAATTATAATAATGGCATATTGATGTAGGTAATTGTGACATAAACGACGGAATGGAGAGGAAATAAACAGGAAATCAAAGCTTCACTGTGAATTGCGACAATGCGACAACACTGTGCACACCTATATAATAAGGGAAGATGGATGGGTCATAAAACAAGTTCCCTCTGGCAGCTCGCAAGTTGGATGAGATGGAGGGGTGGTAAGAAAAATATGTCGGAGAACTGTGGTGCCATAGAGCTCTGAGTTTACCGATGTTGCCGTCTTCAGTTGAAGGGGGAAAAATCAGATGCGTTGCCCGATGCTGCCCTCTTAAGGTCGGGTGCACGAATGACGTGTGATCCTGTCACACTTGCTAGCTGCGGAGCCCCTGCTAACTTTAGGTAATGCAAAACGCAATACTAAGAGGTTCACCCCTTAGCTAGTGAACCACCTCGAGGAAGCCCGCAAAAGGGAACTAAATACACATCTTTCTATACAGCGAGACGGCAAACCATACAAAAATTATTATTTATTCAATAATACTGACACAATTAGGTAAGATAAGAATTATTAGGGGGTTCACGTGCTCATGTGATCCTATGCAGAAGACGCCACTGCTTTCAAGCATAACTATTCAAGGATTAACTGAGCCTGGTATGTTGAAAATTGAGATGGTGTTTACTCCTAGTACTAGCCTATATGAGTGAAGGTCTTTATTCAGTGTGTTGCTGGGTAAATTTTTGAGGATATAATTAGCTAATTAAAAAAAAATTGACAAATTTACAACAGTTTTAATTTTTAAACCAATAGAGAGTGGTCTACGGTACAATATTCTTTAGGATGTACAATAGGTAGGATTTAAATAGCCTTTACCGTTTTCTCAAAAAGTAAGGCGTATTTTATTATATACTGAAAAAAAAAGGCAAAATAGCTAACCCTTACATAGTTGTAAGGTACAAAGGCTTTAAGTTGGGGGCAACAGATATGTGACTCTGGATAAATGTTTCATAATAAACTCTATGTGTGGACTCCACGTTAATTGCCTATCTATAGGCCTACTTAGCATTACCAATGACATTACAGTCAGGATCATTATCGAAGTGTCAAACTAAAAATTACATTCTGTGTTTTTTCGTTGTTGAGTAACAGATAGGGTGGCCAGACGTCCGGCTTTTTGCTAAGCAGTCCTCCATCCGGCGCGGCTTTATGCCGGACGTTGATTTGTCCCCCTTTTCGAGATTCTGATGGATCGGTAAAGCATATTAATAAAATTTGTATTTTTCCGTATGTTCCTGCCAATCCTAAGGTTGGCACGCTTGTCGATACTATTATTTGTTTAGTTGGTGCCACGGAAAAATCTGAATCTATTCCTAAGGTTGGCACGCTTGTCCATACGATGATAACGTACTATCATTTATTTTATATAAATGCAGTTATTAAGAAAAATTTGTCAGGGTTATACCACGTAATATCTGCTGTCCAGCCGTCCATGCCCGAAGTTTACCGAAGAAGTGTGTCCTCCTTTCTGACATTTTAGAAATGGCCACTCTAGTAACAGACCACTGGCACTACACCAAGTGGAAGCATCATTAAGTGTCAAGAGCTATCTGCTTCAATTCTTTCATGTCATTGGCAACACTACTGTATCTGAAGTGGGATTGCATTAGTGCACCACCATAGTCAAAAGAGGAATGTTCCTAATAAAATGAAATCGTATTGATGCTAAAAAACCATTAGTGGTAAGGTGTTACTTAAGAGATCAACTGGCCACTATCACATCACACACTGGTCTTTACTATTCATTCAGTCTTATTATCCACAGTATTCGTACATGCTTTCCTCCCTCACCACTACATAATCAACATAATTCCTTTAAGGACAATGGTAACTTTCCTCTCTCTTCTCTACTTAAAGTTTTCCCACTACTCCCATTTATCGCACCTTCTATTTTCATTCAGAAACTTGGTCTCATTTGTAATTCTTACCAATTACAGAGCACCATTAGGTAATTTCAATTGTTTTATAAGTGAGAAAGGGTTCTTAATTCTCCATATACAGTGAGTCCCACGCAAGAGTTGGCCAATGACGTGGGTTTCTGCGTCGCGGCTGGAACAGCTCCAACTCCCGAGCGATCGGGTGAAATATCTACGCAAATAATGCTGCGGTCGGTGTAATGATTCAGGTCCTCACATTTACAGTTAAAATTACAATGAAAATAACCACGTACCTCATCACAAGAGATGTTGGAAATGATCTCCTCTCGCATCCACACAATACTGGCACCTTTTTAGAAAATTTTCTTTCACGCGCATAAGTTCAGTTTCCGAGATAGAGTTAATTTCTTTTGTGATATTGTCTTTAAGTTCTTCTTATGTATGGGAATTGACCTATACACTTTATTTTTCAAGTTTCCCCATAAATAATATTTACATACTGTTAGAAGAACTTAAAGACAATATCACATAGGCCTATCACAAGAGAAAGTAACTCTGTCTCGGTAGCTGAACTTACGCGCGTGAAAGAAAATTTCCTAAAAAGGTGCCAGTAGTGTGTGGATGCAAGAGGAGAACATTTCCAACATCTCTTGTGATGAGGTACGTGGTTATTTCATTGTAATTTTAAATGTAAATGTGAGAACCTGAATCATTACACCGACCGTGGCATTATTAGCGTAGATATTTCACCCGATCGCTCGGAAGTTGGAGCTGTGCCTGCCGCTATGCAGAAACCCGCGTCATTGGCCAACTCTTGCGTGGGACTCACTGTAGTAATAATGTAAATATCATACTATGTGGGGACTTGAATGTAGACTTCTCAATTGATAGTGAAAAAAAATCAGTCTTATCCTTACTAGGTAGTTATAGTTTAGATTTTGTAGTAAACTTTCTGTCTCTGCACAGTGAATGTCCTGCTTATTAGAATTAATTGCATCCAAAATTGCCAAGTTAAATTCTTCAATTTTATTTTTCCCCTTATATTTTGAAATAATGCAAATGATGTATTAGTTCTAGCTGAAGGCTTGTATGTATTACTACTGTTTACTTGAGATATTTCTTTTCTTTTATTTTATTTAGATTCCCCCTAAAAAACGAGACAAGCCACCAACTATGACAGGAATAGGCCTGTTAAAATCAGATAAATTAAACCTTAATTCTTCAGCAACCAGTTTTGCCATTGTCTTCTTCCCTCGAGAGTTGAGATGGAGTTTATGTCTGGTATATTCTTCCCTTCTTAAGCTAGTAACAGATACAACATTAAAATTAGCATGATTACCAGAGAAATTCCACAACTTATCATTTACAGCATTTACCTTGGATCGAAGCGAGGGCTTGTCGTACCTGTGGAACAATTCAACAAAATCTACATTAGTGTGCATCCTATTTTCAGAAATACTATCAAGGTCAGCTTCAATTGAATAGCATGGATCTCTGTCGATGCTGTTTCTGCATCCTCCAATAATCACAACCTGGAGATACAGAATCATTTGTTGGATCAACATATGATTGGAGAAAATATTCATATTACAAAAACGTGCAATAAGAATAATAGCCTATGTGGAAAGAAAAAAAAGTCTTGTAAACCATTATTTGAAAAATTAAAAAGTCCTCACTCTCACAGGGGAATATATATATACTCAGTAATGTGTTATATATATATATATATATAACACTATATATAGTAGATAAAATTGATAAAGTTCAAACTAATTCAAGTGGACATGGACATACAACTAGGAACATGAATGACTTACATATACTAGCTAACTCATTAAAACTCTTTGAGAAGGGTGCTTATCATTCTGCAATACAGATTTACAATACGCTTCCAAGAAACATTAAATTGTGTATTAAAAGCAAATGCAAATCTTTCAAAAGCTCTCTCAAGGAATTTTTAATAACTCTCACCTTCTACAACATATATGGGCAACGTCCGGCCCGCCCCGACTTTTGATCCGGCCCGCGGAACATTTTAAAATCGAGGCTCGAAAAAGTGAATATTTTCGGTTCTCTGTTATTCGACGTACAGATATGATGGCTGATGATATCAAGAAAAAATTGATAGGATAAGTGTTGTTATGCTAAATATTAAACACAGTGGAAGAATTGATATAAATGGCAGCTTCATTTATAATAGCATTCCAAACTACTAACTCACCAACAAGGACTGGTGGTGGCAGCACCATACATACATAGTTACAGAATAATCACAAAATAAACAATATTAGATGTTCATTTGTTGGTTTACGTAACTCAAGCTTGGATACCAACACCTCTCCTCGGAAATCAACAAATTCAATAAATCACAAATGACACTACAATATTTCCAAACTTTGACTTCTTCACTAAAATCCAAGTCTGGTTCCTTTCATGGTTCTTCATCTCCACCTCCATTGCTTTCAATCAGGTGTCTCTATCCTCTCTACACATGATCTCTTCTGGGGTCCTGGGTGGCTCCAAAACATCAATTACACCATCCCTTACCTTGCAGCAATAATTGCAACACGACAGATTGCACATCCTTCTAGGTTGCTTCAAGCGTTTTGAACTCCTAAGTCCCTCCTCTGAAGTGGCATCATTGTAGGGCACTTCTCTCATAGAACCAGAGTCCTGTACCTCACCTGTGTCACCGGGGTCTAGCACCTCTCCTGTGCCACCAGAGTCCAGCTTCTCTCCTGTGGGACCGGGATCCAGCACCTCTCCTGTGGCACCGAGCTCCAGCTTCTCTCCTGTGGCACCGAGCTCCAGCTTCTCTCCTGTAGCACCGGGGTCCAGCACCTCTCCTGTGGCACTGGGGTCCAGCACCTCTCCTGTGGCACTGGGGTCCAGCACCTCTCCTGTGGCACTGGGGTCCAGCACCTCTCCTGTAGGGAACTGGATTATATCCATTAGAGTTGGCTTCTCATCCTCCAGGCGGTAGCCTTTTATCCCTAGCAAAACTTCATTTCTCTCTTTATATTTCTTGAATTCTTGTAGGGCATCACTTTTCTTCGCTATAGCTGACGTTGTGAGGGCTTCAACTCTTCCCATAGTTTGCAGGTTAGGGTGGCCTAGTCTCTTATGCCACGTCATCTGAGAAACTCTTGCAGCTTTTCTCATGTTAACGTTCTTTAGATATTCCTCATTTAACTCTTTTATTGATACATCTCCAACAGTAGTGACAAAATATAACCTTCCAATTCGATGTGCTTGAAAGATTAATTTTTCTCCCTTTAATAACTTATTCAAACCATTCTTCGATCTGAACTCAAGACCTTTCTCCTCTATCTGACCTTGAGAAATCAAATTATCATGTAATTCAGGCACATAGAGCACATCCTGAAGCTCTACATTCTTTCCTCCACATTCATCTGACATAGGAATTACAACAGATCCCAAGCCACTTATTTTCAGCAGTCTCCCATCACAGACTTCAACAGTACCTGAGCATTCTCTGAAATTCTTGAAAATCTCTCTTCTATTTGTCATGTGGTCAGAAGCACCACCGTCATATCCATACATAATATCCATACATCGTGTTTGCATTGAGAATACTTCTTCGCATGCAATACCACATGTTCCCTTGTAGTAACTGAAGCAGAAGCTTTCTTGGGTTCACTACTCCCTTTTTCCTTCTCTTCTAGTTCCTGAGTCTTGGGGCAATTTTTCGCAATGTGTCCTTCACCACCACATGCATAGCAAAAGTATCTCCCTTTGTACTGCTTCCGTTGAGATGTACTGTTATTCTGATTGGTAGAATTCCTTCCATCGGTATACTTTTTACCTTTAGTGCTCGGCGGTTTCCAAGTTGTCTTTAATGCTTGATGTGATGATAGGCTTTGTTTTCTCATTTCTTCCTCTTGTTCCAGTAACACTTGCTTTATGTAGGACATGTCCATCTTATCCGGCTGAGTCACCAAAGTCTTCACTGTTATTTCATATTCTGGGGGAAGGCCAGACAAACACAAATGAGCCAACTGTTTATCAGATATCTCCAAATCATTCTTCCTCAACAGTCGATTCATATTCATCATTGTATTGCTATACTCTTGAATGGTCATATCACCCTTTACCATGGTCGCCAATTCTCGTAACTTCATCATAGCACCATACTGAGTGTTCTGGTGGCAAATAGTTTCGAGTTTGGTCCATGCTTCACTCGCCTTGTTGAAATCAACTATGTCGTTAATGAGATCATCACTAACTGATCTCATAATAAGAGATAGCGCCATGAGGTTGGCTTTCTCGCGCCGACGGGTTTCTGCTTGATTTAGATGAGCTCCATCAACATCGTTATAACCCGTGATTGCTTCCCAACACTCTTTAATCAACATTTCAGATTTCACGCGCGCCATCCACGCCACATAGTTATTTCTTGTTAGCTTTGGAATATAGAAGGTTTTCTCTTCCATCTCCGCCATTTTGACCGTTGCAAAATTCGTCGCTGCACTGTTACACAATATGGTAGTTTACTAGATTCTCCACACTTTCCACTATATTGTATTACGTCTCCTCAATTCACTCGAACACTGCGCTCCTGGGCCCATAACCTGTTGTTATGCTAAATATTAAACACAGTGGAAGAATTGATATAAATGGCAGCTTCATTTATAATAGCATTCCAAACTACTAACTCACCAACAAGGACTGGTGGTGGCAGCACCATACATACATAGTTACAGAATAATCACAAAATAAACAATATTAGATGTTCATTTGTTGGTTTACGTAACTCAAGCTTGGATACCAACAATAAGTCATGTAATATTTACCACTATTACATTTAACAGAATCAAACTGTTCCCCAAAATATAAAAAATGTTTGTGCACCCTGATTTTAAATCATTTTCGATTGCTTTGGACAAGAGCACCGACTCGTCTGAAACAGCGCAACTAGCTATTTTCATTCAGAGGCGTTGACGAAGAATTTACCGTAACTGAGGAATTGCTGGCTATATAGCCTCTAAAAGGGACCACAAGTGGACAAGATATTTTTCGTGAGGTTAAAAGTGCTATCGAACAATATGGTTTGCAGTGGTGCAAATTAATTGGGGTTTGCACAGATGGTGCGCCTTATATGATTGGTTCACGAAAGGGTTTCATCGGAATTTTGAAAGAAAACGCAATTGACTTGGAAGTGCAAAAAGATGATTTAATAATCCTACATTGCATTATCCACCAACAAAAATTCTGTTCTAAGTCCATTCGATTGCAGAACGTCATGGACGTGGTAATAAAGACCATTAATATTATTTGATCCCGCGCGCTTAACCATCGACAGTTCAAAGCATTTTTGGATGACCTCACTTCGGAACATGGTGACATGACATATTATTGCGAAGTAAGATGGTTAAGCAAAGGCAAAATGCTGTAAAGCTTTTACGATCTTAGACAGGAAATAGCTGATTTTATGGAAATCAAAGAAAAACCTTTGCCAGAAGTCAGTGATCGGAAATGGTTAAGTGATTTAGCATTTGTAATTGACATCACGGGTCACTTGAATGAGTTGAATATGAAGCTTCAAAAACAAGGTCAGTTGGTAAACAAACTGTAAAGCCATTTGATAGCGTTCCAGAACAAAATTCGCTTGTGGGAAACATAAATGCTATCTGGAAGCTGTTATCATTTTTCAACACTTATCCAATCACGAAAATAATGATTACACTCAATATGCTGAAGAACTGAAATCACTGTCGGGGCAATTTTTTAATAGATTTTCGGACTTCAAATACTTGGATAGCTGCTTTAACCTTTTTGCTACTCCGATGAAAAGTGACGTCGAGAAGGCTCCGACACACCTGCAAATGGAGTTGATCGAGCTTCAGGAAGACACACATTTGAAGTAAAAATTTGAAGACGTGGAGCTAAGTGATTTCTACAGAACATACATTGCCGAAGAAAAGTACCCACAACTGAGTGCATTTGGAAGTACTTATAAATGTGAACAGTTTTTTTTTTCCATGATGCAAACTAATAAATCAAAGTATCGAACGAGACTAACAGATGGAAATTTGGAAAACACTCTGCGCTTGTGTATTAGTGGGATTGATGCCACATTTATTATCTTGTTTGTCAAGTTCAAGCTCAAGTTTCTCATTAATTTCTGCTGATTTTAAGTAAATACATAATCAGTTCGATATTTTTCTCATTCATGTAACTTTAGCATTATACTTTATAAATATAAAAAACCGTATCATGATTATTTTTCACAAATACCTATTATCTACGGCCCACGACTTCATAAATATCGTAAAGTTTAGCCCGCATCTTTCCAAAGGTTGCCCATACCTGCTCTACAATATGAATGAATATTTCCAGCTTAAATAGGTTTGTCAGCTTGCAGTTTTGTATATTGTTGTTATAACATGATGTGTTCTATATCCTTGAGCCTCGCTCAACATAGGATCTACACAACGAGATATCTACATCTACATTACAGAGTGAAAATATGCTAAATATACCATGAGTAACGCATTTTGTTGAAAGGTTCACACTGGACAGAAGCCATTCACATGTGATGTCGTGTAATGTACAGACATCACATGTGAATGGCTTCTGTCCTGTGTGAATGAGGAGATGTATTTGAGACTCCCCTTCTGGGTGAATTTCTATGTGCATACATGACATAAAACACAAAACATGTTTAACTGCTGGTATGAAAATATCATGTGCAAACAAAAGTGACCTCTATTTAGAATATAGAACTAATAACAAAAGGAATTCTATAAAAAGTATTGCAGCATACTGAAGAAAGTAAGTAAAGAAGCAAAAGGTAAGCATTTTTTCACAAGTAATTAATCAAGTTAAGACCGTATGGAATATAATAAAAAAAGAAAGGGGGGAGAACAAAGGGAAACAATGATTGTATGTCACTAATGTACCAAGACAAATGAGATAATTTATCAGCTATTACAAATGCTTTGAATAGTCACCTTCTAAGTATTGCATTAAGGCAGTAGACCTACTAACAAAATCTACAGTTTTTAACCATAAGTTTTAAATCAAACTGACTTCCTCTAGAGAAACTGAAAATATAATAAAGGTGCTCAAAAATAAAAGCTCATCTGGATGGGATGAGATAAGAAATAAATTGTTAAAAAGTTGTTCATCTGAACTTAGTAAATCTCTTAGTCATATATATAATTGTCCGTTAGAAAGTGGAATATTTCCTGAAAGAGTGAAGCATGCTCTGTTAAGCCCCTTTTTAAAAAGGGCAACAAAAATCTACCATCAAATTATAGACATATCTTTCACAAGTTTAAAAAAAAGTTATGTACACTATCTTAATTTGTATAACATTCATACATCATCTCAGTTTGGATTTAGAAGTGGCATGTCCACTGAGAATGCTACTTCTCAACTCGCTACAGTTATATTGGAGCATTAGGTAAAAAGAAATATGCTCTGGGAATTTTCTGCAACTTAGCTAAAGTGTTTGACTGTATAAATAATGAAATTTTACTTAAAAATTTGGATCATTATGGGTTGGATAATTTGACACTAAAGCGGTTCAAATCATACCTGAGGGATCAATACTAGGACCTTTGCTCTTTTTAATTTTCATCAATGACTTAAGTGACGAATCAAAGGTATTGCTTTTTGCAGATGATAGTAGTGTACTTGTAACAGGAAAGTCACAAGAGCATTTATGAAGAAAAAGTACAAAGGCTTTTCATGAATTAATTAGATGTAGCTAATAAAATGATACTTAATATTGAAAAGACCCACTTGATTCAATTTAGAAAAAAACATACATGTTTCTCAAACCTTGTAATTAATTAATTACACTAGCCTGCAAATTTAAACTTTTTGCTTGTTGCCTAAAGTAAAAAAAGTGATTTTATATAATGTTGATGTGCTGAATTCGAATTTTCAATCCGTTTGCTTCTATCACATAAGGTTTTATTGCGAAATCACTTTACATGTATTGAATAGTTACACAAATTTCATCACAAACGTTTCCATAATACTTTTTTATTTTAAAGAAAAAACAATATTTAATATACGAAACTTGCTGAAATTAATGTGTATGGCTGTTATAGTCTGTTTTTCCTAAGGAAGGAAAGATCCCGCCAACTTGTTTGAACCCGGCAAGAGGGAAAGCCAATGATGTTTAAGGAGGATGGGGAAGAGTGGGAGGAGTTTAAGTGACCTTGGCTACAGGGTGAGTGATTGCTGTTTACCCCATAGTAAAGGTTCCTATGCGAGTGTTTAGCGATTGTTTGTTTAATTACGCGACGTTTATGTAGGAAATAGGAAGTTAGTGTAGTTAAAAAATAGCGAACATTTTTGTGTGTGTTGTAACAAAATGGATCTAGTTAAGAGCTTATTATTTTTTATATGCCTCATCCTCACTATTTGTTGATCGGGGGAAAGGGAAAACCCATTCACTCAGAAACGAAAGTAATTGTATGTAAAGTACATGCCTTCTTTCAGAGTGAATATGATAAGAAAAATGGAAGGCCTTCGATTTCCGTAGACAAATTGGTCGAGAAAAGTGTGAAAGCAGCAGGTATTTCTAAAACTGCGATTTATCAGTACCTAAACGAAAATTAAACGGAAGAAAAATTGAAAAGCCCTTTAAAAAAAGCGAAAACGCATTTGTACGGTTACTAGACCTGATAAATTTGACAAAGATGCTTTGAGACGATGTGTTCTGAGTCTCTATAAGGAAGGATTTATTCCATCTATAATGATATTTTGTTAGCTGTAAGAACAAAACTTGGGCTCACATTAATTCAAAATCGACTTAAGAATACCATGAAGAAATGTACAGTCACAGGTTAAAAAAATTGTTTCAAGAACAACTTCTCTCGAATATACCTGACAATTTGACAATAGTTATGGATAATGCCAGTTATCATTCTGAAGAATTATGTCGAGCGCCAAATACAAATACGAAAAAAGAAGAAATGAAACAGTGGCTAAGAAAAAATAACATTAATTTTGATGAGAGAATGGTGAAAACGTTTCTTTATAAAATAGTGCAATTACAAAAACCAAAATTGAAAACCTATATAATAGGCAATATGGCTAAAACAAATGGGCTTGAAGTTGTACGCTTACCCCCTTATCATTGTGAGTTCAACCCTATTGAACTCATATGGGCACACATGAAGGGGTTTGTTAGAAAGAATAACACGAAATTCACAATGCAACACCTTAAAACTGTATTTCAAGATGCCGTCTCATCCGTTACTGCCGAGAATTGGTTTAAGGCCTGTCACCACGCTAAAGGAGTAGATTACTGGGAACATGATAATTTAATGGATGCTATATCAGATCGGTTCCTCATTAAAGGAAGGGTAAACTAAAAAAATACCATTTACTTATTTTAATCTCATCGCACGGAGCTTTGAATTACGAAACGAATGGTGATCTCGTGAACTTCAGGTGCCCAATATTACGCCTTGTACGGGTGAAGTAAAACGCTCCTGTGACGTCACTCCTGACTAACTCGCTGGCAGGACAACAGCTACTGTAATGCTCGCGCGTGTGTTTCTAATACACCACAAAGTCTCATTTGTGTTTGTTGTTGATAGAGATGTCTGCAATGTTACCTTATAAGGACAAATCTCGGTATTCACAAATTAATTTCACACGAAAAGAAAATGACAAGGAATTATTGAAAGAATTGCAAGGAAGAAAAGAAAATACGGAATGTGGGCTGTGTATAGCCTACATATGAAAAAGGGCCACGAGAGTGTGTGTTGTTGGGACTCTGAAGTAATTTGTGAACAGAAGGGGGTTGTGGACTGTATAACACAACCTGCCTCATTCGATAGCGTTATTATAAATAAAGATACACTAGTTGCCAGGCGTTATCAGTTAATACTTAGAGCTAATACAGTTCAAAAACAAAATATTTTTCAAGATAAGAACAGAGTCAATTTCAGATTCAGAATCATCTTTTGCGGTAGTAGAAATGTCTGAAATGCTAAAAAAGCTATCTAAATCAAAATTTCTAGAAGAAACATTCAATGAATCTGAGCAAACATTGACATAAGTTTCATTTCCTAGTTCACACTGAGCGCCTACGCTGAACTAGAAACTGAATTTTCGTCATATATACTAGATTCCACATTCATGATTTGTCCATTCCCGGATACTGATGGATTACTGTTCGAATCTTGCAACAACTCTCTCATTTCCTTCTTCCTCAAGTACGACTATTTTCTTTTCTTCATTGGCGGTGTTTCAGATTTCCCACGCAAAAGAAGTGATGGCACAGCACTTCTTTTTTAAACAGATTGCGGGGTTTCTCCAGTTAACTGTTTTCGTAACTGTACCGAAAGCTCGGTATCATTTCCTTCAAAATGTTGTGAACAAACCGTACTGTATTTACTAGGAACAAATTTTTCTCTTTTTATTTTTATCGGCCATTGCTTATAAGTTTATAACGTTGGGGTGACTTATCTCTGTTGGGAAATCGATGGAAAGATATTTTAAGTGTGTTATCACTCTTCGACGATGAGTAGGCCTATGTACACCCCACAACACAACAATAAACCATTGTTTGAACAGATACTCGCTAAAAAACTGTAACAGTACACAGAATACTGTGAACTCTCTTTCACCGGGCGAGACTGAGCCAAGCACTCGTCAGGCGTGACGTCACGCGCCCACCGCGTTACAATAAACATATTCGTTTTGTGATTAAATGTGAAGGTATAAAACATTTCTAACAGTGAATATCATTTAATAAAAACATTTTCTTTCAATCCGTACGAAGAAAGTGACACTGAATTTTTAGTTTACTTTTCCTTTAATCTTGAAGAAAGTGAATCTACAGACGATGAATGGAATTACTCTGATGACGATGATCCTCGTGCAAGTACTTCAAATATAGTTTGAGGTAAGATTGTACATTTATAACTCAGGCTACATAATATAACCCTTTTAGTAGCATTCACTTTTATAATAGGTATTCTGACAAAAGTAGTTTCTTTCTTTATAAGTAAGTAGTGAGGACCACTCAAGTATAATGTGGGTTTTCGCAGCAATTATCCCTTTTCAATGAGACTTCTATAGTCATAACAAACTTCTATTCAGTAACTGCTCCTTCTTTGACAAATTATTTCTGTATAGTGGTCATTTGTATTTCACCATTCTAGGAAAAGAAAATTATTTCTACTGAAGAGTTATGTGCTTAATGGAATGGAAAGGGTTTTGAGAGTATTGAACTAATTATAGATATGATCTCAATCTTCAATATAGCTGTAGTAGTAGTCGTAGTTGTGAAACGTCCTATACCACTAACTCCGCCTTAGAAGGGGAAGGTTGTACGGTTTGAAAATGGTGGCGGGATATTTCCTTCCTTAGGAAAAACAGACTATAATACATATCACTAGAGTGTATTTGCTTTATTTTGTCTTGTTTACTTCACTATTGGAAAGTTTCACACAAATTTTACACACATTGCTTCTTACTTGAGAAAGTCCTCCTGTTCCTTTTTCTATGTTTGTCTTCAGGTATTTCACGCTTTAACATCCAACAAAAGTCTGCAAGCATACTGATGCTCCAGCGTCCCTGGTACCTTCTTTCGAAGCACATCCTTGTGAAATCGTTTTCCTTGTTCTTCGCTTGGAAATCCTAGATTTTCAGGGAAATAATCTAGGTGAGAAAACAGGAAATGCATTTTCATACTCATGTTACAACCAAGATCCTTGTATGCTTCAAGCATGTTAGCCACAATGTTCTGGTAACTGAGATCCTTGTCATTACCAAGAAATTTTGAATCAGTTTCATAGAAAGATATCTGTGTTGCTTTCTCCTTTTCAACCACAGTGTTTTTAAATGCTGTATCTGATATCAATTTTCTTATATCAGGATCATTAAATATACTTTCTTTTAATTTTCCTTCAGATAGTATTGGGAATTTCTCACATATGTACTTGAAACAGTTTCCTTCCTTATTTAAAGCCTTTACCAAATTGTTTCATCAAGCCAAGCTTAATGTGGAGAGGTGGCAGCAAAACTTTAGGAAGACTCACAAGGCTTTGGCGCACAACATTCTTAGAACCGACCTCCAAACTTTCTCGAGTCCAGCGATCAACTCGTGCCCTGCTATCCCACAAGCAAAGAAAGCATGGGAATTTGGTAAAACCAGATTGTTGACCCAGCAGCGTAGTAAGAACTTTAAAATCACCACAAACTCTCCAGTTGTGTTCACTGTAGTTCACTCGCAATAACATCAGTTGCAAATTTAGGTATGATTCTTTTGAGGATCACTGAATAGGCAACAGGCACTGAACCAAAAACGTTTCCATTATGAAGGAGGACACCCTTCAAACTTCGCTTGGAAGCATCAATGACCAGTCTCCACTCACTTGGATCATAGTTTGGAAGTCCAAGTTTTAGCATATGTTCTTTCACATTATCGCAATATACAAGGTAGCCACCTTCGGAGAAAAGGGATTTAAATTCTGTTTCGCGTTGTCTGAACCAATAGAATGATGTTTGTGGACAAGGCAGATTTTTTCTTTGAGTCTAGAACCCAACAACTCAGCTAACTCTTTAGAGAGGGCAAGATCCCTCACCAAGTCATTTAATTCACTCTGGTTAAAACACCCACGTTCTGCAGCAGATGATCCTGCTAGGTAGTCATTGTCACTCATCTCAATTTCCATCACTTCTACATCACATTCGGATGAAAACCGTTCAAGATTTTCTGGTCGCAAAAGAATTGGTACATCAGGCTTATGGGGAACAGGTAAAATGGCTGACCGAACAACTGGATAGACAATGTGTTTTTTTTATTTTTAGGAATTCCAAAAGGTAGGGACTGTCTTTTGCTGTTGACCCAATGACGAAGATCTTCAATGCATACTCTACATACTTTGTGGGATGCCCAAGGTTTGCTTTGGTCTCCAAGTTTGATTCCAAAATTGGCAAGATATGATTTTTTTTTACAAAATCTGTAATATAACGCCTCTGCTCAGGCAATGTGTATTTCCCACATATATAACAAAAGTGGTCTGGATCATGAGCGATGCGGCAAGGTAAATATACTTTCATATTGAACTACAAACTTTCAACATTCTACTCCACAATACAGCTTGAAACTGATTTCTTTTCCAGATGACACACACTAATGCAATATGAAACAGACGGGATGTGTAGGTTTTCACAAAGATAATAAGATAAGATTGTGTCGGAAACCAAGGAGTGGCTATCTACTTAATGGCAAGGGTGCAAATTATTTCGCTGTAACTTCCTGACGCGCTCGCACCCCGTATCAGATAAGAAACATCTGGTGCCCTCGGTGTTCACTATAAACACATTAAAAGCATTCTAAATGTATATTTTGGTTTTTAAATCCCGACATCATAAAACTACACATGATAAAGTATTAAAGTTTATATATTTACTCTTTGGTCATACGAAAATTACACTATAAGGTAAATTAAATCAAATTTTAAAAAAATGGTACATGATAGGAACTTTCTGACTTCGAATTTGGATTCAGCATGTTAAAAATACCCCAAAAACATTCAAACTTCGGAAGCAGCAATTTCATAGCAGACTAGTGTTATCAAACACAAATCATAGAAGACATTAGCAATATAAAATTCTTAAGACTACAAAATCTTGGCTGGAACACACACATTGAAATGATAAGTCCAAAACTGAGTTCAGCGCGTTTCATATTAAGAATTTTTAATGATATGTTACTCATGGTATATTTTGGATATTTCCACTCTGTATTGAGGATGGGACAACTCTTTCCAATACAGAGGAAACATTTAATTACAAAAACGAGCAACAAGAATAATAATTATGTGGAAAGAAAAAGAATCTTGTAAACCGCTATTTAAAAAATTAAAAGCCCTCACTCTCACAGGGGAGTATATATACTCTGTTATGTGTTATTTTTTTAAATATTCAGCAGTTCACAAACAACATAGTTATGTGTTATATGGTAGACAATATTGATAATTTAAAACTAATTGCAGTGTACATGGACATACCACAGTATAAGTATTAATACAGTAAAGAAACTGTGTGTTAAAAGTCCTATGACAACATGTTGGCTGGACGACACTAGCGCTCCATGCGGAGATTGAGTAAAGCTACATTCTCAACATATGAAATGGCTTGGGAAAATACATAAACATATCGCAAAATATGTTATGTTAAAAGAGAAAAATACAGAATATTTTTATTTAATGCATATCTAATTTTAAATTTAAGAAATAATAAAACAGATAATGTATTATATTCTAGTTACGAAGAGGTAAACAATACCTAAATAGGCTACTGTTAAGGACTGTACCTAGGCCTAGTATTTTTCCTTTAAAATCATTGCCCTTTAATATAATTTATAATTCAAATTATGATAATAAATAGCCTACATATTAATTACGTAAATTATATTATAGGTCTGTCATGTTGTTCATCCTGCACGCCATTGTTGACAGTGTATTTTGATTCATTGCCTTATATGGCAATATACGACTTCAATTTATTGTAGGTCTATGTAGCGTCAATTACTGCAGGATGGACTTCATTAAATCATCATCATCATCTTCACTTCAGGGGTTAGGCATTTCTGCCTGTTCCGACTTCGCTTTCCAACATTACTCCCATCTTCTTCTTGGACGTCCAACGTCTCTTTTTCCACGAGGATTGTATTGTCTAATTAAAACCGGTATTCTTTCTTCACTCATTCTATTAAGATGTTCTTTCCAATTTTGCTTATTTTCTTCTATTTGGTCTTGTAAATTGTATATACCTAATTCCTCTCTAATTTTTTCATTTCTTATTAAATCTCGTCTAGTACATTCTTTAACTCTTCTTAGAAACCTCATTTCTGCTGTTTGTATTTTGTTTTTATCTCTTTTATTTAACACCCAGGACTCACTTCCATATATGAGCACTGGAACCGCCATAGTTTTATAAAATTTAATTTTACTGTCTTTCCTTGTTTTATTATTCAATGTTCTTGTTATGGTTCCACATATATGTTGAAACTTATTTATTTTGTTTTCTATATCTTTGTCCTTATCAAAGCTTACATCGCAGCCCAAATAGTTGAAATTCGAGGTTTGTTCCAGGCATTTATTTCCAACAATTATTTTTGATCTTACCGGATATTTTCCTCGGTGTGCCATTATTTTTGTTTTCTTTGTAGACACATTTAGATTATATTCCTTTCCTAATAAATACATTTTGTACACGGAGCGTTGGAGGCTCTCTTCTTTGTCCTGTATTATGGCTATGTCATCAGCATAGAGAATCACATTTAAGTTTTTATTTCTGTTAATCGATATTCCTTCCTTCACCTCCTTTTTCCATACCTTAATCAGATCATCTACATATATATTAAATAGTGTGGGAGAAAGGCTACATCCCTGTCTTACTCCTTGATTTACTTTTATTTCTTCTGTTTTTGACGTGCCTGTATTTATAATAATTTTTGTGTCTTTATATAAATGTTTAATTACTTCTATTATATGAGTAATTAAACATTTATATAAAGACACAAAAATTATTATAAACAATTAAACAAAACAAAAAAATCAGGAGCATTTGGAATTGAAGACACCGTGGGTACAGCAGTTTTAATTCACGAGTTTTTATAGGAATTCATAAACTGTCTGTTTTCGGCGTGTATCAAGCATAGACGGTAATTTTCACTCAAATATTTTACATATTTTGTTACTAGGTTTTCTTGTTGACCATTAATGACCTATTTTATACACCAGAAATCATTACAACAGAATAAAATATAAAAATATTACATTAAAGTAACTTGAAACATAACCACACCAGAATCACGAGTAAGCCAGTAGACCTACAATAAATATTACTTATTTTCGTTCTTACCTTTCTGGATGTTTCAAGAAAGTGAAGAAATGCAATTCAGGATTTTGTCTTTTATTATTACTGAAATTTACAGCAGAATAATAAGGTCCTTTCGAATATAGCGTGTTCTAATAAATACAACACTCCTATTTATTTACATACTTCCTGGAGTAGTTTCTGCAGTCTTACTTTATGGCCGCTACGATCGCTAGTAAATGCGCGCGCATGCTCGGCTGGCAGAAAAACGGGCTGAGTTTCTGTACTGTATTAATACTTATACTGTGGACATACTACTAGAAACATGAATGATTTACGTATACCAGCTAATTCATTAAAACTCTTTCAGAAGGTTGCTTATTATTCTGCAATACAGATATACAGTAAGCTTCCAAGAAACATTAAATTATATATTAAAAGCAAATGCAAATCTTTCAAAAGCTCTCTCAAGGAATTTTTAATAACTCTCACCTTCTACAATATGAATTAATATTTCCAGCTTGAAAGCTTACAGTTCAGTATATTATTGTTATAACATGCATGTATATTTCGTTCCGACGTGTTCTATATCCTTGACTCAACACAGGATTTACAGGACGAGATATCTACATCTAAATTTCCATTGATAGACATGTCACCTCCCCAATGAACTCTCTATTCCCTGTGACATTCGCTGTGGACTACTAGCCTTTTTGTTCTGAATGATTTACTGACAAATCGTGTCTGTACCAATATTAAATTCTTGTTTCTACACACTTCTTTCTCAACCCCAGGTATATTTTTTCCTTTCTTTTTCCCCTATTTGCTCGTTAAACCTGTCCCAGCTCTCTTTCAGGACCACCTGCAAATAAAGGATTAAAAGTTTTTAAAATATTTCCCCTCTTTTTGTTGTTTCCTGTAAATTCAAGTATTAGTACTTCACTTTTTTTTCCTCAATTTCCATCATTTAAAAAATTATATAAATATTTTTAAGATTCAAAATTCTTTAGGCTTATTGCTTGAAACATGTCATTATATGCATGAACATTATCTAGCATTTTTTGTTAAGCTAGGGTATTGTTACATATTTACAAGCTGTACATTCAAGTTCAATACAAAGAAGTGAATTTTGTGTAGGAGCCTAGTCATCTATAAGCACAAATATACGATTCTAAAATTTGACTTAGTCTACAAAATTAATAAATACAGATGAATCTCCATATAACAGAGATTGATACAGTGATAAACTGTGTTAAGCAATATTTTCCTATGTTCCTGGCAAATTTCCTCTTTCAGTAACATTACATGTCACTTGCTATAGTGATTAAGATATTCCATAATTGCACCCTTTTACAAAGATAAGTACAAGGGTGGATCGAAAAGTAACACACAATTTAAAAAAAAAAAAAAAACAAATGAAAGGTTATCACGGCCATCTTCAAAGAATCTACACCACCTGGAGACATTGCTACGGTCTATACAGTCGTCCCCACACACTTCATGCATGTCCCTGTGAATTTCACTCGGGTTATGCCCTTTAGCCCATAAAAATCGCATTACACCTTGCTGAAGAAATTCTTGGCTGGTAAATGCTTTGCGTCAGATGCGGAAGTGAAGACAGCAGTCTGCAGATGGATATACTCCAACCAAACGGACTTCTATGAACAGGGTATTTTGAAACTGGTATCATGATGAGAGAAATGTGTTGAGAAACTTGGCGAATGTATATAGAAAAATAGACAAAAGATGTCCCTTCATGTGTGCATTTGTTTCTAATTGTACCTATTAAACTTTTTGTTAAAAAAAAATAAAAAATGTGCGTTACTTTTCGATTCACCCTCGTATTTTGAAGTGAAATTGTTATCCAAAACCAGCAGATTAGCCCAGCATCCTTCCCAGCCTTTGTTCTCAGTTATCTGCAGGGTGCAGATCTGTTAGCCGCTTTGAGAAATTTGTTAGATACTGTGTGGAGAACAAGGACACTGACCAGGGTAATTAATTTGCCTTTCTTTGTTTACAAAAACTTGTGTCCATTTCACTTGATAGTTCAACACACAAAGAATGTGCAGCTGAAGTGTGATATCAAGCAAAAGGCTTCTATTTTGAATAAGTTACATGGCAACTCTGTTCTTTTCTTTCTTCACTCTCTTTACTCCCTCTTTCCACCCTTTGCAAGATTGAACTTTCTATGACAGGATACTGGTAGGTGATGTTTAAACCACTAACCAGAAACCAGTCGTCAAAATATTATTATTCAGTGATTTTTTCAGCAGTGTTTGGGCAAAAACTAGTCATGACATCTTAACAAAAGAAAATTAGCAACAGAGAAAAGAAAAGAAACATTACTGTTTTTTTTTATAGAGTGCAGTGCAGTTTACCTCAATAGTACTTGTGTAGCGTATTACTTCTTATATTTCCGAATTAAATAAATTCTTCTGTTCTTTTTAGTTTTTTTGGATGCAATATTCTTAAGATAACAGAACTCTCATATAACAGTATGATTTGCTAGGGCCACGAATATCTTTATAAGGAGGTTTCACTGTATTATAACCTATGAACAAAATAACTTATCAATTCAACAATTACTTATATTTATTAGTTAGTACAATTAGAGGATCTTGTAGCACAGAAATTCAAGGGACTGCAGAGAAATGGTATTGTTAGTTGGAAATGGATTAATAAAAAAATTCCTGTAATAACATTTCAGATTACCACTTCCTTCATCACTAGTTTCAATTTACCCATCATCTGATGATAATCCAGTTGACAATCCATCTGAACATGATGGGCGCGTTCGATCATTTCCACATGAAAGAGGGAACTGGTCAACCTGTGTCTACATTCCGTGTAAGTAATACTCTAAGCACATACGTAACACCTAAAGCTCTTACTTAAAGCCTATTTATTACTGACTACTAAGAAAGTTGATACTGATATAAGAAGAATACAGAATTCTGGAGTGTTCTGTGATGCCTGGAATGCATATTATCTGCTCCTTGCAGTTGATGACATTGGTACTACATTATCTCAGCTTCAAAGGGAAAAAAATTCATCTTTATTTTTCCTGAGGCAAGCCAGGAATAAAACTATCAGTAGAAGAAAGAATTGGGCGGCTCCAGTCAAGTTAGGGAGGGGCAGATCAGGCTCTGTAGCTGTAGAGGAAGCAACTGGTCTAGGGGAAGAAAACCCCGAAATCAAATAACCTGGTCCTCCAGGTTGGGGGTTGGGCATAGGGCTGACAACTCTATCCCGGAAAAAGAAAACTTGTTGAGAAGCCGCAAAGAAGAAGAATAAGCCTGACGGATAAAACGACCTAAGCGAGGAATTGGTTATGGATTGATATTAGCGACTTGGAACGTGAGAAGCCTACTCCAGCCAGGGAAAAGCAGAAAGTTGAAAGATGAACTAAGAAAGTATGATGTTGATATTGTTGCGCTACAAGAAATCAGATGGCGGGATATTGAGATGATCGATTTGCAAGATATACATTAATCAACAGTGGAAATAGTGAGAATAGTGTGGGAACAGGTTTTATGATAGCCAAACACTTGAAACATACTTTAATGGCATATAAGACAATAAATGAAAGAATTTGCACTATGAGAATTAGGGGCCGTTTGTTCAATTATACTTTTATAAGTGTGCATGCGCCTACGGAAGAAAAGGAAGATGAACTAAAGGACCAGTTTTATGAAGAACTTGAGAAGCAGTATGATGAGGCTCCGAGACATGACATCAAAGTGGTAATTGGGGACTTTAATGCCAAAGTGGGTCAAGAGGAAGAATTCAGGCCCACAATAGGAGCTCAGAGCCTACATTATGAGAGTAATGAAAATGGATTGCGACTTATAGATTTTGCTATGGCAAAGGAGATGGTAATTAGTAGCACTACATTCGAACATAAGAAAATACACAAAGAAACATGGGTGTCTCCAGATAAAAAAACAAGAATCAAATAGACCATATTTTGATTGATAGAAGGCATGCCTCAAACATACAGGATATTCGCAGTTATAGAGGTGCAGATGTCGATTCTGACCACTATTTAGTGAAAGCTAAACTAAAACAAAAACTAGCCGTAAGGGTAAAAGGTAAGGCAGAAAAACGAAAAGGATATAATCAAGAACAACTCGATAATGAAGTTAAGAGAAAGGAATATGGTAAGATGGTCGAGCAAGGATTGGAAAACAGCAAAAATGTAGATACAGTGGATGAATTATGGAGGGTGATTAAAGAAGCCATAACAAATGCAGCCCAGGAGGTACTAGGGGAAAGAAAGAATCACATAGAGAAAGATTGGTATGATGAGGAGGTAAAGTTAGCCTTGGAGAGAAGAAATAAAGCAAGAATGATATATATGCAAAGGGCAACAAGAGCAACATATCAAACATATGTGGGATGTAGAAGAGAAGCTAAAAAACTATGTAGGAAAAAGAAAAGGGAGAAAGAAAATGAGCGGATAAAAGAAATGCAAGAAGATTATGAAAATAAGAGAATAGACCATTTTACAGACATGTTAAGCAGAAGAAAGCCGAATTTCAACCAAGAATAAGCTGTATACAGAACAAAGAAGGTCAGCTGTTAGGAAGTAATCAAGAAATATTAGACAGATGGGCGGAATATTTTGAGGAGGTGTTGAATACAAGGAATATACAAAGTGGACATAATGAAAATGAAGACTACGAATGGGAAATGCCTAGTACGGAAAGTGAAGAGGAAGAATCTGACAAATGTAATAGCAACCCGCCAACATTGGAGGAAGTTAAAGATGTCCTATTGTCGATGAAGAATAATAAGTCTCCAGGAGAGGACGGGATTATAGCTGAGCTACTAAAAAATGGACTAGTATTAATCCAATTATTGCATAAGTTGATACTGGAAATTTGGCACAAAGAGGAAATACCAGAAGAATGGGAAACAGCATTAGTGTATCCCATACACAAGAAAGGAAATAAACTGAAGTGTGAAAATTACAGGGGGATATCCCTGTTATGTATTGGATACAAGATTTTCACCATAATAATTGCTAAACGTTTGACAAGTAAAGCAGAACAGGACCTGGGAGAATATCAGTGTGGGTTTCGTACAAACCGGTCAACAATAGATCACATTTTTACAATGCGGATCATACTGGAAAAGTGCTATGAATACAACATTACTTTGTATCAGCTTTATGTTGATTTCAAACAAGCATATGACTCAGTGCGAAGAGGAAAGCTTTTCGCTCAAATGAAAAATCTTGGTTATCCAGGGAAATTGATTAGGTTGGTAAATACCGCTTTGGGTAGAAGTAAGGCTAAAGTATGTGTACAAGGAAAGATGTCAAGAAGTTTTGATGTAAGGGTGGGTTTGAGGCAGGGGGACCCAATGTCTGCTGTCCTCTTTAACATTGCTTTAGAAACAGCCATACGTACAATCACTGCAAATCGTGAAAGGAATATATACCATAGACTAATACAAGTTATGGCTTATGCGGATGATGTGGCCATAATTTCTCGCACAAAGAATGCATTGCTTGAAACTTACAAAGAATTGGAGACGGGAGCGCAACAAATAGGGTTAGTAGTGAATAGTAGTAAAACTAAGTTCTTGATGAGTGCTAGAACAAGTCAACCTGTACAAATGCTCAGATATGGAGAAAAATGTTTTGAAGAGGTGCAGGAATTTAAGTATCTAGGCTCTCTGATCACTTCACAAAATGAAATTAAAAAAGAAATCAATACCAGACTGGCTGCTGGAAACCGATGTTACGCTGCTCTAATACCAACATTAAGAAATAAACAAATATCACGGAAAGCTAAGCTGACTATATATAAAACTGTCATCCGACCCATGGTTACATATGGAGCTGAAACGTGGGTACTGAATAAAACAGAAGAAAAAAGGTTAATGACATGGGAAAGAAAGATACTAAGGAAGATTTTTGGACCGGTTAAAATGGAGCTGGGATGGCGCATTAGAACAAATCAAGAGCTTAGAGACCTGTATAACGAACACGATATAGTGTCTGTGATAAAGATGGCTAGAATACGTTGGCTGGGACATGTCCATAGAATGGAAACCAAAAGAGAGCCTAAGAACGTGCTGGAGGGGCATCCCGGCGGTAAAAGACACAGAGGCAGACCAAGGAAGCGGTGGATTGAGGAAGTGGAGGGTGACCTCCGTACAATGGGAGTCAGGAGATGGAGGACCAAAGCAATCGATAGAGAGCTTTGGAAGAAGATAGTTGCGGAGACCAAGGTCCTGCAAGGACCGTAGCGTCAAGGAGTAAGTAAGTAAGTAAGAAGAAAGAATTATAATACAGATTGGTGCAATTGCGGTGAAACCAAATGACAACTTGGAGCAGAATGCCATTCTTCCTGTGAAATGTAGGAATAAGACAACATCAAAGGCAGTTCAGAATGCACAAATACAGATACTGTAAAGCTAGGCATTTAATGATTTTTAGGGCACAATCTGCACATGAGAAAAATAAACTAAGAAAGAACAATAGAAATTTTCATGTCATTCTTCTAGTGCTGCTTTGGATGTAGACTTGGAAGTTTGATGATAAGAGCTCTTGCATCATCATGGATTGAATGCAGAGATGACAGGTGCTTAAGGAGCAGTTCTCCATATGGGCATGAAAGGTGGCCCATTAGTTGATATACATGTTGTTTGTGAACTTCTGAATATTTAATAAACTTAAAATATGGGCATGAACCCAGAACATGCACATAAGTGTTATGGTTTCCCTGTGGCATAGCCAATAGAACAGACGTTGCAGACTTTAGCTGACATTTATAGGAAGTTAGATTGAGATTTATATAATTCAAATACAAGTCTAAAGCTATCATTGTATGAGTCCTGCTTACTATTTGACAATCATGTAGTGACTTTTGCGTGAGGCTTTATCATTTTAGAGTTCAAATCGTGGATGTTTTTCAGTCTTGGGGAGACTACGGTGCCTTTCCCGTTCAAATTTTTTTCCTACATATGAACTATGTGTACAATTTTTTTGAGAACTTTTCTCAACCTTAGGATTGTCTTCCTGGTCGGATGATGCAATGTTTTCAAAAATTTTCCAGGGTTGTGGATGCCTATGAAATTAAGATGTGTGGTCCATTTAAAAAATGTATCCATTAAATAATACTTTGAATTGATCAAAGGAAATCCATAACAAGAAATTCCATCTCAATGATGGCCAGATACGTGAATGGGTTAAACATCCGGCTTTTTTAAAATTTATTTAGTGGGTAACATTTTTAAATTAAACTGTTGGGGGTCACTAGCTAAAACTGCACTTAACATTATATCTAATGGTAATATTGCTTATATCTTTGCAACTATACTACCTGCGTATCTTACTTCGGTCCTGTCGTGTAGAGGAAAGAAGCCATTATTCGATCATGCATGTGTCATTTGCGAAGATGGTCCCATTATCACACCATGCATGATGCAGTCGGAGCTAAATTTAGTCTTGAGCACAGGCTGAGATGCATAACTCAGAAGTACAATTGTTGATCCGAGCTCACTCAGCTATAGTTGGTATAAACCGGGGCTCACAGGAGAGTTATAAGGCTTAGAAATGTGTCATTTGTTGCAGGGCACCCCAACATCTGACACATAGGGTCCAGAAATGACCATGGCGGAACTTGTCTCCATAGGTACCACACAAGTTTTAGGCAGCTTGCAGCACAGACATTTCACATACTCTGTGGCTATGTACACAATACAGCCTTCTCTATTTTTCCCACTAGGATGTTCTATCAGATATCCAAACTAGAGGATATTTCTCCTGATTATAAAGAGTAGTTGTACATATTTCTAATGTATAAGCCTCTATAAAGCAATAAAATTTCATAATATATTTTGTTTTGATTATTCTGTTTTAACCCTGCAGTGCTCGCGTGTTATTTTAGGACGCCGTTCATGTTTTACGTTGTTTCTTTTGTTTTATGTTGTTTTGAGTGTTCATTTTGTTTATTGAGGGTTGTCATAGTTTATTTAATATTATTGAACATGTTTTGCATACATTGCTTAATTAAAAATGTGTATTAAGTCAATTTATTGAAAATGAGCATTTAACTAATCATATTGGATACAAATCAATATTAGCACATTACGATTTTAATTAATTAACAATAAAACAATGTTGTTAGGCATGTAACCATTTTTAAAATAATATTGTCCTAAGACTGTAGGTATAACAACTTTTACTACTAGTTACTGATCTCTTCTTATTCCATTTAGAAACTTTGTCCCGCCCTACGAAATATTTAGGCCTATCACATTCACTATAATCATTATCATCTGCTTCTTGTTCAGTGTCCGTAGACTCACTTCTAGACTCCGCAATAACTTCTTTAGGATCGCAATCAAGTTCATCATCACCTTCTTCTTCTTCTAGCAACATTGCACTATCTTCCAATCATTTGGATTAGAAAGATTATGATAATTCTTCTCCTTTCCACTCGTTGCCAAGCCTAAAGAGAAACAATTTCCATCAGAAAAGATTGGTATTGTAGGTTTATGATCACTAGTTTCTGCAAGAAATTTGTTTTAAACCAGTAACTTACCTTGTAACAGTAAAGCTCCCATGGCATCTCACAGACGCCATCCACATTTTCGCAACAATAATTTCACTCCACCCTTGCTAGGCGGAAACTGGAGGGTTGCCGCTTGGATATGTTATTTAAGAGTAGTTGACCGAAAGGTAGATGGCAGGTCAGCATAATGGCCTCATAGGTATTCTAGATATGGTGAAATGAATGTGGTCTGGTGTCTGTCAGACGCCATGCGAGCACTGCAGGGTTAATAGGACTTCTCAAAATTTTCCCATGTATACTATTTTAAAACTTCCCAATACTTCAGGGCTTATCAGGCTATTATCCTGTACAGTTATAGCCAGACAACAGTACCAAAATAAATAACTTAATCAAATGACATCAACAATAGAAAGTTGGCATAGTCGGATTTGAAATGTAACGTTAGACTTTTTATAGGCCTGTACAAATCAACTTAAGCTGCACACAGAACATTTCACCAGTATCACCAACAAATAAGATCCGTGGTTTAAACCTGACTGGAATATCCAAACTTGTGAGTTCACAAACATGTTCACATACCTTTATTATGCTCCATTATTAACAAATTTGAGAAGCATGCAGATTAATCATGAAATAGTCATGCATGTTATTCTCATTTAGAATTTACATCCACAAGTGTTTACATTTACAGTGCCATCTAAAGTCAACTCATTTGAAGATGATATTAATTTCAGATGAACCAGGACCTGCCGTGAGCTCTTTTGTAGATGTTGTATTGGAGTGCTGCAAAAGTATAGTATCACTGAAGATATCTGACAATTTTCATATCAGTTTAACAAGAACTGTTGTGTTGAGGCATCACTGGATAGAGTCATTCATAGAATCTGTAAGGGACTGCATCAAAGAGTTACCCAGGTAAGGCTGCTGAATTATTTCTATGTCACTGACATCTTGATTATGCATGCAATATTCATAACAACAATGGTGCCTAACATTCCGCAAAAGCAAATTAGAATCTCTGTGATAAACCATCATGTTAGCAATGCGACAAACATTGGACTTAAATTTTACCGTGGGACATCAGCTGAGATGAGTGGAAGTCAGTGTATTTTTTCTTATTTTTCAATGCTGACCACTGCCAGTGCAAAGTATGTGGGGAGTGATGTTACATACAACTGGATTTTGGTGATTTTCCATTTTTTTCCCCCAAGTGTAGTGAAGAAATTAAAATGACTGTTCTAAATCTATAGAATTTATATATACCAGTTTTCCTTTTCATGTTCCATGGTATGAAACTATAACCCTACTAACATTGAAGTTAGTTACATGGTATGATGGAAGCATCGCCTCTCGCATTGAAATTGTATGTATATGACAGTATGTACATGACCAGCAGGTTGCAATTCTAGTTCCTGAAACGTTTGTAAAATTTGGAACAAAGTTGAAAATCGTAAGAGGTTTCTTATGTAATTTTATGTTTATTATGTTAAGAAGTGTGTAAGCATATTTTACTTGCCACGAAGAAAACTAATTCTTTTAGCATAAAGTCCCACTCCTGTTTCCAATACCAGTCATCACATATTCATGTCTTACCTAGAAGAGTTACTGGTAATCTTGTTTTTCTACTTTCAGTTTTTCACTTGGTTTCAACTCTGTTAAAATTTATTGTAATGAAGAAAAAACTCGTACCTTTGTTGGACTGACTGTTGCCGAAGGCCACAGATCATTGACAGAGTCTGTTAATATACTTAATAAGTGCCTTGCTGATTTCAAACTTCCTCCATTCTATAAGGTGAGTTGTACATTTTTAATTTGTTGCTGTTCTTGCTTGATTCTTTGTTTTTGTTCGCAGAAATCCTCCTGATTGTAATGTTAGTGTTACACGTACTTGTTTTACATAAAACTGATGACATTAGTAGGAGAAACTAAAAACAAAGAATTTAATGCTCACCTCACAAGTTATACAGGGTGCTAATGAATAACACCAAAATGTTTTACCTGTGTATAGAGGGGACATAGACAAGCAACTTTTGTTAGGAGATTTTCTCTCCATGGATTCAATTTTTCTTGTTACTGCATAAAACCTTCCAGGGCATGGTCACCATTGCTTTTAATAGTTGAAAAAATGCAAAACAAAGTAACTTTGTTTTAATACTGGAGTAATGATTACATTTAAACTATTGAAGTGGTGACCAGGCATGTGATTAGTCTGTAAATTTTGCGGATTATGAAAACTGTAAATTATGATATATCTGTCAATGAATGATTAACCACAGGTTTTTATCGATCACTAAGAAGGCGCGAAATCAATTTAACGAAAATTTTAACACTATTATGCTTCATTATTGACTTATGAGCACCAAATTGTAATGACTTTAATGCCCTGTACCATACACATTTTTTGACATAGAACAAAAATCTTCTAATAAAAGTTGCTTGTCTATGTCCCCTCTATACCCAGGTAAAATATTTCGGTGTTATTCAATAACACCCTGCATAAGTGTAGGATTCACATGTAATGCAGGACCTACTCATAAAACATGTGCCAACGTATCATGGCTGGAGTTCTGGGCAACAACAACCTTTTGTGCTGCTATCTGTTGTTACATTATGTCTACTGTAGAATCACACTTATCCAAAACAATGAGAATGGAAGTGATTTGGAATAAGCAAACATCTATTATCACTTGATTATCCATCTTATGGTATTTTAGCCATAAATAAAGGGGATTTCTGAAATTTAGTAATTTTCATTGATTTCCTATTAGTAGGGACCATATTTTTTGGTAAAATAAAATGGCTGATTTCAGTGTAACTTCCTTCTATTTTGTGGGTATTTTGCAAAATAAAATATTCTATACTGTTATCCTTATGGGGATTGTACAGCACTCTGGACACGAACAGTGTCACCCACAAAAAGGCCTTATTTCAAGTTAGGATTTTTTATTTATTTATTTGATTTTTTTAACTCGGTGCATCGAGAGTGTTCCTAAACACAGCGTTGGAATCCATCAGCTCGTTCTCCTTTCCAGCGCATGAATCACTGCACTTCAAATGCTTCCATCGGTCTTGGGTACTGATGAAAATGCGATTGACCATTGCCGTCTGCTTTTGTGTATAGGGAAGTCGTAACTTGTAACACTTAACCTATACATTCTGTTGACACAATGGAAGAAACTGCAATGAGACGAAAGAATCTTCAGATTCAGATAGTGATAGTAACATTGATGTTTTATTATATGACTCAATTGCTTTAGCTAAATCGTCTGTGAATCCTGCAAATTCCTCGACACTATCACTGTCCTCATTGTTATAAGGAATCAACTTCACTATCGAATCACTATCAAGTTATGGTCACAGGTTCACCATATTAAAATAGAATTATTTTCTCAAAATCCCAATTACTAGTAGTGAAAAAAGCAGCAGCCATGAAAGCTGTTGTTGCAAACACAAATTCAAAATTTGACGGAAAGTGAAATATTATAATAAATAAAAAAAGCTATTTCCCAAATATTAAAGAATTAAATTAGTTTAACAGATTCACTATAACATAATTACAATATCAAATATAATTAATATTTTTTAGAATGTGATATGAAACACTCACATAACTCTCTCTACCTTAAGTATACTCCAGTACATGACTGCATTGCAATAGTGCGCATTCAGTTGTCTCAGCCTCATTCAAAATCTCATATTTTGTTAGGCAAGACCTAAAACCCAAGTATATGTATGAAATGAGTGGCTTCAAAGAATTTTTGAGAAAAAATATTTCAAATAAAAGTTTGGGCTACTTGTTTGTTTTGATTACCACTTTTATTTAGGTTCTGTTGTTCACTATGGCAATCCTCCCTGTGGGGAAAGCTAAAGGGTTTACTTCAAACTAAAACATTTAAAACGGGCTATTCATCTGTCTATTGCTAAGCCTTGAGTTACTATTCCAGACAAGTTGGGTTAATGGAATGATATTCTTTTTATAGGAAGCTTCATTTCACATGAGTGTGGCCTGGTGTGTTGGTAACTATGTAGAGCAGCTAGAAAGGAATGCGTTACCTCAACTACAAGTTGCCTTCCAACACTTCTTGCATGCCCAGTACGACCAGTGGCTATTCAAAGTGCCTTACCTGCACTGCAAAAGTGGGAATAAACTCTTCTCTTTTCAGCTTGCTACGTAAGTCAGCTGTGTGAAAAGAACATGACAGTAATGGGAGTTTCTGACTGTAAAGAAGATAAAACCGTGATCTATCTGAATTATTTAAGAGCAGTCTGTAGTACAAATTTTCTCAAGTATAAATTTCCTCGGATTTATTTTTGGTCCAAACAGAAATTCATCTTTGATAACTTGTAGTCAGATCCCATGATTTCCATTTAAATGAACCCTTATATTAGTTGCTAGTTCATGAGTGTAAGAGTCACCCCATTCAGTTTCCGTCGCACTTTTCCATGAAACAGATTTAGTCTTCATATAGTGTTTTATATTCAGAAGCTGAATTTATACTTTTTTTAAAATCACAATAAACATTGTATTTCCTTAAGTTAAATAAATACAATTAAATTTTATGAGATTTCAGAAGCCTATAATTTGGTTTTAACATGGGAAGTTATTTGTCAAATTTGGCAATGCTTTTGTAATATTTGGGATTATGGTAACGTTGCAGAATTTGTGAGGAAGTTATCAGTGTTGGTATACATCTGATGAATGTAAGCGATGAAGGTATTTATACAGAAAGTGAAGTATATGTCAATGATCTTAAAAGGTTCTGCCTGATATACCACTATATTTGTTCAAACACAGCTGGATTCCAACTTGTTTGAACAAATATAGTGGTATATCAGGTGGAACCTTTTAAAATTGATTGTTCCTAAACCACTTGAAATATGAAATTAGTCAATCATGAAATATAAGTGCTAGATGGAACTCACCATATATCTTAAGATCTTCTTTGGATTTCCTGTCAGTAATCGAGATTAAGGGTATAAGTTATTGTTTAGTGTACACTACGTAATAGCCTCATCTGCTTTGCCTAGATTGTGGCCAACTCGCAACTATTGTATGTTATTCATTTTACCTCTCATTATTCTGTTGTAACATTTATACGAGACTTTAATATAATTACAAAACTTAAAAACATACAGAAGTGCTTATGAATATCTGTCTCAAACTTATTACCAGTATTTACAGGCTTCTGTTATTTATTTTCTTCCGAGAATCATGCCCTCCATCTTGGGACCATTAAAAACCTTTTCTGTTATTGTTTATTTGCTAGAGTGCCACAACTGTAACAAGAACAGAGATATTAGATAACCTGAAATCTAACAAAGTTTTATTTAATCTTTAATATAAGTTGACTTACACACACTTTGTTGCTTCGCTATCCATTATTTTGGTACGACATGTTTCAAGGAACCTCATCCCCATTTTCAAACACTTTATGAACTGCCAAATCCATTTCGGGAAGATCCTGAAGCGCACCTGGTGGCCTTTTTAAGAGTATCTTATCAGGTTGTCTTATTCCGGCATATCAAAATTAATTAAAAGTCAATTCGTTTTTATATTCCGGGAGAAGAGAATCTGATCAAGAAGTTTGTTTAGGTCCATCAGGTGCACTTCAGGATCTTCCTGAGATTGATTTGGGGGTCATTCCATATTAAATCAACAAATGGGCGTTGCCGCACCATTTTTTATTTTGATGAAATTTGGTAGGTGATGTGTACCAGTCTTCTGAACCCCAAAACAAATCTTGTTATACCTCTAAAAAATTTTACTCCTGAGATATAGGCATTTGTTTGGGACATGAACAAGCAAAAAATGTAATTTCAGACCCATTTTCTGAAAGCCGTAGAATTTCTATTTGAATCAGTAGGATGATCAAATAGGGCTCATTGGAAAGCTTAAAGAATGGACTTTCATTTGTGCATACTAAATTAGATTTAAGTTAAGTCTAAACAGACGTTTCTAGGGCTCTAATCTTCGTTCGTGAACTGTCGTTTTGCGTAACTTTAGACATTAAAAAAACAATGAAGGACTTGGATTAACAGGTCAGTTTTTTTTCCTGTTACACTTATGAGGAGTATGTGTAGGAAAAAAACTGAGCTGTTACTGGTGGTCCTTCACCCGGAAAAATTTGCTTAAACTTCGAAAAAAATGTAAATCGGGCTTTTTCTCGGTCCCAAAAAGTAATGTGGGACAGGTGATAAAAATCTGAAAATGCCAAGATGAGAAGCCCTTATAGTGTACTTTAAAATAAAAACAAAATCATTTTGTGACCCGAAGGGATAGAGGAGCTACAAGCCTTTGAAATATCAAGAAAACAACACTTGACCGCTACTGAAAATAGGCTAAGCAGATAGGATAATTACCACAAAATTTAATTTAAATTTACATAAAATATAAAACATTTATTTACAAATGAGAATTTTCCTCAGTCATACAAATTTCTGATTTTTTGTAATTTTTCTAGCAATTTTTCACATTTGACTTCTTTTTAAGCTACATTGATGGCAATTTCAAGTACTGTATTTTCAACTATTGTATTTAGAAACCATTCTTATCCTGGTTTTTTGGATGTAGGTAATGCATTAAACACTAAAAGCTGCATAAAGCTCTTTAAGGTCACATCAAATTAACCTTTTCTGTATGTTAACCTTTTTCTCCATTAGGTCCTCTAACAGATACACAGTCCCTTTTCCTTGGCATCATTCTGCTGTACTCATCTTTTTCGTAGAAGTCTTGTACAGTTTTGACTGAAACTTCATCAATTTTATTCCTAGTCCTGTTCTCCTTATTCTGTGGCAAATTCCCGTTCTTTTTCACTAAATTTCTTGACTGGCGGGCTAAGTATTGGCTGACATTAAACTATACTAATACTCCAACTACTCCAGAAGTTAAACTTACAATGTTCTTTAGTAGTTGATGCAACTTTCATTTTTTTCTTTAAGCTTGTGAATTAGTTGCTTGTACTCATTCGCTAAACTGGCAGGCTGCATGTTCATTGAAAATTCCTCATTATGAGTTGAAATGTTCAAATCAAAAGACTTACTTAACTTTCCTGTTATAGATTTGACTATCTTACTAACTTTATTTGTTAACACTGAGGGTCTAGCTTCAACTGACAGCTTCTGCACCTTAACAGGAGAAATACCAAGGACTGAACAAGCATCATTAACTGTTTCAACAAGAATGGCTTCAGGTTCATGAATGTCTGGGCATTCATGCTCACTGTCAGTACCGGTCTCTGTGCCTTGATTTGGATTTTTAATTTTTTAAACATTTTGTGCACAATACCTTCCCTGTGATTAATTTCAGCTCAGGACTGCACATGGAAAGTGTCATTGATATTTATCTGAGAGATATTTTTAATAGGTTTTGAGTGAACAATGTAGGGGTCAGAGCAAGACCATACACAATATTTGGAAGTATCTGTCCAAAAATTCAGCCTTGTGAAACATTTTATATCATCGCAACCAGTTCTAATTGAAAATAATGTTTTTTGTTCTTCAGTGAACTCGGAAATAGTATTGAGTACTGAAGACCTAGAGTAAGATAATTTATGAGATACCTCTCCTTTGAAGATGCCAACAGTACAAGAACACTCAATCATAGTAATATACTGGTAACAATTTCAATAGCATGTATTCAGCACAAAATAACAATAGTAATAATTTTAAAAAATAAATAAACTAATCAAAAGATAATGAAGCACAAACACAACCTACTTGCTGTGAGTCAGCTCAGTAAGTGGATAGTGGACAGCATTGAACAGAGGGGCTGGATCATATGAAGCTATGCATATTCAAACATGACTTGGTCAGCAACCAGACTCCAATGAACAGTGCGTGTCCAGAACATATCCTATTATAACAGTTAACATATAATTCAATACACTGTATAGAAGAGTAGAGTTTAATGCAGTACCTACACCTAATAAACCAGGATAAGAATGGTTTCTAAATACAGTACTTGAAATTGCCATCAATGTAGCTTAAAAAGAAGTCAAATGTGAAAAATTGTTAGAAAAATTACAAAAAATCATAAATTGGTATGACTTAGGAAAATTCTCATTTGTAAATAAATGTTTTATATTTTACGTAAATTTGAATTAAATTTTGTGGTAATTATCCTATCTGCTTAGCCTATTTTCAGTAGCGGTCAAGTGTTGTTTTCTTGATATTTCAAAGACTTGTAGCTCCTCTATCCCTTCGGGTCACAAAATGATTTTGTTTTTATTTTAAAGTACACTATAAGGGCTTCTCATCTTGGCATTTTCAGATTTTTATCACCTGTCCCACATTAC
Organism: Ectobius pallidus; assembly: GCA_964059195.1. Taxonomy (NCBI): domain Eukaryota; kingdom Metazoa; phylum Arthropoda; class Insecta; order Blattodea; family Ectobiidae; genus Ectobius; species Ectobius pallidus. The sequence goes on from CAXKWD010000007.1 coordinate 18,376,616, forward strand.
TTTTTGGGACCGAGAAAAAGCCCGATTTACATTTTTTTCGAAGTTTAAGCAAATTTTTCAGGGTGAAGGACCACCAGTAACAGCTCAGTTTTTTTCCTACACATACTCCTCATACATAAGTGTAACAGGAAAAACAAATGGCCTGTCCTTCATTGTTTTTTTAATGCCTAAAGTTACGCAAAACGACATTTCACGAACGAAGATTAGAGCCCTAGAAACGTCTGTTTGGACTTAACTTAAATCTATTTTAGTATGCACAAATGAAAGTCCATTCTTTAAGCTTTCCAATGAGCCCTATTTGATCATCCTACTGATTCAAATAGAAATTCTACGGCTTTCAGAAAATGGGTCTGAAATTATATTTTTTGCTTGTTCGTGTTCCAAACAAATGTCTATATCTCAGGAGTAAAATTTTTTAGAGGTATAACAAGATTTGTTTTGGGGTTCAGAAGATTGGTACACATCACCTACCAAATTTCATCAAAATAAAAAATGGTGCGGCAAAAAATTTTCTTAAAATTTGTTGATTTAATATGGAATGACCCTTGGCAATTGACAATGTATTTGAAAATGGGGATGAGGTTCCTTGAAACACATATTACTAAAATAATGGTAAGTGAAGCAACAAAGTGTGTATAAGCCAACCTGTGTAGTAGATTAACTTTATTGTCGTCACTTCATTGTGTAAGTTCCACAAAATCAACAAAGTTTTATTTATTAAGTTTCAACAATGACAAAACATTATCTGCCATAATAGTTACAGTGTACTGTTGAAATAAGTGGTAAATATGAATAAAAGGCACATCCTAAATTTTTTAAATTTGGACAAAAAAGCTTCAAATTAAATTTACCTAAATATGGCGATTCACTTTCCAACTTCCAGATGGCATTCACCAGTCACACCAACTTTAACATGGATTTAAGCACATATCTGGTCATAAAACAACAAATTTAAGCCAACACGTTTCTTTACGATAATCAGAAACTTTACCAGGGTTTTCCACAAAATACAATACCCTACTTCATCAGATAGCAACAAATATAAGTCAACAACTTTTCACATCTTGGTTCACAAGAGAATCATTGCTTCCCAAGGATGCAGCAGCATTTAAACATAATAATATATTTCTTCTCATAGTCTACTGCTGCCATGAAGTTGCTGGCAGCAGCTTCAATTCGATGTTTCTGGATTGGATTGAAATTTCCTCAGGATTATCATTCATATTTTCACAAGCTTTTCATAAATACTAGTTCATATGCATTACTGTTACAAAAAAAGCGACTCATATATGCATGTATACCACCTTTCGTATTGGTAAGTACGGTTCATTGTTGTTCTGCGATTCAGGTGGCTGTAAGAATATGACGTTAACAAACGGCTGACTACCTTTCATTAGAATTAATTATACGGTATTTTTGTTTTATTCATATAATTTAGAGCTTTTACTAAAAAGTACTGTATGCACTATGTACACAAAAACTTATCCGGACTCATCCAGCTATACTAGATTCTTCCATTAAGGTGTTACTGCAACTTCACAGTTTTAAGGGTCTAACATAAAAGTTAAATACCATGTTATTTAACCATTTCCATCTAGAGAAGATTATTGCTGTATAATGTTACAATCATGTTGATTGTAACATTATACAGCATAAATTATACTTCAGGGTGAATTCCACAGTCTGTATGATTCACTTATTGATGCATACTTCAGTGATGAATGATAATGTTGCATGAATAAAACAATGTTTTAACAACATAATTGTGTAATAAATTACATTAGATTTGTTCCAGCAACATTCAGAAACAATCATCACATGGGTTTATTGTCAGTTCAAATCTCTCTTGACAAAGTGCGCATGTGTCAGGCATCCCATTGACTAGAATCTGTCATCACATAATCTCATCACTATGAAACACCTTAAAAAACAAGAATCATTTGCACTTAAGTAATAAAAGTAGAATCAGATCCCAAGTGGTTCACTTGGTTTGGCAGAATGGAATTGAATGTACTGTTTTCCTGTTTCCATTATTTAATTTCTGTTTCTTGATTGCATGCTTTCTTAATACATCAGCATTCCTCAGGTAACTGTTTTGAATGAATGGTTAAGTGTTTAGTCCCGGAGAACGTAAGACCTGTAATAATCCTTTTTAAGAAATTGCAGCACCAAAAACATTATCTAATGTAAAGATAATACTGTATTTCCAGTAGTGACAGTATATATTCTCTGAAATTACACAGAGACAACCAAAACTTACTGTTTTGTCTGAAAGGAAAGATGATAGTGAACAGGTGAAAGCCAGTGATTTTTCAAAGAGAAGAATTATTGAAATTTGACTTAAAAACAAACTTTAACAGGTAAATAAAAATTAAACCTGCATTTTTCTCAGAACCGTATTTTTTTTATATATAGATCTCTTTACAAAAACTTATATTTCATGTTCCACAAGCAAGCTTTCCCATCCTGCAGAAGGAGCAAAATCATTATCCATACTTCAGCACTTGTTTTTGAAAGAATGTTGCATAATTAAAATGTGCCCACCCCCAAATCACTTTGTACATAATCAACCCCTTTTTAAAAGTAAAGTAATTTGTTTCTGGATCTTAGAGATCTTTTGTTAAAAAATAATAATAATAAAAAAACTAAGATACAGTCTATATCAATTAGCCACTCATGTTTCATATTTTCATTGTGTTGGGCCTTTATGCTTATATCTGCAATTATTATTCTGTGCTGCAAATTCAACTTTTTAGTTGAATTTGAAAATTCAACAGTTCAAAACTGGCTCCTGATATTTAGCTTTATAAAATCAAGGGTAAAACTACAGACTTATTACATGGATTTCTATTGGAAATGTAATATGTAATAATTTTGTTGCACTTATCAAATCATCTTTATTCCTAAACATTTAAGTGATAGACAACATATAAGGCTGGATATCTTTCTCAGAAACATAAAACATTCTGGATTTAAGAAATAATTAAGACCATAAATATGGTAACTGAAAATTTTACTTGAAACAAAACCTCTATCGAGAACATGTTCAATAATATCTCACTGCATAAGAAATGACTGTAATACCATTTTGAAACATTTTTGTACTGATATTTCCACAAAAGCTCTAAAGGATGCCTTGTGTACACTTTTTATATAATGTTTCTTTCTGTAGTGCCTTAATAATTATTATTTGTGATACAACAAACAAAAGTGGGATTTTAAAGTAATTTCCAGTAATTCTACAAATAACTCTTGTGTCAACATATATTTTTTAGACAGCCATTAAATCTTATTTTGAAATAAACTATATATTGAAAATCCTAACATTTTCCAGTATTTTGCTTGTTTAATAATGTACTGAAAAGCAGACTACAAAGACCCTAAAATCATGTCTTAAAACCTATCTGTCCTTTTCCCTATATAGATAGCCTGGTCCTCCAGTCAGCTTAGGCATCCTTCTTCGGTATGCAATACCATATTTATTGCACTTTCATTCTACCAAAAGCAACAAAAGTTGAAAAGTTGTTTACTTCTGTTGTATCTAAATCTAATATTAAAATTTCTACAATATTGTCAAACAGTTAAAAAGTATCCTTTTTCCTAAGGCTGCCTAAAAATATATGCCATGCATGTATTTACAAACAGTGTAATACATATGAGAACCTCTCTCTCTGATGTATCCTATTTAGACACTATCCAGACATAAATGGTAAGGATTTTTCTGTCAGTATGACAAAAAGCACAAGTTATGCTACTGTTTGGTATAAAGCATTTTGGTATGCGAGATAAATATTAAAAAAAGCCGTTTTTAAAAAACCCTAAATATATGTCATGCAATTTATAAATGTTTTGGTCAGTGATAGGTTATTTAGGAAAGTACATGTGCATGTTAGAAATAATTAGTTAATACACTTATCAAATTTTTTTGTAAGAACAGATTAGGAGTGTAGACAATGTAGTTACATTTGAATAGATCTTATGGATTATTTATTAAAAATAAAATATTTGAAATAATTGAAACATTAGCAACTGTAAAGAAACAACCATCCAGCTCTACATAAAAAGATAAGATAATGTTAAAACTACCTCATATGCTACGGAAGGACTTTCTTAATGTACTGTAAGAACAGTCTTTAAAATGCAAAACTAATGGTAAGGCAACAAAGTGTGTTCTTTTCATTTGATGCACTCATGCTTTTCATCTTAATAAGTAAAGCCCGGATTTTCATGCACTATCAAACTTAAAAACATGCATGCATTCATGCACTATCGTATCTCCAAATATGCACAATGAAGGGCGAAACATGCACTATCAAAAATCCGCACTGTACTGCAATATATTTCAATTTCTCTTAAAACAATATACGAGTTTTTCCAAATTTTTCTCACTTAAACTCCTGCTTAAGTTTTTCCCTAACTGTCACATCCATTTCTCCACAACACGATTCTAAAGTTAATTATTCAACGTCTTTAACAATGGCTAGTGACTGACAAATTCAAGCAGTTTTCTTTCAATAGAAGGTGGTGGGGGTCGGCATTTTCTTTTGTAGTTTGGTGTATTATATTACTGTTTATTTAGGGTAAACACTAAACAGTAGTTTGCACTCTCAAATTCATGCAGGTGGCAAACTCTGGTGCGAAGTCAATCAAAATATAACAATGGTAATACAATACAACATTTTTACGTTTCTTTGAAAAGCCGATATTTTATGGAGGCACATTCGTAATATGCACAGTTATGCATGGTAACTTGATATTATGCACTAAAACCAGAAAATGAGGCTTTATATGCATTAAAAACGTCTGAATATGCTACATTAAACCAAAAAATCCAAAACATGCATTATGCATGAATTTTGCCATAAAAAGGCCGAAATATGCAAACATGCACGGAAAAAATATGGTTATTTGGAATCCATAAATCATGTAATGAGTAACTACAAAGTTTGAGAATTGTAACCAAAGTATATAAAAACATTCATTTGCATGGAAATCCGGGCTCTATTAATAAGCAATGTCTTAGGCATCAAGAAAAGATTGTCAATGGTAAGGTACACAAGTGCTTTGTATCCTGCCAGAAAGAGAAAGAATGGTTATCACATGTAACACTACATGAAATACATGTGCCTTAATAGTCAATTATATACTTATACATAATTTTTTTTTACTCTAAGATAAAAGAAATAACTATGAGAGTCAACCAAGAATAGCAAACTTTTAACACTTCAACCCTCAAATATGGCTCTTTAAAAAATCTAGAAGATAGAAAAAATTAAAACCTCTATGACGAACACTTAAATATAATACAAAGTTTTACATTTACTGTAAAACAATTTTTAAGTTTCTCTTAAAAAATCTGTTTCTTATGCAACACACACTCTCCTACTTTAGTTCTTTTTATTAAGAAGAATCCTTATGTAGCACGTCGTTTCTTCATGCATCTGCAGGAATCTCAGCATTCTTTCACTCGGTATCATGGTAAGTGACACTGGAATCAACATAAAACTTTGTGAATATTTAATACTGTTGAATTTCAAGTACCAAAGGCATGTTGAAAGGAAAGATAGATTAGTAAAGGTCACCAATAACACAGTCATATTACTAATTACTCTGGGACACACGTTGGCATTTCTCACTTCCAGCAAGAATTAAGTATCCCTGTTTTAGACTTAATCTAAAGAATAAATAAAAACTTGTACATCTGTGAACAGAAATTGAATCTTCTTCTTCAGAAGAAGAAGAAAAAAAAAATTGCTTTTGGAGGTGCTTAGGTGCAATGTCTCCATTTCTAAAGTAGATTCAAAGAGTTCAGGGCTACAGACAGACATCCTTCTGCCTCCAGAACTAGTACAGTGAGTCTCAGTCAGATTGGATCCGCCGCGCGTTGGGTTCCCCCCAGATGACGCTCCTATCCCCGGTATGCGGCAAAGGAACTGCCCGGCAGTTGACTGACTTGTCCGCGCGTGACAATGAAAATAAATGAAATAAGTTTGAAAATATCGAAAATAGGCACCTACCTTATTACAGGAGATGCTGGAAGTGTCCTCCTACATCCACACATTTTTGGCATTGTGATAGGAAATTCCGATTAATACGCATTAATTGTTCTTCCGTTATTGAGTTTATCCCCTATCCTAATGTTTTCTTTTAGTTGTGACAAACTACAGAATATCACTTTCACGTCTGTACAACACGAGAACAATGCTCAACTGCAGGCTATGCAGGAATTGTTGACTTATCTGCGGGGACACAGCTGGCCGTGAGACGCAGGAAGTGTTGAGTCATCACAAGAGAAGCACGGCGCGCGGCAAGCGGGTGCAATCTGTCTGAGACTCACTGTACTTATGACATGGGGCATTTGTCTTGTTGAAATGTTCTCGCTTGTCTGCTGTTTCAGTGCGCTAAGCTCAAGCTGCTCTCAAACAACCTAACATGGAGGACTTGGTTATATACGTGGTATATAACACAATCAATTCCCCCACTCCAGTTCTCTAATGCGACCCGCCTGGAAAGTAGGGGTTTTGCGTGGGGAGAAACTTAAAGCAGTGGAGACATCTTGCGGTGGTGAAATAATTATGTATGGTGCAAGGGTCATTTTTATTGTGGAATATTGTTTTTTTATAATCTTTTTTCTAATAGTGAAATATTATGTTGGCGTTGGTGCAAGGGTAATTTTTCTTTTAAATGTGAAATATTAAGCTGCATTACCGGCGTTGAGCAGCGGCCGGCGGGTGGATAAAGGCATGTTGGCATGCGCTGTAGGGAAGGCACGCGGGGCAGCGGCCAGACGGGGAAGGCATGAGGGGTAGCGGCCATGCCGATGGATGGGGGAGCAGGTTGTGGCGCATATTACCATCTTGCTGAGGACTCAATTGTATACGTTACAACCAATTAACTACAAAATGCAGAAGGAACATATCTAACAAAATTTGAAAATTTGTATAAACTGTGCATAAACTGTACATATTCTCACTGGAATATGACACCTTTGGCTGTTGATTTTCATGAAAGATGCAGAAAGGGCATGTCCAGCACAGCTGTTCCCTTTCTGCAAAGTATAGAAGGGCACAAAAGTTTTACAAAGTTTCACAGTTTAAGAATCTTAGACTAACATAATGGAAAATACATCTGTAGAAAGACCCAGCATTTGCCAAGCACATCTTAGTACAGTGTTTTGACTACAGACCTTCTAGCTCTTTTTGCACTACATTCAACTAAATAAAAAATTTGCAAGATGTGCAGATATGTTTAGCGGTGCATGTCCTGGACAAAATAGAAATCATACACTGGTTCGGTTTCTGCTTAATATGGTTTTAAAGGATGTGTGCAAAACTATAATTCACCATTTCCCTATATGATAGCATTCATTTCGGCCCATTGACAGGGATTTCAGGAACATTAAATGGCTCATAAGTAAAGCCCGGATTTTCATGCACTATCAAACTTAAAAACATGCATGCATTCATGCACTATCATATCTTCAAATATGCACAATGAACGGCAAAACATGCACTATCAAAAATCCGCACTATACTGCAGTATATATTTCAATTTCTTTTAAAACAATATACGAGTTTTTCCAAATTCTCCTCACTTAAACTAGTGCGTTTATCAGTTAGGACATTCTTGAACGCAGAAAAGGATCTTTCTACTTCACAAGAAGTAACAGGTGCATAGGCCTACTTAAGGGAGGAAATTTGACTGAGGGTGAGACCGAATTCCACGTATTTTACATTTTTTCCACACAATATGTCTTTCACTGTTTTCAGAAGTTTAAGATCAGGATTTGAACTAAGTACCTTCTTAAGTTTTTTCCCTGTCACACTCCTTTCTCCAAAACACGATTCTAAAGATAAATACGGTATTCAACATCTTCAACGATGGCTAGCGACTTACAAATTCAAGCAGTGAACATTCTGTTTAGCAGTTCTCTTTCAATGGAAGGTGGTGGGGGTCGGCGAGTCGGCATTTTCTTTTGTAGCCTGATGTATTATATTACTGTTTATTTAGGGTAAACAGTAGTTTGCACTCTCAAATTCATGCAGGTGGCAGACTCTGTTGCCAAGTCAATCAAAATATTACAATGGTAATACATACAACATTTTTAAGTTTCTTTGAAAAGCCGAGATTTTAGGGAGGCACATTCATAATATGCACAGTTATGCATGGTAACTTGATATTATGCACTAAAACCAGAAAATGAGGCTTTATATGCATTAAAAACGTCTGAATATGCTACATTAAACAAAAAAATCCAAAACATGCATTATGCATGAATTTTGCCTTAAAGAGGCCGAAATATGCAAACATGCACGGAAAAAATATGGTTATTTAGAATCCATACGTCATGTAATGAGTAACTACAAAGTTTGAGAAGTGTAACCAAAGTATATAAAAACATGCATTTGCATGGAAATCCGGGCTCTACTCATAAGGAAGAGCAACAGAAATGTGCTTTGAATTTTTCCTGGTGCTGGTAATATAGGATATTTTCCCGGGCTACTAACCAGGTGGTGAATTGGATTAAATTGGTTGGTTTCCAATAAATCTTTTCTCCAATCCGGATGTCCCCAGTTACAGCAGTCCTATATAAATACACCCCATCTAGTCCCGGCATTTCATTCTCCTTGACAATGGAGCCTCAGATTGGCTTCAAAAGTCGGAATTAATCCAATTCACCACCTGGTTAGTAGCCCGGGAAAATATCCTATATAAGAGCAACAGAATATATACAGTGGAAGAATACCTTGAGTTTATGAAAAAAAGAGCAATATGTCAGGATGTTTCTCCATGAATTAGGTAAATTCAGATGAAATTCTAGTTTTCAAGAAATGGTGGCCCAGGCACTATACAAAGATGTGTCTCTCAGATGAGTTAACAGCAAAATAGAATCTAATTGTCCACATTGAGGCTGAATATAATCAAATATGAAAGAGAAAACTGTTGCATCTGATTTTATTGCTGGACTAGCGAAACACATTTCCCCTTGAATGCTACAATGAACTCAAAGTATACCCACGAGAAAGTTTATCCCAATAAAAATGTGAAGGATCTGCTGAAACTTACACAAAATATTCCTGCAGGATAAGGGGCGGTTTATGAGGGACTTTTCAAACAGCCTACAACATACAAAGAACAGAACAATGAATAAGAAAAACTGTCAGGTTATTACAGTGCACATGTGTAATCTGAAGATTCCGAAGGTGGTTTGGCCTAATCCTTAGTGTATCATGTGAAAGAATATAAAAACATATTTTTCTGGCAGTTTATTGTCTATTTACTTCCAATTTTTAAAATTCCTATTATTGTAAAAGTCATACTTGCAAAAAAGACAATTTTACAAAATATATAAATGGCGTTATTTTCCTTTCAGAATTATGACCAGGGCCCGGATTCTAATGACATGTCATCTTTTTATTGATGCTTCATAGACATTGCCAACTTGTAGGTAAATCCTAATCATGGGTTCTAGATTACAGAAATGCATTTCTATTAGGTCATTTTTTGACATTTTATGTTTTTAGGGCATTTATTTAATTTTTAGGTCATTATTTTGTCATTTTCTTCTTTATTTAGTCATTTTAACGCATTTAGATTGAGTAATGCGTCTACGTTCGTCCCCAGCGGTGCTGTTTTTGAAGTGTTGTTTGTTTAATGCAAGAAGGACATACTCTATGTTGAAGTGTTGTCATGTCTCAGCCGGAAACAAGAACCAAAGAAACGCCAAAGATTTGTATTATATTACTGTTGTTGTTAGATTGACTTGGCCACCTGCTTGGATTTGAGAGTGCAAACTACTGTTTACCCTGAATAAGCAATAATATAATCCGGCAGACCGCAAAAGAAAATACCGAAGTTTGACTCGCCAGTGCCTCAGTGTGAGTATAAATATCCGTGAGGAAAGAACTTTCACAATAGAGACAGCGAGCAGAGTGATTTTATTTTTTACTTTTTCACCTGATTGTTTCATTGACAAGAATACATCATTGTTAAGTGACAATGCCTAAAGTGAAGCCTGCCAAATCATGTAATTTAAGACAAATAGTTTCCGAGTTTGGTGAACAAGTATTCTCTACAGACGGTAACATTTTATTCTGTAAAACGTGCCAAATTAAAGTGGCGGCAAATAAGCGATTCACTGTGCAGCAGCATATCAGCCGCGATAAGCATGTACGTGCTATCCAGAACACCGAGAACAAGCAGAAGTCTCAGCTATTAATTGGACAAAGTGTATCAGCAACTAGAAACGTATCTTCCGAGTTTTTCAAAGATTTGTGCGAATCTCTCGCTTCGGAAAATATCCCTTTATGGAAATTAACGAACAATAAATTCAAAGACTTTCTAGAGCGGCATACAGGTCGTTCAATGGCGGATGAATCCACTTTGAGAAAGAACTATATACCAATGTGCTACGATGACGCACTGAAAAGAATCAGGGACAGAATTTGTGGGAAGAAGGTGTTTGTTTCCATTGACGAGGCCCGGTATGTGGCTAATGTCATCGTGGGAACGCTAGAAATCAACGGCCCAGGTGAAGTATTTCTGCTAACGACAGAAGTACTAGAGTCCGTGAACCATTCTACAATCTGCAGACTTTTTGGCAGGTCCATGTTTCTCCTATGGCCAGAAGGTATACATCATGACGACGTTTTGCTTTTCGTCACTGATGCTGCACCATACATTGTAAAAGCAGCCAAGGCCATCATGTCATTTTATCCTAAGATGGTGCACGTAACATGCTTAGCACATGCATTACATAGAGTAGCGGAGGAAGTGAGAGGACACTTTCCTCAAGTTGATAGCCTAATCTCGAACACAAAAAAAATCTTTGTGAAGGCTGCAGCAAGAAGGGAACTTTTTAAATCCCAAGCTCCGAATGTTCCTCTTCCACCGGAACCTGTCATCACACATTGGTGTACCTGGATTGATGCCTCCAATTATTACTGTGACAATTTTCAAGTTGTTAAAACAGTGGTCGAATCTTTGAAATCGGAGGACGCGAAGTCCATTGAAAATGCCCAACAATTATATTCGAACTGTGAAATGAAGGGCAAATTGTCATATATCAAGACACATTTATCACCAGCTATTGTGTAACTTCAGGAAAAGGGGATTGCTCTAGTGGATTCCGTGGCTCTCATAAAGAGAATAGAGTGTACCAGGTAAAATTGGAAAAATGGTGAAAGATAAGTTGAAGTGTGTGCTTGAAAAAAACGAAGGTTTCAAGACATTATGCACAATTTCCCAAGTACTATCGGGAGAAAAGTTTGACACATCAGCCATTAAAGAAGAACTCACCCCTGGTGACCTACCATACTTCAAGTATGCACCCATTGTTTTGGCAGATGTGGAGAGGAGCTTCTCCATGTATAAGAACATCCTTTCAAACAATCAGAGGTCATTTACCTTCGATAATCTTCGTATGCTGACAGTGATTTACTGTAATGCTGAATAAGGTAGGGTTTACAAGCTTTTTCTTTCATACGGGTAATATTTAAATAAATTACTAGGTTACTATATGCAACATTTTTGTAGGATTTACTTTAAAAACAATTTTCTTACTTTTCTTTTCAGATGCTCCATTCAAGAACAAAGAATTAAGCTTTTAGACCTAAGTTAAATCCTTTCAACAATCACAGTTTTTATAAATATGTCTAAATTAGTCTATAACTTTGTGTATACAATAATGCTTTTAAAAAATAAAATATCAGTTTTTAGGTCATTTTTATAATTATTAGGTCATTTTTCAAACAATTTTAGGTCATCAGAATCCGGGCCCTGATTATGACGTAAGATGATATCAAACCTGGGGGAAAGTCTCACAGCCAAACTTTGTGTTGCAAACTACCTATGAAGTTTTTGTCTAATGAAAATTTTAATTTTTGTTAGATATGCCCTTTCTGCATTTTGTAGTTCAATTTTGGTTGGCTTCCACAGAAGATTGCAGAAGTAGAATCTTCAGGACCTAACCTGCAGTGTCAGTGGATGTTATGGAAGTTGTGAAAATTGCCAAATGTGATAAGAAAAGTTTCAGGCAGTTATTGATAGAAACCTTGGCTATTCTATTGTGAACACTGTATCAAAGATGTTGACTAGTGAAGAGGTACGATCTCCAGAGGGGATATCCTGCTGCATCTTGTGATGCAAAAGATTGTTTTCTTCATAGAAAAACATTTTATCTGACAGACGTCTCTCACCAAAACTGGTGCATTGCTTAAAACAGCGGCCACCAACTCATTGCACAATGAGTACAGCAGTATGTGCAAGCTTACCCATTGCACGCTAGAATCATTTAATGTGGACACACTGTCTCTGTTGAGTTCAGTGTCGGCATGCTCATTAGGCTTTTGAATTTCACAAATCATATTGACATATCAACAGATGATTGTTGTATATATCAACAGATGATTGTTGTATAAATGTTTTATTCAATTATTTCATTATTATTTACTTATGTTTTCTACAAAGATCATTCGTGAAGTCATGATATTTGTAACAACGCAAATAATGTACAATATATTCCTAGCAAAATAATACACACAAATTAATTCTATAGTCTGAACATTGTTGAGAAGTTCCTGATTTTATTCAATTTTATAGTAATTAAATTGTAATGCCACAAATTCTGTGAAATGAAAACAAAATCTAGACTCATTCCTTTAAATGACACACTTCCACATTTATATTATTGAACATAAATATTAATACTAAAGTTATATTGGAAACAAAATTCAAAGAAACTATATCTCCGTGTAATACATCAGTATTAAAGAACAGCTCAAATAAAGCATTTCACACTACAAAATCACTCAGTAGTGAAAGCTTGTTTTCTTAATTTTGTTGTATCTTTTGACACAGAAGTTTTTCAACATCGGGAATCAATGTTTGTGCCGCAGTCAGTCTAAGTTCACATTTTAAGTTTTCATCTGACAATTGACTTCTGCTGCGGGTTTTGTTTATTTTCATTCGTGAAAACACTGTTCGCATATGTACATAGATCTGAACATAGACAAAATCCTAGTAATATGTGCATGGAGTTGGGGGAATTTTGTTCGGAGAAAAAAATAATAAAAAAAAAAAAAATCACTCAAACTTCTTTTATATTGGTATTTGTTACCATAAATGTAGGAGTCGATGGCCTACGTATTGGAACACGTTCTACACCCAACATAATGCTTGGAAGCTGTTAAAATAGACGACCCACCTCTGCCGACGGAACCCTGGTTCAGACTGACATCACGTGGTGCACAGGGTTCGCACAGTGCAAGCCTGCTTGCACGTGCACAAAATACAGCGAGTTGGAGACCACTGGCTTAAAATGTCCAACTATGGTCATCAAACACAGTAATAGTATTATTTAGTATTAGTATACTACTATTAATACTACTACTAGTAGTAATAATAATAATAGAAAATAACTCTGGTACACTTTCACGAAATGGGAACAGAAGATTGTGTAACTTGATAACTGGTGAGTGGAATGAGCTAGTATTTTTCATTTTTAACTAACAAAGCTTGGATTTTTACTGTTATTACTAATTAGCATTGTTGACTAATAGGCAATTGAAAGTTTATTTGTTATCTATATTTAATTTCGTATTTACTGGAGAGATATCTAGATTTGGAAGTTTGTTCACATTTTAAACTGCCAAGCCACATAGAGATCACTGTGCAGCCAATAGTCATTTGCAAGCCCCACACACAAGTTCTTTACCACACTCCTGGGAGCGTACGGGCAATATCGGAGGAAAGAGCTAGCAGGCAATCACGCGCGGTGAAAAAATAAGCCCAAAATGAATGCACGTTCTTCCTCGCATGATAGAGTGTCAACAAAAGAGTACGCGCGTAAGCCTGTACGTGTAATTGCCAAACACGCGCGAATTCTCTCTCAAAAGAACGGCGCGTGGAGTGTCTAAATTTTCGGCACACCAGCTAAGAGCGTGCGGTATTGTTTAAAGTTCAGTACAGAGGAGTTGATGTGCTCTTGGAAAGTTTTGTTTTTGTTTGTCTTCTGCCTTTACATACACACACACTTCCAGACGAAAGAGTGCAGCATTGCTCGAATGACGTACCGCGCGGTTTCTTTTGTTGTCTATTGCCTTTACATGCACATGTTTTCACGAGCATTTGAGTGCGCACCTGCCTAAACTCGAGCGATAAAGCTTGTGTGTAAGGGTAGCTATTGAAAGGTGTGCTTATGAAGGATAACATTTTTGTCCAGAGAGGGAGCAGGAAATACAAAATAAGAAAAGGGGGAAAAATGATTTCACAGATCAAAGAAAAGTACAATAACATAATCTTTGATCATATATGACACTTCTCAGTTTACCTTTTTGGATTTCTTAGAGAACAATCTCTAAAAATGCTGGAACTAAGTTATAATGAGTTCAGAGCCAAATTAAGAGTTTCAGTGCAAATTTGTTTACAAAGTGCCTAGGCATCATATACAGTGTGCCAGGTTAGATAAAAGTACAGCCTGTGTAACTCTAAATAAGCACCATTACGCTGCAATAATAGATTTACAGAGAACGCCACTTAATGTAATTGCGGATAATTTGATCACTTTCATGAAATACTGTACAGATACATACTGATACATTGAAAAAACGCTGTTTATTGTGATCAAAGATTCACTTTATATTATCACATTTTCCTTTTTGCGGCTTTATTCCAAAATTTCGTTTTTAAGGGTTTCATTTCTAACTCAACTGTATTGTGTTGTACTGGGGGTAGCAATACTGTTCCCAGCTCTCAGCATCACCAGTTCAAGGGGTGGCATTATCTAACACTCTCTTTTAAGCAATAAAACATGTTTCACCCCACAGTTAAGCTGCAGCTTTTGATTTATGAAGACAACAGTGTTGACATGCAGTGATGGTTAGTGTAAAAAGAAAAGACTTGAACAGGCAGGCGTTAGAAGTTTTGCTACGCAGTGTTCAACAGAGTACAGTGTAGACTTCCAAAAAACACTCGTAACTTGTAACTGTGCATGGAGCATTGGCTAATGGACTCCTAAAGGAAAGTGAAAAGAATTAAAATCTTGGGGCTGAAAAAATGGTTTCTTGTAGTTTACTACTGCCTTAGCTTATAACGACGAAAACCCCAAAAGCCAGGAGTGCTACTCATCCCAGGATGAGGCAGGAAGTTGTTGCAACTGGGCTGCGAATAACATGCATTTACAGTTTAAACTATTTAAAATAGTTAAATATCATGTGAGGCATGTTTTCAGTCAATAAAAACCTATCACAGAGATGATTTCTAGTCCTCAAAAATCATCTGGCCATCATTATCATCATCATCATCCCATCTACACCTTGTTCGGCATGAGCGATTGGTGTGTCTCATTTTATGTGTTCATGTTGTCTCAGAGGTGGTCACGGCATTAAGCTGTTTTACTCATCCAGGGAAGTCTTCCATGTCCTTGTCAGATCAAAAAAGTATGTTTGTGTTACATTAAAAAAATACATTTATTATTTGGCTACAAATGCAATGTAATGTTAAGTAGCCGATACAGCACAGTGATTTATGAGTATTCTTTAATGGAGGGTGTACAGGGCAGCAAGAAGGGACACACCGGAGGTGAAAGAGGTGACAGAGATAGAGACGTCTCCCAAGGTGCTCAGAGAGATTGCGAGTGGTCCAGGCTTGTGCAAACAATCAAAATTAAAAGAACAAGAATCACCTTAGGATCAACAGGAAAAGGGAACTCTTGCAAGTCCTGGGCAAACAGGAAGAGCTGCCCAGCAGAGGATCAACTCTTGGGGAATTACTCAGAAGGAGAAGAAACTTAAAATAGAAGAAACCAAACAAAACTAAATGCTGATTGACTGACAGGAAAGAAAGAAAGAAAAAAAAAAAACATGTAATGGCTAGGGGCCATATTTTTTGGTAGCAACGATAAGCGCGAAATTTTATAAAACAACCTCCCTTAGCTATATTTACCTTTTATATGCTTAAAATACCAATATGAACCAAATTGAATCCACGAAATGTCGCGAAATTTACTCGATTCCGCAAAATGTGTCTATAAGCGCGAAATATGCCCCTTCTGTCCGTAAGGTGAGAAATGAGCATGAAAATGTGCCTTAAGATCACAATATTTTGTTTTGGTGTACTGTATTTTTTATTTCTTAGCAGCATGCTTTTTTTCTGCTGTTTCTGTGGCTGTCGAAGATTTACCAATATATCGATATTTGTGATCGATTACAGAAAATGCAGAATTTACGCAAAGATTGTCTGTGACCTGGTTTGTACTGTTGAGTACACTCCTTTCCTGCTATGTCTTTGCCAAGTTAGCGATGCCTATGATCGATTACAGCAGAAGAGTGTAGAATGTTTGTTACTTGAATTCAACAGATTTCGCCTTTTATCAACAGTAGTATGGTTGGCACTTCTGTTTGCAAATGGCTATCAGATGGTGTTTAGTAGAAATTACGATAATATTTCTCGTTATTATATTTGAACATTAACTCTAATCATGCCTAAATCGAAAGTTACTTCAGTTCATACAAGGGCAGAAGAATATGGAAATGGAGGGGGAGAGGGTGTTAGTTCATGTAAATAAAGAACCAAAGTTTATCATTGCGCAAGGTTTCCAATGTAATATACGTAATTTATTTCACGAAATACCCACCGAAATAAAAGAAATTTAACACCGAAATCGGTCATTTTATTTCACCAATAGATCAGGGCCCTAGTAATGGCATAAGAATGTCTAGGTAGGGCGAACCGAAATCTATATCTGCCGAAGACCCTTTTCTGACGGAAATGCTTGCATACTGGCAAACAAAGATTAAGCTCTCCCTGCCTTTATTAGCCAAGTAATTTGTAGTTTGCTTAGTTGTAAACTACAGGACTACAGTAGTAGTAGAAAAGTGAAGTAGAGTAGTTATTTTAATCTGTAGAAAACTGAATTACTTTGCTCATGTAGAGAGAGTTTATATGTAAATGTGAATGTATATTG
Organism: Ectobius pallidus; assembly: GCA_964059195.1. Classification (NCBI taxonomy): domain Eukaryota; kingdom Metazoa; phylum Arthropoda; class Insecta; order Blattodea; family Ectobiidae; genus Ectobius; species Ectobius pallidus. The sequence continues at coordinate 18,393,579 of CAXKWD010000007.1, forward strand.
TAAGCTGTATAATTTGTTGCACTGTATTCAGAAAAGACCAATCAAGTTAAAATAAAATAAAATAAAATCTTAGCTGATTATGTCCTGGTATAGAAGCCTAGACACCAGGATCTAAGCAAGCAGATTTATTTTGTTTTTTTCATTTTTATTTAATTATTCTACTAGCTTAAAAGGCCCGGCATCACTTGGGTTTTGTATTTTGTAATTCAAAATTAACTTCTGAAGGACTTTCAATATTCAAACTCAAGGTTCTTATATGCATGGTATTTTGAATGTATTTAATTGTAAATTTAATTATATCGTCAGCTGAGTATTCAAGTATACCAACTTGACTTTTTGTGAAAAATCATTACACTTCAGTTCTCAGAAGATGATATTTTCTACTGCATAATGGATTTATTTATGACTCATATTCACTAACTCAGCTTGTCAATTTCAAAGACGATCCGAAAGAATATTCCTGGGTGTAAAGGTTCCAGACCCTACAACAAGCCATAATTTGTATAGTAAATTTTAGGCCAAGGGTGGTATTCAACCTAAGAAAAGTAACAGATGGTGTATGTTAAAAACATTATCCAGGCTTATTGGCCTTGGTCCAGTTGACACTGGTGTGCCAAAAGTTTTGTCCACAACTACGGCGGACATCCTCAGCAGCTTGGCCCGAGACCCCACCGCCACTGACTCCAGCCGTGAAAGCCTAGTGTTTTATAGATGGTCTATGGTTTTCACACCATATAGTATAGTAGATTATATCAGTCATTGTTTTGAGAATTCCTCCAACAGTTCGCTTCAAGATTTAAACAAAATTATGGTTCTGTGCAAATAGCTACCGGTACTCAAATGTTACACTTAAACCCATAAAACAAGTGCAGCACATGCTGTTCAACCACCATGGCTAGTTTCAGCATATCCTTTCAAAAAGTAAACATTTTATATTAGTTAAGGAAAGACCTGTATGGTTGTGCCAGCACCACCAGCCACCTACACAGCTGTGTGCACAGCTCTTGCCCACAGACAAAACATCCTGTGTCATAGTTCATTGGGTAATCCTGTAGAATACATTTTATATATATATATATATATTTCAATACGAAGAATTGATATGCTTCCAGGTGCAATACTGATAATTCCACCTTTAAAGAGGTGATAATCTTTCTAGGATTGAAAGCATAGTGACCCTGAGTCTCTACATATGTGGAAGAACTAGATGGAGATCTGTTGTCATCCATAGCTGAATATGGCACACTGGGATTGGTATTTTAGCTGAAGAGTTTTAAATCTATTTTTAATTTTTATATCAGTCTCTTGTTTGGCTGATGCAGGGAATTCTGCTTTTAGGAATATGTATTTAGAAAGTAAATAGGGGGATGGATTACTATTGTCTGAATTGGGATCTATAAGAGAGATGAAAACTGCATTAACGACGTGCTTCATAACCTGTACTCGTCACCAGATATAGTAAGGGTAATTAAATCACAAAGGATGAAATGGGCTGGACATGTTGCATGCATGGGGGAAGAAAGACACATCTCAAAAATATTGACTGGGAAACCCGAAGGGAAGACAATATTAGGATAGATTTAAGAGAAGTAGGATTTGCGAGGGATGGTTGGAGTTAGCATAGAATAGGGTTGAATGGTGGGCTCAGGTAAGCGCTGCAATGAACCTTCGGGTTCCATAAAATAGATAATATTCCTTTAGCTTGGTTAGGAATTGTCTATTGCCATTGAGTAAGTATGTAAGCAAGCAAGAGAGATGAAAATGGTAGGATTTAAAAAAAAAATTTGATGTGAAGCATGCAACTTCCTCTAAGTACAGAAAGTTTTAGTTTTTAGTATAATACTACTATGCAACTTGTGTAGGAAATTTAATTAAAATAGTTAGAGTAGTTTTCGAGAAAATCAAGAAAAGTGACATTCTCTTCATTTAAAGTAGGCCTACCATATTTACCCGAATTTAATGTGCACCCCGATTTTGAAACCTGAAATTATAAAAAAAATGTGTGTTGGCGAATGTAATGCGCATCAATGGTAGGATAGGTATTTTATTTGGAATTTTGTCATAGTATTAAGGGAATAAAGAACCACCACGTAAACATTTGAAATTACCATTAAATTTAACTGCCAGTTTTAGGCAGCAAGTATATTCACCGACACATTATTCACTGACGTGTTCATCACTGGAATCCTCGATTTTGTTTAAATTTTACACATGGGGTGCTTATACTAAGCGCTAAGAGCAGCATCATAAGATATTCTTCTCTTCTTGCCCTCCATTTCATGAGTACTAACTAGTATTTTTATCCACTCTATGTAATGCTAGTAATAGGCCAAGGATAAAATTAATGAAGTTGAGAATTATAGAAATGCACTGTTACGCAGATAAAAGTTACCGGTATTGCCAACCAACGAAACAGATTTGTACTCGAATTTAATGCACCCTCAAACTTAACGCGCACCTCGGTTGTGAAAGCTACAAATGGGCATAAAAGGTGCGTGTTATATTCGAGTAAATACGGTAGTTGTAAAAATAAAGAGAATCACATTCCCAAAGGATACACAACCCAAATAAAATCTGAGTAATGCACTCGCATAACTTTCTTTATCCTAAGCAAACACCTTTCTCACTTCACATTCTTATATGGTATGAGAGGCTGTATTGCAAGGGCTGCATATTCAGTTGTTTCAACCTGATGCAAACATCTAATGTTACGAGGCAAGACTGGGTTTCTACAAATGGTGGCTGGCTTCAGAGTTTTTTTTTTTTTTCTTTTTTTTTTTTTTTTTTTTCTCCTCTCTCTCTCTCTCTCCAAATAAAAGTTATAACTCTTAGTACGAAAAGTATAAAATTTACAAAATTGTTGGAGCCATTTTAGAGAAAATCACCCATAATGAAATTTTTTCATGAGAAGTAGAATTAAAAGTAAGACAAAAACATGTTCGGCTTCGGGTCACACCCTCAGAAGATATCTAACTCAAATATATAATGTAGTTTTCACAATTTTTCATCCTAAAGTTATAATTTTCACACATGCACGTACACGCACACATTAAAAATAAATAAATAAAAAAGTTTTTGTAATAAGGCAATCTCAAAATGTGTGTTTATATCGAAAACACGAGATCAACATTTTGGGGCCAAACACAATACTTTGTTGCATTCTCGATTGAGGGTATTATTGGGCTGTTGTGATCCATCACATCTGGGAAAAAGGATTTCACCATGTTTGAAGAAGTTCATGGTCTGGCAGATTCTGGTAGCTGCAGACAAACTGACATTACACCAGGTTCAGGAAAAGGCTTTATTTATAACCGATCCTACAGTATGCACAGAGACAAGTGTCAACCAGTCTTGAGAAAGTGAACAGTGAAATTAAAGCCACTTATGAACCAACAGTCCAACATTACAAAGATAAATACAATCTGACAGACAATGAAGTGACAGGTGTAGGGGTATCATCAGTAATTATTTTGTAAATTTTTGTAAAAGATTTGGGCTTGATAACCATTTTAACAAGATAATTGACAAAGGATTAGAAACACTTAAGTGCTCTATTAACAACTTAAGAAACCATCTGTAAGCCACACACCCTTCTTAGCCTATGAATACTTTATATACACTTATATATTTGTTCAAGTTGTGTTAAAAAGTAGATCGTTCAAATACTGTTATTGATTATTGATGTTATTGATTATCTACACTGTTTAGTATACTTAGTTGTATTGGTTACCCCTGGGGAAGTATAGAATTACAAGGGTGGACCGAAAAGTAACGCACAATAATTTTTTTTACAAAAATTTTAATAGGTACAATTACAAACAAAAGGACACATGAAGGGACTTCTTTTGTCCATTTTTCTATACAGTCGCGAAGTTTCTCAACACATTTCTCCCATTGTGATACCAGTTTCAAAATACCGTTCATAGAAGTCCGGTTGGAGTATAGCCATTTGTGGACTGCTGTTTTCACTTCTGCAACTGATGTAAAGCGTTTACAGCCAGGAATTTCTTCAGCGAAGTGTAGTGAGATTTTTATGGGCTAAAGGGCATAACCCAAGTGAAATTCACAGGGATTTGCATGGCATGTATGGGGATGACTTATGGACCATAGCAATATCTCCAGGTGGTGTGCATTCTTCGAAGATGGCCGAGATAACCTTTGATACGTTTGGTCCCATGAAGAAATTTCTAGCCGGTCAACGCTTTGCGTCGGATGCAGAAGTGAAAATAGCAGTCCGCAGATTGCTATACTCCAACTGAATGAACTTCTATGAACAGGGTATGTTGAAACTGGTATCACAATGGGAGAAATATGTTGAGAAACTTGGTGACTATATAGAAATATAAGACAAAAGATGTCCCTTCATGTGTGCATTTCTTTGTAATTCTACCTGTTAAACTTATTGTAAAAAAAATTATTGTGCATTGCTTTTCGATCCACCCTCGTATATTCTATTTAATACTATATGAAACATTGCTTAACTTAAGTTTCCAGGTTAGGCTGCATTGTGTTTTAAATTCTAACATTTCGAAGATCAGGTATCTTTCTTTGGAAAACGACTAAAAAAAAAAGTGTTGCTACTGTTGCTACTCTTGGTGATGTTAATGGAGTCACATGTTTATGTTTTCAGAGCTTCTAAAGTGTCAGATATCACTTATCCTTAATTTTCATATATTTAAATTATTCGGATTCTTTTTCTCTAGGAAATTCTCTACTTGTTTTAGCAATTTCAAGTTCTCAAAAAAAGTGTATTGTGGCCAGTTCTATCATAGTAAGAAGCTATAGTTGAGATATCTGATTTTTTGTTCATTTATGATATCTGATGTGTTAGTCCTGAATGAGACAATGCAGCCCAGCTCAGAAAGCTAAAATAAACGTCACAAATGATAGCACACATACTTGTTAATAGCGAACTGTTTGTCAGATGAGAATGTTAAAGTGAGCTTATATATAAGTAAGAATCAGCTTGAAAAATTTTATGTCATAACCGGGATTTGAACACGGATCTCCAGCTTAACGTGCTGATGCTCTACCATTGAGCTACCATGACAACATGCCAGTACAACATCAAATTCCTCAACTGATTCAAAATACAAGGCAGACCACGGGAGGTTTCTCCGTTGAGAACACACATCCAATGGTGTCCTACATTTGTAGGTACTTTGAAGCCAAGTTATTATTTATATACTATTAATTAAGTGGAGGGAAAGGAAATAGACATTAAATCCATGTCTGGGATATTAATACAAGTAAGAATCAGCTTGAAAAATTTTATGTCATAACCGGGATTTGAACACGGATCTCCAGCTTAACGCGCTGATGCTCTACCATTGAGCTACCATGACAACATGCCAGTACAACATCAAATTCCTCCGTGGTCTGCCTTGTATTCTGAATCAGTTGAGGAATTTGATGTTGTACTGGCATGTTGTCATGGTAGCTCAATGGTAGAGCATCAGCGCGTTAAGCTGGAGATCCGTGTTCAAATCCCGGTTATGACATAAAATTTTTCAAGCTGATTCTTACTTGTATTAATATCCCAGACATGGATTTAATGTCTATTTCCTTTCCCTCCACTTAATTAATGAGCTTATATATTGATGTCAATCACACAGTACACATGTTTTACTCAGTATAAAGACTAGTGTTCCCATATGGACACACTAAAGCTAAAATGGGACAGCATGATGTAATTTCTGCCACAGTCATCTATGACTTTGACACAGTACAATTTCAAGAGTACAAAACATTATCCAAATGAAAAATGATTTTTATTGTGTGATAGATGAAAAATATAGCCTACTTATTTTTAGTGCTATTTTCTTTTCTTATTTTCCAATCAGAATTTGTACAATCTGTATAAATTAAAAAGAAATATACTGTTGCAATTTGTGTTCCTTTATGCAACAAAAATGATTTAGTGCCAAGTAAAAAGCAGAATCAGTGAGTACAGTAGAACACTTTAAAGACTATGTGAAAGAAGTTTTGATATGGCAACACTAGACATTAATGGGTTAAATATAATAGTAATTAGAACAGTACTATGATAAAACAATTCCCAAATATCACTTATAAGAAATAAAATTTTACAGAAATCAAATGTTACAATTGAAATCCTGGCTTTTTAATCTACAGTGTGTCCCACGCAAGAGTTGGCCAATGACGCGGGTTCCTGCGGCGCGGCGGGCACAGCTCCAACTCCCGAGCGATCGGGTGAAATATCTACGCTAATGAAGCCGCGATCGGTGTTTTGATTCAGGCTCTCACATTTACAGTTAAAATTACAATGAAAATAAACACGTACCTCATCACAAGAGATGTTGGAAATGTTCTCCTCTCGCATCCACACAACACTGACACCATTTTAGGAAATTTTCTTTCACGCGCATAAGTTCAGCTTCCGAGACAGAGTTCATTTCTCTTGTGATAGGCCTATGTGATATTGTCTTTAAGTTCTTCTAACAGTATGTGAATATTATTTATGGAGAAACTTGAAAAATAAAGTGTATAGGTCAACTTCCCGTACATTACAAAGGAAACGGGTGAAATATCTACGCTAATAAAGCCCGCTGTTGGTGTAATGGTTCAGGTTCTCACAAAGAAAAACATATGTGATTTATTACATCATCTTGCAAGGACGCAAGACGTCGGTTTTTAGCAAAATTCCCAGGTGTACGTCCTCCAAGCAGAGAAGCCGTGCGAAAACTTGTAAGCAAACTTCGGGAAACGGGTTCGATTCTCGATAGTAAACGAGGGACCAAGCGGCGCGTACTTACTGAACAGAAATTAGATCAAACCCACATACATTAGAAGAACTTAAAGACAATATCAGAAGAGAAATTAATTTTATCTCGGAAGCTGAACTTATGCGCGTGAAAGAAAATTTCTTTAAAAGGTTCCAATGTTGTGTGTATGCAAGAGGAGGACATTTCCAACATCTCTTATGATGAGGTACGTGGTTATTTTCATTGTAATTCCAACTGTAAATGTGAGAACCTGAATCATAACACCGATCGCGGCTTCATTAGCGTAGATATTTCACCCGATCGCTTGGGAGTTGGAACTGTGCCCGCCGCGCCGCAGGAACCCGCGTCATTGGCCAACTCTTGCGTGGGACACACTGTAGCTATTTTTTAGGAACATGTTACCTAAAGCGATCTTAACTTAAAAAATGTTCCCCCCCCTTTTTTAAACAAAAATATGCAGTGGAAGGCGCAAGATTTTGGATGGGAGAGTCAATCATACCACTTAAATTAATTTACCCAAATCTTGCTAAGAAATGCCTCAACCTCCCCAGTCTTAGTGAGTAAAAGGATTTTTTTTAGCCCCAGATACTGAAAAACAATGATTGCTAACATGAACAATATAGGCATCCATCGAGGCCAAAGTTTTTTATGCAGCAGTCCAAAATACCACTACCCGTTTTCTCACATCACTGACACCAACAAAACATATTATCCTAAGAACAATCTTGCTGCTGAAACAACTCATCGGTTTTTCTGTGACTTATTCACAAGTTCTACCGTTCGTTCTGTTCTAGTGTTCATCCATCAGCACAAATCTGAGAGAGTCCCCAAGTTGCAGAGAGCAGCACTATTTTGTACAACTTTTTCTCATAATATCTTAGTCACCTCCACAATATGACTGTGATATTAAAAATCTTCTGCACCTAGTGTCGAAAACTTAAGTTTTATGAAGTGTTCTGCATCCATTCATATTTGGTTTCATTACAATTTACGCTATAAATTCACGTTAAACAAAAAATTCAATGGCACTGTTATTAGTAGTATAGTGTAAAGCCTTTTACTCATTGACTTGAATATGTTGAAGTATTTAGATATGCCATTTTCATTTATCAGCTACACATCCTACAGAAGCTTGTCTCCACATTGAAGATATCCTCTGTATCCTCAGAGTGTAATTGTGCTGAAAATTAGGCCTTTATATTATCACAATATATTGTGTTACAATTATATACTATTCCTATAAATAAGGGTTGGCAAGAAGGGGGAAAGTGAAGGCAATGAAGATGTCACAATATGATATAAAAAAAGCTATGTGGCTTTTGTACAGTTATGCTCATGGTTAGGGTTCGGATGTTTATGACCTAAAAAAATTGAAAATATTACTCCAAATGTGCCCTTATAATTGACTAAATATGACCTAATAAAATAACGTATTTTCAAAAAATAAATGTTCCCATTTAAAACGTTTAAAGACACCAAATTCTTACATCACATGAATTCTATCGAATAATCACTTTTTAACAATTTTAGTGATTTACAGTTTTACTTGTAATGAACTTCTTTGACTTGTGTTTGCGGCAAGAATGGAGGTCAGAATAAAAATATGACATGTCATAGACATCCGAAACCTACTCATGGTGAATGTTTTGTTATATGTTAAACATGGAAAGTTACCGGTACCAATTCCATCAGACATAAACTCCAAACCCTTGCCAGCTTTGTGCAAACAATCTTAAGATGGCTGGAGGTCACATCTAATGAAGAGTTATGGAGAAAAACAAACCGACCACCTACAGAATTGGAAATCAAACAAAGGAAATGGACTTGGACTGGCCACATGTTACAGAAGCTGAATGGTGAATGGAGAAGTGGAAGAGGCAGCTCTTAATATGAAATCCTCAAAGATACAAGGATGGGTAAGGAAACTGGAGAATATCGCTGAAGAGATTAGGCAAAGGATGGAAATAAAAAACCTGTATGTTTGAGTGTCCATTCTTGATTGCTTTAACAAAAGTTAGTTTTAAATTTTCAATTTTCACTTGACAAGCAAACTTAGATTTACCTTTGGTAATCCGGACGGCCGTTTCGCACTATTTTAGTGCATCATCAGCGGTTTTCGAACTGCTACTGGTGGGTGCCTGTGTTGTACACCTAGGTGGTGTGGGTGTTGCGTTGGTCTTGAGGTGGGAGTGGGAGTATTTGGCGGTGTTTGAATGTCAGGTATCGTGTCAAAAAGTGTGTGTGATTTGAAGTGTAGTTGGTCATTCAGTATAGAAGTGGGGTGATTTTTTGTGTGTTTATATATTTCTAGTTGTTCTATTGTGTTTAGTTTGCGACTTTTGTGGAGTGTGTGGAGAATTTCCATGTTCGTGTCTATGTTAGTGTAATTGTGGTTTGTGTCAAGTAGGTGTTCTGCATATTTGATTTTCTGTTGTGGGGGTATTTGAGTGCTTTTATGTGTTCTTGGAATCTTGTTCTAAAGGATCTGCCAGTTTGGCCTATATAGAAGTTGGGACAATTATCGCATTTCAGTTTGTATACTCCAGTTTTGTTGTAGGTGTCCATTTGTGTGCTTTTCCTTGTTAGGTGTTTCTTTAGCATGTTGTTCGTTTTGTAGGCTATGTTGTACTTGAGTTTTTTGAAAGTTGATGCTGTTTTGTGAGTTTCCTTACCGTAGTAAGTTAGTGTGATGAACTTCGTTTTTGGTTCTTGGGTTTGTGTGTGTTCTTTTAGCTTGTGTTTAGTGTTTCTTAGTATTCTATCTACTGTGCTGGGGTTGTAACCATTTTCTTGGGCTATGTATTTGATGGTGTTTAGTTCATTTTTGAAATCTTCCATCTCCATTGGTATATTGAGTAGGCGGTGAACCATGAAGTGGTAAGCTGCGTGTTTGTGTTGGGCGGGATGGTTGGATGAGTTATGTATAGTTGTTACTGTGGTTGTGGGTTTCCTGTAAATTTTGAATTTGTGTTTATTGTCTGTTTTGGTGATTGTGACATCTAAGAAGTTGATGGCTTTGTCTTCTTCTGTTTCCAGTGTGAATTTCATAGATGTGTGTATCTTATTGATGTATGTGTGAAGCTGTTCGACCTGTCTTTTGTTCCCATTGTACATCATTAGGACATCGTCGACGTACCTGTACCAATATATGATTTTGTTTGCATGTTTATTTACTTCTGTGTTGAGTATGTACTTTTGTTCAAGATTGTGTACAAATATTTCAGCTAGTATGCAGGAAATGGGAGACCCCATAGGGAGGCCTTCAGGTTGTTTGTAGAACTTGCTGTTGTATGTGAAGTAGTTTTGTTGTGTAATAGTTCGTGTGGTGTTGATTATTTCGTTTATATGTTCTTGTGGAGTCTTGTTGTCTTTTAACATTTGTTCCAGTATTTCAAGTGTTTCTGTTATGGGGACTTTCGTGTATAGGTTTGTGATGTCAAAGGATGCAATTGTTGCATTGTGGGGAATTTCAATATCCTTAATGTTGTTGACTAATTCAATGTTGTTTTTGAATACAATGTTTGATCTTATTATGTGTTCCATGTGTTTAGCTATTTTGTATGCTGGTGCCATTGTGTAGTTGATAACAGGTCTGATTGGGACCTCAGCTTTATGAATTTTCGGGAGGGCATTGAGTTTTGGTGCCTCAGGCTTTATTTGTTTTAGATAAGGTTTTTTGTTGTTTGGTATGGTATGTGTACTCTGGTTTATGATTTTCTTTATTGTTGTGTGGTATTGTGTTGTGGGGTCTTGGGGCAGTTCTATAATATTGTTGTCTTCAAAGTATGAGAGTGTTTTCTTGTGAATGTCTTCAGAGTTCATGATTACAGTGCAGTTCCCTTTATCTGCTTTCACAAATGTGAGGTTATGTTCTTGTTGTTTCTTTTTGATGTTCTCTAGTGTTTTCAGTTCCTGAGATGTTGTGATGTTAGTGTTTCTGGTTGTGTTTATGTTTCGTTTTATGTCTTGTCTGATGTACTCTTGGTGTTCTACTTTAGTATACTGTACTGCAGTTTCTGTGTCTATGATCACACTAGATAGAATACTAAGAAACACTAAACACAAGCTAAAAGAACACACACAAACCCAAGAACCAAAAACGAAGTTCATCACACTAACTTACTACGGTAAGGAAACTCACAAAACAGCATCAACTTTCAAAAAACTCAAGTACAACATAGCCTACAAAACGAACAACATGCTAAAGAAACACCTAACAAGGAAAAGCACACAAATGGACACCTACAACAAAACTGGAGTATACAAACTGAAATGCGATAATTGTCCCAACTTCTATATAGGCCAAACTGGCAGATCCTTTAGAACAAGATTCCAAGAACACATAAAAGCACTCAAATACCCCCACAACAGAAAATCAAATTATGCAGAACACCTACTTGACACAAACCACAATTACACTAACATAGACACGAACATGGAAATTCTCCACACACTCCACAAAAGTCGCAAACTAAACACAATAGAACAACTAGAAATATATAAACACACAAAAAATCACCCCACTTCTATACTGAATGACCAACTACACTTCAAATCACACACACCTTTTGACACGATACCTGACATTCAAACACCGCCAAATACTCCCACTCCCACCTCAAGACCAACGCAACACCCAACACCACCTAGGTGTACAACACAGGCACCCACCAGTAGCAGTTCGAAAACCGCTGATGATGCACTAAAATAGTGCGAAACGGCCGTCCGGATTACCAAAGGTAAATCTAAGTTTGCTTGTCAAGTGAAAATTGAAAATTTAAAACTAACTAAAAAACCTGGCCCTAAGAGACAAAGAGAGATCATTCTCTGATGCCTAATGCTCTGTATGGAGCGCTACAAGGAATTAAAGCAACTACCTAGCAAGTTTGTAAGGGACTATACCCATACTACAATACATTGGAGCACCAGAGTCCAGCTCTGAATGAAGCATCACAATTAATTAAATCAACTGGCTAACAAGCTTATAAGGGGACTGTAGGTTTACTAGCATTCATTGGGGCATAGTATATTACCTATGTATGGTTACTTTCAGTTTGCATTTTATCAGTCATGTTATATAGTGGCAATAACCTGTTCCCTCTTTAGATAGATTCCAATCAGCATTTCTAGGATTTGGTAGATAGGGTATTTGAATCACTGAAGTACGGTACACCAGTCTACTGTGATGCTACACAAAGCAGGTCTATACCACAGTACATTCTGCACTGTTGTATATTTAGTTTCTGTTGCTACATGAGACTGTTGGGGGGGGGGGAAGGGGGACCAAACAAGGGTAAATATTTAAACTCCATAGCCTGTACAATGAAAACAAGGTCAAAATGCTAAAAAATACAACATTTCACTACTAAAACATGAAATGTATGATGTCATAAATCGAAAAATCTTAATCCCTACAAATATCTTAATTAGATCCAAGGAGTACCGACTGGAATCTAGCACACTAGTTATTTTAGATATCCCAAGAAAAATAAATTCACGAGCATTATAAATGGCGATCAAGGTGTCAAATGCACACAGCCATCTCACACTTACTCCATTGGGTAAAGAAAGCAAGAGGGGGAAACCTTTAAAGGTAACACTAAAAAAATAACTTTCACAATAATAAATGGCTGATGATTTTGAGGTATTAAAAATTTAGGTAACTGAATCATACTTTAAGTTCTGTCATCACAGAAAAACATACTTTTAACTTCACCAATTTAAATGAAATCTGTTTTTTATCAATTGAATAATAGTCTTCAAATTGAGTTTATTTAGCTAAAACTGTGTTTCTTAAAATAAAATATATTTCAAGATCTAGTGCATAGTGCAAATTTTACCTTTGAGTTTTTGTAATTTAAAAACTACATTTTCTGTATTTTAAAAAGTGTTCTGCAATATGGAACAAACCAGTTATATCCGCATGATATAACAATTCTGTCAATTTATTAGTGTTTAAATTGTATACTGTGATTGACATTGTACGTAAAAACAATTAGTAACATATGATAAAAAACAATAAATGACGATAGAAACTGTTTAGCCTAAATACGCTTGATACTTCAAAAGTGGCCCTCATTTTCCAGCAATTTGCAGACCCCTGGCCTAAGCAATAAGTATCCAAGCTAGACACGAGATTATAGTGTTAATGTCATATCTGCATCTACAACCTAGGGTAATTTAAGTTTTGGAGACCAAATTTAATAGCTAATCATGTGTACGTTACCTTTGTGATTTAAATACAAACTCGTAAGCCAAAACAAGTAGCCTGCAGTATTCTTGATATCCAAAGGATACCCAAATATTCTTTTCCTAAACTTCTGTTACAAAAATCAATGCAATAAGGAGATACACAATTCAAAGAGATTTTTTACAGTTTCAAAATGCTATTTTTCTTTAATGTATTGTAACCTTTAACACAGACGTGTACACCTGAATGGAGCAAAAACTTAGTGTCTCCATGTAAATGTCTCCAGACATGCAGCACCTACCAGTGTGATAATTTTTGTGATATAAGGATGAACGAATTTGTAGTCATTCATTACCACAGCTGAGAATATCTCCTGGTAGCCATCCCTCATACTTTCAGAAGGCTACCTACATCTACTCGTACATCTATTTATTTCTTCATGGCACTTTCTCCACTTGGCCATCATGATTACCAGACAACTTTTACTAGCAAGGATAACTTTTATTTGTGAGGATTAGGGATGGGATATCAGAAACAAAATATCAATATTAGTATCAGTTACTAATATTGATAACATATTACATCGGTACGAAAATATCGATATTCAATTATGAGAGTTGAATGAAAAGTAATGCCTCCACTTTCATAGCTTGGGTTTCGATGGGAGTATTTTAATAAATCAAACACAGACGTAATCCTTAGAATGTGCCATTTAATTACCAATATTCACTTTTCCACATAATCACCAGACAATTGGATAAACTTCTGCCAACGATCAACAAGTATTTTGAAGCAGTCATGGAAGAACTTGACACTCTGTTTCTGCAACCAGCCTCTCAGACAGAACTATGAGAGGCTGGTTGCGGAAACAGAGTGTTGATTTCTTCCGTGACGGCTTCAAAAGCTTGTTCATAGTTGGCAGAGGTGTATCCAATTGTCTGGTGATTATGTGGAAAAGTGAATATTGATAATTAAATGGCACATTCTAAGGATTATTTCTGTGTTTGATTTATTCAAATAATCCCATCGAAACCCAAGTTATGAAGGTGGAGGCATTACTTTTCATTCAACCCTCGTATATCAAAAGTTTTATTGCAATAATGTGTTTCCATTCTTCGCGCAGCAAAACTGTCAATATGCACATGTGTGAATTACATGTTAACGGTTTCTGAGTTCTTGAACAATGCAAATTTATACCCTACAGTGATTTAGGGAATGCTTTGGCATCAATGCTTGTTGTTGTTACTTCATACGAGTAAGTGTAAACTGAGACACCCTTGTGGCAGCCAAACTCAAACTGACGACCAGAAATGTGTATAATTAAAGATGACAACCATTAACTAATATGTTACATTTATGTTTCAGTTTTATTAATTTTTAACTTTATATGGCCTAAAACGTTGATTTGCCCATTTTTATAAATAAATAATACTTTATAACAGTCTAGTTTTGTTAAGTCCCTCTCATTCATATCATGATGATGATGATGATAATAAATGTTATACCGTATTTATCTGAATATAAGCCACACTTTTTTTCCTAGATTAAGCCCAACAAAATATGCCTGCGGCTTAAAATCGCGTACGAGTGTTTTTAGGCAATAATGGTAAAAATGATCACAATATAGCCGGTTGATCCATTGTAGCTGGTTTCCCACCTCCAAGCACCGTCACCTATCGATTATCTCGAATCTCCACGACTATCGATATATTAATCGATTTAACATCGAAAAATATCGATTTAATCGAAGCATCATAAAAATGCATAAAAAGTGATGTTTTGCGTATTTTTGTCATTTTTATAGCGGTATTACAGAAAATGCATGTATTATAAAATGCTCAGAAGTCAAAAAATGCCGTAACATATGAGAATGTGAATAAAGGCAATTTTGAACTGATGGTAACTGAGTGCAGTTAAGAAAAATAGAAAAATCGTGCGAAATTCAACACTGATATTATTCGCACACTTTATCTTGAGCTTCACACTCCATAATGCTGAAAACCGTCCATATAAAAAAAGGCCTCGCTCGAAAAAATGAAGATTGCGACCCGTCCCCAGTATTGCCATACCCAAAAACTTCCCGTTGAGGCATTCTTGAGCTACCGTCAATTTTTTTTATTTGTTTACATCATATTATTCTGAAAATGACAGAATAAATCCAGGGATATTAGAAGAACAGTACTGGTGTTGTGGAAATGGTCGATATAAGTGACAACGAAGTTAAAAATAAAGATTCTTTAAACCAAGAAGTATCGGAAATCAGCGAAATAATGAACCAAATAAATGAAATGGAAGGAAAAAAATTTAATGTGTTTCAAGCTGAATCTGTCGGAGAAAAGAACAAGTCAAGTTTTATTATTTCGTTGTATGAATTGTGTTGTATTAATTACCTACAAACTTTCGCGAAAGGCATTTAGTTAAATTACATCAATTCAGGCATGTGAAAGTGCGTATTCAAGTAGGCCTAAATGTACAATGCTACGACTTTTAAACGATTTTCTATATTCTGAATACCGAGAGAGAAATTGTCTAAATAGGCGTAAATATATTACTTTATTCATTTCTCCAGCGATATATTCTACTATAATATCTGAATCAATATAAAATCTTTAGTTTGGTAGCGAGAGTTGAAAGTGCTACAGATTACAGTTAGTTCCATTGTGACCCAGCATAAAACTACACACGTTATATTTTCTGGTAATTGGCAACCCTTCAGAAACAACGTCAATTTCAACTCACCGCCTTCTGCAATAGTCAATCTCTTATACTGCTTGCAATATCAGCTCCCCTCACCCCCGCATTTTTTTGGCTCAAGATAAAATGTGAGCATAATAGTCATACGAAGTGTCAAGTACTGATTTCTGTTTTCTTTTTCGTAAGTTTTATTTAATTATATTAAATAAAATTAGAATATCATAACTTAAGTCAGCTGATACTTTCTTTTTCTTATTTCAGGCCTATTTTGGCTAAGAAATGTGTTACTTTAACATTATGAAAATGAGGCAATTTAATTTTTCACTTTGGGGTTAATTTAATTATTTTTCCTTTACTTTACTGCTAAAAAAGCAGGTGCGGCTTATATTCGGATAAATACGGTATTTTGCCTGGCAGAGTTAAGGCCATGGGGCCTTATCTTCCACTTAACTACAATATCATCAGAACTTAAACATTATAGTCAGAATATCGGTTACTGAAAACAAAATATCGGTTATCGAAAACAAAAAATCAATATTTTGATAACATCGATATTGATACCAGTATATCATCTCTAGTGAGGAAATGCAAAGGATAGATGTTGCTTGTGAAGGTATTAAAGGATAACTTTTACTTGTGAGATATGTGAAGACATGTAAGTATTCCCTGCCATGGCAAATTCCTAGTAGCACTGCTTTCACCTCATATGGACATGCTCATCTACATACAGCAGGACTTCAGGCAGAGTACATTCAGAAAAAAATATTCAGAAAAAAATATTCAGCTGTGTTTATACTCCTTTTAGCTGCGAGGCCATATCAGGAGTTTGAGATGTGTCTATACAGTAGGGTAGGCCATGGAACTATTGATTGACAATTATTCTATTGTTAGTGTATTTTTAATGGAGTCAATTTCAACTGATATTAATTTAAATGGACATGATACAGGATGACATAGTGAGGATGATTCATGGTATGTAAATGTCTTTATGAATGGGGATACCATGAAAAAACCCAAGTCAAATTGGCCGGCCATGAGGTTTGAACCTGGAGCCTCCCAAATGCAAGTCCAAGACATTACCATATCGGCCACCTCGCTCGCTCTGGTACATTTCTGTAATTCAATTCATTGTGAAAAGAAGACTATTGTGGAACTGTAAAGACCATGAAGAAATGTCCTTGAAGATGATGATAACAGTGGAATGTATGGATTTAACCAGGGTGATATTCTCTGGCTATACTGTAATTAGCTGCTGAGCATGCCAATGACTTGAGATCTTTTTGTTTAAATTAAAGAGTGATTAAAAACTAAACCTTAAGTTAATTCTTTCGGAGCTGAATTTATGTTTGGATATGAGCATTCATCAATTAAATTCATTAGTGGGTTGTAAGTTTGACCAACTAGGAAAATGTTAAATGAAGCAGCTGATTTCCTTAGATGACAATTTTAATAAGTGGATAAATATCTTCATATTTTAAGATAAAGCATTAATACATTATGCTTATTTCTTGGCCATTATGAAGTATTTCCAATGATGTGTATGTGTGTCAGTAACAGTGAAAAGGTTAATATGCACTAAAGAATGTTCTTTCCTCAAGTCCACAGATCTTGTAGAAGTTGGAATAATATTCTTATCTAAGAGAAGCAGAATTAGCTAAACATGACCTAGCAAACCCACTGAAAACTGCCAGCTGAAATTTGTTTCACTGTGCCAATAATTGTAAGAGCCATGTGTTACGCAAGAAAAATTTCCCAACAAAGAGAAATGACAAAAGCAAAGAAGATTCTCAGAATATGCGCTTTACCTTCTTTTAAATCCAGTAGATGGCAAACTTCTCCTCCCTCACAACGTTTCAACCTGTACCACCAGGTCTTCATCAGGTGAATAATACTGAATAACATCAGGGTGCCGTGTTGTATTTATGGGTTCCTTTCGCTTGTAGATGTCGCTGCTGTGCTCCTGGTGTTGGTTCGATAACCCCCTATCGTCTTGTTTAATGGGATGGTCACTTTTGTTAAAAAGAAATGTGGTGTTTCTGTGGTGCTTGGATATCCATTCCTTGGGAATTCCATATGTAGACTGTCCTCCACTGTCTGAGGGTAAAGGAAATTTAACAAGATTCTTCCCCCTTGTCATTCTTCTAATCACCCCCAACCACACGTCGCTTAAATCTCCATCATAATTGTTAAAACATGTCTTGCTTATGATATTGCACGCCTCGCTCACCTTCCTCATTACAGGGTCACGTGGCATTCTTATAACCTTTACGTCATCAATTTGTTGTCTGTCATTTGCCATATGTTGGCTAAGGCCTGTATTAGTTCTGACCTTTCTTATGTCCCTTTTGTGTTCTTTTAATCTTGTGCTGATGGTTTTCCAAGTCTCTCCAACGTATGAGCCCCTGCAGTTTCTACAAGAAATAGAGTACATCCCTGGTTTCTCTAACTCTCCTTTTTCCTTGGAGAGACTGGGAGAACCATCAGCACAAGATTAAAAGAACATGAAAGGGACATAAGAAAGGGCAGAACTAATACAGGCCTTAGCCAACATATGGCAAATGAAGGACAACAAATTGATGACGTAAAGGTTATAAGAATCACACGTGACCCTGTAATGAGGAAGGTGAGCGAGGCGTGCAATATCATAAGCAACAAAGAGACATGTTTTAACAATTATGATGGAGATTTAAGTGACGTGTGGTTGGGGGTGATTAGAAGAATGACAAGGGGGAAGAATCTTGTTAAATTTCCTTTACCCGCAGACAGTGGAGGACAGTCTACATATGGAATTCCCAAGGAATGGATATCCAAGCACCACAGAAACACCACATTTCTTTTTAACAAAAGTGACCATCCCATTAAACAAGACGATAGGGGGTTATCGAACCAACACCAGGAGCACAGCAGCGACATCTACAAGCGAAAGGAACCCATAAATACAACACGGCACCCTGATGTTATTCAGTATTATTCACCTGATGAAGACCTGGTGGTACAGGTGGAAACGTTGTGAGGGAGGAGAAGTTTGCAATCTACTGGATTTAAAAGAAGGTAAAGTGCATATTCTGATCTCATACGCAGTGGAAAGAATTAGGACCATATCTCCAACAAAGAAGATTCTACTTGTCAGTAAGCTTTATTTTGTTATATTCAAGACAATATCATGCATCATACAAAGGGTTTTTTCTGCTGTTTTATCAGTAAGAAGTACTAGATAAGCAACTCACATTTTTCTACCAACCTTATATATCAGATATAATTGTGAAAAACATTTTTACTTCAGTACACAACTATATTTAATCTTCACATGTACCATGTAATCATTCATACAGATCTATAATATTATGAGAAAGAAACTAGTTTACACAGTGAAAATATATTTATGTTCTAGTTGGGAAACCTTCATATTAGACATTTAAATAATCATTTCAGCCATACACACAAACAATAATTATTTCTAAAAGTAATATACATGTATGGTATATGTGTGTGTATATACCACACACAAGTCTATAATGTAAAACTGATAATGAGCATTAATATAATACAGAGACATTATTTTTGCGATGTGCTGCTGGAGCGCACCAGCTATTGCAGAACAAATATGCCAAAAAGCTTCCAGGCTGTCATGAGACCATGTATTCTCGGCACATCGCAAAAATAATCTCTCTGTATAAAAAGTATTTTCCTCTGTATAAGACTTTTCTTGAGTGTGATCCACCCTGAAATTTAAGGTCTGTACTTTACCCTCCCCATAAACCTCTGATTAATTTTTTATCTGGCAGACTGGTTATTTATCTGAAAATTAAATTCAAAATATGTACAAAGCAATATAAAAGCAATGTGGAAGAATATCCTCCAATTGGCTACCTGGAGGAGGGAACATTTGATAAACCACCAATTGCTAGACAGGCAGACTTGGCAAAAACAAGAACTAAGCCCTCTGGAGCTTTGCAGTTATTTGAACTTTGGCGTTGATCTTGAAAGGTAAGACAGAATTTTCCATACATCCATACTGCGTTAAAAATATCCACATTATTAAGTTGTAAATTATATGTGGCAAAACTCCCTCACAAAGATTCTGCTACAGTGAGAGAAACATTTAGGATGGTAATGTTATCAAATGTTAAATAATTATGTGCAATAATACAATTTATTTCATGCCCTTCAGAAAATAAATTACTATGTTAGAGGGCTCTCAATAAACCTTAAATATTTTTCACAATCATTTCTCTGGAAAACTGACTGGGTGTTAAAATTTTAAGTTATGATGAATCAATGGAATGTTTGCATATTATGAAAGAACTGTTAAAATGGAAAGAACAAATTTATCACTTCACATTTCAACCACCAATTTCATGAAATCTTACTGCACTTAGCATACGGTGGTAGTACAATTGAAAGTATTTACCTTCCAGCTAGGGTGACTGGAAAGTAATAGCTGGAAGTTTAACGAGATGTCGTAGTACTTGATTGTCCTTGCATTTAACCGAGTACGATATACGTACACACCCTTAACTCTTGGAGAACAAAATTATGGCAATTTTCCTCTGAATAGATAAATGGAAAAAAATTCATTTTTTTATTATTTAGAAATTGGATTTTCCATGTCTTATACACCAGAAATATGACATACTATAAGGAGAAAGCATGTTGACAAGAAGAATAGGATGAAGGTAAATTTTTATGACAATTTGTACTTGAACCTTCTACGTACAATTAAAAACGTAGACAACGTAATAGCACAAATTAAGATATCGAAGAAAAATTATACTTATGTAAATATACTTAAATTACATTAACTATTATACCAAACCACTGAACCTTACACAGAGGAATAAGGATTCGGAGAAAAAATTAAGTTATATATCTGATAAATGCAATTATTTAGGTATTTTGTTCAAACTGTAAAGAATATTTAATTCTAATATATCACCTTTCTGTGAAGTAAGAATAGATTAGTCTCTGTGAAACAATTTCAACAAAGTATACCCAGAAAAAATCAGGGATTTAAGTAAAGGCTGTCACATAAAATGCTTGGAAAAATTTGGTCAGAATCAGGGAACACGAAAGACAATATCAGATATGCACAAACTGAAAAATACAAATTATCAGTCCACTTCTGGAGTATAGGCAAAGAAATTGAAAAAGAACCAGAACTGACTGCAGATCCTAATGAAATCCCCTAGAGGATGAGAACAAGTCCACCTGAGAGTGCACATGTAGGGGTGCTACATTCAAAAAATCTTCACACCAGTTTCATCACTAAGCCATCATTTGATAGCTTCACCATGTAAACTTCTTATATTAAAAATAACTTATTGGTAGTTAATCAATAATAATTTTAGAATCTTTTCCAAACTAAATTTAAAGAGAAATTATGATTATCAGATTTCAAAGTTAGCCATTTTTTCATTAACGTCCTCTATTTTAATCCTATTATGAGAGATAAGCAAACACTTATGCCATTACAGATATACTATAGTCTACACATTCAAAGGTACTTATTATATATAGATCAAGGTGTATGGACTAAAATATCAAGTGAAAATTTGAAATGAACTTCTTTTGCCGAAAAAAATCACTATATTTAAGCTCATGTCTGTCTTAAACTATCCATTCATTGATTACCAACTATTTTCAAATCCCAGTTAACACGCTAATCTGATCCTTATGGCATTTAAAAAAATAATATGTAAGTTGTACTTAATGACTGGTTAGAAATTATTCCCAGTGAGATTAATAACTTAAACTGGTTCCCAACATCAATAAAACAATATTATTGATCACTATAATAACAAAACACACAAAATTACTTTCTGTGCACATTAAATGTAAATCCATTTTGCAGTTCAAACGAGGAGTCACCACTCACCGGAGTTTTCCTTGGTTTCGCCGACTCAAGCGCCGGCCAGACTGCGTCATATTCAGTGTAAACCTTGAAGTGTGCTGAGGGTTTGCTCGTAGTTCCTTTGAGCCCACAGATTTTGCCTAAAACAAGAAGCATTTCTGTATGCAAAGTAGGAAGTTGTCTTTGGCTATACCTTTAAGAGGCCATGGGCATTCTATCGTTATGTTAAAAAGGAATGACAAGGAACTCAAGGATGTGGACTGAGTGCCACCGAGTCTCTCGTAAATGGTAATTGCCTTTACTTGTCCTAGATTAAAAAAATATTTTCTTCCAGTATACTTGTCGCTGAATAAAATATTTTCTTCCAGTTTGGCAAGGTCCACAGAAATACTAAGCGAATCATACTTCTATGCACAGTTTCTCTAAACTCAGGAAACAGCTAAGGATAAATTATCCAACCAACAGAATTTACACAAGGATAACTTTTTATATTTCTACAAAACAACAGCCTAAATCTGTCCTTGGATAAGTTAGTTACAAGCTCTTCCACTAGAGCACTACAGTGTTTTGCAAATGGGAAGCATTTTGCAATGTTGCCAACTGTATTTCTACTGATAGGCTGGACTATGCGCACAGAGAATTCAGACTTCCAAATACAACTTACGCTCATGGATATATTGTAATTTTACTTCAGAGACTTGGTTAAGGGGAAAGAGGACACGTTCGTACAAAAATAATATTTTTAGCATGACTAGTTCCTAATCTATCATCAAATAAATGTTTGCATGCATTAGTAACAGAGCAACAGTTCAGTTACGATATGGAAGGTACTTTTGTCCTGTATATATAACAAAACTCTTATTGTGGTCCATCTGACGAGGCCGAGTAGTGGGTAAACAATAATAAACACATACCTGTTTTCTTTCTATAAGAGTAACAGTAACCAGCTCTCAGAAAAACACTGACCCAAGCAAATATTATAATATTCGTAGATTCATAGATTTATTGGACCATTCAGTATATACAATAGGTCAAGTCAGTAAATAAAATTAATTAATACATTTAACATAAGTTAACATGGTGGAGTGGTCTGCTTCAAGAAACTCCTAAGTCGTATAAAATGGATTCATCAGTAGCCAAGTTTTTAGTGTTCTTGTAAACTTAGTAATAGATAAATTGCGCATTGGGGCAGGTAGCAAATTATAAAATGCAATATTATTATTATTGAATTCCCAAAAATACAGAACCCTATTTTACCAGATGGCATATTAGGGTTATAGATTAAACATATATACAGAGTATACAGTAAACTACATATACATATTACAATTTTGCAAAAACACTATTCATGAAACTTAAAACAACTTTGTAACTTTGCTTATTTAAGAAGAGACGGCAGATTGGTGTAATCAAGTCAAAATTTAGAAAATTTAAATATAATATTAACTGATAACGTTCGTGCGTAAATAATGGACAATGAAATAAGAGGTGCCTAACAGATTGACTTTCCTCTTTACATTTACAATTTGCAGAGGTAGAAATTTTAAATCTATGTAAGTATTCATCAAATTTCCCATGCCCTGTTAAGAATTGAGTCATAATATAATCCGGAATCAAAAGTGTACAAGCTATTCTATCTTGCACTCTAGGGAAAAACAAATCTTTCGTTGTGCTGCCATTATTCGTTTCTTGCCAAATCCGATCCCATTGGCTGTGCATATGTTCTCTTAATGTTTTCTTAATGAAGGATAGAGGGCATAAACTATAGGAAGTTTTAACATTTGAAGAAGCACCTAGCTTAGCTAATTCATCTGCTTTCTCATTTCCTAAATTTCCCATGTGACCTCGGACCCAGGTTAAACAAATATGAATTGTGCTTGTATTTAGTGCATGTTTAATGTCTGTGGCTAGTGCATCCTTATTATATTTATCATCTATGGCTTGTAAAGCCGATTGTGAGTCACTGTTTATGCAAGCACTATTGCTACCATCAGTACACCATTTAACAGCTTCTTTTATGGCGAACAATTCCGCTTGAAACACAGAACAGTGTGACGATAGTTTATACTAAGCAGAATAAATTTCAGAAACACTATTATCATAAACCACAAAAGCACATCCCACCATAACTTCTTGAGTTTCACAATTAATGTAACGTGACCCATCTGTATAAATGTAGTAAGAATGTTGGTCTACAAGTTCAGAACACAATTGCATGAAACTGGTGTTATAATGTGCTGGATGGCCGAGTAAACTCCAATGTACCGGTGTTTGTAGTTGTAAATGGGAGACAATATCGGGGATCTTTCGACCTCTTTTAATATTATTTATACTAGCCAAGAAGAGACCACTCAAATATAAGGGCTCTATGGCAGCTATAATTTGGGCAGCATCAGTAGAAATTGTACGATAACCTCTTATCATTCGTAGAAGAAATCCTCTTTGTATTTGCTGTAATTTTTTCTGAGCCCATTTTTTATGTAAAATTTCTTCATAGGCAGCAACACAATATAAAAGCAGAGGCTCAATCGCTCCGTGATAAATAATTTTCAGTATGGAGTAATTAAATCCCCAACTAGGTCTGGACGCCCTAGATAAGTTAAGAAGTAGTTTACTGGCTTTGTTGGCAATGTGATTCAAATGTGATCGAAATGTTAGCTTTGTATCTAGTATTACACCCAGATAGCAAAAGCTGTCAACCAATTTAATGTTTTGTCCATTCATTATGAAATTCACAACGTCAATTTTCCTTCGCTTGGTAATCATCATAGCAGAAGTTTTCTCAGGATTAAATTGAAGTTTATTTGTTTGACCCCATTCAAAAATGACCTGTAGCCCTTATTTACTTTGTGCTGTATATCTGCAAAACTGCTTGATTTTGCAAGCAGTAAAGCATCATCTGCATACGCTATTAAGCTGCAGTCTTCCGGAAGTGTTTGTTTAAGAAGATCATCATATAATATGATCCAGAATCCTGGACTGCAGGTTGACCCTTGGGGGCAGCCACGTGTGATACCTTTGGATACTTTCTGATCACTTATGGCAAGCTCTATATTTCGATTATTAAAGTAACTTTTAATTAGGTTGAATATATTTTTGGGGCATTTCTTTACTTTTAGTTGTAAAAGTATCTTCGGCCACCAAGCGTGGTCAAAAGCGCCCGATATATCTAAGGACACCATAACGCCAATTTTCTTCTCTAAAAAAGTCTCTTTCATCCAATCAACCACTTGGCACACTGCATATAAAATGCAATACCAGTAGATGGAAAGCAATTTAAAGTTTTAGAGAGTCTATGCCTGTTTACATGTATATTCGTGTTACTTCTAGTTGCATAGTCATGTACTTCAATGTTCGTAAGGAAATTACCTTCTCTTTCCTTGATACACACCAGACATTGCAATGTATATATGTTGATAACAGTCAAGATTTGGTTAGCTATAAAAAGAGGTTTGCAATGTACGGTTGCATTGGCATTTGACAAAATTCGCACCGCCTTCTTCTGCAGTTGAAGTCAGGGGCGGCCGGTGTTAATGTGCTACTGTGCTATAGCACACTGATCTTTTCTTTCTTTCTTTATCGTAGTTTCACCTCTCCCTTTTAGGATTTAAGCAACCCAAGCCGCCCGGGCACACACTGATCATTTTGTTAAATAAAATATTATTGATTATTTACACATAAATTACAGATATTCTGTTAAAAATACTTTTAAAGAATTGAGCTTAGATTTCCAACCGTTATACAGTATGCGGTATCCCTCACAGCGTCAGCTTGAGTTGCTAAGCATTATACTGCAGTGTGCTCAGTCCCGAATAGCGCTGCTCTGCTTGATGACCGAGGCCTGGAAAGTGCCCTGAGGCGGAGTGTATATTTGCCGCTGTTAGCATGAAAACCGCCTCATTGGAGCTATGAATCTAGTAGAACCTGGCCCCCTATAGGTATGCTGCATGCCTTACAAGAAACTGGTGGTGAGTTGATGACCTCTTGTTTGGCAGTTGGGGTGGATATTTTGAAGGTTGTTTTGCAAGTAGGAACAGTCCTTGGTAACGCATCTTATTGATGGCGGCTTTTCTTGACGTGCAGTTTTAATAGAGTTCAAATCGATGTAAGCCAGGTTGGTTTCTACAATGTAATCGATTGTTTTAATACGAAATTAGTAGTAGGCCCTAATTCAGAATACCATGGCTTGACATTAAATCTTATGAAAATATGAAATAGCTTAGCTTTAAGAGCTAAATCTATACTTAATAGGATAATTTATACTAATAGCCTCATAGATTTGTTTCCTTAATTCAATGTGTATATATAAATATATAATAATACTAATACTGACAATAATAGCAATAACAATAATAATAATAATAATGCAAATACATAAATACGTACAAAGCTAAAACCCGGGTTCCATTCCCGCTCAGTATAAATTTTCCTCTGTAGATTACCCAGTGGAGTTAAATTACCTAAGGAAAGATGAAACTGAATACTGAAAAACCACTTATAAATATTGTAATGGATTAATTTTTAGCGACGAGGGAAGTGAATTTAACGCGCACGCCAGCTGAGCTTCTGACGGAGGTTAAGTTAGTACAATCTTACGTCTGGGGGAAGGGACATACTGACCAGACACCCTGTTAATTCTCAAACTGCATTCTATAATAGTTTCTGTGCGAAGTGTGAACTGTAAACAAGACAGAACCGAATAGTGGAACAAGTATATTTCATGCTGTGTGTATGTACAGTGAGTCCCACGCAAGAGTTGGACAATGACGCGGGTTTCTGCGTCGCGGCTGGCACAGCTCCAACTCCCGAGCGATCGGGTGAAATATCTACGCAAATAATGCCGCGGTTAGTGTAATGATTCAGGTTCTCACATTTACAGTTAAAATTACAACGAAAATAACCACGTACCTCATCACAAGAGTTGTTGGAAATGTTCTACTCTTGCATAAGCACAACACTGACACCTTTTTTAGGGAATTTTCTTTCACGCGCGTAAGTTCAGCTTCCGAGATAGAGTTAATTTCTCTTGTGATATTGTCTTTAAGTTCTTCTTGTGTACCGGTATGGGAAATTAACCTATACACTTTATTTTTTTAAGTTTCCGCATAAATAATATTTACATAATGTTAGGAGAACTTGATGACAATATCACATAGGCCTATCACAAGAGAAAGTAACTCTGTCTCGGAAGATGAACTTACGGGCGTGAAAGAAAATTTCCTAAAAAGGTGCCAGTATTGTCTGGATGCAAGAGGAGAACATTTCCATCGTCTCTTGTGATGAAGTACGTGGTTATTTTCATTGTAATTTTAACTGTAAATGTGATAACCTGAATCATTACAACGACCGCGGCATTATTTGCGTAGATATTTCACCCGATCGCTCGGGAGTTGGAGCTGTGCCAGCCGCGACGCAGAAACCCCCGTCATTGGCCAACTCTTGCGTGGGACTCACTGTAGATGTTCAGTGTTATTGCTGTGACTGTACAGAAAGAATTCAATTGATAGTTTAATAACTTGTCCATTCTCTAGAAGGAGTAAGGAAGAAAAAATCGAGATAAAACAATTAGGAAGGCCCACACCCGATTTGTTTATGAACCAAAAAGCGAAAGGCAGAAAAAACTGCGTTTACAACATAAAATTTCACAGGAAAGTATATGAAAACAGTTGGATATGTGGTTGTAAATTAGAAGTGCTCTATTCTGTTTTCCTATCCTCTATTTGGAGTTTCCAATTCGTGGAGATAAACGGGAGCAACGGACTTAGGACACCTTAGCAAGTTAACAAAACAGCATAAAGGTAACTTTAAGTACATACATAACGTATTAAATCTCTCGGCTGTGTGAAAAAAAACAGGTTGGCCTTTGTACTTTAAAAAATTATTGATTGTAATCTATTAAGTTCTGTGGGGAGTTTGAATTTGCTTTGAGAGGTTACGACGAAACTGAACATTCTGAAAATCCTGGTATCTTCTTAGGACTGATAGATTTCGTTTCTTATTTGGATACTACTGTGCGGGAACACATGGAATTGCATGGACTTCATTTTTTGACATAGGTGAATGGCATGTTACGTTTTATTTTTTGCATGTTCATACTGTAGCACACACAAAATTTTTTTCACCGGCCGCCACTGGTTGAAGTACCGTGTGCACTTTGGTGGAGTGGCCCCACAACCTCTCTTTCAGATTTCATTTGTGTTAGCAAGTGTACAGATGTGTGCTAATTATTGTTAAATGGAATACACATATTGGAAATTTAATTAGCAAGGCATATAAAACATTGCACTTCGTATTTAGAGCATTAAGGGGAAGCAACTTAAAAACCAAAGAGTTATCTTATAAATCATTGGTGAGACCAAATTTGGAATATGCTGTAAGTGTATGGGATCCGTATCAGGCAGGCCTAATAACACAGTTAGAAATGGTGCAGAGTAAAGCTGCAAGGTTTGATATGAATAAGCACCAACAAACTGACAGCGTTACGGCTATGTTAAAAACACTAGGGTGGAAATCTTTAGAATCTAGAAGGAAAATAAATAGATTAAAATGTATATATTGTGTATACAAGAAACAACCGGCATGGGAAGAGCTTCACAGCAAAATTAAAGAACCAGATTACAAAAGTAGGAAGGATCACAAACACAAAAGAACAAATATTGCCAATTTTTTTTTTTAATAGAGGGATCCAGGATTGGAATAATTTACCTGCAGAAATATTACAGTTAGTGTAGCCTACATTAAAACGTAAGATAGAAGTATATCCAGTTGTCGAGTTAAAATTAGCATAGAAATACAATATAAATATTAATACAGTAAGAAAATTATGTGTTAAAAGTCCTATGACAACATGTTAGATAGGCAACACCTCCATGCGGCGAGTACATGTGTGTGCATACACCTAGTGATCGTAGTGTCCATAAACTGAAACTGCAGTAACTAAAGCAGGTCTGTGGATTACAGGTTGGGAAATGCTGGTGCATAGCTTATTAAGTAACTGCTTCCACTTGCCATGTGTTCGATGACATAATGCAAAAATCAACTGGTACAGCACCTACCTTACTAACTTTCTCCATGAACTTTTCAATTAGTTCTGGACAATTAAGGTGTTTTTCAGGTTCCCATGTATCATCTTTATGGGAAAACCCCTTCCAGTGAATCAAGAATTCTCGAGTACCATTTTTCTTAAAGTGCACCTCCATTACTTTATCAACCTAGAAAAAGGAAACACGTCATATTTTCAGCACTGAACGAATGGGAAGAGGACATGTTTTTCTGGGGAACAAGAATCTAAATTAGGAATTTACCACAATTTTTTCACCAATACACAACATAAACAAACAAACAAACAAATGTGAAATGTGCAAACTAAACAGGGATAACACGTTTATAACCCTGGCCATATTGCAACGAACATATATTCAGAGTGGGTGGCTTATTACCACCTTTCAGATGATTTTTTCAAAAAAATATTTCAAATAAAAGTTTTAACTCTTGGTATAAGCAACCCATGTGCAAAATTTAAAGAAAATCGTGATAAACAAATATTTTTTCACGTCAAGTCCCCTTAAAAATAAGAGAAAGTTGTCGCCAATCTTAGTGTCACATCCTCAGAAGTTACCTAACCCAAATCAAAATCTTGTTTTCATAAGATTTTCTGTTCTGGAGCTAGGCTGTTCACAGACAAACACGTTTCTGAAACTAGTATTTTTGCATCCAGGGGACCTCAGAACGTGTATGTATTTATGTTAAAAACTCAATTTCGAGTTTGGGGGCCAAAAACAATACTTCCTCCACCTATAGTACTTATGTTATGGGCAGAGGAAGTAAAAATCTGATGTGAAATTCACTTAACTTTCTCTCCCT
Source organism: Ectobius pallidus (assembly GCA_964059195.1). Classification (NCBI taxonomy): domain Eukaryota; kingdom Metazoa; phylum Arthropoda; class Insecta; order Blattodea; family Ectobiidae; genus Ectobius; species Ectobius pallidus. Next base: position 18,422,923 of record CAXKWD010000007.1, read on the forward strand.
AAATCAAGATTGCCTCTTAGTATAATACAGGGTCTTTATTATAAGTTGAGACGGGGCGACCGGTGTTTTCACTCTCCGCTACGGAGTCCGCATTAGCCGCGGGAGGCACGCGCGCGGCTTCCCTGCTTAAAGTGTAGGCTATATAGGCTTACCTTATAACATATGTTGGAAGTGTCGTCCTTCCTATGTTATACAGGCACTGTATCTGGAAACCACATTCTGGCTGACGCGAGTGAGTTCTTCCACTGTAATGCCCCTAATTTCATTCGTAATGTTTTCTTTCAGCTCCAATGTGTGAGGATTTGTTCGATAAACTCACTCGCGTCAGCCAGAATATGGTTTCCAGATACAATGCCTGTATAACATAGGAAGGACGACACTTCCAACATATGTTATAAGGTAAGATATGAGGAGCATCGTTTCAAAACGTATTAAGTGCACAAGTCAACATTTTTCAGGAAAGACGAAAAACGATTTACTCCCTAACCAGGAAGCATATCTGCTAAACTAAGACGTGAAATTTTAGATATTAAGGTAATGTTTCAGAATCCTCAAGAACTGAAATTGGTTTTCAATTAACGAGCATTATATTTTAGTTTTAATTTGACACATAATACGTTTTGAACCGATTTACTGGACATAATACGTTTTGAACCGATTAGACAGTAAAAAGTAGAGAGGAAGTCAAACATCAGCTGGATTCGAAAGAAAGTATGTTTTTAAATCATTGCCGTTAATTGCATATATTGCAGAAAAATTAGTATTAATAACACTGTTAACATTAATCACTTGTTAACACAATAAGTGCACACATTTTGAAGATAAAACTTACGCACTTTACATGCGCATAGAAGAAGCAACTTGAATTTTACAACAGAGCTATTCCAACATCACAGTCTTTCAAGTCCTGTTTCCTCGTGCAGACAGTCTAAATCCTCAGGATCGCCATTTTGAGGTGCTGCATCAAAATTTAGAGCTACGTTATACATTTGCAAACTGTCAACCTCTCTTCAGTTATCACCAAATTTTGATTTCAGAAGTTCATCTATGTCTTTTTTTCTGCATCTGACAAAGCTCTCATTTTGTCAACTACAGGAGGTTCAGACACCTTCCCCATACTTGTCCCTCGTTTCAGTAATGTTGTGAATTGTTTTGAAGGGTAATCACAACTATACATTGGCTCCATATTTAATGTGACGATTCATTGTTTTTTCTTCAAAATTACTCTATTCATATCCTTTATTCCATCCAATTTCTTGAACTATTTGTGGAGTATTTTATAATCTCTTATGACCCAATCATCTCCAGGTGATCTTACTTTTCCCACAAACTTTTAATGTTCTCTATATTTTTCAGGAGTCATAATGTAGGAGCATTTTCGGAGATATTTTACTATCCCAAACACGTGATCTGCGGCTACCCGCGCCTGATTTCTTGGGCGCTCGACTCCCTAGTCCTCATTCGATAGGTTTCGTTCAATTCCGTAGGCAGAGCTGACAACATTGAAACACGAACTACGCTACACACCCTGACATCTATTGGCTTCAATACTAAGCTTTCATTCTGTTTCAGCATCCTTATTTATTTATTGACATTATCTTTCCTGACGCATGGAGTTACGGTGAAAAAAATACAATTTTGCGAATTGCTGGTTTCACAAACACGTCATTGTACATCCAACACTTTCCTCACCTCTTTAAGAATTCCGAATGTGCTCATTTCTGACACTCCCGTGAACTCTCATGTCAATATCATGGACTGAAAGTTGAGCGAACTTTTCACAAAACGTATTAAATGCGTTTAAAATTAGGCCTATAGTTTTCTCCACATTTAGATGCCCTACTTCTCTTACGTTTTACAACACGAAATGGTGAAGCATGTTCTGCTAAGAGTCTTCTTTATGCTTAAAGCTAGTCACCCAGTGTAAAAATATTGAGCCTATATTATATAATATTCTATTCCCGGAGGAAAATGACCAAATAACAAGAGCATGAATTACATAGGCTACATGTTTTTATTTTGACCTCTGCAGCCATCAGCGAAGTCTAATAGTGGTGACTGAATCCTCAAAATGAACTACCTCCAAATAAGAGATCACACCGGATGCTACCTCGATCGTCTCTCTGCCACCTTCAGTCTCGTTCTTTTTAAAGAATATTGCATTTTTTTACTGATATCAGTGACACACAGTGCATAAAACGATATTTGGCGGAAATAGTAAGCTTTGCCAATTGATAATTGCTGCTAATCATAATTGCAAACCTGTTGAAAATCAAAGCAGAAACTTCTTCTATCTGCTTGACGCTCCCTCATTAATTTGTGGAAGGTTTTAAAACGAATTTTTTGTGCTTCAAGATCAGCCAGTAGATGATTCTTTTTTTAAATACAGGCTTCACACTGAATCTGAAAGGCCATGCGAGCACAATAATAAAATGGCTTTAACAAGAATATTATGACCTTTAAAATGTAATTTTTTGATCGTTACACTATTTATCATACCTCCATTAGCACATTAAAAAGTACAATATAAAAATACTGTCACAATGTTGAACAAAAAACCAAAATGTCTCTTACCTAGCCTTCACTTCACGCTGTAGTCTTGGTTTGTTTTCTGCTTCCTTTCCATCTTTTTGGAACAGCTTCACTTCCTTCCATGATGATACAATGAAATAACATACAACAGCTAAACTTACGGACGAATCATCATAAAAATTATTGGGAAATAACAGCCGAAACGTGGGTTGAATGCCCGGTGTAAAAATTAAGTTCTACATAATACGTTTTGAACCGTTCATTCCTGTGCACATAATACGATTTGATCCGTTACATCAACTTTGACAGTGAATTAACACAGGATATAACATGAAATGTTCCATTCTGAGTTCATAGTGTTAAAGAGCGCTTAAGAAATAGGGCTAAATCGTATCAAACTGTATTTTGACCAAGAGTGCATTTAATACGTTTTGAAACGATGCTCCTCATATGTAATACTTTATATAGCCTACACTTTAAGCAGGGAAGCCGTGCGCGCGCCGCCCACGGCTAATGCGGACTCCGTAGCGGAGAGTGAAAACACCGGTCGCCCCATCTCAACTTATAATAAAGACCCTGTATATTATGTATGACATTCTCTTCACGTAAACTGGTTATAAAAATGAAGAGAATGTCGTTACCACATCGTATTGCATCCCTGAAGGATGCACAACCCAAATAAAATCTGATTAATGCACTCAAATAACTTATACATCTTTCTCACTTCACATTCTGATATGAAGGGTACAGGGGAAGAAGGCAGAATGTCAATAAATCAAAGTTTTGCAGGAAACAATTTTTAAAGTTTCAGTAGGCCTACTCTAAACACAAATGTATGAAATCAATAATGAATACATTTTCATTCTGTAGTAACAATAAAGTGTTTTATACACGTGGTGTGAATATAAAGTTCTGAAATTAACTCAAACATGTAAAAAAATCACAAAACGCAATAAAATAATAATAATAATAATGTTTTATTTTGCCTGGCAGAGTTAAGGCCATAGGGCCTTATCTTCCACTCAACCAGGATAAAGACAAAATACATTAAAAGGAATTTACAGAAAACAAATACAATAGATATCATACATAATACAAAATGCTAAAAATAAAATAATAATACACCGTGTCCGGGAAAGACCTGACGAAAAAGAAATAATCAGAAACTATTACAGTTACTACCTCAGTATTTTCACAGTTAGAAAGACAAACTCAAAAAGTTTTGTTTTGTAGCATCCCGTAATGCGCATGAGAATGCACATTGTTGTTGCACGAGGAGAAACGAGAAAAAGCTTTTTCTGCGCAGCGTGTGTAGTCAGTCTTATTCTGAGAACTGGGAATGCAAGTTGTGCGTAGGCTACAACGTCGTTTTCAAACAGACAAAGGCCGAAATCCTCCCGCCCTAATCAGCATCCTTCATTGGTGCAAGCAATTTCTGGAGATAGGTAATGTTGAGTCACAGCGGCGAAAGGCAAAGAAATCGCGCATAAACAACAATGACATTGAAAGGGTACGGGCTGCTTTTGTAAGAAGCCCGAGGAAATCCATTCGTGAGGCGGCAAGACAACTGCAAATGCCAAAATCCACAGTCCATGGGAGAGAAGGACCTACACCATGGCCACCAAGGTCACCTGACATGAACCCACTGGATTTCTTTCTCTGGGGTTTTGTGAAAGACAAAGTGTATCGCACACCTGTGACCGATAATGCAGATTTGCATGGCCGAATCTACGATGCAATAGCACTATTCACACCGGAGATGCTTTAGCGTGTGTGGCACGAAATTGAGTATCGGGCCACAAATGGTGCTCATATAGAGGCTTTTAAACCTCATTGTGTTTCTCTTTGTAACCGTGAAAACATCACGTCAATAAATGCAATAGTTTTAGATATATAATTATTTCTTTTTCGTCAGGTCTTTCCCGGACACCCTGTACAATATTGAAGTACCTATATTAAAACATAAGACAAAAATGCGTCCAATAATATGCCGAGAAAACAAAATGAATTAAAGAATTATATTATAATTGGATTGTGTATAATTATAATATTAAACTATGATATACATTAAAATTGAAACTTAAAACTAAGAAATTAACAAATAAAAGCAATATAGGCTAAGTGCCATGAAAATCGTGTACAATATAAATTTACCTAGGCTAGATAACGAGACATTCATTCTAGTTATCAGCGAGATACTTGATTGACTTTGACCTAAAAATCTGTAAGCTCCGACTACCCCTGATGTCCGGCGGAAGGGAGTTCCAGATACGGGTGATGGCTATTGTGAATGAGGCAGAGTACAGAGATGTTTCATGGCGTGGAATTGACAGTAGACTGTTATTCTGAGATTGTGTGTCGCGGTTATGTTGGGAAGATAACAGTGAGAAACGGGAGACTACATAATTAGGTGCAGTATTATTAAGTATCTGATAGAGTGGAGTGGAGTGGAGTACAGTTCTACTGTATGGAATAATTGTGTTGTTCAAGGTCACAGGCAAAAGTTCAGTGTTGTCAATAGAAGATAGCGATCTGTTTTTTCCAATCAGAATGGCTTGTGTCTTGTCTGGGTTCAAATTCAGTCCAAATTTTGTTGACCATTTACTGATAGAGTGCAGGTCGTCATTGAGCTTTGAAAGAGAGTCGTTGATTGTATCAGGCCGAAAATGTAAATATATTTGCAGGTCGTCTGCAATGCCCAACAGTACAGGGGGAAGAAGGTGGAATGTCAATAAATCAAAGTTTTGCAGGATATGATTTTTAAAGTTTGAGTACTTTAAACTCAGATGTATAAAATCATTTTTGAATACATTTTAATTCTATAGAAACAATAATGTGTTTTGCACATGGTGTGAATATCAAGTTCTGAAATGAAATGCACCAACATTTTCAGGTAGTAAGTGAAAAAGTACAGTTACGTTTTATGTGGTCAATGGCTAAAATTTTACATAACTTTTAGGTTATTAAAAATTGCAATGAAACATTAATTACATTACGAGACATTAATTACATTAATTATTCCTTATGGGGAAAAGATTGATAGAACATCTGAGCTGTCCTGGAACAAAATTTTTTGAAATGGTTTACACCTGTGTACTTCTCTTTTGAAAGTGGGATAAAATCTAAAACAAAATAACGCAATGCAGGTAATAATTAGGTTTATAAAAACTAAAGGAGTACAAAAGATTTTTCCTTAAAATTTCAAGAATTACTGATTTTTTGTGCAGTACGAAGTTGAAAAAATATTTCTAATGTAAACAAACAAGCTATGGGTTGTGTCATTAGTAAAATGGAAACACTCAGGCACATAAAATCGAAGACGATTAATTTTTAATATCATTACTAGGGCTCGGATTTTTAGGTTTTTATAAACCCTGTTTTAGTATTTAAACAACCATATTAAAATAGTCTAATTTTAGTTTTTTGCCATTTTCAGACAACAGTCACTACTAATGGAATCTGGATAAACGTAACATCACACCACCTAAATTAACATGCCGAACTGTCACCTCATTTTCCTGTCGACATTTCCATTTCCGGTCTGCTGGATTATATTATTGTTTATTGAGGGCAAATAGTAGTTTGCACTTTCAAATCCAAGCAGGTGGCCAAATTAACCTAATAACAATAGTAATATGATACGAAATTTCAGCGTTTCTTTGCTCTCGTTTCCGACTAACACTTGGCAACATTTTGTAAATATACTTCAGCATGCAACTATTGACGTATGTCTTCTTGCATTAAAGAAACAACATTGCCTGGGACGAGGATAGCGTTCGGGAGACAGTGAGTGCCATTGTTGCTTGACTCTCTATTTAAACTGCTTTTTTCTTCTTATCTTACACTTTTTTCAATGGTTTCATAAGCAACACTAAAAGAGTCAGTAAGCTAGCACATGGGACTGTTAACTAAATTTCCAATTTTGGTTGACGTTCCACCTTCTTCCCCTGTACCCTTCACATAGAATAAGAGACCGTGAAAGAGTACATGTTCAGTTGTTTCAAATTTAATGCAAAGCTCTATTGTTTACCAGGCAAGACCGAGTTTCTATAAACAATGGGTGGCTTATATTTACCCTCCCGAGAATTTTTTTCAAGGAAAAAAAAAAAGTTTCAAATAAGAGTTTTAGCTCCAGGTTTAATAACTAGATGTACAAAATTTAAAGAAAAACAAAACTTTCTTTATGTAAAGTCCCTTAAAAATAAGGCAAAGTTGCCGCCAATCTTTGTGTGATATCCTCAAAAGGCACCTAACCCAAATACAAAATTTTGTTTTCATGCAATTTTCTGTTCTAGAGCTAAGCCATTCACAGACATACACACAGACATGTTTCTGAAAACAGTATTTTTAGATTTATGTATTTATGTTAAAAACTAAACTTAAAATTTGGAGTCGAAAACAATACTTTATCTATAGTATAGTATAGTAGTAGAGACAAAGATTAATATCAATAGCAAGAGTCTGTATTTTTAGTTTTAAGTTAAGGTTATGTTGAAGATAGAGGAATATAAAATTGACTGCTCTGCTATTGTATTTCCAATGGTATGTAAAACATTTGTGGATGCAAGAGAGAAGAACCAACCTCAATTTTCTTCTATTCATAAAATCTGTACTACCTCATATTTCAAATATTCATCACAATATTATATCACACACTACAATCTTGAAACTTCAATGTTTAAGCTTTAATTTGATATAACATGCTATAATTATCTAAAAATTAAACTACAGGTCTTCAGGCTCACTTTCCATGGAATGGCTGTATTTCTAGATATACCGGTAACTAAATTATATTAGTAAGAACTAGAATTTCATGAAGAGTTTAATACCTGATAAAACCCGGAGTTACTAGGAAATTCTATTCCTAGTAATTCCGGGTTTTATCAGATTTTGCATATGACTAACATTCTCACTTAGAGACATTAGCTGGCAGCTTCAACAAGGAGTTGAGTTAGCTGTCTGGCAATCTTATAAGTGTGATGCACGTGTGTTTCCTGGGGGAAAAAAATATAAAAGAGCAGTGATTTAAAGGGTGTAGTGAAGAATAGAAGAGACATGACAGAGGAATGGAAACCAATGATGGGGGAAGAAAATTTAAGAACCCTCCTGTCAGAATGAATAGCAGTCCATCTCGAAGGGTATTACTATTTTCTGACTACTTTCTTTACATAAATAGTAACAATTCAATAAAGAATAAAGTGGCTGTTCCTGTAAAATCTACGAGGGTGACAGAACATTTCACACAGTTCAAAATCAGGAGATAAAAGTATCATCTGTTTTAAGTTTAAAATTTACTCCATACCTCATATTCTTTTGCATCTTCATCGCCCTCATCATCATCACCTTTATCAGCTGCATTGTCTGATTCTCCTCCTGATTCAACCTTCTGTTTCTTTTTAGAAGTCTTGGCAACTTTTCCTGCTCGTTTCTTGCCCTTTTTTTCATTCTGATCTTGTTTTTCTAGGAAGTTCTTAATTATTTCTGGACAACTAAGCCCTTCTTCATCCTCCCATGTGTCACCATCAGATCCATATCCCTTCCATCGGATTTTGAATTGGCGTTTGCCACGGTGTTCTCTCACATCTAAAATGGTTTCCACCTAAAAGAAAAACAAAGGGACTGTTAGTAAATACAAAAACACTAAACTAAATCTGAGGCAAGATAATCATATGACTCTCTATCCTCAATATAATTTCTACATATGGTATAAAGAAGAAGGTGTGTGCATTTCATTCAGCTATAAACTCATTGAAGGCCAAGTTGCTCAATAAGAAAGGCTCTGGGCACGTTCAAAGCAAGCATGCTTCACATGACATGTTAGCTGTTGCTTTACACTAGGCAAAGTATGTTCATGCTGAATTCTTAAAATCTTCCTCAATGCTGCAAACAGTTGCTGTCCAAATTTTCCTGAACAATTTAAAAGTAAAATACAGATCTAGGAGAAAAAAGTGAACGGATTCATAAACTTATGAAAGAAATGGCTATGTTAGGCGAGTTCTGTCATTTGTAGGGATTGATAAACTCTGTAATCATCAGAATTTGAGAATAACAAGAAGTGCCTTCAATCCTAATTGGAACTGACAGAAGTTCACCTTAAAGAACATCTTAATAAAATCGTTCACACATGTACCTACTTTTGAAATATGAAGGACCCCTGAGGATCAGTGGAACAAATTTAGGCATTAAGCATTATTACGAGGGGCATAGTAAAAGTCGTGAGCAACATTTTTTCACAACCTTAATCTTTATTTGTAAGTGAAACCAAATATATCATCTCAATCTACAGACCTTTCTTTCACTTTTCCACATAGTCTGTTTTTTTGCACACATGTTTCCCATCGTTCTACAAGTTTAAAAATACCCTTGCGATAGAATTCCGTTCCAGCTAATACCCTTGCGATAGAATTCCGTTTATTGACCACAAACGTCAGAGACGAATCATTGCCCAAAACCTTCTTCAGAGATTTTGAAATGAAGGTGATGAACTTTTGACGAGTATTGTGACTGGAGATGAAAGCTGCTTCCTTCATTATGAACCTGAAACAAAACGGCAGAGTATGGAATGGCACCACTTGAATTCGCCATCTGCAGGGAAAGTAATGGGGAGCGTATTCTGGGATGCACAGGGTTGCATTCTGGTTGAGTTTCTTGAGCCTGGACAAACCATAAATTTTGCCCGCTACATCCAGACACTTTTGAAGCTCAGCTGTGCAATTGCATGATAAACGTCCTGGAAAGAAGATCATCCTTGAACAGGATAATGTGCGTCCGCAAACTGCATGTGCCACTATTGAGCAGATCAGGAGATTTGGGTGGGAAACACTTTCATATACTTCCTACAGCCCCGACATGGCACCCTCAGACTATGAACTTTTTGGAGGCCAACGGTATGAGACACTGGAGGATATTCGGCAAGCAGTGCATCAGTGTCTATGGGCAGCTGGAACGGAATTCTATCACAAGGGTATTTTCAAAGTTGCAGAACGATGGGGAAATGTGTGCAAAAAAATGGAGACTATGTGGAAAAGTAAAAGAAAGGTCAGTAGATTGAGATGATATACTTGGTTTCACTTACAAATAAAGATTAAGATTGTGAAAAAATGTTGCTCACAACTTTCAGTATGCCCCTCATACATAAATCTCAATTTCATAATTTATAATGCAATTTTGTAAAATCAGCATTTTATAAAGTCTTTGATAGTACATGCAAAAGAATGTCACGAGTTAGCTGTCTGTGACCTAGAACCGATGACAGCAATAGTCATATCAAATCATATCATAAGTGTTTATTACAATAATTAACTTTTTACAAATTCCAATGCAAACAATCGCATGGGTCCACATGGACCGTACATGCTTACGCAAAAACACACACACAAAAAAAAGAACAAATAATATAAATACAAAATAACACAAACAAACTAAATCTATTCCTCACTTTCCACACCCGCTCTCCAATTTGTCGCTTTTTCAAACCTGAGCTGTCTCGCCTTCATTAAAAACTTCCCAATGCCTTCCTCAACGTTTTTTCCCCGTCAGTAACTCCAAACATTCCCGTTCCTCTCCATTTGCATCAACATATGAAATCATTAACTTTATAAACTTTCAAAATGATTGGTAATTTACCAAGTCCAACTCTTTCCACTGTGAGTGATTATATGTTACTAGAAAAGTTATTGTTTGAAAACTTTTCTAGTATCATTGATAAACTTTAAACATCAATTTAAATTTAAATTTAATCAAATATGAAATAATGTTGTACTTGAGTAGTTATACAAGGTAAAGCTAGTCTGCCTACATGTTTGTGTGACGAAGAGGTGAATAAATGGACGTAAATGAAGAAAAATTAGGAGGCAAGTCACACCAATTTCATAATGTTGGTAATTTGTACCCTAATAGGCAACAGTGGTCTAATGGCAAAAAGAAAGAAAGCGGACCATTTGGACCGTGAAGAAAGTGTTGGCAGACTTTCATGAAGAACATGAAAAATGGACCCTAGTCACACCATTTCAATAATTTTGAGTCAATCACTATTTGTCTCAGGATATCTAAAAAAAAAAGTGTGAATTAAAAAAGGCAGACCGAAATGCCTCGATGAACACCCTGGCAAATATGAAACATTTGAATAAACAGCGATAATTTTACTGCATTACTACATTTACAAGATGGATCAATAAAATTCACCACTGAAATGGAACAAAATGGATGGCTACTTTATTTATTTATTTATTATTATTATTATTATTATTATTATTATTATTATTATTATTATTTTTTTTTTTTTTAAGATTTAAAAATTATTAGAAATCAGAAGAAACTAAAATTTGGAATTTATAGAAATTCCACACACATTGACAACTACATCAAAGAAAACAAGTTCAACCCAAAACCTCAATTTTGCATAGTTTAATCCACAGATTAACTCACATCAGTTACCACTAACAAAGCCAATACAATAATGTGAACCATCATGTAAAGGAAGTGGCACTTCCTAATGGTTTCAAAATGAACTTCATTGATAAGACAATTGAAAAACATAAGAAGCAAAAAAGGATAAAAGTAATTAGTACACTAGACAGTAGAGAAAGCCCAACAACATTACAGAAAGTTCACTTACCACCCAAACCTCTGCCACATATATGGAAAAGTTTCAAAAACTAAGTTAAAACTGGCACCACAGAATAAATACACTATACTAGGAATCTAACTCAACCAATCACTGAAAACAGAACACCAAAAATAAAATAATCTGTAATCTATCAAATGGAATGTGAAGATTGCCATATGACTTATAATGTGTAAACCAGAAAGAGCTTGAAAATAAGAATAAAGGAACATCTCAGGAATGTAAAATTAATGCAAACAAATCAGCAGTAGTACACCATTTCTCTCGAAAGAAGGGGACAAAAAATGTCTCATCTCAATGTTAATTCAGAAATTTGCACATGAAAACATCGCTGTTGAACAAGCTGCAGGGGATGCCGACACAACCCTTGTCAGAAGGGCTGAATGTGTGATTGTGGTAGGAGTAGACATAGATTTTGATTACTGCATTAGCTCCTAATAGCGATCGGTTGTATTTTATGAAGCCTGGTAAAGAAAAGTCAGAGACCGTCTTCTATTCCCTGACATGCTTCAAAATGTCAAAGTTAAAGAATACATATTATTTCTTCACGCTTTGAGCAGATGCGATTCAATATCTGCCATTTTCAGACAGGGGGATTAAATTGGCAAACCTTATCGACAAAGATGCGGAGGTACAAAGGACTGTCGAGATATTTAAAAACAGCGATGCGACTACAGATGAAATCGGCAAACCTTATCGACAAAGATGCGGAGGTACAAAGGACTGTCGAGATATTTAAAAACAGCGATGCGACTACAGATGAAATCGGTGCTGCCGGCGCAAAAGTAATTGCTGTTTTGTATGCTGGATCGTTTATCTTCCTCTCTGAACGAAACTCGTTTTCAACTGTTTACCAAAGCCTTAGTAAAGAATACTTTCAACTTGGCTACTCTTCCTCCAACTGAAGAAGCTGCTCGACTGCATGCAATGAGGACTTTCCTACAAATTAATTTTGGAATGGTCTTTTGATGGATCCAGTTCAATGGGGTTGGAAAGTTACGAAGCATGAGCTCCTCCCATTACAATCAACAGCCGAACAAGCCCCAAAAGAACTGATTATATTAATACTGCCTGCAAATGTTCAAAGGAGTGCCGAAATGCTTGCGTTACAGGGTCATTCCATGTCATTTCAACGAGGTCAAGTCACCCTCCATCTTGAATGTTGATGAAACTCGGTGTACACCCTTCCCTTATTATTGGATCAAACCACCCAAAATATTTTTCCTCTATCTCAAATGGTTTCAATTTTATAGCACTTTGAATTTTCATGAAAGCTGCATTGTCTGTCTTGTTTGAGACTCTTGGCACAAGACATCCTTGTGTACATTTAATTTTTTATCTCCAAACTAACGATCACATCTCTTTGAAATTTTACACAGAGGTCAATGATATGATAAGAATTTCAGAAAAAAAAATATCAATAATCAAAAGTTTGGATACATGCCTACAAAAATAACTTGCAACCAGTTTTTTTGGTCGAAAAACATTGTTTAGAAAACTTTAGTTTTCAGCATGTGGGCATGATGGAACCAAAAGTTTTTAATGTTGAAAATTATTACAAAGGCATGCTCTTTCTTGTGAAAGAATAAAATTTATGGGTATTTTATTCCTTGTAATGAAAATTTTACGTTTTTTGTAAATTTTGGGAAAAATGACTGTGGCTCTCCAACACTGGCTATTGGATAGCCATTTCGTACAACTTTCCTACAATACATAGCTGCAATAAAAAAATGAAGTAAACAAAGTTGTTAATCTTAAAATTAACCTAATATTGGTTATTATAGGCACTGAAGTAAAAAAAAATTATCAAACAGACTAAACTATTACCACAATTACAAATCTAATAGTCCTCAGTTTCTTTGCTGTTGCCTCAGTATCACCTCTGTATGTTATCCATTCTTTCTTGCATCAATTCCATACACACATTGGTGAAGAAATATCTTCTGCCAGTTGTTGTACTCCAAGAATATGAGAAAATGGTATTGCACAAGAATCGTCACGGCTAGGCCAGCAGAATGAAGGTGAAGGTCCATTTGGGTGAAGAAATTTTACAAAAGCATCTCCATCTTGATTAATTTCTGATATCATTCCAAAGTACTACAAATGAACATACTTGCAAGCGACAAAACATCCAGGATACAGATCATCAGCGTTCACAGGATGTTTAAGGAGGCTCTGCATGTTGGAAGTGAGGGAGGATTCTTTATCAGATCTCATTCTTCTTGCTTCAATTGTGCCTAAAGAACCAAGTGGTTTAAAGTTGTGAAAACTGCAAGTTCCAGGGAGTGTATGCACATCTTTGAAACGAGTTTCAAGGGAGGAGCGGGTTATGTCTATGTCTTCTCTTGCGATATAGTGGAATTTGACCTTTTCAATTTTTGTATCACAAAATTCAAAAAAATGTTTTAGTAGTAGTAGTAGTAATAATTTGCTTGTCAAGGGGTCTCTGAAAACTCTCTTTTCTAGCTAGACTCTTAGTAGTTCCACCAATACTGTCGCATTCTGACTTGCCATGACTAGTGGCAAAGAAAGACCACTGTGCATTCATTTGGAAATCTTCCTGATGATGACAGAGGTTTAGAAAGTTAAACTTATTTCTGTACTGTCCTGCACAACCATCACTAAAGTAGTGTACCTGTTGGAGAAAATGTACCTTTTATATAATTCAAAACTTTTTCTTGAGTTTTGTATACCATATTCACATCATGCCTTAAATCATCGGAAACAATACAATGGGACGAGATCATCATCTCTCAGTCAGGACTTTTATAATGCACTACCACAGGGTGCAAAGTACAAGAATCAGAAGTCCAGTGGTACCCTTGTACCTCATCTTGGATGACGAATGAAAAGTTTTCACTGAAATCTAGTAGAATAATAGCAGTGTTGAATGGTAGGTTTTCTTTAAATTTTTAAGGAAGGAAGACTGTGACTTTGCTATAAAAGAATGAGGAATCAAGCATTGTATTTTGTCTGTTAGATCATTAATGAACCCATCTAATGTTGAAATGGTTTTGATCAACTGAGTTCGATCTGTGGAAATCCATTGTGAAAATTCAATAAGATCATTTCTGTTAAAATCTTCAAATTGAGATTCCAAGTGCCTGACAAGATTATTCCTTGCAGGACATTTATTACAGTGTCTGAGCAAGCATTCCCTCTTTGGATCCTCACAGAGTAGAAGTTTCATTATGTCCTTCTATTTGTGCTGCATGCAGAAGTAAAATGACACACACATACACTGTATGTTCCACTAGAACCTGCCAATACACACCACTTCGGCCTCGAAGCACAAAACTTGGAGAAACCTACTTTAACACTGGGATATTCCTTCTTGAAGCCTGCATACAGTTCTCGGAGACTGCCCAATATTAGCCGCTTCCTATGATACTCTTTTCCAATGCTAATTTCTCTTGTGATATTGTCATTAAGTTCGTCTAATGTTTGAGAAATTTACCTATACACTTTATTTCAAGTTTCCCCATAAATAATAGTCACGTACTGTTAGAAGAACTTAAAGACAATTCCACAAGAGAAATTAACTCTGTCTTGGAAGCTGAACTTATTTGCGTGAAAGAAAATTTCCTAAAAAGGTATTGATGCCTGTATTGTGTGGATGCAAGGGAGAACATTTCCAACATCTCTTGTGATGAGGAACATGGTTATTTTCATTGTAATTTTAAATGTAAATGTGAGAACCTGAATCATTACACCGATCCCGGCTTTATTTGCGTAGATATTTCACCCGATCGCTCGGGAGTTGGAGATGTGCCCACCGCGACGCAGAAACCCGCGTCATTGGCCAATTCTTGCGTGGGACTCACTGAAGAACCTTCTTGACAGATTCAGATGGAAGCTTCTTTCCACCTTTAGGATCTGGTTCAGCTAAAATTCCTCTTTCTTTAAAAAGCTCCTTTGCCTGACGAACCGAGTAATTAGATACACTAAATGTTTCTTGAATTTTTCTTTGTGGCCATGAAAGGGAAAACAGGAATGGTTAGCATCTGGATTTGCTTCTTCTTGAGGTGCATTTTATGGAATTTTTCATCACTTCTATAAGTTTTTCCATGTCACTCGCTTTATCTTTAATTACCAACTTTGAATCAATCTCTTTTCTTGGGATTTCAACCTGTAACCCCTTTTGAATTTTGTCACGAACGTTTACCTCAAAATTGTCTATTTTCCTCTTTCCATAAGGTGTCTTGCTGTGTTCTGGTAAACCATGTAGTTTTAAAGGTGAACAACCTGCCTCGGCAAGAGATGTGTTCACCTTCTCTATGGCTTCTCTTCTCTCCAAACTGGTCTTTTCTTCAAAACTCATCCCGGTAGCTTCAGGTTAAATGCAACTGTCTTCAACATCACTCTCTTTATCTACATCACTGCTATAAATAATTTATCTACATTTCCTGCGTAACTTTTCGCCTGGCTTTAATTTACCCCCTTTCTCTAGCAAATCTTTAGACTGCTGTAACATTACAGGGCGTAGAGTTTTTCGAATTAATCCTTTGTGCTTTTTCAAAGGATCCCTACACTGTTTTTGGAGAGATTCAAATCTCTTCAAACATACACTTTGGTGATGTAAGCAAATAGTTTCTAATCTTCAGTTTTTTTTAGCAGAATCAAGCACCAGTATAAGACTCGGCAAAAAGTTAGATTTGGACAAATTGGAAGTAGGAGACGTGGAAAAAGTGTGGGCTAAAGGAAAGCTAGCAGAAGGAAAAATAAATCAGCTAGCACAATGGACACAAAAATACATAGAACAAGCAGCGGGGCCAATGAACGAAAGGAAGAGATCGGGACCCTGGTTTGACCAGAAAAGGAAAGAGATTCTGGGGAAGTTGCACACAACTAGACATACAAAAAGCCCCAAGACTGTTGAAGAATACCACGCTTCAAGAACAGCGTACAAGAAGCTATTGAAGGAGAAAAAGAGAACCTACATGGAGAGAGAGCAAAAGAAAATTATAGCTGAGGCGGAAGAAGATCCTTTCAAAGCTCTACATCGACAAAAACAGAAAACCCTGCACAGCATACCCATGGAAGAATGGGAAGAACACACAAAACAAGTCATCTGCACAAAGGCACTATGCTTTATTGGATTTTCATGAAACTTGGTATATGCATTTATAACGTCCATGGCAAGAAATCTATTTATTTTGGACCAAATCCGTTGACCGGTAATTAAAGGTCACATGTTTTTTTTTAAAATCATGTCTATACTACATGATGCATTTTTCATCATTGAGGGCTTTGTCCGCAGTGCAGTCATATGTTTTTTTAATTCGTTGATCTAGTTGAAATTGAATACTACATGAATACTGTTATATACAGAAGGTACATTACTGTGAAATAATTATCGGAGTTATTTTAAGAATTTCAAGTTGCAATACATTTCGATTTGACAAATAAAACTATTACTTCACATATGCTTATCAAATTACACCGTCAAACTGACTGAGTTGGCCGAATGGTAACATCTTGGACTCATATTCTGGAGGTCTCTGGATCAAATCGCGGAGCTGGCTGATTTGACATGGATTTTTTAATTTAATGTGAGTGCGTGATTCTCAAGATATCACAATTCTGTAGTTCTGCTGACGCTGGTCGATTTTAATCTGATTTTTAAAAAAACTTATTTTTTGCATATCATAATTGAAATTATAATTGATTCAACAAAAGCATTCTGGCACTTTGTTATATCAGTCTACCTGATTTTATTACTTCTACAAATGCATACTATTTCCAAAATTAAACTATCACAGTTATGGGTTATGGGTAACTATCGTTTCAAAATGGCAGCCATGTTTCATGCACTGAAATGCAGTTTCCTTGATAACTTCCACAAACATCAATATTTCTGAGTGATTATTTTTCTGTGTATTTGTTAATATCATATGAACAACACTATCTACAATCATTCATTTAACATTAATCGCTTTTTAGTATAATGTTTTAATGAAAAAGAAAATCTGAAAAAATAGATTTTTAAAAATACTTATAAGTAGGGCCCGGATGTTTATGACCTAAAAATGTTAGAAATATGCAAGCCTTTATGACCTAAAAAATGGCGAAATATGACTAATAATATGACCTAGAGACAATTTTTTTTCTTCAAAATCTTGTCGGTTTTTTCAATTAAAATTTTATGAGAACACATTAATAAATAATAATATTAATTTTTCACTTATCGGACCCTTAGTTTTAGGCATGATAAACCAAGAGTATTGAGATTGCGATGAAGCACACCATGCAGCGAATCTTTTCAATAACTGAGGGATGGTTGTTCCTTCCTATCACCCCTTCCCCTTGGCACCCCCAAGAAGAACTTCTACCTGCTCAAGTTATTTACAGAAGCAGTTAGTTGACCTTGCTATGAAAACTGACAATAGCCATCCTAATATCTCCGTTCGCTTTCTTTGCATCTGTCCCTTTTTACGCATCTCTCTCTTTCTCCTAATTCTCAGAAATATACGTAGGCCAACGTATATTTTGTGAAAGTATTTTTTAGAAAGAAAATACTGAGAAGTTACAAGCAACAATTCTGGGGTGTTCAAATCCCATCTCTGAGACGGCTGTAAGCAAATAAATGAAAATGGAATAAAAAAAAAAATAATGGGGAAAAATGAAAAATGATTGAAAATATGACCATAATATGAAAAAAGACGGAAAAATGACAAAAAATACTGAAAAAGCTAAAATATGACATTATATGACCAATGAAAATTGCATAATTCTGATCACATTAGATGATATCATGTTTAAATTATATTTGCTATGGTAACATCACAAAGGAAAAAAATATGACATGTCATAAACATCCGGGCCCTACTTATAAGCTTATTGTAAATATTCCAGAAATTGCAGATGATGATGTTCCAATGATGTTTGCAAATAGAAACAAGAATCACTCATTTTGTAACAATAATTACCCATAACTGTAACAGTTTAATTAATTATGAAAATAGTATGTAATTGTAGAAGTAGTCAATAAAGAACACGCCAGATTACAAGGTTACAGAACAATTCATTACTGAGAAAAAATTAGGAATTTCATTCATTTCTCACCTATGGATTTCACCCAAAGCTGTACGCCCCCCCCCCCTTAAAAGATGTCAGAAATGCATGGCAGCAGAAAGAAGTCATTTTCAAGAAATGCATGACAGCAGAAAGAAGTCATTTTCAACATCTTCTATGACAATGGTGACTATTCTGACTGAGGCCTAATTCAGACATCACAAACATAATGTCTCTGTATAACTGGGACGCGAGCACCAACAGTGGAAACAAAAAGAAGACTTCAAGATCATACATTATGAAGTCTCTGCAACAACTCTAATCAGGATTTTAAAGAAACTTGGTTTTCGATGGAGGAAAACAAAATCCCAGCGCCTTCTTCTAATAGAAAAATCGAATTGAGGAAAATTATATGGTATAGAAATGAAAACACAATTACTGTCCTATGTGTTGTTTTTTCATGTGACACAGAAAACCTGGTGTGATAATACCGCTCCTGGCATTCTCACTCCTGTGTCTAAAGGGCAGAGACTGATTACTATTCATGCCGGCGGTGAGGGTGGGTTTGTGGAACTCTAAACATGCTATAGGAGACTACCACTACAATGTCAACAGGAAAAATTACAAAACATGGCTAACAAATAAGTTAATTCCTAACCTTCCAATCAATTCTGTAGTCGTTTTGAACAATGCAGCTTACCATAATGTACAAGAAAACAGGTGTCCCATATCAAATTCCACCAAGCTACTAATGCACAACTGGCTAGATGAGTATAACATTCCTTGCCATAATGATATGCTGAAACCAACTTCGTATGACATCATAAAGCAACATAAACCTCATCATGCAGTACTTTCTGTGGACAAACTACTGGAAAGGCATGGCCATGTTGCAATTCGTTTGTCACCCTGTCTTCAAGATTTAAACCCAATTGAAAACATTTGGGCAAAAGTAAAGGGTGAAGTGGCGTCACAAAACGTGGCATGCAATATAAAGGACATGAGGGAACTCTATGAAGAGATCTTTAATCGAATGGGAATTGAAGATTGGAAGCCATATTGCAAAAAAGTGAACACTGGAAGATGAATAATATGAACTAGACACTAGATTTGACAGTGAAACTGATCGTCCTGGTGTAAGTTTGGAAGGTGTTACAGGCTATAGTGACAATGGTAGCAAATGTGATCACACGCTATTCAAGTAACAAAAGAATGACACCACGGATCACAGGCAGCAACCCTTAATGTACTGTGAGTACATGTTTTTAGTTTGCCTTAGTTGTATAGCAACCATCTTCTATCTCTATCTTCCCTCTATCCATTCTCTGCCACGTTCAAATTTCTGTTATGTAGTATCATCCTATCTTTTAATTTAGGGCCATTCCATGAGAAAGTGGACATGAGGTGTAATTTTTATTATTTGGTGTATAATGTTTATTTTTGCAGCAAACATTTCTTGAAGATCTATATTTTATTATACAAAGTACCCAAAACATAATATGAAGAATTACTTTAAGAAATATGGAGTTAAAGTTGGCTCTCTTTGAACTTGCTCTGTTATCTTTAAAAAATGTATTTTTTAGTTGGCTAGACAGCTTGTCCAGAACCAGCAGAGACTAGTTCTGCTCAGGTCATTGTTAATAGCGTCTTTTGCTCTATATGTTACCTGCATTTCATCTTAATCCATCCAATGAGTTTATTTTAAAATTCATATTAAGTTGTCATAGTCATAAATGTAACATACGTAACAAAAAACTTCAAAAGTTTTTATTTAATTGCAAAGAGCTGGTGGATTTCTTTGTTACCTTATGGAAGTAAGGTTAGTCATGAGTTCTAATGATAGAAAAATTATTTTCACCAAAAGAACAATTATTTCCTTTAAAAAATATGTAAACAATAAGTGTAACATACGTAACACTTTTACTGCCTTGGAATAAAATATGAATTTGCCTTTTTGATAAGCCTACAGTTAGGCCTATTTGAGTGCTGAAACTGATTTTATATACATAGGCCCAGTGGTGCAGCCATTGGGGCAGATGGGGGGCACTAAGGGGGCTAAAGCCCCCCCCCCCCAAGATCCGAATGATTTTTTCTTTAGTTTACCACTTTCACTTAAGTTAAATTAGTGATAACTGATAAGAATGCAAGATTACTTAAAATGTTTCACAGTGTTTGAAATTGTTAATTGGATTAATAATAATAATTAATTTTTGCCGTACATAAAGAAATTCTATATCGATTTCAAATGCATTAGTTTGCAGCCTCGCTTTACATTTGCTGAATCAAGTCCAAATCCCACTGCACCATGTTTGCTACAGAATTCATACTGGCAGAGTATGCTAAAATCTTCTGTACCATAATAGCAATAATTTCAAGTCATCACAGAAGTAGAAACAATTTACCGGAAGTATGTTTAGTTCTGTATATTACTGCAGTAACAACCAGTGCTATATTCTCCGTCAATCCATCATTCAATGACTAGATTGTCTTAATGCTGTTTTTAAAACACTCACTTTTTACAGTGTTTTATACGATCACTTTAAAGACACATAATAAAATACTATGGGGGTTCACATTAGGTTGGTGGCGGATGAGCCTCTAGGACACGGGTGCGCAACTGTGGCACATTGTGCCACTGTGCGGTGATGTAATGTCTCCCACTACAATCGCCCTTAACATCAGTTTCGACATGATGTGAGGACAGCGCTGCACTGACTGAGAGTGTTCGAAGTTCAGTCTTTACTGCAGTTCACTACACCAATAGTAATTAGTGCTGTAGCGACCGTAAAAGCACACAACAGCTTGTCATCAAGGCAACGACTTTTCCATGCTAACTGGGAAAACTATTATTAACATTAAGAGCATAATAATTAAAGCATTATACTTATTAACACTCACATGTAAATCACTCATAAACTAAACGATTAACAATTATAACGAAGCAGCTAAAACTCCAGCTTTGGAGTGCATTCTAAGATTAAAAAGCGCCGCCTAGGAAAATGACCTCAGATTTGAGTTCCTTGGCCCAGAAAAACCCTGCATAGTGAGTTCCATCCAAATCGATCAATGTTTGCCCATTTAAGCCAATATTCATTATCCCTCTTCTGCATATGTTTAAAATTTCAGATGTCTGCGGGCCCTGACATTATAAACAAATGAATCAGCCAGGGTGAAATGATCGCAAATTCCATGCAATATGTATGCACTATGTTGAAGAAATCGAGATGCTCTTATGTTCAAGTTACGACAAAAAATTGCGAAGTCACCTCCAATTGATTTGAGAATTGAAATGTATTACCGAAAACTGATGCTTCGATAGTGCAAAAAATTAACGTTTTCTGTCAGTTTTTCACTTATATCTCGCAAACGAAAACGAAAATTAAAATCTGGTTTCGAGGTGCATTCGGCCACCCTTCAGTCAATCTTTCAGGTCTCTGCATGCAGTAGATTTTGCTGGGTATCGCACATACAGACAAACAGACAAACGCTTCCTCTTATTTTCTTATTGTTATAGATTTGAAAAAGTGGAATAACCAACTATCCGTCAGAGATATGTGTAATGTTTGGCATGACATACTAATGTGAAGAAACATTTTTTAAAATGAGTTTCATTAAAAGTGATGTACGGTCTACATCAAGGGTGCACAACCTTAATTAGACCAAGGGCCATTCTATTATAAAAAATTCACAGAGGGCCGCAGTGTACCTCATCCATTCCTCCATTGTAGGCCTGATTATACCTTACTTCTGAATGAGGACTTATCATTATTTAATGTAATAGTATAATATTCAATAAAACAACAATAGTAATAACATGCCTTTTACTGGCATGCCTACTAATTAATTACTAGTCATAACACAAATGTTATTCACCTTTTAATGAGAAACTTGACACTGCTTCAGTTTTGTCAACTTTTCAATATTAGTTCCAAGGTTTGATATTGCAATATGCATACTCGCTTCCAAATGTTCATCTGTAATTCTGGATCGTGTTTTGGATTTCAATCGTTTCATAACCGAAAATGACTGTTCACAGACGTACGAGCTACCAAATAAAGTTGCCATTTTTCAATGCATGGCCATACAGATTGTGGATTTCTTTAGGTAAATACAGCTTGCAGAAATAAAGGAGTGATACATCATCAAATTTTGCTTTCAATTCTGTGTTACTCTGGATATCAATTAATTCCATCTGAAAAATTTCAGGCACTGTCTCAATATCAACATGAAAGGGTAGTGAAAATAATCCAAATGATTTTTCAAACTTCCGAACATCCTGAAAACGGGTGTTGAACTCTTCTGTGAGATTTTTCAAGAGAATAACGTATTTCCCAAAATTAGATCTGTTCGTAGATCCCATCATTTTTCTCATTGTCGGAAAATTGACAAATACTCCACTTCTTAATTGTGTCTGCCAAACTTCAAGTTTTCTTTCAAAAGATTTGATTAAATTAAACAGATGATGGACCATGTGGTTTTTGCCTTGCATTTTGGTATTCAGTTCATTAAGGTGCTGGACCCTCCCCAGGGGACGTCGCCTTATCGAAGCACTGTCCATGCAGGCAGGGAGGTTTGCGTGCTTCAATGATGCGGAGAGCTATACCGTCGGTAGCTTGCTACCAGAAGGGTCACCCATGTCGGGAAGGTCTCTCGCGGGGAAGCCAGACGAAGGCGTCCTGCAACGACCCATCTTCCATATCCCATCCTATTTCCTTCCCTCTTCCCTACCCAAGCTAAGGTGGGAGGCATCGTGCGGAGGGCTGTATGGCATCAGGGTTAGATGGGGTCGCGAACGATCCACTTGGGGAACCAGGTCGAACCCCATTGTATTTTAGACCTTCTACTTCTGCAGGGGGCTCCGGGAGTAGCGACAGATTATCCCCCATACTCGTGGGACCAAAATAGAGTCTAACGTTCTTAAACATCCAGAGCGCTCCTTAGCTGGGGACTCTGATAGCACTATTGTTGATATGACTCTGGCAATGGAACCTGGTGAGCTAGAGCGCTCCTTTACTGGGGACTCAGGTTCTAAGGGGAACACTGCCAGTGAAAGTAGGAGACCGGAGGGCTCCCTTACGGGGGAATCCAATGACGAAGCCTCGGGGGCCTTGCAAAAGGAGGAACCCGAAGCTAGCAAGGCAGGAGATGCCGACCTCGGAGAGCTAGCCAGCAAGGTGAGCGTTCTCTAAAGATAAAAAAGAAATGTGTATCTGGGGCGGAGAAGAAGAGGAGGAGGCTGGCTAGGCTAGCGGCGGAGAGAGGTGCGAAGGAGACTTTGCCCTCTTCTTCTGCTGCAGTTGGGCCTGTTCTCCCGGGATCCTCTAAGGAGGGGACCACACCTTCTTCTTCCACTTGGAAGAGACCAAGACCTTCAACCACTCCGGAAGAAGGCAAACAACACAAGAGACCTAAGGCCGAGTATTCAAAGGTGGCCCAGGCTGGACTCAGGATGGCTATCGTAAGCAAGGGCTATCCTGAGGTACAGATTACACTGGAACACCTAGTGAGTATTCAGGCAGCTGTCGGCAGGCTTGTGGACGACTTACCGGAAGATTCCGGCCTTGTTCCGCAGTTTGTTGATTGCTACCTGGCCAAGGGGGCAGCCATAGTGGTTTGTCAGGACGAGAATTCTCGGACTTGGCTCACCGGTATGGTGCCTAGTATGAAGGCGTGGGAGGGCTCCAACCTCAAAGTGGTTCGTATGAATGCTCTCCCCACTTATAAGAGGTTGATGGCCAGGATCCCAGGACCCCCTGTGGAGACGGACGTCATCTTCAGACGTCTGGTTCGTCAGAACCTGAGTATTGATACGCGGCAGTGGAGGGTGCTGGAGCGCAAGGTTGAGCCTAAAGGTGTGCGACTTGTGCTCAGCATAGACTCGGCTGCTGCAAAGACAATCCTAGAGAAGAGGAAGGGAAAGCTCTTCTGCGGCACGGGTCAGGCGGTGTTCACCCTGCTGGGAGCCGGTGCCGAGAAGAAGGAGAAGAAGACAGGATAAGGCGTATGGTGAGTACTACTGATGCTATTCACTATGTGCAGGCTAACCTCCAGCATAGCTTTGTTGCCTCAAGGGCTCTTGTTAGAAGGCTATTGACTGGAGGGATACAAATCGCCCTGATACAGGAACCATGGATTCGTGGGGGCCGTATCATGGGTCTGACAGTAGCAGGCTTTTCTATATTTAGTGCTCGCACTACAGATAGGCCTAGAGTTTGCATCCTAATTAAGGGTATGAGCGCATGAGCACTACCACAGTTCTGCTGTCAGGATTTGGTGGCAGTTCTTGTGAAGTACAAAGAGGGAAGTGCAGAGAGGCAATTAGTTGTCTGCTCGGCGTATTTCTCTT
This sequence comes from Ectobius pallidus, assembly GCA_964059195.1. NCBI lineage: Eukaryota > Metazoa > Arthropoda > Insecta > Blattodea > Ectobiidae > Ectobius > Ectobius pallidus. The sequence continues at coordinate 18,447,441 of CAXKWD010000007.1, forward strand.
ATGATTCTGAGGATCCCCCTCCCTCAAGGGAGTTTGAGGACCTAGTTACTTATTGTGGACGGGAGGGACTCGACCTGGTGGTTGGATGCGACTCTAATTCCCATCATGGGATTTGGGGTAGCACCAACGTTAATGCCAGGGGCGAGGCTCTCGCAAACTATATAAGTTCAACGGATTTGGAAATCCTGAATAATGGTGAACCTACGTACTGCAACAACAGAAGGCAGGAAGCCATAGACTTAACACTAGGATCCATAGGAATCCTGGAGAAGGTGAGTGGCTGGAGGGTCAGCAGTGAACCATCTCTCTCTGGCCACAGGCATATAGAATTTCATTTGGCAGGCTCCCTTGATCCGAGAACCTACAGGGACCCCAAGAGGACCAATTGGGACTCTTATAGGGAGGACCTGAGGGGCAGGATTGCTGGGGGAATGCCTAGAAATTCTTATAACAAGGAAAACTTGGGGGACTGCATTGAATGGATTAGTGCGGCCCTCAGATCTTCCTGAGGATATCTGTCCACTCAGAGTAGTCAGGACAGTAAATGGGAAGTTCCGCTGGAACTCGACCTTGAGCAAACTACGGAACTCCACGCGATGGCTTTATAGCAGAGCTAGAGGCAAACAAGATACTGAGAGCTGGGATCTGCATAGGGATGTACAGCGTAAGTATAAGCAAGAACTAAGGAAGTCCTCCAGGGAGGCCTGGAGAGACTTCTGTCAGAGTATTAACGATCTACCAAGTGCGGCTTCTTCTTCTTCTTCTTCTTCTTCTTCTGCCTATCCATTAACCCTTTCACTGCTAACGACGGAACTGTGACGGCGCGGAGAATGGCACCTTCGTGTGCTGTTGACGGTACTGTTCCGCCCGCGAAGTGGGTGCTATGAACGAGACGATTCCACAAGGCATGGAATTTTTTAACACAGTTTTAACGAAAGGATAGTGTCCTGCCATCTATTGGGGTTAGATAGAACTTAATTTCATTGCTTTCCCTGCTCTGTGGTGCAATTTGTATATGAAAATGTGAGGCCTTGCACAACGTTCAAACGTTGCCGCGAAGTTGGTGCTACGAATGAAACAATTGCTCGTAGAATAGAATTCTTTAACAAGGTTTCAACGAAAGGATAGTGTCCTGCCATCTCTTGGGGTTAGATAGAAATTATTTTCATTGCTTTCCTTGCCCTGTGGTGCAATCTGTAGACAGAGATGTGAGGCCTTGCACGATGTTGTGATGTCTGAAGAAGCCATTGAACTCACGAGTCATATGACAAGCGGGGATTCACGTCAAGGCCATGGTATGTTCAATTTCAACACAGTCATTGCTTTCACGAGCAAGGAAAAACATTTCTAACGTGATGACGAAGTTCTGGCGTATTTTAAAACTGCCTTCTTATTTTTCGGATTTAGCGCCGAGTGACAGTGAAAATATCTCAGCAAGGAGGGTATGTCAGCTTGCCAATATCTCAGCAGTGAAAGGGTTAATGGATGTTGGCGACCACATGATGCATCTTCATTCTATGAACCACAGTATGTAATAGTTGATCTACCCGTGGTAAACCTGTCCACTGCTTAATGTTATCCAGCCAAGATATTCTTTTTCGCCCTCTTCTTCTTTTACCTTCTATTTTCCCTTCAATTATCAACTGTAGAAGCATATATTTAGTATTCCGTAATAGATGTCCTAAGTATGCAGTTTTTCTTCTTTTAAAAATTCTTAGTATTTCTCTTTGTTTGTGTAGCCGTTGCAATATTTCGAAAAGTGCGGCTAGATTGCATAAAATCCTAATGCGAGACTCGAGAGCCAAATTGGTCTCTTTAAGGACCCCCTCTGGGACATATACTGGCTCGGAGGAGGATACTTTACGACTCTTGCTTGGGATGCATTTCCCTGAATCACAGGTAGTCAACGAGGAGGCGTTATCTAGTCAGGCTTGCCGGTCTGCTATGCAGGACTGGGGGACTGCCAAAGATATTGTCACCTACAAGCGTATAAAGTGGGCAATTCAATCTTTTGCCCCTTTTAAAAGTCCAGGGATGGATGGGATTTACCCGGCTCTGCTACAGCAGGGACAGGAATTGCTCATTCCAAACCTGGTCAGGATTTTCAGATCTTGCTTGGCAATGGGTTATGTACATTCGCTGTGGAGGCAGGCAAGATTAGTTTTTATTCCTAAGCCCGGGAGGAGTTCGTACCTTGGGCCTAAGGATTTTAGACCTATTAGTTTGACTTCCTTTCTTCTTAAGACTTTCGAAAGGCTAATAGATAGATATATCAGAGGACTTATCTGTATTGACAGGCCTCTGAGTGCTGAACAACATGCCTATCAGGCTGGCAAATCTGTGGACACGGCGCTTCATCAGCTGATTTCAAGGGTTGAGCAAGTGCTTGACCATGGCAGTGTTCTTGGACATAGAGGGGGCCTTCAATTTTACTTCGTACGGCTCTATCTATAGAGGGTTGATTAGACATGGAGTTAACTTGTATGTAACTCGATGGATTATGGCATCTCTGGAGGGCCGCCGGGCTATAGTGTCTCTCAATCAGTGCACGCTGATGTGCACTATGCCCAGAGGCTGCCCTCAGGGAGGTGGCTTATCCCCACTTATTTGGTGCCTGGTGGTATATGAACTACTTGTCAGGCTCAATGAAAGTGGAGTATATGCCCAAGGCTATGCAGACGATGTCAGCATCGTGGTCAGAGGCAAATTCGCTGATACAGTTTCGGGCCTTATCCAAAGTGCCCTGGAAGCTGTTGAAAGGTGGTGTCATGAGGTAGATCTGTCGGCCAATCCTGATAAAACTAACCTCATTGTTTTTACGAGGAAGAGACGGCTGGATGGTCTGTATGAGCCGATCTTCTTTGGGAAGAAGCTGCTTCGATCCACGTCGGTCAAGTACCTGGGAGTTATTTTGGATTCTAGGCTGACGTGGAAAGAACACATTGAAAATAAGGTGATCAAGGCTTGCAATAGTTTGTGGGCCTGTCGGAGGGCCTTTGGTGTGAGGTGGGGACTAAAACCAAGTGTGGTTTACTGGCTCTATGTCTCCATCATTAGGCTCTCCATCTGCTTCGGTTGTATGGTGGCCATGTGTTATGACACAGGCTACCAAGACTAAATTAAATAAAATCCAACGTCTAGCGTGTTTGGGGATCACTGGAGCCCTGCGCACCACTCCACTCAGTGCCCTGGAGGCGCTGCTCGGCTTACCTCCTTTGGATTTGGTTATTTGAGGAGAGGCCGGAGTGACTGCTCATCGACTCTGGAGTTTGGGCTGTTGGTCTTTTAAAAATCCAATTAAAGGACACAGAGAGATACTCAATAGACTTCAGAAGTCACAGCCTATTCTTGCGATGAGCTGTGACAATATGAAGCCAAGTTATAATTTTGACTCCGTATATAGGGTCAGTATTCTGCCCAGAGAGGAATGGACTCGTGGCCCACGGGCTCCTGAATGTGTCATGGGGCTTGTCTGGTATACGGACGGCTCTAAGACGGACGAAGGAACCGGGGCTGGCATTTATGGGCCCAAGACGAGGCTATCATACTCTTTGGGAGGTTATACCACAGTATTCCAGGCTGAAATATTTACTATTTTGGCCTGTGCTTATAGTTTAGGGATGCCTTGGCTGTATGATAGGATTACTATCTGTTCTGACAGCTAGGCTGCCCTGAAGGCACTATGTGCCAGTACAACTAGGTTGGTACAAGAGTGCCAAAAGACCTTGGACATTCTCTGCTCCCGCCGACCAGTACAGCTCTGCTGGGTTCCTGGGCATGCTGGAATCAGAGGAAATGAACTAGCTGATAAGCTAGCAAGGGAGGGCTCGGCCAATGTCTTTATTGGACCGGAACCTGTCCTTGGCATTACTCCAAGAAGGGCCAGATGTGAGGTCTTAGATTCGATAACACTTCAACATGGCACTTTATGGAGTAATTTAACTACTGCTAGGCACGTGCGGTCCATGATCTAGGGACCTAGCAAGAAGAATAGCAGGATTCTGCTAACCTTTAATCGGGCACAACTTAGGAGTGTAGTTGGTCTGTTAACAGGACACAACACCCTAAAGAGGCACCTACATGTGATGAAGCTGAGTGCGGATCCTACATGTAGGAAGTGTGGTAGGGAAGATGAGTCTTCTCTACACATATTGTGCGAGTGCGAAGCACTTGCTACAGCAAGGCACTTTCTTGTGGGCTCCGATAAATTGGGACCAGGAGACATAAGGAGAATGAATCCGAGATCTATCCCGTCCTCCTTGAAGGCAACGGGACTCGAATGAGTTCTCCAGTAAGAGGGGCACAATGGGCCCAATTATGTGGCCTACGTGCATGGGACCGAAAGGGCTCAACCCATTTATTTTCATTCATTCATTCAAGGTGCTGGACCATATCAACCAGAAATGCCATATCAGAAATCCAATCACTGATGTTCAGTTCGTCCACCTTAAAGTTTTGATTTCTCAAAAACAAACGAATTTCTTCCCAAAGTTCATACACTCGTTTCAACATGTTACCTGCACTTAGCCATCGAACTTGTATGAAATATAAGGCATCGTCATAATCTGCTTCCGAATCAGCTAAAAATTATCTGAATTTACGATGATTCAGTCACTTTGACCGAATGTAGTTCACCAACTTGATCACTGGCTTCATTACATGTTCCATTTGAATTGATTTTGTACAAAGATGTTCCTGATGTAATACGCAGTGACATGCAATAATCTCGTGATCAAAATCAGCACAGTCTTTTTTCACAAAGGACAAAAATCCGTTGCTTTTCCCAATCATAGATGGAGCTTCATCTTTGAAATGCCAATCAACTTATGTAATCTCAGTTCAAATTTACTCAATGCCTCCATGCCCTTTCGATAAATATCGATCCCTTTAGTTTTGTCCTTCATTGGGATAAGAGCCAAGATTTCTTCTGTTACATTAAAACTGCTGTCAATGCCACGAATAAATATGCAGAGTTGGGCTGTGTCGGAAACATCCGTGCTCTCGTCAATAGTTAGTGAAAACCACTTAAATTCAGAACATCTTTTCTTTAGATTTTCCTCAATATCAGCTGCCATGTCTTCAACTCTTCTGCTTACTGTCATACGATTCAGACTTACTTTAGCAACCAAGGATTTTTTATCGGGAAATAATATGTCCGCAACCCTGTCCAAACATTCTTTCACCAATTCGTCATCTTTGAATGGCTTCGTTCTTTTTGTCAATATTTCGGAAACAACATAACTGGCCTTCACAGCTAGTTCTGAATCATCATTAACTTTCTTAAAAAGAATTTGTTGAGAGGTCTAGGGCTCTTTTTAAATCACGCACTTTGTCTTTTCTCATTTGTCCACTGTTTTGATCATATTTGTTTCCATGTTTTGTATCATAATGTCTAATAATGTTGTACTCTTTCAGAACATTAATACTTTCCTTACGAATTAAACATATTGCTTTGCCTCCATATTCACAAGAAAAATATAAGTCTGTCCACTTCTCCTGAAAGCACCGATGTTCGTCCATAATCTTCCACTTTTGATTTGATGCCAAATCTACTATATTACCTCTTTCACTTCAAATACTTATTACAATAAACTACATCAAAATTCCAGACAACTGAAGCTAACAACACTAATAGCTGGAAGAACAAACGATCGACTCGTTGAATCGCGCCAGTTCATTCGTTAAATCACATTGCAGATCTAATAGGCCGTGAATACTGTGACCACAGCGCCGGTTGGTTTGATTCAAAACTGTGCTGACTTCAGATCAACACGGCACTGATAGTGATGTGTTTAGTGTGTTAAAGAACTAGTCCGTTAATGGATATTTTGAAAACAAATCATATTCAATATTAATTAATCTTACATTTAACTTCAACGGGCCACAATATATATTCCGGCGGGCCACGGGTTGTGCACAACTGGTCTACATTAACCTACAAGCATTTTGGTTCGTTGCTTTGACTGTGTACAACATCTTTATTCCCTACCATTGAAGAATTAACCAATTCCAAACGCTTGCAAATGTCATCACAGAGAAGTAAATAAACTTAACTTCATATGAAATCAATTACTAAAGCAGGGTGATCTTTTTTCATGATTTAGTAAACACACAAGTATGTTCAAGGGCAAAGCAGTTCGACACTGAACATGAAGGGCACTTTCATTACGTCACAGCAGTGGGGGGGGGGGAAGGAAGTGCTTCCCCTCACTTGCTCAGGTATGCTTTAGGAGGTCAACGGCAGCAACATAGGTCTAGTGAGGTGACTACTGCGAAGGGTAGGAGGGTCCCTCTAGTCGTAGTGAAGACAACCTCCTAGGAGATGGGACTCCAAAATCAAACCCCTGGCCCTCCAGGTTGGGGGGTTGGGCTTGGGGCTGAAAACCCCATCCCGGAAAAACCTCAAGTAAGGAAACCTGACATGCTGCCTTGGAAGGACCGCTCTAATGGTAAACGACAATGGCTATGGAAAAGGAATAACGGAATGAACTTACCGGCTTGGAATGTCCGATCTATGAATAGAGCTGGAGCAATGACTGAACTTGCAAAAGAATTAAAACAATACAACATAGATATGTGCTCTGCAAGAAATCAGATGTGGATAGGGTTTTAACTAAGAAGGATTTTAGTATATTTTATAGAGGGAACAAGGGTGATAGACATGAATTTGGAACAGAGTTTTATACACATAAACGAATGATGGAGAATGTTACACAATTTGAACCCATTGATGAAAGGATCTGTAAAATGAGAGTTAAGCTAAAATTTTATAACTTATCCATGACTTCAGTGCATGCCCCTACAGAAGATAAAACAGATACAGTGAAGGAGGAATTTTATACTAAATTGGAGACTGTATGTGACTCAGTACCTAGCTATGACATGATGATTGTTTTGGGGGACTTCAATGCCCAGGTGGGCAAAGAATTGTCACTATACCCAACACGTGGAAGACATTCTCTGCACCAATGATAACTGGATAGAATGGTTGACTTTGCCCAGGGACGGAACTTGGTTGTTACAGGAACATGGTGCCCCCACAAGAGAATTCATAAAATGAGATGGTGATCCCCTGATGGCAACACATTCAACCAGATAGATCATGTGCTGGTGGACAGCAGACATTGCTCCAGCATATGTGATACGAGGAGTATGCATGGAGCAAATGTAGGCTCTGATCACTTTATGGTGCGCGTAAGAATGAAGGTTAGAATTAGAAGTAGAATAAATTACAGGAATATGGAATTGGAAAGTTGGGAAATGGATACATTTTTGGTGAAGGAGACTAAAGAACTCTTTACCAAGAAAGTACAAGAGAACATGGAATCTAAATTTGAACCAGATGCAGAAATATTAGAGAAGAGCAGAACAATAAACATACATGAAACATGGGAAGATATCAAATTGTGTATTAACAAGGCGGCAGAAGAAACTGTTGGGAGGGAAGGAAAATCTCAGAGGAAGGAGTGGTTTGATGACGAGTGCTGGAATGCTCTGGAAAATAAGAATATCTGCTAAACTAAAATGATCAGTAGAGACACCAGGCAAAATAGACAGGAATATGAGAAATGTAGGAGAGAAGTCCACAAACTGATCAGGAGGAAGAAAAGGGAGTTCTTCAAAATAAAAATGGGAAACATTCAAAGCTCCTACAACAATAAAGAAGCCAAAACCTTTATAAGGAGGTTAATGGCATCAAGAAAGGTTTTACACCACGCTCTGATTTTATCAATGATAAGGATGGCAGCATCATAGGAAATAAAGTACAGGTTCTTGATAGATGGGTGGAATTTTATATGGAACATTTTAAAAACAACACTGATGGCGAAGATCCCAATGTGGGAGGAAATTTGCATAGTGTGGAGATGCTAATAGATCCACCAACGTTTGTAGAAACCGAAATGGCTATTGAAAAGTTGAAAAATGGTAAGGCATTATATATGGGCCTATACTCATAAATTTTGTATTCGCCAAATCTTGGAGAAAAAGTGGGAATATAATAAATCTGTTCACCAGCTATACATAGATTTTAAAATAGCATAAGGATACAACCAAATACCAGCTGAATTTATAAAATATGGGGGAAAGTAAATTTAAGGAATCAATTGGCAGCTGGCAGTCGTCGTGGAAGATTGTGTTCGCTCTTCGCTCTCATGTCCAGTGGAATCGGTACTCGCTGCAGGGCCAAGGTAGTAAATGCAGTGAATGTTCCAACTCATTTCATCTGGGCTGTGCTAAGCTAATGAACGTTATAATGATTGATGACAATACAGTTAATTGCTGTGGAAATGAAGTAGAATCACATCCTGTGCTGAACAGTAGTGAAGAAAACAAGAATGTGGAAAAAATTCAGTGTGGCAACAATGAAGATTGCTTAAATGATGAAGCTATAAATACTACGGAGAGTGAATTCTTTGATGTCTTAAGTGATCTGGCTGATGCAAGCAACAAAATAGATATTTGTCTTGTTAAATACATCCTGATGCAAAAAAACAGTGTTATAAATGAACTCCGTGAAAGAGTGAAGACAATGACATATATTGATGCTCTTAACAAGCAAGTAGCACTTGGTGCTCCGAGTATTACTGATAATAATAAATGCGAATCGATGCAGTTGACAAATAGCCGCACTAGTAAAAGCATGAAGTTATAGATAATGCTAAAATACAAAAAAAAGGTAAATACAACTGAATGTGACCCCAGTAAACGTGACAGTGTAAGTGCTACTGGAAAAAGTCGCATGAATAGTAACCATCTTATTGGGGAGCCTAGTTGTGTAAACAGTGACGCTGTAGATGATTCAACCATTATGCTAACTACGAAAGAAATTTGGGCAGAGGTCGCTAGCAAGAAACATAAAAATAAACGTTTGACCGTTGTTGGGTCAAAAAGTGATGGTAACAAGGGAGATGCAAAATTACATGGTGTATCGAAAGTAATGTCTCTGCATGTGTATCGTCTGTCACCAGACACCAAATGCGAAGATGTGACAAACTATTTAAAACCAATATTTCCAGAGGTAAAAACAGAACAGCTATCTTCACGACAACTGAATTGTATTCTTCGTTCAAGGTGGATATCTTTGAGAATAGATAGAGTCTGCAATGGATCAGACTATACCAATGCCAGCCTAAGAAGGGAACCTCATCAAAACAAATAGCATGTGTACTGCCAGCCGGCGGAGCTGTGCATCGGCCGCGGATTACAGCATATAGTTCTATGTCAAATTACAAAAATCAATTTTGTTTTATTTAATAAGTGCTTTTTATTTTTTTTAAAGTAAAGAATTTTCTATTATCAAATTTTAGTTCACACTATATTTAGAAACATATGGGTGATTCTTCAAATACGGGAAAATTTGGAGTGTGTAAAATCCAATTTTTTTATTTTGTTTAAAAATCTAAAAAAAATTACTAAAATACTTCAGGGGTTACTTGATTATAATATGACACCAGCAGAGCTTAAATGTTTATATTTTTATTTATTTTAATTTTTTAATTTTTTTAAAGCCATGTGAATGACATCCGTGTATGTGTGGGTGGCAGAAGGCCACATTAATGACTAACTTTGGCAACAATATGCTTTTGTTTAAGTGGTGTCATGGTTTTCTCAGTGTGCTTCAGTTGATTTTGCACCAAATTTGCAAATTTGTGTGCTTACTCCGGAATTATTGTAATTCTAACTAGACTGCGTTTTTATGGTTTGGGGGGGGGGGAATCAAGCAGAAATTCACTTAATCAGTTTTAAGATTTTAAGTACAGGTCACAGACACCGTAGACACAATAGTACCCTACATTTATCATCTACATGACTTGAGAGTTATCCACATACCCCTTCATGAGGCATGTGGATGACGCAAAAATCAGGCATGTGGATGACAAAAAAGGATTTTAAGTGGTCTCAGCAAGCCATTTCTAAACCTTTGTAGGCTCAACTTCAGTCAGGTACTTTGAATTGGAAGGTTTATCATAGTGCATAATCAAAATTAATTAATATTCACTTTTTGCCTACTTTCTAGAAGTCATGTTAATGATGGGGAATAAAAACGCTTTCCTTGAAAATGATGCAAAGTCCTTTGTTAATCCCAAACTGTTTGTAAGCAAGCAAAATTCAACCTTACAATTCAACCACAAGCTGCCCTGTTGGCTTTCTACCACTGTTGCCAGTTATACAAATTTCTCATTTCTGCAGAAAAAATTCTATTCTTTTCAGCCATGTGGATGACCAAAAACCCTTGGGACATTCTTTATGTTCATTAGGTGGGGTGACAATTTTATTTTTTAGGGGTTAATATTCTTCACACATTCATACTCATTAGCAGGAAAAAAGTTGAAAAGGAAATAACATTTTGTTTTGTGGAAAAAATGCATTAGAATATACAAAACCGGTGTATGGGACAGGGCATGTGGATGACATTTCATTGAATTAAATTTGATTTTGGAATATCAGAATTTAAAGTTAGTGACATTTCAAAGTGATAGTTGTAGTATGGGAGTAGTAGAAACAAACTTTTATTTTAATTTTTTTTTTAAGTTGAATTTGAAGGGAAATATCACTCCGGAACACAAATTTTCCCGTATTTGAAGAATCACCCATATAGTAAATAATAAAAACATAATGAATTGAGATGTGCGCATGCGTCATTGTGTTATAATTCAGTTGATCAGTCTTCTCTTGCTGCATATAGCTATCGCTCGCTTGTTTTCATAAATCTATTGTAGTATAGTTGAGGATAATAATCATGAATAATCAGAATGTATTTGTGAAACATCCTAAAGGAAAAATATTGAAAAGCGGTGAGAAAACTATAGTTTTTAATGTGTTTGTGAAGTTTTGTGAAAAGTATCCGGATTTAGCCATTAAAGATCTTGTTAATTTAACGTCCGAATTTAATGGTGTTTCCGCGAAAACTGTCAACTCTATTCGTACGGAAAAACACAGAACTGGAAAAGTGTCAACACCCTCAAAGGCAAGAAAACGCAAGAAAACTGTGCTTGAAACGAAGTGTGATGACTGTAAGAAATGCTATGCGTCGTAAAGTGCATCAGTTTTTCTTGGACAATGAACCGCCAACTATTGGGAAGGTGCTAGCGGTTGTTAATAGTGATACAGACTTACCTGACTTTAAAAGATCAAGTTTTAGTATTCTATTGAAGGAGATTGGGATCGAGTACGTGAAGAGGAACAGGAAGAACTTGATTACTGACCGCGAGGACATATTGCTTTGGAGAAGAGACTATCTTAGGGAAATACGCAATGTAAGACAGCAAGGTCGTAAAGTGTACTATCTCAATGAAACGTGGGTCAACGAAGGTCATACTACTTCGAAAGTGTGGAGAGACAAAACTGTAGAGTCAAAAAAGCAAGCATTTCTGTCAGGTCTCAGTACCGGACTAAAGGATCCATCGGGGAAAGGCAAAAGATTAATTTTGTTACACATTGGAAGTGATGATGGGTATCTGGAGGGGGGTTGTCTGCTGTTCGAATCCAAGAAAATCACTGACTATCATGAGATGACAGGTGAAGTTTTCCAGGAATGGTTTCAACGAATTTTAACCAAGCTTCAACCCAAAAGCGTGTTAGTTATGGACAATGCGCCATATCACAGTGTTAAATATGATCGTGTCCCTACTAAATCGTGGCTTAAGGCTGACATTTTCGAGTGGATGGACGCTAAGAATTTGCCATATGAAAGAAACATGGTTAAAGATGAACTTGCGGGCCGCCATTTATTCCCGGGTTTCATCATTTCCTGGCGGTTTATGCACCTGCTAACAGCTTCGCCATGCCAGTTCAGTTCAAGTAGTCATGTTTCAGATGCAGTAGTCTGCAGTCGTACTGTTCGAGTGCTCCCTCGAGAGGGACATTATTCCAGTTTGTAGGCTTAGTACTCATCTTACATCCACACCTTTTAGCTCCTAAGCATTGGGCAGTGCCCGTGTGCGATTCCGGGTTTCATATTGTATTTTCTGTGCAAAGTGCATATTGTTCCCATTGTGTTAATGGCCTAGCCGCCACGTGTGTTCGTAACAAAGAAACTTGGTACTAGCGCCTCTAGAAGCTATTTGGAGGGAGTGGTGTATGCTCCTAGCATCAGTAACTGTATCTGCCTGCATTAATAATTATCCTGTGTTAAGTGTTGTAATTTCAACTATTCAGAGTTCAGGCTTCCTGAATATATTGTATTGCAACGAATCAAAATCTAAATCCCTGATTCAGCGTCCTACAGTCCATTCTCTCCTTGTTTAGTTTTAAGTGGTTTTTAAATAAACCTGGTCCTTCGAAAACATACTAGTTTAACCTATCATTTGCTCCTATCGGTCCAGATATATGCCGAGTTACCTATCATTTTGGATCCTCCGGGCAGGGTTTTGATTTGCAACAATTTTCTGAAAATTGAACATTGTGCAACACGTGGTGGACTTTCGTGTTACTTCGTGGTTTCTCGGGTTGTATCGCGTTCGGCTCGGCTGCTGGCCTGACCTTCAGCTGCCTCCAGCGTGCTTCATGACAGCTGGGCTGCTTCTGCGCGCGGATTCATGGTCGCCGCCTTCAATGAGAAGCCAGCCACCCCCGGTCTACAGTGGACTGCCTAATCACTTTCTTCTGTCAACATAAAAGTTAACTGTTTCGTCTCAACATGGAACAGGAGGTTAAGGCTTTGGTCAGGCGTCGAGGTGTGAGTAAACGAAAGTTTACACTGACACAGAACTTTCTCAACGATATATCTGAAGATGTTAGTGTATTTCTGATCAAAGCGCATTATGAAAAGTTATTGGATGAAATTGACAAGTTTGAAGCTGTGCAAACGCAGATTGAATCTTTGGTGGAAACTGATACAGAACTTGACACTCACATACAATATGCAGACGAGGTATCAAGACTATATATTGATCTAAAAGCAAAGTTAGCTGAGTTAATGCATGCTCGTGAGCCTACTTCAGTTAGTGTCAATTCAAACAACAGTGACACACGACAAACAGTGAACACCAGTGCTTCGCAGACGAGCAATGTGATAAAATTGCCAACTATTCAGCTCCCATCGTTCACAGGCGACATAACTAAATTTAAGCATTATTATGATACATTTTCCAGTTTGATTGTAAACAATAGTGGTTTATCGCCCATTCAAAAATTCCATTATCTCATTGCTACCGTAAAGGGCGAAGCTCATATGTTATTGCAAAATTTGCCAGTGACAAGTGATAACTTCCAAGTTGCCTGGGATATGCTTTGTGCAAGATACAACAACAAACGGTTGATTGCTATAGCCCACATTAAGCATCTTCTGTCCCTACCTGTAGCGCGACAAGAGACGGTTGCAGACTTGCGAAGTTTATTGAACCAATTCCAAAACAACTTGCATGCTATTGAAGCGTTAGAATTAGAAGTGCCACTTCATGAAGTAATTCAAATGCAATTGTTATTGGAGCACCTACCAGACAGCGTGCAACGTGAATGGGAATCTGGAATCGATTCTCAAACCTTCACTTCGTTAAGCGAGCTTGTGTTGTTTCTAGAAGCGAAGTCTTATTCTCTAGAGGTGCTGTCGAATAATTCCTGCAGCAGGTCCAGCCCATCAAAACCTAGAAGTGAACGTCGTGAGCCTAGGAGTCAGCATAGTGACAGTCGTCAGTCATATGTGTCGACAACTGAGCAGTTATGCCCTCAGTGTCAGAGCGGCCATAACTTGTATAAGTGTAAGCATTTCCGTCAACTGAGTGTTGAACAGCGATGGAAAGTTGTGAAAAGCAAGAATTTGTGTTTCAACTGCTTTTCTAATACACATCGAGTGAATCAGTGCAACGTATCTTCATTCTGCAACTGTGGTAAAGTGAACAGCAAGATGTTGCACAACAATGGTCACATGAGAACGGTTTCTCACTCCAGTGAAGGCAGTGATACAGTGAATAACAACAGGACTGATGCGCCTGCGAGTTATTGCTCAGTGAAAATAAAGCCAATGCTCCACGTCTTACTTGCGACTGCGATGGTCCAAGTGCAAGACAAGCATGGTAACTATATCCAGTGTAAGGCCCTTCTAGACTCTGCCAGTCAGGCCAGTTTCGTGTTAGCGGATCTAGCGAGGCGTCTGCAACTGCCCACGATGACAGCTGATACGCTTGTCAAAGGTATAAATGGTACTTCATCGAATGCCAGTCATAGTGTTAACATTAATGTGAGATCCATGATTTACAAGTATCGGAGGAATCTAGATTGCCTAATCCTTCCTCGCATAACAGGGAAGCTACCTGCTGTCCGAATTGACCCAACCTCATGGAACATCCCCTCGGACATTCCATTAGCCGATCCTAGATTTAATATTCCTTCTGAAATTGACTTGCTTATTGGAGGAGCACTATTCTTTGAGCTATTCCATGGGAAGATCTTAATCAAACCTGGGTTTCCTACACTGATTAGTACAAAACTAGGATGGATATTGTCTGGAACCATTCCTAAATCCTCTGTTAAAGGCAATCTGGATGCGGGTTCCCAGAACAACTTCATCTCTACGGACAATGTGGTCACCCAACACAACCCTGCTGACCTGATTTCGAAAAGTGTGGCGACAGAGCAGACATCAGACATTGATTTGTGGATTTCACAGCCTATTGAATCATGGCCTAAGCAGCCTCAGCAACTTGAGCTGCAGGACATGGGTGAGCAGCGTGACACAGTCTGCCTAGTTACACATACTGCAGAAGACTTTTTGCTACGTTTTTCCAAGTTGACACGTTTACAGAGAGTTACTTCGTATAAGCTACACTTCATAAACAACTGTAGATCTCAAGCTAAACGTCACGGCCCCCTCACAGCTGAGGAAGTACAACAAGCTTTGTTGCTTTGTATAAGAATAGCTCAGCAAGCAGCCTACTCTCACGAACTGTCCGATCTTCAGAGCAAGATGGAAGTGAACGCCAAGAGTTCTCTCCATTCCTTGGTGCCTTTTGTGGACAAGGATGGAATACTCCGGGTGGGTGGACGTTTGGAGAAAGCTGAGTTACCACATGATGCACGGCATCAGCTTATCCTCCCTCCAGGTCACCACCTCACTAAGTTGATGATTGAATATGAGCATCTGCGACTACTTCATGCATCACATCAGCTGCTCATATCTTGTCTGCGAGAACGTTATTGGATTCCTAGTGTACGTAGAATTGTTAAGTCTACGCTACACAGATGCCTAACTTGTTTCAAGTTGAAGGCCAAGAGTGCTCACCAGCTGATGGGCAGCCTACCTAGCTACAGGGTGACCCCTGCTAGAACATTTCTACGTTCTGCGGTTGATTACGCCGGACCGTTCTTCATAAGATACGGCTCCCCCCGCAGCAAAACTCAGGTCAAAGCGTACATTGCTATCTTCGTATGCTTGGCTACAAAAGCAGTTCACATCGAGCTGGTTTCAGACCTTACTTCTGATGCCTTCATCGCCGCCCTGCGCAGATTCACATCTCGTAGAGGACTTTGCAAGGAAATATTCAGCGATAATGGGACGAACTTTGTTGGTGCTAACAACAAGCTGCGCGAGCTGCGTCTCTTGCTTCAGTCCAGCACCCATCAGCAAGTCCTCCAAGACTATGCATCATCTAATGACTTCACATGGCACTTCATCCCTCCGAGCTCCCCTCATTTTGGAGGCCTCCACGAGGCGCATGTCAAGTCAATGAAGTTTCATTTACGAAGAGTGATGGGTAGTCAAATGTTTACCTATGAGCAGTTGTCTACAGTTCTCACCCAGATTGAGGCCTGTCTAAACTCTCGACCTCTCTTATGCCTAAGTGATGATCCTAGCGACTCATCCTATCTATCTCCTGGACACTTTCTCATTGGGGAAAAACTCACAGCCCTCCCTTCCCCTCCTAAGGCAGAGAATGTCTCTCAAGTTGCTAAATGGCACCAGCTACAAACCTACATACATCATATATGGCAGCGTTGGTCAGCTGACTACCTACATTCCCTGCAGCAGAGGCAGAAGTGGTCTGCGTCCAGCAAGAACATTCAAGTTGGTACTCTCGTCCTCCTGAAGGAAGATAATTCTCCCCCGCTCCAGTGGAAGCTGGGAATCATCTCATTAGTTCATCCTGGTGACGACGGTCTAGTGCGCGTTGTAACTGTGCGTACGTCCAGCGGTGAATGCAAGCGGCCTATTGTAAAAGTGTGTCCCTTGCCCAATCAGTAAAGTGTTATGTAAAATCTATCAGTAAAGTGTTATATAAAATCTATTAGCAAAGTGTTATATAAAATCTATTAGTTAAGTGTTATGTAAAATCTATCAGTAAAGTGTTATGTAAAATCTATCAGTAAAGTGTTATGTAAAAACTATCAGTAAAGTGTTATGTAAAATCTGTAGATTTTAGGCGGGAGTATGTTAGCTCAAGAGCCTATAAGTTATATGTTTCAAATTTGCCTCTGTAGTGTATTGCGCGGGCCGCCATTTATTCCCGCGTTTCATCATTTCCTGGCGGTTTATGCACCTGCTAACAGCTTCGCCATGCCAGTTCAGTTCAAGTAGTCATGTTTCAGATGCAGTAGTCTGCAGTCGTACTGTTCGAGTGCTCCCTCGAGAGGGACATTATTCCAGTTTGTAGGCTTAGTACTCATCTTACATCCACACATTTTAGCTCCTAAGCATTGGGCAGTGCGCGTGTGCGATTCCGGGTTTCATATTGTATTTTCTGTGCAAAGTGCATATTGTTCCCATTGTGTTAATGTGTTCGTAACAAAGAAACTTGGTACTAGCGCCTCTAGAAGCTATTTGGCGGGAGTGGTGTATGCTCCTAGCATCAGTAACTGTATCTGCCTGCATTTATAATTATCCTGTGTTAAGTGTTTAGGTAATTTCAACTATTCAGAGTTCAGGCTTCCTGAATATATTGTACTGCAACGAATCAAAATCTAAATCCCTGATTCAGCGTCCTACATTCTCTCCTTGTTTAGTTTTAAGTGGTTTTTAAATAAACCTCGTCCTTCGAAAACATACTAGTTTAACCTATCATTTGCTCGTATCGGTCCAGATATATGCCGAGTTATTTATCAAACATTAACAAACAATATGACAAGTATGTTGTTGATAAAATGGCAGAAAGGTCGGGTCATACAGTGTTAAGACTCCCTCCCTATCATTGTGTTCTAAATCCCATCGAGCTTGTGTGGAGCCAGGTGAAGGGATATGTTGCTCGTAATAATAGGTCTTTCAAACTCAAAGATGTCAAGGTCTTGGTAGAGAGGGAAATTACAGAAATAACAGCTGACAAATGGCGACAGTGTATTGAACATGTAATAAAGGAGGAGAAATTCTGGAGATCAGATAGTATGTGCGATGCTATTGTTGGCCGCTTTGAAATTAATCCTGCCGACAGTAGCAGCACCGAAGACGAGGTGGAGGAGCAGGAGGAGGTGGAAATGGACGGGATTGAACCACTTTCATGATCTCAATAATAAGGTAGGCCTAACTTTTAATTTTCATTGTCGTTCTATATTTCCACACTGTTTATATTTCTACTTTAGTAGTTAAAGTTATGTTCCAATGCACCGAATTATTTTTCCAAATTTATAATTAAACGTTTGTAAGCATTAAGCCGCTCGGATAGTTCATAACACAAGCACGTGTTGTCAGATACAAATAGAGCGCTCGCTCCGCCCATAGCATAGTAATACAATCTCAGTCCAGTACTTCGCGCGCTTTTGTTTGTTTACATCAGGTTCCCTTCTTAGGCTGGCGTTGGTATATATGCCTAGTAATGCTTGTGTGCGACGTTATTTTTTAAATCTTCGACAGAGACAAAACCCCAACCAGTAGGCCAACCGTCAAATGTAGAAAAATGCAAAGATATTATATTTGAATACTCAGTGCATTGCTAATAAACTAAGTGGTCAACATCTTTGCAATATATATATATATATATATATATATGAGTCTTCCCCTTGTGTTCAGAGATTGTCGAAGAAACTGCAGCAGATCAATCGTTGGTAGTAAGTTCTCACATTCTTTGCATGATACAGAGCCAAGGCCGCCACATGGGGGAGGGGGGCAGGCCCCTTCCCGGTGATGTAATATAATTTTATGGAAAACTGGAAAAGTTTGATAAAATGTTCTGTTACACGAGTAACGAGAAGGAAGTTCCATGGAGAAGGGAAGAGTCTAAGCCAGGGCTTGAATTAATTAGGGGATTTCCCTGGGTCATGAAATAAAAATTTATTCCTTGCCAGGGATACGTTTTATAAACTACAGTTTAAAATTCCAGTGCAATTACTGTTTGATTTCGTGCACTTTACAAGTAATAATATATTCTGAGTACTATGCATTGCACGCTGGTGAACGCGTTAATGAGGATTGCTTTCATTCCTTGTGTTTATTTATTGAGTATTCAACATGACCCCTCACTTTGCGGCAATTTTTAAGAGTGAAGTTGACATCCGCATGCCGCAGTCAGGCTAAGCTTCTCAATTGCTGGAAACATGCACTAGGTTTATTCAAAATGCCGATTTAGTTTGTGCTGTATTTATTGTTTATGTTGGTATTATGTTTTTAACATATTTTAGCAAATAGCCCCACTTTTGTTTTCAGCTTTCAACTATGGGTATAATCTATATTAATAAAAGGAAGTGTCTGTCCTCCGTCTGTCTGTCTGTCTGTCCGCGATGCCCAGCGAAATCTACTCAACGCAGAGATCTGAAATTTCATACATTGGCGGACTAAAGGGTCGGAATGTGCACCTCGAAGCCGGAATTTTAATTTTCGCTTTCGTTCGTGAGTTATGAGTGAAAAATGTGCATTTTATGCGTTTTCGAAGCATCAGTTTCAGTAATAAATTTCAATATCAAATCACTTACAGATGGCTTTGGCTATTTTTGTCATCATACCTCATACCTTGGAAATAAAAGCAACGCGATCGCTTGATTTTGTTAGTCCATCCTAGACGATTCATTTGTTTAGAGTGTCAAGGCCCACAGACATATGAAATTTTCAACATACACGGAAGAAGGATAATCAACCCTAAATATGGTCAAACATTGTTCAATTTGAACGAAACTCACTATACAGGGGTTTTCTGGGCCAAGGAACTCGAATCTGAGGTCGCTTTTACCAGGGGAAGCTATCTAATCGTGGAATGCACTCCACGTGATTTAGGTGTTAATAATTATAATGATTTTACTACGCTCTTAATTTTTAGTTTTTAATTTTTGAGATAATTATCGCGGGGAAGCCGCGGGCACATGCTGTTTGTCTGTCTGTCCACGATGCCCGTCGAAATCTACTGAACGCAGAGATCTGAAATTTTAAAGATAGATGGACTGAAAGGTGGGCGAATGCACTTCGAAGCCGAATTTTTAATTTTAGGTTTCGTTTGCGAGTTATGAGTGAAAAACTGGCAGAAAACGTGATTTTAGCGCTGTCGAAGCATCAGATTTCAGTAATACATTTCAATGTCAAATCAATTGCAGTTGGCTTTGGCTATTTTTGTCATACCGTGGAAATAAAAGCATCGCGATCGCTTGAATGTTGTAAGCCCACGCTGGTCGATTCATTTGTTTAGAATGTCAAGGCCCGTAGACATATGAAATTTTCAACCTACACGGAAGAGGGATAATCAACATAGACCTAAATATGGTTAAACATCGTTCAATTTGGACGAAACTCACTATACAGGGATTTTCTGGGCCAAGGAACTCGAATCTGAGATCGCTTTTACCAGGCGACGCTATCTAATCGTGGTATGTAATTCACGTGATTTAGGTGTTAATAAATATAATGATTTAACTATTATGCTCTTAATTTTTAATTTTTGAAATAATTATCGAGGGCGAAGCCGCGGGCACATGCTAGTATAATATAATACCGCTGTAATGTTTAAGTTTTTGCTTTTTGAATATTTACGCTCCTTATTAATTTTAGTTTATGCTTGGTTCCAATAGACTAGTCCTTGAAATTATTTTGATTGTAGTAAAAACACAATATATTAATTTTAAAGTAGTGTCGTGTTTTGTATTTACTAATCAGGATAAACACAATTTAGAATAAAAAAAAACAAATACTGTTATAAGGCCTAGTAATAAGAAAATACTGATATATGGGCCTATACTCATATATTTTGTATTCGCCAAATCTTGGAGAAAAAGTGGGAATATAATAAATCTGTTCACCAGCTATACATAGATTTTAAAATAGCATATGATTCAGTTAGGCGAGGCAAATTGTACAATACCCTCATTGAGTTTGGGAAACCAAAGAAGTTAGTTAGGCTGATCAAAATGTGTCTAAATGAAACCTATAGCAGAGTCAGGGTAGGGAAATTTATATCAGATAGGTTCGCCATTAAAAGCGGCATGAAGCAAGGAGATGCACTATCGCCTTTACTTTTTAATTTCGCTTTGGAATATGCCATTAGGAAAGTTCATGAAATCAAGGTAGGCCTAGAATTAAATGGCAGTCACCCGATTTTAGCTTATGCAGATGATGTTTGCTTGTTGGGCGATGACATAAACACAATCAAGAGAGATGCAGAAAGTCTTTTCGGTGCCTGCAAGAATGTTGGATTAGAAATTAATATAGAAAAAACGAAGTAAACCTATATGGTCACGGAACGTCAAAATAATGGTCCACAAAATATTGGAATAGCAGGTAAATCGTTCAAACAAGTGGAAAAATTCAAATACTTGGGAGCAATAATTACAGACACAAATAATATTAAGGCAGGAGTTAAGTGTAGACTCAAATAAGGAAATGCTTGTTTTTATGCGGTTCAGAAACTCTTTATCTTCTCGTCTTCTGTCCAGAAATCTAAAAGTAAAGATTTATAAGACTATTATTCTGCCGGTTGTATTATATGGATGTGAGACACGGCCACTTACTGGTCGGGAAGAACATACCGGTAACCTGAGTGTGTTCAAAAACAGGGTGCTTAGGAAAATGTTTGGGCCTAAGATGGATGAAAATGGGGGCTGGAGAAAACTTCATAACGACGAGCTTCATGACCTGTACTCTTCATATAGTAAGGGTATTTAAATCACAGTGGATGAAATGGGCTGGACATGTTGCGCGCATGGGGGAGGAAACACATATCTCAAAAATATTGACTGTTAGATCTGAAAGGCAGAGCCCACTTGAAATACCTTAACGTAGGTGAGAGGACAGTATAAGACTATATTTAAGGGAAGTAGGATTTGCGGGGGATGATTGGATGGAGTTAGCACAGAATAGGGTTGAAGCGGGCTCAGGTAAGCACGGCAATGAACCATCGGGTTCTATAAAATAGATAATATTCCTTTAGCTTGCTGAGGAATTGTCTATTGCCATTGAGTAAGTAAGTAGGCTTAAGTAAGTAAGTAATAAAAAATGATGGAAATATGGTTTCTAGTATCATTTGATAACTAACCACCAACGTAACATATGTTTACAGTTTAATTAATATGCTCAGAGTAAACTATCCTTTTTTATTTACTTAAATCAGACAACTGTATGAGGATGGTCGTCGATCGATGAGGGGCCCGCAACCAGTAAATGGTCCTGGGCCCGACCCTGTACAGAGCTTGCATAATTTGGAAGAGAAACTATCAACTTACTTTCCAGAACTGGACTCTGAAGCTGACAATGGGCAGAGAAGGATACTTAATTATTTCTTGGATATGTCAATACAACTGGCTGATCTAACCACTAAGACGAAAGAAAATCTTATAGATTTAGCTGCTGACAGCATGCTTAAAATGGAATTTCGTTAGTAAAATATTGACGTCTTCTGGATGAAGAGAAACAGAAGTGCCATTGAAAAATTATTAGTGCCATTTGTCATTTCCTACCTAAGTGTGAACTAACATTCCCTTCAATGGTGAATATCAAAACTAAAAAGAGAAAAAGGCTGCAATTAGAAGACGATTAGGTTATTTGCATCTCAAAAATAGAACGTTTCGACAAATTATTAAAAAATAAACAGGCACAGCCTTATCACTGAAATTGTAGTTTATCTATTGTAGTCTAGAACCTACAAACAACTTGCCTTTTTCTTTTACCCGCAACCTCTCAAGTAAGGCTTTGCGATCCCCCTGGGGTTGCGACCCACAGGTTGAAAAACACTGCCCTATATAAACCTTAAGCTTGATACCAGTAGGCATCCCCCAGTTTATTAAAAAGATGAAATAAATTTTGTATGAAACTGTGCACTTCACAGTTCCAGCGGCATGGTGTTTGATTGTTGTGTTCGGACATAGGAAGGTGCACGCCACAGCCGGAGCGCCAACCCTGGAGTATTGGTGGAACAGTTTTTATTTTTTTATTTTTAGTTTTTGATCCACATGTGTTATGCTTAAAAAAAGTACCATATTCTTGAATGCGATAAAGTGTAGAATTAGTTTACTATCTTCTTTCACACCCATTTAACCATGCCAGTTAAGGAAACCCATATATGGCACGCCTGTTCGATGCCTCGAAGGCGGTAACCCATATATGGGATCTCTGACCGACTCATAATGTGACCGGCTCTTCTCACGCACAAAGTACGTAAAATCTTCAACAGATAATAATAATAATAATAATAATAATAATAATATTTATTTGCCGTCCATGGAGACCACAATTAGTCTTTCGGACATTGTCAGATACAAGTACATACAATTTAACATCTACCATAAGTATGTAGTAGTAGTAAGTATTCTGCCTTCCGGCAGGTTTTCAAACTTGGTACGCGAATTTGGTTTTCCAAAACTGTCTATCAAATTACATACATGTTGTCATTAGTTCATACCAATACTTATAACTTCTAAAAGTAACAATACAAATCTTGTCCATACGGACATTATTACATATTATATTGTACATATGATAATTATATATAGGCTACATAGGTCAAGTTATATACAGAAATTGTTAAGTACAGATATTGTTGAGTAACATTAATAAATGAAAGGATTACATACACATTAGTTATATACAGTACACAATTGTTTAACTAATTTGATTATTATGGTTAAGAACTAATAGTCTTCTATTCTGTACAGAGCTAGATTGCAGAGGTATTGCTTGAGATGGTTTTTGAACTTCTTTCCAGTCATTTCTTTTATATGATTAGGTAGTTTATTGTAAAATATTACTCCTTTAAGATAGGGATCTTTCTCAGCTGCTCTAGTGTTAAAATTTATTCTATGCAGGTTTAGATTTGTTCTTGTTTCATAAGGATGTAATTGAGTATTTGTTTGGGATAGTTCAGGTCTGCTTCTTACTAGTATAACTAATTTATATATGTACAGTGAAAATACAGTTAAAATACTTTCCTGAACAAATGTATCTTTGCATGATGTTCTCTCATTTATTCTGTACATTAATCGCATACATCTTTTCTGGAGAATTAGTATTCTTTTCATGTAGGTGTAGCAACATGCCCCCCATAGTTCAATCCCATATATTAAGTGTGGATATATTATTCCATAATAGGCCATTTTAAGTACTTTTTTCTCTAACATTGGAGCCAGGCACTTTATCTGGTATAAACCCTTACTGATTCGTTTACATACATATTCAACATGTGTTTTCCATGATAACTGATTGTCTAGATATATCCCCAGAAATAAGTGACTTTGGCTTTCTTCTGGATATCCACTGTTTGTCTGTAATCTGAAATTATCTTCTGTAACATTGTGTGGGAATTTATATTTTATTATGCTAGTTTTGTTTATATTATTAATTAGGTAGTTGGCTTTAAAGTACTCGGATAAAGTATTGGCACCCATGGGAGCATTTCTTTCTACAGTAATTTTCAAATGGGAAGCGTTTTCCTTCATCGCCAATCACGTGTACGAGCTAAAGTAGTACCGCTATCAGGAAGGGTCTTCCTTCCGTCTCGACGTCTCTGATTGGGCAGCGTATCTAAGCAAGGAGAACAACAAAACGCTTCCCATTTGAAAATTACTGTAATAGGATATCACATTTGTTCCAACTGGTAACAGTTGTATCATCTGCATATGATATTATTTTGCTATCATTTAGTTCAATTATGTCGTTGATATATAGGACGAAAAGTAAGGGACCTAACACTGTACCTTGTGGTAACCCAGTTTTAACTATATTCGCCTCCGATCTAATTTTGCTTGTTGAATTCTCAACTTTGTAGGTTACTTCTGTATATTGTACTCTATTATCGAGGTATGATTTTATTAGGTTATTACTTATGCCTCTGATACCATATTTTTCAATTTTTTCTAGTAACAGTTTATGTTTAACACAGTCAAACGCCTTTGATAGGTCTAAAAATATACTTATTACTTTATCCTTTTTTTCTAACTGATTCACAACATTGTGTATATATTCCACTGCTGCAGTGATTGTTGAATGTCCACCTATGAATCCATGTTGACTGGAGTTGACTAAATGATTTGCATCCAAAAATTTTGTTATTTGCTTGGCTATTACCTTCTCCAATATTTTCCCTAGCGTGGAGGTTAATGAGATGGGTCGGTAATTATTTATCTTTTTTGTCATTTTTCTTAAATACCGGTCTAACCAAGCTAATTTTCAGACAATCAGGAAATATGCCCCTGTTTAATGACTCATTTATTAGATAAACTAATGGGTAAATCATTTCTTCCGCACAATGTTTGAGTAAAATAGGAGAAATACTATCCCACCCACAAGAGTTTTTGTTTTTAAGATTTCCGATAATACTCATTACCTCTTCATTTGATGTGTTGTACATGTATATTGATTTATTTGTGTAAAGAGTGCTGTTAGTTGGATATGGGTTCATACTGACCGGACCTGTTAATGATTCTGCCACATTTATAAAAAAGTTATTAAATGTGTTGCTCAATTCCATTGGATCACTTACATTCCTTCCATTTATTGTTAGTTCAATGTTTTCTACTTGATGATTCTTATTCTTCACATTATTAATTATATTCCAAGCAGTCTTTGTGATGTTATTGGAGTTTGTAATTTGATTATTATAGGCCTATTGCTCTGCTTTACATTTGTTTAAAGCCATGAAGTACTCTTTTTTGCTGATATATTTATTTTTAAAGTACTCCCACCCTGCTGATTTATGAAATAAATACATGTCTTTCATTTTATTTTTGACCTGAATAACATTTGCTGGAAGATGAATTTTATATTTGGTATGATTAGTTTTTATTTTATTTTTTCTTACTGGGCAGTTTAAGTTCAAATGATAGTTGAATGTATTATAGAAATTTACCCATTTTTCATTTATATCGGTACCCATGTATATGGGAGATGGCAGGAGAATGTTCTCTTATCCACTCTGACTTGGGAATTCCCCAATACACGTGCCCAGGATGATTTTAGTAGCGGATTTCAGTGGCCGTGCGCAACTAGTGAACAGCATGCACTTTTTGTTCCATGTTTTCCCTTATTTTCGGTAAAATGGCAAAAAGAAAGTGTCTTACAGGTTCTGAAACTGAAGAATTAACTATTCAAAGTAACAGTGAAGTGTCAGAATTATCATTCAGCGATAGTAAGGGGAGTCATTCCATGTCAAATCAACACACCCATTTAACCTCACCATCTCAGAATTGGATGAAATTTTGTGGAGACATAGTTTTCATGTATGTTAAGAGAAATACAAACTTTTATTGAAATATTTCAACCATTTTGAAAATACAGCCATGTAAAGTATTTAAAAAATTGCATGAACAATGTATCTTTCAACTGATGTAGCAACTCTCCTAATTAACCCACAGAGTTGGGTAAGGTGTCATTTTTTAGCACTTTTTACAAGCTTTCCAATGATATGTAACACATAATAGTTCTAATGAAATTTGTTTTTCAAAATGTAAAGTAAAAATTTTGATTTTGAGTTTTGAAAAAAGTACATTTTTTAAAATTCTCTAGGAAATAGGTTATACCAATGTTAAATGATGTACCAAGTTTGAGGGTGGGATATGAATGGGTTCATAGTTAGAAAATTAAAACATTATCACTTTCGAAAAAAATCAGGCCATATTAACTTATGTGCCCCAATGGAAAGCATAATAAAATAACACTGGTAAACAAAAATCAACTTTTTTTTTTGTGACATGGATAAAACAAGGTGTACCTTATGTAAAATTTCACCAGAAAACAGAAAATGACCTTGGATTTTCTCTATCACCCACTATTTTTTTGCTACGAAGTGTTTTGTGTTATACTGAAATATGTTAATTTCGGTATGTTCTTAATATTATATTTGATTCAAAATTTTACTACAAAATGCCCAGCAGTCATCAGCAAGCAAACTAGGGCTCCATTTGCCTTGGTATCGCTTTTCCATAGTTGCAACAATGTCCTGGTGGAATTGTTCCCCATGTTCGTCGCTTACGGTACCCAAATTTTCAGGAATGAAATCAAGGTGAGCATCCAGAAAGTGAATTTTTAATGACATGTTACATCCCATTTCGCTGTAGGCACTAAGTAATTCAGTCACAAGGTCATTGTAATTTTCAGCTTTGACATATCCAAGAAAATTGGTCACAACTGTTTTAAAAGCTTTCCATGCTCTTAGTTCAGCTTCATTCAGCATGTTGTCATATTTGCCATCTTTCATAATTTCTCATACTTGCGGTCCCACAAATATGCCCTCTTTAATTTTTGCCTCACTAACTCTCGAAAATTTCTGTTTCAGATACAAGAACCCCCTTCCGTTCCGATCTAATACTTTTAAGCTAAGTTTAGAAGAATCAATAAATAGGCGCAAATTGCTTGGTTCATGTTTCTGTCCCAATGAATCAAATAAGTTGTCAACAGCCATGCAGTAGCCTACACCAAAATCCCTTCTTGAGCGAAATAATGTGTAAGTTCTTTTTGACGTTTTCGAAAGCCAGTTATATGTACGTCACCTTCGAAGAGATTCGATCCTTTTAATCTGGATGCTAGGAGTTCTAACTGTGATTTTGCTAGTTTTAAATCTCGAACTAAATCATTCAGTTCAGCTTTTGAAATCAGATGTGGCTTTGTTGAACATTTTGGTACTTGAAACTCTGGATCATTGTCGATTTCCTGTGCGAATTGCACAACATCAGGTGTATCACCAGCACATTCTTCTTCGTCCAAACTCCACGATTCTGGTGGGTTTGGGATAGGAAGTTCTTCACTATGTTCGACGGGCCAGGCTGATGGTAAATTTGGATATTGCACAGCATCCTTGGACTTCACTCCGATGCCTTGTATTTTAGTGAGGCAAAAGTAACAATCTGTTGGATGGTCTTTTGGTTCTCTCCACAGCATTGGTACTGCAAATCGCACATTACTTTTTCACCTTTCAATCAACCTGTTAACAATGTTATACAAGTCTTTTAACATATGTGAGGGACCCATGACTTATCTTTAGCTCCTACTTTAACTCCGAAATAAAGTTCGTAAGCTCTTCGCACAAGTTGAGTGAAATTACGTTTTTGCGATTTAAAAGTTATTTTTTCACACTCATAACAAAAACTGTTGACATTATTTACACACTGCCTAGGCATTGTATTGACTTGTTAATTCACAGTCAATCACAGTACAATAATAAAAATAAACCAAGTATGTAGAACACAAACTCGTTAGTAAAGACGACATAGGAAATGCAGTAACTTCATACGCGGGTAAATGCCTACTAATGCACAATCTCATTTGGGTGCATACTTCTTGCATTTAATATACTGGAATGAACTTGTCTTAACACACTGCTGATACATACATTACACGAAGTGGTAAAATATGCATACAGTGACTCACAAAACTGTTGAAATGATTGCTGTTTTTTTGTTATATTTAAAAAAGAAACGCTTGTTACTAAAAATCCGTGGGTGATAGGCAATTTCTGTTTTTAGATTTGTTATTAGGGTGCCTCAATACATCGGAAACACCTAAAAATGTCCATGTCACAAAATGTGTGTTTAACAGTGTAATTGTAGTATGTTTTATAATTTCTTCCTTAGAACCAATGTAATTATGTCACCCCTTGAATGAGCTTTAGGCTTTGGGGTTGTATTATATTATATATTAGCATGTGCCCGCGGCTTCGCCCGCGATAATTATTTCAAAAATTAAAAATTAAGAGCATAATATTATATTTATTAACACCTAAATCACGTGGACTACATACCACGATTAGATAGCGTCGCCTGGTAAAAGCGACCTCAGATTCGAGTTCCTTGGCCCAGAATACCCCTGTACAGTGAGTTTCGTCCAAATCGAACAATGTTTGACCATATTTAGGCCTATATTGATTATCCCTCTTCCGTGTAGGTTGAAAATTTCATATGTCTTCGGGCCTTGATATTCTAAACAAATGAATCGTCCAGGATAGACTTACAAAATCAAGCGATCGCCCGCGATAATTATTTCAAGAATTAAAAATTAAGAGCATAATAGTTAAATCATTAGGGTCATTCCATGGTAAAGCTCTATCCACAATGCGCAGTCGGCAGTTGGCGGCAGTTTGCTGTTGCAATCGGCCGCTTGGGAGCAGCACTCGAGTCGTCTACAATATGCTGTCGACATTGAGGTTAGGGAAACATCTTACAGAATAAAAAAGATGGAGGAATCGCTTTATAATTAGATAATATATGTTATAAACACATCTTGCTTTCTCGTAGTATGCTAATCTGTGTATTTGCACTAGTAAATAATTATCATTCGCGTAATATGTTACTTGCAGTCGTTCAGTTCGTAGTCAGAGATGAATTTCTCGTCTGCCGACTACTGATAACCAACTGCTGTCGTCTGCAACTGCACATTGTGAATGGCGTCCATTGATCACCACACGTTATACTTCGACTACAAACTACCGTCTACCGACTAACAACTGCCGACTGCGCATTGTGGATAGAGCTTAACTCACGTTACAAAGTGACAGACAATAGCTTATAAGATTCAGGCTATTAATGGAAGAAAATAATTTCATGGCATTTTTTTGTTTGTTAATACCCTTAATAAGGAATGCTTTACAAATCTGGATCACAACAATTAATAAATTATAATATTTATCAAACAAAAACTTTTGATTATTCTCAGTAACTCACGTTACATTTCCAGGATATACATTCTGCATATGAATAAAGAATCACAAAAGTCTGCTCTACTATAAGTCAGTAGTTGGTGGAAATTTTACACATAATACTAAGAGATCTTATAAGTACTTTAACACAAATAAAAACTTCCACACTGTAGTCAAATAAACAAAAAATATTAGAAATCCGGTAACTCACGTTACAACATATGGTAACTCACGTTACAGTGTCACAACTCACATTCAAACTTAAATTAACCATGAGAATTTACTACACCTGGGGGATCCACCTTTCTGATTATCATGTCCTTAATGTAGAATATTTCACATTTATTTTGAGGCCACTTCCATAACTTACCATCTTTCACCATAACATTAACCTTATACTCCTTGTTTATAACTTGTGTTATATTTCCCGGGAAATGAAATTCATCTGCTTTACCACCACCCAATCATCCACTTGAAAATCAGGTCTTGATTTCTTTGTTTTGTTCTTATTTAATTGTGCATCAGATGAAGTAGTGTGTCCTATCTAAACTAAACTAAACTCCGTGGCGCTACATCCCTGGAGGGACTTGGCCTACCACCCGACCGCTGCGTCATCTCCCATAGGCAGATGGCAGGATTGGGGGGCATGTGGTCAGCATGCCGACACCCACGGCCGTTATTGGTTTTCATGACCGGAGCCGCTACTTCTCTATCAAGTAGCTCCTCAATTTGGAATCACGAGGCTGAGTGCACCCCTACCAGACCTCCCTACCTCAGAAAAATCCGAGGAGGTACCGGGAATCGAACCCGGGCCAACGGATCTGTAGTCAGCGACGCTAACCACAAGAGTGTGTCCTATCACTTCACCATTATTGAGTTCCAAGTAATGAATTTCTTGTATACCATTACATTAGTCTCAAAGTTTATTTTTTCTATGAAATTGATACATTTTGTATACTTTCCTAATTAGCAATCAGCTGTAGATTCTACACATACAAAAAATGCAGGCAAGTTGCTGGTAGTGTCAGGCATTTGAGGGACTTATATTGTGAAGAGAATTTATGGCACTGATGAAGTTCTCATGATATCTGCGCCTGCAAAGACACACATTGTGAGGAAGTTTGTTGGAGAGCATCACATGCTTTGGTCTGAATTCTGCAAACTTACTTTTCCCAATCACTTTGCCATTTTCTTTACAAAACATGCATGAGCTTCTTTCAATTAAAACATTAAGTGTGGTATTTACAGCTTATGCTTACCATTCTTATCTCTTACAGTCACAAGATCTTTCCGTCCTGAAGCCTGTCTGCTGTGCTGATATCGTCCCTTTCATAGAAATTTGAACTGCACTAATTATTACGGCACTTATTTTTGCTTTAGGTCTTTCCATTGCTAATGGTACAACAAATGTATGATATAACCTTTTAATAACAGTGCTCTTTTTTCTGGGTGACGATGCAAGTGCATGTTTTACTTTGGAGGTGGCTTTCCCCAAGGTAGACATATTTTTAAACAGAGGAGTTCCAGATCTGCTTGGTGTGGTATTTACTTTATCACAAGATGCTTCCTTTAGTTGCTTTCTGTATTTAGCTACTCTTTCTCTTACACACTGCTTCTTTTCTATGGTAATCCTTTTATGTTCCCTTTTGTTCAAACGTTTTCCCTGTTCCTTCTTCTTCTCCCTGTATCTTTTCATTGTCTCCTTGTGTTTTCTTTTGTATTCCTTATATTTTCCCTCATTCTTTATCTTTTCTCTTCTTCTTTTCATCTTTCCAGCTGCAGATTTGGAACACACTTTTATTCGTGATGACTACCAGTAGGTAATAGCAGACTGACTGAAATAGCTTCTTCCCCATATAGGCCTTTATGTAACATATAAAGGTAAATGAACATTAACCTGTTGCAAAAATTGTTAAATAAGTATTTTTTAAAAATGTAGAACAATTCAGAATATGACAATGGTAACTCACGTTACATAAAGAATGGTAACTCACGTTACGCACATGATGGTAACTCACGTTACATAAATAAAATCCCCGATACTAGGAGAAGGTTATAAGATGGAATTTTTTTAAAAATATCCAATCATCACTCATATTTGTGAGAAGGAAAAAAGTGGCATATAGATTGACGTTCATTAATATATTTGTGAAAATTTTAAAAAATGAGGGTTTTGGTAACTCACGTTACATATTGGAAGTTAGGTTAATTAAAAGTTACTCTATTCAACATGCCTAAATATATGCTTTCAAAAATTGAAAGAAAAGAAGAAGAAACTATACTCTTTCAATTAATGTACATGACGTAATAACTGTTGTAATTTATTGAGATGTTCTCTTACCTTGAAAGTGATCAAATTTTCACCGTGAACAAACGCAACATGCACTCTCCCAAACAATGGCTGCCAGAAGTGAACAACTGGTTTTGGAGGGAAAAATCAGCCATGCCAATATAATTTGATATCCTGACTATAAATATTTCAAGGGGGAAAGAATTCTGATAAAAAATATTTTTTTTTTACAATTCCCAGTTTACATGGAATGACCCATTATATTTATTAACACCTAAATCACGTGAATTACATACCACGATTAGATAGCGTCGCCTGGTAAAAGCGATCTCAGATTCGAGTTCCTTGGCCCAGAAAATCCCTGTATAGTGAATTTCGTCCAAATCAAACAATGTTTAACCATATTTAGGTCTATGTTAATTATCCCTCTTCCGTGTAGGTTGAAAATTTCATGTCTACGGGCCTTGACATTCTAAACAAATGAATCGACCAGCGTGGGCTTACAACATTCAAGCGATCGCGATGCTTTTAATTCCATGGTATGACAAAAATAGCCAAAGCCAACTGCAATTGATTTGACATTGAAATGTATTACTGAAATCTGATGCTTCGACAGCGCTAAAATCACGTTTTCTGCCAGTTTTTCATTCATAACTCGCGAACGAAAGCTAAAATTAAAAATTCGGCTTCGAGGTGCATTCGCCCACCTTTCAGTCCATCTATCTTTAAAATTTCAGATCTCTGCGTTCAGTAGATTTCGATGGGCATCATGGACAGACAGACAAACAGCATGTGCCCGCGGCTTCCCCCGCGATAATAATTTCAAAAATTAAAAACTAAAAATCTAGAGCATAGTTAAATCATTATAATTATTAACACCTAAATCACGTGGAGTGCATTCCACGATTAGATAGCGTCCCCTGGTAAAAGCGACCTCAGATTCGAGTTCCTTGGCCCAGAAAACCCCTGAATAGGGTCATTCCATGTCAAATCAACTAACAGTCTAAACCTTGACCTCTCAGATATATGTGTGATTTTTTTTTCCAGGTATTGTACTCCCCAAAACTAGTTTAAATTTAAAATTTTTCTGACTTTTGGTTTGTGAGTTACAAGGGTTGAAAAATCCAAAAAACTACGGTTTTCTATCACTTTAAGATCAATATAAAATGCTATAGCTAAAAAACTATACCACCTAGAGAGCTCAAACTTGCACCATTTTCTTCCTCTGAAAATGCCCTTTAATTTGATATATCACAGAGCTATGTTTCTTAATTTTTGAAATGTTAAAAAAGTTCCCAAAAAACATTTTTTGAAATTCCAAAAATACGTACCCTCGGATTTTTTTGGAAAAATTATATGTGTTGTCCACTCTAATTGACTACATGCATGCAAAATTTCAAGATGGGATCTCAATGGGTTCTTGTTTAAAAAAATATTTGACTACCAGATTACATGCTAGTGAGGTGTATAGTGGACTATTTCTAGGCTGACTCTGTAAAAGACTTCTACAATTCTGACGACATTAGTAGAATGTTGCCAGGGAAAAAAGATTTTGTGACCATAGGAAATAAAGATGTAGGTACAAAAAGATCCAGGTAAAGATCCAGGTACAAAAGAGACTAGCGTTGGCAAATTTACAAGAAATATACCAATTATTTAAGAAAAAATTCCCAGCAAACAAAATTGGTTTTTCAAAGTTTTGCAACCTGAGGCCGAAGAACTGTATCCTGCCTGAAAAAAGTGACACACATACTGTCTGTGTGTGTACTATGCCACCAAGTTAAATCTGCACGGCGATAGGGGAAGTGTTTTAGCGCTAGTGTCGTCCAGCTATCACTATACGGAAGGGATGTAGGGGAAGCAGGTGGCGAAAGATCATAACATGGTTGCCAGATTATTCATTTGGACAGTGACTGTCTTAGGTGTCAGGTCATTTAAAAACACGGTAATTCTCAGCGCCCCTCTTCCAGCCAAATAACCCAACACAGTGGACAGGAAGTGGCAGCGTGGCGGCGGGGGTGGAAGAAGGGACAGCTCATTTTCTCCAGTTGGGACATGGTTGCCAGATTATTCATTTCAACGGCGATTGCTGAAGATGAGAGGTCATTTAAAAACACAGGAATTCTCAGCCCTCCTCTTGTAGCCAAATGACTGAACTCAGTGAATAGGAAGTGGCAACGTCAAAGGAGGGAGATCGAGATTTAAGGCACATTCCTAACATATTTTCTGCATGCAGAGATAACTTGGTGGCGTAGTACCTTACACCAAAACATTAAGCTAATGATGTACAGTGCAAAAGTGCAAAATTTTGTATTAGATGGGGATGACACTGATTTGAAATCTTATCACTCTGGTCAAGATGATGTGCTATCCACCATCTCAACATTGTTTTATGAATGTTTGTAAAGAATGACCTGGTGTTCCTAGACTTCAAGAATTATTGAATACAAAGTTCAATGAAAAAGTGGGTGTGTGATGGAAACTGTAGTAATGTAGTGATGACTTTATTGATGAGTTTTTGGACACACTAACAAAGCTCAGAAAGCATTCATTTATAGCTAGTCAGCAGAAAGAATATTAAAGCGAAATCAAGGAAAATTTAACTGAAGGCCATGTAGTAGTCAACTGTGATTTTTGCGGAAAACTACTCTTTCATCATACAAGCCAAAATACAATCATTCCACTGGACTACCAGCCAAGCTACACTGCATCCTTTCATCATAATATATTACAAATAGGAGGGGAAACTAAACCACCTGCAATATGTTTTTATATCAGATTTCCTGGAACTTAATACAGTCGCTTTCTATGTATTCCAGAAAAAACTGCTAGAAAGCTTAAAGCAAACCTTGCCTTTTGCACTTAAAAAGATTACTTACTTTTCTGATGGGAGCGCTGCCCAGTATAAGAATAAGAAAAACTTCCTTAATTTATGCTTGCATAAAACAGATTTTGAAGTTGAGGCAGAGTGGGAGTTCTTTGCAACATCCCATGGCAAGAGTGCATGTCATGGCCTTGGCAGAACTGTTAAGCGGCTAGCTTTTAGCCAGCTTACAAAGGCCATATGACCAACAAATTTTAACACCCAAAGAACTTTATGAATTTGCCTTGGAAAATATAAAGAACACTGACTTTGAATATTGCACAACAGAAGACTATGAAGAAACTAAAGAATCATTACTTTCTCGGCTCAGTGAATCAAAAGCGATTGTGGGAACACAAAAGTTTCACTCATATAAACTCCACACAGAGAATCAAATTACTGTCAAGCCTTATCATTTCAGCCTTGATGAATCTCTTGAATGTGTGACAAAAGTGAACCAAATAACATCATCAGATTTGGAAAACATTGCTGCTGGTTTTGTGACAGTAGCTTATGATGACTCTTGGTGGCTAGGATGCATTGACGAAAAACACAATGGCATGTATGGAATAAATTTTTTACACCCAAAAGGTCCAGCCCGTTTTTTTTGTTATCCACAACCAAGAGATTTATTAGATGTCCCAGAAAACACTCTTTTGCAAACAGTGGATCCAACTACAGCAACGGAAAGAACATACACTCTAAGTGCTGAAGAAATAAAGCTGTCTTCTCTTGCTTTGGAAAAATATCTTTAAAAAAATCGAAAAGAAACATTTAAATTGTGTTTCCCTCAGTGAAAACTTTTAAAGTGTATAAATACTATTAACTATGTACGGTAAACACCTAATATTCTATAGTTCTATCCACGCAAATATCAACAAGTTAAACTTTTTCACAAGGTGAAACAACTTTTACCCATTTCTTTTATATGGGATTCTTTGTAAATGATTAGGATACAAATAATACTGGAAAACAAAGCAAAACCATTTATAACTATATGAGTTGATATTACTAAGAGTTTTGGATGATTCAAGATGAGTGGCTTTGTTCAAAATTTCACTATTAGCATGTGGTATGTAAATTAAAATTTATTCTTCCTTCTTATGTATAGTTACAGGTATCATGAAAATTAAATTAAAAACAACACTTGTAACCGTACTTTGTACTCAACTCAGACGACAAGCTCATATATAGCCCCTGTACAACTGACAATACGCACCCTACTGTTTAGACTTCCACACATAACACCTAACTTCAAACGTTAATTGCTCCATTAAGGAAAAAGTGACAAGGAAACCAATTACACCCATCAATAGCCAATAACAACCCCCACAGTTTGATATATTACACATAACTTTTTATTAACTCTTTCCATCATTTTAATATAAAAACCTTAATAACTCTTTTCATTTTTATCACACCCACTACAAATTAATACCGTTAGAAGCCCAATAAAATAGCCCATCAGGATTTAACCAGAACTATGATAACTTTCAGTTATCAGAGTTATTGATAAAAACATAAACCTAGTACCGCCCACATCCGCTCGAGCCGCCTGGCTGGAGCCGAGAAGATTTTGACAGCTCAAGTAATTAATGACCCATGCAACTTGCCTGTTCTAACGACGAAAAACGGAATATATTTTAAATTGGATAGCAGAACAAAATGTCTTACACCAATCAGAGAAAACTTAAACACGGACACAACCAATTGGAACTACTTACCCCCACTTCCCCTTACAATGATATTAGCAGAAAGCACGGACATCTCGTCATCTTTTGATCATACGACAGCTTAGACTAAAGACCTTCAAGACACACTTCAGACAAACGACTACGTTAAATATTATTAAACTAAAGTAACTTCGCAATATATTGATATTTGAACATTATTATCCGCGCGATATAAATAGAATTTATTAGCAGCGTCGAAGCGCGTAATTTATATTATTTGATAAAGACATTGATTTTATTATTACGAAACATTAATTGTGAACGTAAGATTGAACATTATTATCCGCGCGATACAAATAGAAACTACGAGAGAGTAAATGTGAAAGTAAATAGAAGTTTTCAACAGCGCGTACAAGTGAAGTAATTATTATTACAATTTAGCAAGTTACAAAGTGTTACTTACGAACTTCAACGACGTACTAAATACTACTAAATATCAGAACTTACATCATCTAATAGAACTAAATCAATTAATTCAGCATTGCAGAAAATACTAAACTTTGGGAAAATATATATTAATTTGAAAAGAACACCTCAACGTTTAGTTACCATTATTCCTGACACCGCCCCTTGACTGTTATCTTGATCTTCTCTAGCTACGTCCCTAGATAAGAGTTCTCTAGCTTACAACTACCCCTGAGTACTACGCCCGACACCCCTTATTTTAATCCGAACTCAAGAACTACTAAACATCCAAAACCCCACCTACAGTTATAAATAGCTTCTCTAATCGACGCACGGTTATAAACGGCTCCCAACTTAGTGGCAAATATTAAGGAGAGCTACGAACGGGGATAAATAGTGACCCAACGTGAAGCGAAATCAACTCCACCCCGACGAACGGGTATAAATGGCGACCATCGTGATTGCTTGAATTTGAAGATCGAGGGACCAGTCAATAAAATTTAATTTTTCAACAATAAAATTCAGGAACACTACACTAAATCACACACCACCAAGTTTTAAATTCTGTGAGAAATTTTACTAGAGTCAGCACACCATTGGATTATTCATCATTTCATCAATACCCCCCCCCTGGACCTTCATCTACAACATTTTCCCTCATCACCTGGATACCTGGACATCACCTTTGGCCTGCCGCTGGACATCTGGACTACAAAAGGGTATCGTTAATCCAACTTAAGTGTTGAAAACTGAATTTTGCTCCTATTTTTATTTAAATTCCAAGTAAATTTTTTTCAATTTAAATTTCAATTTTTTTTTTGCTTTTTAATTAATTTTTATTTTAGTAAATTCAATTGTATTGTATTAGTTTATGAAATTAAGGAATAATAAAGTATTCCAAGTCATGGAGCCAAATTCTGATACTCAGATATTATGTTCAGAACAAAATCCTACTCCTGAAAATAATGAAAGTGCATCTGTTCCTATTTCTGAAAACCTAGAAATTACTCAGAATGAAACAGGAAGTGATCTTGCTAACTTGCCTGCTACACAACCCCCAGTTAATATCCCAGCTGTGAGTGCACCCACCCCATCGACTTCTACTCAGAACACCATAAACTTAGACCCTAACATTCCCTCTTTCAGTTTAGATTTTTTGTCACAAATACAGACAATGATGGTAGGAATTTCTACACAAGTGAACGAACTGGCTACACAAAATAATACACTAAATTCCACACTAGAGACACAAAGCCAACAATTGAGAACCGAAATTGCCACACAAAACACCACTCTTAAGAATGAGTTAAATTCAACACTTGAAAGTCAAATTGCTAACATAAATACTACATTAAATTCAACACTTGAAAATCAAAATAAACAAATCACAACAATGAACTCTACACTAGAAACACAAAACCAACAATTGAGAAACGAATTTGCTACACAGAACTCCACACTTGAAAGTCAAATTGCTAACATGAATACTACACTAAATTCTACACTTGCTACTCAAAATCAACAAGTAAGAGACGAACTTGCTACTCAAAACCAGCAAATTACAACAATGAACTCTACACTAACTACATTAATCACTGAACACCGCACTCAGGTTACGTCTGAATTACAAAATTTAGACACTAGAGTTACAGCTCAAATAGCTACTTCAGAACAAGTGTTGACAAATCATATTTCCTCAGTAGAAAGGGTAACCTCTAACAATTCTACTAAATTGGTATCCCTTCAATCAGAATTAGACCGACTTAGGCAAAGGGTTAGAGACCAGGAAAGCCTAATCGAACAAACCAGGGAAAATGCTTTGATCCCTCATGTTTGTAATACCCCATCAACATCTGCCTCTACTTCTTCCAACCCCCCTGATCCAGTACCTCAAGCCCCTGAAATACCAGAACCACCTGCACCATTACCCAGAACCAACAATGGATTGGATCAACGAGCTGCCAGCACTAATCAAACACCCCAAAATGTTGTAAATAATAGTTTTTCATTGCACAATTCGGATTTTCCATTACCGTATTTTGAAGATACATTGAAAACAAACCCTGTCAGATATTTAAAGGACCTAAAAACTTATTTTGCTTTACGAGGAGTCCCAGAGCATCTGAAAATGATCTTTGTGAATCAATCTTTGAAATCTAACGCAGTCGGTGGTTACAAGTCATCGATCCCAACAACCTCCTGTCCATAGGTCAGTTTGAGGAAATGTTTTTATCTGAATATTGGAGCGACAGTGAACAATGTCGTCTTCGTTCGAGAATATTTCAAGGTAAGTACGACCGTAGTCACGGCCAAAGCTACTTGGAATATTTCATATCCTTGTGTGAAAGCCGCCAACTGCTTAAACCAGAAATTTTGGAGCAAGATTTTCTAAAGGCACTCCCGTCTCACTTTCCGCCAGTAATAAGAAATTGCCTTGTTGTTGCATCTCCCCAATCCACCACTGAGATGTTAAAGTTATTAAAGTCAATGCAGGACCTAACTTACACTTCCACTAAACCATCGCACCCCATTGTGTCAGCTAACCAAACTCACCGGAAAAACATTAATCTGGTACAAACTTCTGACAGTCAGGAAAATTTCCAGATTGGGTTGCGGACAGGAAATTCTAATGAGGACCAGCAAAACAATGATTCTAGTGACAACAGACCTTATTGGCCCCAAACAGAGTACGTGCGAAACGCCCGCAATAATTGGCAAACCCGTGGTTTCCGTTTCAGGCCGTATGGCAATTACAATAATAGGCAAGGGAACAGTTACCGTGGTCAGAATAGACGTGGCTATGCAGGAAATAGGCCTAACTGGTTTAACCGGAATCAGTATAACCAAGGTTTCTTTCGCCCCTACTATAGAGGCTGGAATAATTTCAGGTACTCCCGCCGTAACAACAATAGTCAATATGAAAGGAACAATTCATATGAAAGTCCGAGAAATAGGCCTAACAACCCCCAAAGCAATGCAGAACCCCAGACTCAATCCCCAATACCCACCGTGACTTTAAACGAATAAGGGTTTTACATGCTCCTTCTGTGGACAACCCTGCAACTCCTATGAATCAAAATGAAGGAAATACCGGAAATATCGATATCATACATTGTGGTAGCAACTATGTAAATAATTTTCTTGGCTTCAAAACCTCACAAACTTGTGACAGAAACCCCTTGCTGGCTAGCCGAGAGAAAACAAATCATGAATCTCATATGATGAAATTTCCCAAGGCAGCAAAGAATGTTCAAAATATTCCAGTTCGTGAAAGTAACAAGTTGACACTTAGTACACCTCAGGAAACAAACATAACATTGTTGGAAAATAACAAACCTCCTAATAATCTGCAACGAGAAATAGAGAGTAACAATGCCAGTGCCAACAATGTGGAATGCGCACCCATTGTTGACAACAATCGAATTGTTGGTAGTGTTATTTCTCCTCTTGTGAATGACAAAGATGAAAGCTCCCTTATTCAGAACAGTAATAATTCTATTCAAAATATTAATAATAATGTACACAACAATGTAAATATCTCGGGACATTTGCCAAACAACACAAACAGCGAAGAAACTGACATTGTAATTGGTATTTTGCAACGAGATGAACTATTGAGCACCCGACGTCGATCTCCGGTCATAGAGGTCAATATCGGTGAAAAAGCCTATCAAGTGACATTAGACACTGGAAGCGATGCTCAAGTCATCTCGCACTCGACTTTCCTAGAATTACAGCGCACTAAAGCGATTACGCAAATACTGCCTGTATGCGGAATGACAGCATTATTAGCTGTAGGAAAACAAAGGTGTAGGATCAAACAACAATGTTTAGTACCTATTACCTTAGCTGGACAGACAGTAGAAATATTATTTCTAGTAATCCCTGGACTTAATCTGCCCATTATTGTCGGCTTAGAGGTATTCCAACAGTTAGAAGGAATAATTAACTTCAGAAATGAAAGTTTCGCTTTCATTGATGAGAACCGGCAGGAACAAGTTATTCCTTTCTGTGACAAGACACCTCACCCTCCTGCGACCGCTCGCTGTGAACCAGATGTGAGCCAGGAAGAATTCTTCATAGAAACTCTGTCAATTTATGACCAACCCCTCCTCCACCTCAGTACAGACGAACCCTCTTGTATACAAACAAGAAATGACCCGCTCTCTACAACACAACTTTTAAGCGAAAATAACATACAAACTGAACTCCAAATAAATAACATCAACACACTAGATGAAATTAAAGAACTAATCACACTTAAAGTACAGGAAGCACACGATTTAGACCCCGCTACACGGAAGGATTTATTTGACGTGCTGTACAAACATAAGGACCTATTTTCCAATAAGATTGGAAAGTGCCGTTTGTACACGCACAAAATAATCCGTCCATCTACCACTGTAGTAAGACACAAGCCCCGACATATCCCACTCAGTTTGCGTGAGAAAGTCTCAGCTGTCATACAGGACATGTTATCACAAGGGATCATTGAAAATTCTACCAGCCCCCATTGCA
Source organism: Ectobius pallidus (assembly GCA_964059195.1). Classification (NCBI taxonomy): domain Eukaryota; kingdom Metazoa; phylum Arthropoda; class Insecta; order Blattodea; family Ectobiidae; genus Ectobius; species Ectobius pallidus. The sequence continues at coordinate 18,488,211 of CAXKWD010000007.1, forward strand.
ACCCCCTGTGTATAGTACTTAAGCCCTCTGGACAAGTACGCCTTACAATTTACGCTAGGTCAATTAATTCTGACTCCCAAGAAGACCATTACAGACCTTTGACCTCAGATGAACTTCTTACCCGTGCTAAAGAAGGAAACTATTTCTCTACAACAGACTTAGTTTCTGCCTTCTGGCAAGTACCCCTGGATGTAGAGTCACGCGATTTAACTTCTTTCAATTATCAGGGACGAAATTTCCGTTTTACTCGAACACCCTTCGGGTGCCGCACTTCCTCGTCTGCCCTCTTGCGTGCATTAGCTCTGACCTTTGATTGGAAGACGGATAACTTCATTATCCCCTACCTTGATGACATTCTGGTAGCCTCCAAAACCAAAGCTGAACACCTGTCCCACATAGACCAGACTTTGGGAAAACTATTACATGCAGGTTTCACCCTCAATATTTCGAAATGCCACTTTTTCCAAAAGGAGGTGAAATTTCTCGGATATATTATATCCGGGAAGGATTGCCGAATAGATGAAGAAAAAGTGGAAGCCATCTTGAAAATCCCAGCTCCCCGTAATCAGAAGCAACTTAGATCTTTTCTTGGCGTATGCCAATACCAGTCACGCTTTGTAATCAATTACTCCCAGGAACTTTGCCCCTTAAAGCCACTCCTCAAGAAAAATCAAAAGTGGACATGGACCCCGGAGCATGATGCTGCCTTTAACCGGGTTAAGCAATTGTTTGCGGAGTCCATTAAGCTTCAGAAACCGGAAGAAGGAGAAATGCTGTACGTGCAAACCGATGCCAGTGCAAAAGGTATAGGAAGTATCCTTTTTCAGGTGATAGATGGCGAAAAACGCATTATTGCGACTGCTAGTAAAGGTCTGACTATCCCCCAGTCCCGAATGTACCCCACAGAACTTGAAGTGTATGCAGTCTATGAGGCCCTCAACAAATACAAACACTACATTTACAACCGTAGAGTCACCGTATTATGCGACCACATGAGTCTCAGTTTCCTGAAACAGTGTAAGTTAAGTAACTCACGTGTATCACGTCTGATCAGCGCCATCACAATGTACGATATTGAAATCCAACATATTAAAGGATCGCTAAATTACCTTCCCGACCTGTTTTCACGGTTGCCTAACCACCCTGGAATGTCTAGTTTAGAAGGTCAGGTTGAAAAAGAAGTGAAAATTATGAGAATTTCTGTTAATGACCGACATCAGTTGAATAAGAAACTTGGAAACTTATCAAAATTGCAGTCTGAAGACCCCTATTTGTCCACTATTCAGAGTGAGTTGCAGGAAATCCAACCACCAGCCCCTAACCCAGTAAATGAAACTAATGTACAGAGTACCTTAGCTACCTATAATGGCATCATTTACAAATTCTGTGGAAAGGAAAACCCCGCCTGGCGCCCATACATCCCCTCTTCTATAGAAAACGACATTATTGTCAGTTACCATGAAAATCTAGCCCACAGTGGAACAGAAAAAATGATCGATTCCATTAGCGAGCATTTTTATATCAAACAGCTTGGTAGAAAAATCAGACTTTTTTTGAAAACATGCCATCTATGTCAAGTAGGCAAAAGTAAAAACACCGCCTACGAAGTTTCAGTCAACTCTATCGAAGCTACCAAGCCTAACCAATTGATTTGTGGTGACATTTTAGGACCTTTGGTGCGGAGTAACTTCGGTTGCCAGTTCATCTTTGTTATGGTGGACACATTTTCTAAGCTAGTTGCCTTATATCCCCTCCGTAATTTATCTACGAGTATTTGCTTGAAAAAGGTAGAGGAATACGTGAATACTTATGGCAGCGTTGAATCTTTTCTTACGGATAATGCCAGTATCTATTCTAGCCCCAAATGGAACTCAGGACTGTCAAAACTAAATGTAAAGACCTTACACTGCTCAGCTTATAATCCATCAGGCAACATATCAGAAAGATATATCAAACAAGTAATTTCATACCTCCGACTGTTAACTCATAGACAACACAAAAATTGGTTCAAGTACATAAAGCCCATTCAGGCTATTCTCAATGAAACGCCACACCATGTCACTAAAGAAATCCCGTTGCAAGTTGTAACACACTGTAAAATCGACCCTCTCTTTACGAACACCCCTCCTGTGTTACCGACATGCCATAAATCAGATCTTGACATCTGCAATTCCATTCTCAAACGCCTTCAGAGCAGGTGGCTTAAGAGAAAGCAGAAGCCCAGACGCATCCGCAAAAAGTGGAATCCCACTCCTGGAGATTACGTACTTTTAAAGTTACATGTAATTTCTAGCACACTTCACAACCGCCAGAAAAAATTCAGCCTCCCTTTTAAAGGCCCATACCGTGTCAATGCAAAGTTTGGAACTGACACCTTCCAACTAACCAACATCAAAAACCCCATGAAAATCCTTGGCAAGTACAGGAAACATTTGCTAAAGCCTTATCATGTAATGGCCCACAGACCATAAGACAGCAGAAAAGTTTAAAGCAGAAGGAGAAGTAAAAAGGATTATCGACTAGGACTCAGAAAAACGTTTTATCAGACTGACATTGTAAAATAATTAGAGTGATTCATACTTCTCAAATTAATGTTTTACCTGACGTTATATATAACGAATGTGATACTTAAAAGGTAGAGTATAATTAGCCTCCCCGTGGTTGTTGAAAAGACTATGATGAGATGATTCTTACTCTATAAAATAGGGTGAGACATCACAACAGCCATTCCACTACAGATATAAGTGCAACAAATAAGTTTATTGCCATTTTTAGTGAACCTCTGTATATATGTAATTTTAAGATAGGCCACTCCCTTTATTTATTCAACTGAAGAGTTAAAACATTCATTTGACAAAGGTAATCACACTATTATTTGAAGTAATAAATAAGTAAATATTGAAATTTCGACGTATTTGAATTTTATTGGAGTAGTACACAAAGTAAGAATAACTAAATTTTGTTAATTTTTCAAAAAGAAAAATTATTTTACATAAACAATATGGACAGGAAATAACCCTCTCCCTACACTAATTAAGTAGAATTGTATAGCAAAAGTGAATTGAAAGAAGGATCAGAATTAAATAAGAATTTGAAAGTGAAATGATTATTGAGAAACATGTGTGTTAATAAATAAGAATTTTGAAGGTAAAACAATGAGGAATATAACAAAAGGTAAGAAATAAATGTATGATAAACAAAATGAGTGAATAATTAAGATGGTATAATATATGTCTACGAGGAAAACATGAAATAATGATAGTTATGAAATAAGAAATATGAGAACAAATGAGGAAATATGATAACAAGTATTAAAAGTAATATGAAAGAAAAGAATGGTAATGAATATTGAGATTAATAAAGAAATTTTGAAGGTAAGACATAAAAGATGATTTATGAGGTTAGAATACTGAAAACAAGGTAAAAGGATATTGAAAGAATGAAAAAGGAACATTAAGAAATGATTATTTATGAGGTAAATAGATAAAAAAGAGTAGGAAGAAAACATGTGTAATCTGAATATAATATCAGTGTATTAAGTAGACCAATGAGGAAGATTAGCGTACTCCAACGTTTGACATCAACAATATATGGATTAGCATCAAAAATCAGCGTTATGCAAGAAGCTATTGAAATTAATATTGATATCAACAAATTCGAGTGTATTTTATAATTTTATTTGTGTATAAGGTATAATTATGATTTTGTTTTATTAGTTAATCAAATGGACTATGAACTCAGCAAAATGTGTACTACGACCAAGAAGAAAAGTGACCAATTCAAGGTAAAATAATGTTAAAAGTGTATTTTATTGATTATGAATTTATTTGTGTATGTATAATTACGGCAGAATTAATCAAAAGTATAGATGATGTAAGGATCTAAATTTTTAAAGAACAGATATTGAAAACAAAGACAATTGATCGAAAAGCTAATATCAAAGTAAAACACAATAGAGAAAACCCACGAAATGATTCGAAGTGACGACGGAGAATTATTTTAGGGAATCGAAAAATTAAATTTCCAGATTTTATTCAAAACAAAACACCGCCACTCTTCAAATTTCCAGATTGGGTATTATAATGATCATAAAATCCCGCTCTTATTGATTCTGCAGATCAATTCCTCGCGTGAGTTTTTTAATCATTATGCGGACATCTTGTAACCGTACTTTGTACTCAACTCAGACGACAAGCTCATATATAGCCCCTGTACAACTGACAATACGCACCCTACTCTTTAGACTTCCACACATAACACCTAACTTCAAACGTTAATTGCTCCATTAAGGAAAAAGTGACAAGGAAACCAATTACACCCATCAATAGCCAATAACAACCCCCACAGTTTGATATATTACACATAACTTTTTATTAACTCTTTCCATCATTTTAATATAAAAACCTTAATAACTCTTTTCATTTTTATCACACCCACTACAAATTAATACCGTTAGAAGCCCAATAAAATAGCCCATCAGGATTAAATAACCAGAACTATGATAACTTTCAGTTATCAGAGTTATTGATAAAAACATAAACCTAGTACCGCCCACATCCGCTCGAGCCGCCTGGCTGGAGCCGAGAAGATTTTGACAGCTCAAGTAATTAATGATCCATGCAACTTGCCTGTTCTAACGACGAAAAACGGAATATATTTTAAATTGGATAGCAGAACAAAATGTCTTACACCAATCAGAGAAAACTTAAACACGGACACAACCAATTGGAACTACTTACCCCCACTTCCCCTTACAATGATATTAGCAGAAAGCACGGACATCTCGTCATCTTTTGATCATACGACAGCTTAGACTAAAGACCTTCAAGACACACTTCAGACAAACGACTACGTTAAATATTATTAAACTAAAGTAACTTCGCAATATATTGATATTTGAACATTATTATCCGCGCGATATAAATAGAATTTATTAGCAGCGTCGAAGCGCGTAATTTATATTATTTGATAAAGACATTGATTTTATTATTACGAAACATTAATTGTGAACGTAAGATTGAACATTATTATCCGCGCGATACAAATAGAAACTACGAGAGAGTAAATGTGAAAGTAAATAGAAGTTTTCAACAGCGCGTACAAGTGAAGTAATTATTATTACAATTTAGCAAGTTACAAAGTGTTACTTACGAACTTCAACGACGTACTAAATACTACTAAATATCAGAACTTACATCATCTAATAGAACTAAATCAATTAATTCAGCATTGCAGAAAATACTAAACTTTGGGAAAATATATATTAATTTGAAAAGAACACCTCAACGTTTAGTTACCATTATTCCTGACACCGCCCCTTGACTGTTATCTTGATCTTCTCTAGCTACGTCCCTAGATAAGAGTTCTCTAGCTTACAACTACCCCTGAGTACTACGCCCGGCACCCCTTATTTTAATCCGAACTCAAGAACTACTAAACATCCAAAACCCCACCTACAGTTATAAATAGCTTCTCTAATCGACGCACGGTTATAAACGGCTCCCAACTTAGTGGCAAATATTAAGGAGAGCTACGAACGGGGATAAATAGTGACCCAACGTGAAGCAAAATCAACTCCACCCCAACGAACGGGTATACACTACACATCATTTAGTTAACAAACAATAAGAGGGAAATGTTACATACGAACGCTATCTAAATAATTTATTTTTGGTAGAATTAGCCTATGTACCTTAGTATTCATAGCCTAGAAATAGTCCGCTATACATCTCACTATCATGTATTCTGGTAGTCAAATATTTTTAAAAATAAGAACCCATTGAGATCCCATTTTGAAATTTTGCATGCATGTAGTCAATTAGAGTGGACAACACATATAATTTTTCCAAAAAAATCCGAGGATACGTATTTTTGAAATTCCAAAAAAGGTTTTTTTGCAACTTTTTTAACATTTCAAAAATTAAGCAACATAGCTCTGTGATATATCAAATTAAAGGGAATTTTCAGAGGAAAAAAATGGTGCAAGTTCGAGCTCTCTAGGTGGTATAGTTTTTGAGCAATAGCATTTTATAATAATCTTAAAGCGATAGAAAACCATAGTTTTTTGGATTTTTAAACCCTTGTAACTCAAAAACAAAAGTCAGAAAAATTTGAAATTTAAACTAGATTTAGAGGGTGCAATACCTGAAAAAAAAATCATACAAATCTGAGAGGTCAAGGTTCAAATCTCATAGTAGAATTGGTTGATTTGACGTGGAATGACCCTATAGTGAGTTTCGTTCAAATTGAACGATGTTTGACCATATTTAGGGTTGATTATCCTTCTTCCGTGTAGGTTGAAAATTTCATATGTCTTCGGGCCTTGATATTCTAAACAAATGATTCGTCTAGGATGGACTAACAAAATCAAGCTATCGCGTTGCTTTTATTTCCAAGGTATGAGGTATGATGACAAAAATAGCCAAAGCCATCTGTAAGTGATTTGATATTGAAATTTATTACTGAAACTGATGCTTCGAAAACGCAAAAAATGCACGTTTTTTGCTCATTTTTCACTCATAACTCACGAACGAAAGCGAAAATTTAAATTCCGGCTTCGAGGTGCACATTCAGACCCTTTAGTCCGCCTATATATAAAATTTCAGATCTCTGCGCTGAGTAGATTTCGCTGGGCATCGCGGACAGACAGACGGAGGATAGACAGACGAGGACAGACCCTTCCTTTTATTAATATAGATATTAAATAAATAAAAATAAACAAACTTAAAATTAAAAAAATAATTCAATAAATAAATTGAAATAACACTCACATGCTTGACATCTTGTTGTACAATGGAAATACTTGTTTAATGCCTTATTGGTTTGCAAAGTGTCATTTTCGGATAGCACATAATTCCTTCCAGTCGGTGTCACAGGATTTACTGTACATAATACATCTGTGAGAGGTATCCATCTTTAACACCTGGCATCACTCTGCTAATTTCGTCACTTTCATAAAATAAATGTACAGCTTCAATCACTTTTACTGAAAGGCTCTTACCAGGCATTTGGTTGGGGCTTTCTAAGATTCTCTTTTCTCTTAAAAGTTTTTTTGATTGACGTACCAAGTAATTTGGAGCATTAAATACATGTATGATTTTTCTTACTCCCCACTTTTCTGGTAGGCAGGTTAAAATCATAAGTTTCTTGGTCCTACTAGTAGAACTCAAAAAATTAGCTATAAGATTTTGCAAAACTGATTCATCTAGATCCTCATCATCATGTTCAGAAGAATCTTCTGCTGTCACAAAAAGTTTTCTTTTCATTACTGAGTCAATTTTTTTTTTTTACTTTTTTGGTTGCATAATTTTTAGACTTGATTTTCCTTTTATTAATGAGAGATTCCCCTAGCTCCTGCAATGAAGTGTTTAGTGTCTCGATCACCTCTGATTGTGCAGAAAATATTGGATCTTTATCACAATCTGAGCTGGATTCTTGATTTTGATGATAAGTGGAAGCATTTCGATTATTTGTTATTTCTTTTCTACAACTATCACAAATTTTTGCTGATTTTGGCAAATTAGGATACAAACTGCACATCCAATTAGTAACTTTCCTTAATTTTTTCCCATCCCTAATAGTATGATTATTTTTTCTCAACGGATTAAAACACTGAAATTTCAATACTGTTACACTATGAGCCATATTGTACTTAAAACTGCACTTTTTTCACTGATTGTATACATTATAGGTAGCCTAATTAGATATATAAAATATGAATGATTTTAAACACACTAATTATACCACTTCTGAAACACAACACAACTCCAGTTTCAGAATGCCCAAGCAAAAGAACTGCAATATTATAGGCCTGTCTGAACTTTTGTTTTATATTATTTTAACTATGAACCCATTCCCATCCCATCCTCAAACTTGGTACATCATTTAACATCTTGATATAACCTATTTCCTAGGAAATTTTGAGAATTTTAAAAAATGTACTTTTTTCAAAATTCAAAATTTTCACTTTGAATTTTGAAAAACAATTTTCATTAGAACTATTATGTGTTACATATCATTGGAAAGCATGTAAAAAATGCTAAACAATGACACCTTACCCAACTCTGTGGGTTAATTAGCAGAGTTGGTACATCAGTTGAAAGATACATTGTTCATGCAATTTTTTAAATACTTTACATGGCTGTATTTTCAAACTGGGTTGAAATATTTCAATAAAAGTTTGTATTTCTCTTAATATACATGAAAACTACCTCTCCACAAAATTTCATCCAAATCTGAGATGGTGAGGTTAAATTTTCATCAAAAGTGTGTTGATCTGACATGGAATGACCCAGGGATGCTTTTCCAAGATCGCTACCGGCAGCATTAATGAGAGTGAGAGCGACGTAATTGACACTGGAGGCAATCGTGCGCCCAGCTCAATGAAAGTGAGTAATTTTGATGCAGGCACATCATCTATTACTACAATATGCAATATCCAGCAAGGGCCAGTTCTGCCTTCTGATTTTGAACAAAATACTGATCCAATTGAGAATCATAGCTTACTGTAGACCTATGTTAACTTATAATGCGCTCAGTGCCGTTTCCACATAAACATTTTCTCGCTAAATAATAAAAATCGTTCCTAGAGCAGATTAGAGGCAGAATTCGGCAAAACTCCAAGGTATATATTGATTTTATGCATGAATCCATGATTTAAGTTACTTTCAATTGGTTTTTCATTAACTTATTTTTTCTTTAATTATTCCTTCCGCCCACAGCCATAAAATATCACCGCCCGCAAAGGGTTAAACAAATAGATCAAGCTTGAACTGTAACAATTTAGGCCTAGATTAAGTAAGTAAAATTTTTTTATTTTGTTCTTTTAGGTTTTATCAAGTTTCTGAATAAATTTTCTTTTTATATGTGTAAGTTATGTTTCCGTTTACACAATTTTAAAACGAAGGCTAAACATTTTCTGTAGCAGCAACCCTATTAGTTTTAGCTACGAGCTGCCACTGGTTAAAAAACTTATCCCTACTAGCAACGCCATCTAAACTGGTAAGAAACGAAACCATGTGCACGAAAGCGATTCTATTGGCTAATGAAGCCTTAGTACAAATGTATCTCTGCAACATTGGAGGGAAATAGGGTTGCCACCTGTCCCGAATTATGCGGGACATCCCGCATTTTAAGGAATTTTTCAGCGTCCCGAATTATGCCTAAGAGGGACGCATTATATTGCGGGACGCCAAATTATTCCGAAACAAAATATGAGACAGCAATTCTTGGTGGCGTCTTTTGTGAATTTCGTCTCATGGTCAAGATATCGATGTCGTCCATCGCTAAAATGTATCGTGTTGGCAGCATTGAAATCACCGCCCATGATGTTATTCTTTGTAATTCATTTGTATAAGTCGCGCGGGCATTCTTGGGGTATGTCCGTGATCTGTACAACCAGCGTGCGAGCCATTAACTGGTGATCCGACGGGGAAGTACCGAAAACAGATCATATGACACTCTGCACTGATTTGCCAAGTACAGTTCCTTCTGGAATTAAGCACAGCAAGACGTGTGTAGTGTTATCAGTTGTAATTTGAATCCACGTTCTCTGTGTGTTTTATGTGTCGTTCGTTGAGTAGCCTAAGAACTAATTAAATATTTCTCCTGTTATTCCTAAACTTAGTGGTAAGTCATTATCTAGTCAGAGTCTGGATTGCCAATGTTCATAATTTTTTCGAAACATGTCTATGAGTGTACATTGTTTTTTGAAATTCTATGAGAAAGCTTTAAGTTCCTTAGAGAAAGTATTTGACTTCACAGAAAACAATCTTTATGGCACACTGAAGAACTTGAATCTTTCAAACATCTCAAAGACTCTGTGAAGGCACATAATGTAGAATCTGATGTTAATTTGGATGAGTTAGGCCTATTAGTTCAGATATAATAAATGCTACTAAAGTAAAGAACACATTCCCAGTCTCAAATGCTTTGTTCTGAGCATTCCTGGTAGCAATGCCTTTGTGGAAAGAGTTTTCTCTCTCTTGAATCTAAAATGGACAGAATCCAGAAATAGGTGCTCAGCTGACCTCATAAAGAGTGAAATCATTTCTACAAATGTCACAGATACCTGCAAAGATTATTTAGTGAGGGTGAAACAGAACAAACAACTATTAGAAGCTGCCAAATCAAACAAGAAATACAGCTTCAAATCATGAATTTGCCCAGGCTTTTTTAAAATTATTTTGCTAACCTTTTCTTTTCTAATGTTAGTGTTACTGTTACATGGCCTATTCAGTTTTGGCTTTGTAATATATTCCGTCTTTCAGTTATTAATAAATTGTTCCGTGTACATATTTAGGTATGAAGATCGGCGATCTGCATATATTCGATAAGTGTCCCTCCTTAGCCTTACCAAAAGGTGGCAACCCTAGAGGGAAATAGTTTGCTTACTAATTTATAAGTAATAATGTAATCCTGTGATGTAATTGATTAGCCAAGATACTTTTTATGAAGCTTTCTTTGAAGTATACATAAAATTAAACTAGGCCTAGTTGTAAGTTATGACCACAATCATATTTATTTTTAGTACAACACATAGGGGGAGAGCATCTTAGTTTCGTATAAAAATATAGAAATCATTGGCACTACTGGTAATAGGACATGGTGAAAGATGAGCTCATTCGTAAAATCAGGAATGCAAACCCGCATAAGAGTAATGACTAGACCGCAGATATTTAGGTTTTTACCTATTTTATTCCTTGACAGATATCTGAAAATAATTAAGTTTATGTATGTTTCAGACTTATCTACGTCTATTAAACACAATTTTATAGCACCTAAAAATGCCTATTTCAACGTTACGGACTATTTTGACCTAATTAACACAAAATCCCAAAAACCTTAGTTTTTTATTTCATAATAAATGGAACGTAAATATATTTTGTGCTATAATTGTACGGAAAATTATAAACGAAGACATTTTAGATCAATATACTGTATTTCGATTTTAGGGACACACAATGGTCCAAGCACGTTGCACTTTCCCTACAGTTGCAGCTGTCAAGGACAAGTCTTATTGTTTAAAGGGTGACGAACCAATGCCTAACGGTACTTCCTGACCACGAGCCTCCAAAAATGGTTTTCGCTTGCTCTACACCAGTTTGGTGGAAGATTCCAAGGTGTGAATGTGTGAACTGTGAAGTGAACAAAAATGCCAAAAATCGGGACTTCAAAGTCAAGTTTGATTCGTCAGTGATTGAACGAGTTTCCGTGTTTTACATCGGATGGGAAAGTAATTTTCTGTCAAGCTTGTAATAAAGAGGTATGTAGTCTAAACATTTAACAAGTTTGTATTATTTTTATTAAATTCAGTAGGCCTGCAATGAACGTCACACTGCTAGAAGTGAACTTACTTTCTTCCCTTTTTTAACTTTCAAATTAATTTAGTCTGGTGGCATATTTAAATAAATCAAATCTCTTTGTCCAAAGTGCTAGGGTTAGACATTTCTTTGCTCCGTAAATCAGAGTTACCGGTAAACTGACGTGTATAGAACTCTTCGAACCCAGTCTAAATTGCATTTCGCTGTTTTTGTTGTTGTGAATTTTATGGAAACAATGAAAATCCCCTGAAGTTTGTCAATACATTAATAGTAATATAAAATATTACATTAAAGTAGAAGTAAAAAACCACCTTACAAATTTTATATTTTGTTTTAGGTTTCAAGTGACAAAAAGTCCCATCTATCACAGCATGTCCAGGGGGCATTACACAAGGCCAATGAGGAGTGCAAATCAAAATCTAAACAGTTACTCTTAAGACAATCCTTGGAGAAGACGAGCAACTTCTATGCAGAATTGTCTCATACAATGATAGCGGCCAATATTCCATTCAGAACAATTGAAAATGAAGCATTTAGGAAGTTCTTGGAGAAGTAATGCAATCGATCAGTTCCTTCCGAATCAACAATAAGGAAAAATTACGTGCAGCAATCTTACGATGAAGCAATGAGTAAGATACGGGAGGATATAGGGGAATCCTATGTTTGGATCTCAGTTGACGAAACCACCGATGTTCGTGGTCAATACGTAGCAAACCTGATTGTTAGAAAATTAGACCCAAATTCATCCTCTAGGGCATATCTCATCTGCACGAAGCAACTTGAGAAAACTAACAAACAAACTGTAGCGAACTTCGTGAACAATTGTCTGAAAGTGTTGTATCCAAATAGCATAGACGAAAACAGGGTACTTCTTGCATACACAAATGCGGCAGCGTACATGGTAGCAGCTATGCAGCTCCTGAAAGTTTTTTATCCTGCACTAGTACACGTGACTTGCCTTGCGCATGGTATCAACCGCATAGCAGAGGAAGTCAGGTCACAATTTCCAATGGTCAACAAATTGATTTCCACCATAAAGAAGGTATTTCTAAACGCTCCAACTAGAGTTCAGGCCTTCCAGGAACAGCTACCTGATGTCCCTTTACCCCCTGAACCTGTACTTACTCGTTGGGGTACGTGGCTGAAAGCTGCTGAATACTACAATTGTCATCTTCAAGAGACAAAAAGTGTTGTAATGCAGCTGGAAGATGGTGCATTGACCTACATTACAACAGCAAAGAAGCTGTTGGAAGATTCCTCTATTCCGCATGACTTGGCATATATCAGGGCTCACTTCACATTCCTTGTGGAGATTATTTCAAAATTGGAAAGAAGAGGGACCCCCTTATATGAAAACATTGATTTAATTCAAGAAGTTAAAGACAACATTAAGAATGCACCAGGTGAAGTTGGGGAGAAAGTCAGGACAAAAATAGACAATGTGCTTAAAAAAAAACACAGGTCTACAAATTCTCTATGCAGCGGCAGATATAATCAGTGGAAAGGGCAGTGACGTAGATCATCCACTTGTAATGCAACATACTGCCAGGCTCAAATTTGCTCCTGTTACGTCAGTGGATGTGGAACGTTCATTCTTGGCCTATAAACTGATTTTAAGTGACAAACAACAGAGTTTCACAATGGAAAATATAGAAAAGGTATTTGTATTCTATTGTGCGGCTAACTATGGTGTATGAGAATTAATCTAAGTGAATCAAAATACTGAAAAATTTGGATTAAACTTGAAGTGAATTTAATTATTTGGTTAGTAGGCTATTATAAAACACAATAATGTGAGTTATAGGCTATCAAATTTTAGATAGGATTGACCTATTCATATTTTAATAAAATTTACGCTGTCACTCTATTCCAAAGTCGTTTTAGAGCCTATTTGGTAACCTATACAACCTAAACAAGGTATAATAAACGCCTAATTCAGGTGCCTAAAGCTCAAGTTTTTAGTACCTAAAAATCCGCGGTCTAGTAATGACCATGGCCCGGATTCTTCTAATGTATGGGAAATTGACCTATACACTTTATTTTTCAAGTTTCCCCATAAATAATAGTCACATACTGTTAGAAGAACTTAAAGACAATATCACAAGAGAAATTAAATCTGTCTCGGAAGCTGAACTTATGCGCGTGAAAGAAAATATCCCAAAAAGGTGCCAGTATTGTGTGGATGTAACAACATCTCTTGTGATGAGGTACGTGGTTATTTTCATTGTAATTTTAACTGTAACTGTGAGAACCTGAATCATTACACTGATCGCGGCTTTATTTGCGTAGATATTTCACCCGTTTGCTCGGGAGTTGGAGCTGTGCCCGCCGCAATTCAGAAACCTGCGTCATTGGCCAACTCTTGCGTGGGACTCACTGTATAATTCTTCACCAAGAATTAGGCCTATACAGGGCAGTGACAGTGAATTCTTAAAATTTCATACAGTACGGTACCGGTACACTAATTAAACTTAAAAATATTATGAAAAGAAGAAAAATAAAAAGTGTGCGTGGAACGCCACGCGACAGAAGTGAAACTTGTTTTTATTTTTTTCAAGTTTGCATTATTGGACTTTTTTATTTTTGGATTTTATTTTTAAAATTTTTGTATTTTGTATTTTTTTTTTAATTTTGGATTTTTATTTTTTAAATATTGTTTTTTTTTTAAATTTTGGATCTTTGAATTTTTAAATTTTGAATTTTTTTAAATTTTGGATCTTTGAATTCTTTATTTTTTGGACTTTTTAATTTTGGATTACCAATTTTTTATTTTAATTTGTTGATTTTTTAAATTTTAGATTTTTTAAAATTTTTTTTACTTTTTAAATTTTGGATCTTCGAATTTTTTATATTTTGGCGGCAGGAAAGGTGGAAGACTAGCGGCTGGCGAAAACATCGAGCTATCAGGAAATCCTCTGAAGATAGTAAATAAAGGTAGATATCTTGGAGTCACTCTGCAAACAACAGCGTTCATATTCAAGAAAGATCAGCAGCAGCCAATCTATAACATCAAGCATATAACCAAGCTATCCATCACTACAGCAATGTCACTATTTAGCACAACCATAGCACCAATTGCCACATATGGAGTAGACGTCATCTGGGAAAACTTACATTAAGTGACCTAACCAGAATACAAAAAGTTAAAGTATGCTACATGAGGAAAGTAATGGGAGTGAGCAAAGCAACGCCAGCTAGACTAGTATACATACTGATGAGAGAGTCCTACTTTGTGGAAGACATACGCCTTCAACATTTATTACCCTCTACAGACCCCTACCAAAATCTAGTGAAGTGTAGAGACAGAAAACGAGAAGAGATAGATCAGGAATTCTACAGTACAAGCACAATGTTAGCCAGGATGTGGACAAGGGAGTGTCAAGAACAAAGACACGTCACCACCAGGCTAGCGATTCATGGGTATCACCATAAAATCTGCCAGAACACAAAATTTCACAAGCCCACCACAGAATGTATATGTATACTATGCCAGCAGAGTTGTGATACATATCACATTACGAAGTGCACTAAAAGGACTAGTCCAAGTCTATGACTAATAGCAAAGAATAGCCTTGTGCTCTGTAGTAATGCTCAGCTTGAGTGCACCTTCCTCACTTTATTAAGAACACAGTCTGAGAGTGTTTGAAAATAGGGTGCTTAGAAAAATATTTGGGCCCAAGAAGGATGAAAATGGGAACTGGAGAAAATTGCATAACTACGAGCTTCAGGACCTGTACACTTCACCAGATATAGCCTAGTAAGGGTAATTAAATCACGAAGCATGAAATGGGCTGGACATGCTGCACGCATGGGGGAGGAAAGACTTATCTCAAAAGTATTGACTGGGAGACCCGAAGGGAAAAGACCATGTGGAAGACCTAGACGAAGGTGGGAAAACAATCTTATAACGGATTTATGGGAAGTAGGATTTGTGGGGGAAGATTGGATGGAGTTAGCACAGAATAGGGTTGAATGGTGGACTCAGGTAAGCGCGGCAATGAACCTTCAGGTTCCATAAAATAGATAATATTCCTTTAGCTGGCTTACGAATTGTTGCCATTAAGTAAGTGCATAATGCAGTATAACTTGCAGTACACAGGGAAAAGGTTGCAGCCAGCCTTGAGCAGTGAGCAGCTTGTGAGGGCCAGGTGAAGAGAAGGCCAGTTAGGGTAAGCAGGCTGTTGCTCATGGCAACATGCAGAGGGGAGTGGAGTGAGAGACAGTGTGCCACAAGTATTTGGTTTTGAAATGGAAGAATCTTCTACATCTTGGCGCTCTGCTGCGCATTGCCATCGCAATGGCCCGCTTCCCCTACCTGCTCACTGCTCAAGGCCACCTGCAACCTTACCCTTCTTATACTGCGCTATGCACTGTTAATTGTAATTAATCACTCTTGCACTAAAACAGCTACTTTCAGAGTCAACATAATACTTCATTATTATAATAAATGGGAAAACGGTAGAACAGGTCGTGCACGAGTTTTCACTCCCACTCCTATAATTGTGAAATATGATTTTTGGTACAAGGGTTTTTTTTTTATATTATGAAATATTATTTTGTTGTTTATAGTTGTGACAAATTATGTTTGGTGCAAGGGTCTTTTATTATTCAGTGGAAGGAAAACTGTGCATGGCCTAAAGTACTGTTTCGTCTAATAAACGACCCTTGCACTAAAACTGTAATTCCTATGTATTAAAGCTCTCTAAACTTATATTTAGATAAATTTTCTCTTCACTGCTCAGCAATCACTCGTGGCATAGTGGTTAAGGCTGCTAGCTATGATGCTAGTGATCCCAGATTATCATACTGGGGAAAAAAGTAGAATCAGGCTCACCCGAGTTCCCCACTCCACTCTCTAATGAGACCTGCATGGAAAGTAGGGGTTTTGGGTGGGGAGACATCTAGCGGCATTTGAGCTCCTAGCAGAGTAGCGATGGTAGCGTGATCTAGTAATGAACTGGTCAAACAGAAAAATAATTGATATCTCCTTTATTCTCTTCTTCTCTTCCTTTCCCGTCTCCTTCCTCTCTTCCTCTCACCTCCTCTTCACCCTAGTAGCTAGTAGTAGTAGTGCATAGATCGCGAGCGATCCGTGGATATTCTCGGCAGAAGGGTGCACTTATGTGAATCTTGGCCTAGAGCGCACTGTGTCACTAACACATTTCCTCCACTTCACTCTATCTTGTGCATTTCTTATTATGTCCGTCCAAGATGAGTTCATTGATTCCTTAATCTCATCGCTCCACCTTGTCCGCGTTCTTCCTCTTCTTCTGTTTCCGTTTGTCATACCCAGCATTATGTCTTTTTCGAGGGAGTTCTCTCTTCTCATAACGTGTCCAAAGTATGTCAGTTTCCGTTTCAGCGCCTGTGCTTCCAACGAACACTCTGGTACTAACTCCTCTATGATTGACTTGTTGGTTCTTTTCTCTGTCCATTTTACTTTAAGTAATTTCCTCCAAGTCCACATCTCAAAGGTCTCGATTTTCTTCTTCTCTTTTTTCCTCAAGGTCCAACTCTCACATCCGTAGAGCACTATTGGGAATACCATTTGCTGGATAACTCTCATTTTAGTTCTGATTGAGACACCCGAGTCATTTATAATTTTGTGTAACTTCTTTAACCCAACTTTGCCTAAAATTATCCGTTTCTTTACTTCTTCTGCGCAACGGCCTGAATTTGATATGCCAGATCCTAGAAACGAATGACTTTTCACTATCTTTATCTGTTCACCATTTATACATATGTTCTCTAGGCTGCCAGTGGTCATAATCACTGTCTTTTTTAAATTTAGTCTTAGACCTGCTTTGGAGCTTTCCTCTATTTTCTTCTCTACAAGGTTTACCAGATCTTCGATACTATCTGTGATAATTGTTGTGTCGTCAGCATACCTAATGTTGTTAATTTTCCTTCCTCCAATCCGTATCCCTCCTTCCATCTCATCTATTTTTACCTTCCTCATTATTCTTTCGGTATAACAGTTGAACAATTTTGGAGATACAATGCAACCTTGCCTAACTCCTTTTTCTATCGGAAACCAGTCTGTTTCTCCTTCATATAGCCTTATTTTGGCCTCCTGATCTTCGTACAATTTTTCTAGTAAGTTGAGTGCCTTGGTACCCCTAGTTCTTCTAGCGCTACCCATAGAGTGGAGCGATCTACACAATCAAATGCCTACCTATTTGGGACCTATTCCTAACATTAAATTTTGGATCAACAGGGATTCGAACTCGGGACCCCTAGCATTATAGCTATATAGGTGTCTTAACGCATTATGCCAAGAGCGATTGTTGAGCAGTGAAGGAAGATTTCGTATAGACCTATTTGAGTTATTATAGCGTTCATGAGTGTTAACGAATGAATCAGTTTTTATAATTTTTATACATTTCATTAGTTTTGAAAAGAGTAGTTATGGTGCAAGGGAATTTTTCTGCATCAATTGAGCCATGTTTTATGTTATAATACGGCGTTCTTTAAAATTGTCATATATTATGTATAGGGCCCTGATTTATTGGTGAAATAAAATGGCTGATTTCGGTGTAAACTTCCTTCTATTTCGGTGGGTATTTCGTGAAATAAATTACTTATCCTACATTGGGAACATTGCGCAATGATAAACTTTGCTTCTTTATTTACATGAACTAACACCCCCCTCTCATTTCTATATTCTTCTGCCCTTGAATGAACTGAAGTAACTTTCGATTTAGACATGATTGAAGTTAATGTTCAAATATAATGACGAGAAATATTATTGTAATTTCTACTAACACCATCAGATAGCCATTTGCAAACAGAAGTGCCAACCATACCACTGTGGATAAAAGACGAAATCTGTTGAATACAAGTAACAAACATTCTACACTCTTCTGCTATAATCGATCATAGGCATCGCTAACTTGGCGAAGAGATAGCAGGAAAGGAGTGTACTCAACAGTACAAATCAGGTAACAGACAATATTTGCGTAAATTCTGCAATCTTTGTAATCAATCACAAATATCTTCGACAGCCAAAGAAACAGCAGAAAAAAGAATACTGCTAAGAAATAAAAAATACAGTACACCAAAACACAATATTGTGATTTTAAGGCACATTTTTGTGCTCATTTCTCACTTTACGGACAGAAGGGGCATATTTCATGCTTAAAGACACATTTTGCGGAATCGAGTAAATTTCGCGATATTTCGTGGATTCAATTTGGTTCATATTGGTATTTTAAGCATATAAAAGCTAAATATAGCTAAGGGAGGTTGTTTTATAAAATTTCGCGCTTATCGTTGTTACCAAAAAATACGGCCCCTAATTATGTATGGTGCAATTAATTGTGAAATATTTTGTTTTTTGATTATTTATTTATTTAATCTTCCCATAGTTATGGGTTGCCTACACAGACAAAGAGTACAGTACCAGAAAACAAAAACAAAAAGGTAATTGAACATAGAACATTGAAAAGAAAAAGAGAATAAAAATTAAGGAAAAATTAATACAAAATAGAAAATCATTAACAGATACGATTAGGATTTATATATGTGATTCCTCAGTATAGAAACAGATCCTCTGAGGGTTGCTAAAGCATGTTCTGCTGGAATATTGGTGCAAGGGTCTTTTTTAATTGTGAAATAGCCTATTTTGTTGCAAGTGTCGTTATAATTCCGGGAAATATTACGCTTGGTGAAAGGGTATTTTTTTTTATTTTAAAATATTTTGTTTTTTACAATCACTTTTAACAATACAGCCATTTCATAAATACGGGTGGGACATTCTAGCAAATTATATAAACTATTTTTGTTTATTACATATCATAGATATGTAATAAACTAGAATTGGTTCTTCACATTCTGTAAAATTTACAATGCCTTCTCCTCCACACTGCATGCAAAGCATTACTTAAAACTTATTTTAAATATTTTAAATTTGCTTTTCAAAACCTGTTACGGGTGGGACATGATTTGGACACTGATTTTAATGATGCAAAACCAAAGCTCATTTTCTGTTCTGCTATTACTGTTAGGGTCTTAATGTTGTTATTAATGAAGGTATGAGGGATTCAATACAAATTATAAACTGTTTCCAGGTTGTCAGAACATTTATTTAACTCATCAATAATAATTTAACAAAACTATCACTGTTACGGGTGGGACAAAAATTCCCTTGTTTGTTATTTTACATAGTAATTAACCACACATATTTTTTTAAGTTAATCTTATACCAAATTGTACCTTAAGATGTATATATTTTCTCAAATGAAAATGGACATAGCTAATTACTCTTGACTACTTGGTATTAAAGTGTTAAAATCATGCTAAAAATGGCAAAAAAAAAAGTAACTCAACTCAATAAATAAGTAGGCTAAATCGACAGATTTTACACATGAAACCACTTCAAATACACCTAAGTCCTTAAAATTCAGAGAATTTGAGGTTTTAAACTTATTTTTGACCACCCAATTACAATAATTTTATAACTTCTCTCTTTGAGGGAAAAATTCCCATATTTTATGAAATGGCTGAATAGTGAAATATAATGCTTGGTGCAAGGGTCTTTTTTATTTTAAAATATATATATTTTTTTTTCTAATCGTTCGCCATCTTTTTTGTAATTGTGAAAGATTATGTGGCGCCGATTATGTTGGCGTTAGTGCAAGAGAAAATCTTTTTTAAATGTGAAATAATATGTTGGCTCTGAAAAGAGCCGTTTTGGTGCAAGGGTAGGCTATTTTAATTGTGAAATATTATGTTGGTCCTGAGTAATGCTAGAGAGGCTATGGTGATTGCAATTGCATTGAATATAATTTGCATGCGTATAACACAGTGAGCTGCATTACCAGTGTTGAGTAGCGGCCGGCAGGATAGGGGAAGCAGTCAGGCGGGGAAGAAGCTGGCAGGCAAGTATGGAGTGGAAAGGGGACTCGGGTGCACCCGATTCTACTCTTATTCCGCATATTGGTCTATCCAAAATTTACTATTAGGAATAGGTCCCAAATAGGTAAGTAGGGTGTAGTGGAGACATTCCTAGTGGTTCAAATCGCACTTCTAGGTGTCCCGTTAGAAAGCAGGGGTGGGGCAAGGCTGGTATATGTAAGGTTGCCTCGTTCCCGTAAGAGCTGTGGGGAGAGTCCTACACTGCTGTGTGACGTCACCCCCAGCCCGCGCGAGAATTAAGCAGCTACATACAATGGTAATGATGGGAAGAAATAACACGAAAACACCCTCGTTTTACCAACAATAGGCACCTAATACATGTTTCCGAGGTGAAGATAGAATGCATACGACCTTGCATATAAAGAGGATTTAACACAAATTAAAATAAATATTTAATACAGGTACAAATAAGAATAGTGCAGCTTTACAAAGTTAGGAAAAAGTTTGTCTGAGTCAGGAAAAAGTAGTCTAGTAGATAGGGCTTAGATTATGCTGAAAGATTTTTAATTTTACATTTCTAGGTATGTTTACTTATTTCAGGTAAATTATTCTAAGTTATGGAAGGAGGCTTAAAAAAAAAAAAAAAAAAAAAGACTTTGGTATACTTTGCAATATTCGTCTTGACTTAGAAAAATAAATTTCTCAATGAGATCGATGCGCAGTTGTGTATTTTCTGTATTTATTTTACATGAAATTAAGTTAAATTAAACGTCTGAGTGGTTCCGTATCAACTCAACACAATTTTGATACCTTTTTTACCTGACCATCTTAGATTTTAATGAAATTTAGTACATAGGTGCCCTCTATACAGACTAAGGAAAATACAAAATTTTGTCTTTATATGTCAACCGTTTTGAAAATATGGCTATGTAAAGTTTCAGAAATCTCCCAAAATCGTAAGATCAGCATATTTTTAAATTGCTATTGCAGCTCTCCAAATTAAGATAGAAAGGTGGGAAAGGTGTCATTTTGCAGCATTTTCTAGGCTCTTTTATTTGATATGCAACTTAATATGGGTTAAAATAAATGAACATTGTCAAATTTGAAATTTAAATTTTGATTTTTGATATTTCAAAATGCGCGATTTGAAAAAATTCTGAAACAACCCTTACATGTTTATAAACTGACTGTGTAAGTTTAAACTTGGGATTGTAATGGGTTCACATGAAAATCTATATAGATACTCAGCCTTACACAAGGTTTTGCTGCTAATACCTGAATTATAAAAACACCAAAACAATAACAACATGTGGCATTGATTTGCTTACTTTTAAATTAACATAAATATTATGTAGCCTAATTCTAAACTTACAGTTAACTGTTTTGAAGTGAAATCACTACTGTAGATCCTTGATATAGTCTTCAAAAGCTTCAGTAGTTTGATGTATTTCTTTTTCAGAGAGATTGTGGACTCTGCCTGT
The DNA here is from genome assembly GCA_964059195.1 of Ectobius pallidus. Classification (NCBI taxonomy): domain Eukaryota; kingdom Metazoa; phylum Arthropoda; class Insecta; order Blattodea; family Ectobiidae; genus Ectobius; species Ectobius pallidus. The sequence continues at coordinate 18,509,869 of CAXKWD010000007.1, forward strand.
CGGAGTCACTGGATTTACTTTACACAAGACATAAGTTACTGGAAGCCATAGTATATATTGACTTCTAGGGTAGGAGAAAGATGTTGATGGACCAGCTGGATATAAAAAAGAAACCTTACTTCATCCTTGCTCTTTTCTTTTGCCAAAACATATGCTAGCAACCAGTTGTTTTCATAGATTACGGTAATGTAACCACTAATGTCTGTTATTCGCAGTCTTTATTTTTGAGTTACTTAAGGGGATAGGAATAAAATCATGAAGTTTCTGAGTATCTTGTACTGTTAGAGACTTGCTTAGGCGATTTTCCAAAAATCTGTCCAAAATTTTCCAAAAAAAATAATGAGTCAATAACTCACCTTCAGTAGGAAGTGGCTTCTTTTGCAGTTAACAACAGATCCATTGTTGAATATTCTTCCCCCCACCCTAGTGGGTGAGCCCCAGTCAGGTTTATTGACAGATGTTTTATTAGGGGAGTCCATAAATAAAATGTTGAAGGATTTTTATTTTAATACTGGTATATACTGGAAAAGAGGATTCCTAATTCCTCAAAGCGTTATTAAGACATTATACTGTACAGTACACTAACATTGTAATTATTTAAGCGGCATTAAAGCAGTAATGGAATTCAATAGTGAGCCACTCTTTAAAAAACACACACTCTGTCTGACTGTGAACTGATGTTTTAAAGATTTTTAACAGGTAGTCTTGCTTCACAATGTACATTTTTTACATCTGAAGGGTAAAATCACATTTTCTAACCCTTAACCCATCTTTTTGAATCTTAGAACATTTTTTGTTGTCAAATATAGTGTAGGTGGTCAGCTCAGCAAGGAAAATTTTCAATAGTCTGCTGCTGTCTATAAATAAAATAGACAGGCTCTTTAAGTTTCTGCTGGCAATGTGTATGGATAAAGAATTATTTACAAAAGGGCAAACTCCCCTCTGCATAAGACAAAAAAAAAAAGTTGTATAGGCTACTTCCCATTTTCTGAGTCATAACCAAAGAGTTGTAAAAGTACCCCAATAAATTTAAAGAGAAATGTAAGATGTTTGTGCGTGTTCTTTATTTTGACATCCACAGTATGTTTCACAGAAACCAGCAGCTTAAATATTTTGTTTCAAATTATTAATACATTTTGTTACAGCTTATTCATTTGAGGCCTGAGCACTCAGAAGTGGTCCCTCTATTAAGCCATACCCCCTGTAAGATCATATGTAGTCTATCTTTACAGATACATGCATTATTTTAGTTAAAAATAAGTTTTATTCCCATCATTGCCATTGTATGTAGGTGTTTAAATCCTCCTGCCGGGCTAGGGGCCACGTCACATCCCTCGTGCTCAATACGCATGCGCGTCGAACGAGGCAACCTTACATATACCAGCCTTGGGGGTGGGGAGCTATGGTGTAGCACATACATGGGCATTTACTGGTTCGCGAACCACTTGTGGTTCTTGACCTTCCCGCATAAGACACAAGATGGCATTGCGGACATTCGGTGTATGTGGTGGATTATTCCCGTGCATGAATCATATCTCTTTGCAAGCAGTGACGGGTTGAGAGACAGTTCCGATTGGAAAGGCGTTATGGCACATTCTAAGCCTTTGTATAATGAAATAATTGCACACGTAAAAGAATAATTAAAAATACAAAATTGTTTGTATTATTTGTATATTGTAGTGTATATTATAAAGTGAAATTAGTGTTTCCCTAAGAATGAGCAACCGCCACTGAACTGAATTTGATCTGACGTGTTCTATATCCTTGAGCCCCGCTCAACACAGGATCTACAGGACGAGATATCTACATCTACATCTACACTATGTGTAAGTTGACCAAGTTTGCGGGTTGCGTGTCAATGGATAGGGGTTTGCCCATGATTGGTGTAGCAGATTCTTCAGTTTTCCTTCACCTGATCTTTCGCTTAATTTCAATATGGTACAAGGGTCGTTTTTAGCGTTGGCACACAGTGCAGTATAACAGTGTGCTGGCCATTACCAGCATTTAGAAGCTTGTGAGAGAAAAGGTTGAAAGCTAGGGGGTGGGGCGAAATTCAAAAACAGGTGGTCCCTTAAGCTAAGCCCACTCGAAATTCACATTTGTACGGACTGTGTGATGTATTTTGTTTCTTACCAAAGAAGAATGACCAACTGTCCTTGTACAGAGACCTTTTCTCGAAGTGCTTGGGAAAACGGCGGGTTGCATGGTCGGCGGCCGGTACTCTAGGTCCCCGGCACGCGTGCTACTTCTCTCAGGCACTTCTACGATCTTCTAAGATAGAGGGTAATTAGTAAAGACCTGTGGTCTCCACGAAGCCCTGAATTAACGTCCTGTGATTTTTATTTGTGGGGGACACTAAAAGGTAGGGTTTACAGGAAGAATCCACATCTTTCGATTAACTAAAAGGCTACATCAGAGAAGAACTTGAAAATGTTGTTCATTCTTTTATTAGAAGATGCCAGCTATGTGTACAATCAAATGGAGAGCATCTTCAGCAACACCTGTAAGCTTGGTGAGTACAATTGAACGTTTATTATCTTAGAAGATCGTAGAAGTTCCGGAGAGAAGTAGCATGCGCGCCGGGGACCTAGAGTACCGGCCGCCGACCATGCAACCCGCAGTTTTCCCGAGCACTTTGAAAAAAGGACTCTGTTTATGGTCGCAAGTGCCTTGTACGCACTGACCTTGTACCCACTTCATTATATTTCCCACGAGGTTTGTCAGCCTATCACCAGTCATCTAGCGATATGATGTCACACCTCCAATGTCCAATCACGAGTTTCTACATAATACGAGGACAGAAGAATTTGCTAGATTGTGATATAAAAGAAAGTGCACCATTTTTTTTAACACTATCCCAAGGTGCGCCCTGTTTTTGGATTTTCCCGCTAGGGGAAGCGGGCCATCGCTACGGCAATGCTCACTGGAGAGCAGGTGAGAGTGGGCAGAGCCCAAGATGCAACTAGTTACGGCGTCCCCAAGTTACTAGCAAGCAAGTGGGAGGTGCTTAGGGCAACTTGTTCTTTAGGCATATCATGGGGTCCATCGAGCAGACTGCATACAGACTACATCTAGAAAGATACTCAAACTATCAATCTTTGTAGGCTACCTACCCCATTAACTTAATACCCATCCCCCATCTGTTCCTGCTCCAATTTCAGTTTGCCTTGCATAGGCCTACAGCTTACCTCATATTCTTCAGATTCTTCTTCCTCTTCTGCAACTTTCTTTTTCTTTTTGTGTTCTTTTGGAGGTTCCTCCTCCTCTTCCTCTTCTTCTGCAGTTTTCTTTTTCTTCTTGCTTTCTTTTGGAGGTTCTTCCTCTTCCTCTTCCTCTTCTTTCTTCTTCTTTTTGTTTTCTTTTGCTACATCTTCTACATCTGCAGAAGAGTTACTTGCACCTTTCTTCTTACCGCGTTTACCGGAAACTTTTCTCTTCGGAGGATCTGACGATGCTTCATCAACATCACTTTCGGTTTTGTTGTCGCCATTACTCTGTTCTTGTTCTTCCTGGCCAGAACTTTCTCCCTCATTTACACCTATCTTTCCTTTTTTTGATTTCATGGAAAGTCGCCGCATGATAATATTATTTTGCAGTAAGATGAATTATTACAAGTATTTCGAACAGAAAAAAATTCACTGACGCCAACAACAAACATATACCGCCTTATCAGTAACCGTTGTACGTTTCAAACAGAATAGCCAACCAAAACAAATTCACATGGTGGCCAATATAAATTAAGTACAGAGGCGTACAGAAGCGCACAGTGTGCAATTAATAATAATAATAATAATAATAATAATTTATTTGCTGTCAATTGACTTGATACAAGTTTCTGACATTGTCAAGCTTACAGACTAAGAGCTAATTTCTACAACCTAGATCTAAGGATAAAGTATGAGATTGATCAAAATATAATAATGTATAGGCCAATGTGCTAATCAGTTATTACAATTCGTCTAAAGAATATAAACATTTTTCTATTAAGTATTTCTTCAGTACTGTTTTGAAATTTTTCTTGTCAGTATTCTTAATTTCTACAGGTAGCTTGTTGTATAATATAGTTCCAATTACACTTACGTCCTTAAATATAATTTGCTTTTTGCATGTATATCTATGATAATCTAAGCTACTTCTTGTGCTATAATTATGAATTTCATTATTTTTTGTTAGATTTCTGTTTTGTATATACAGTACTGCTCTATAAACATACAATGAGTACACTGTTAGCATGTTCTGTTTCTTGAACGCAGTTCTACAAGATTCCTTACATTTTAAATCACTAATAATTCGAACACATTTCTTCTGTAATACCATTAGCTTATTCATATGCACCTTTGCAGCACATCCCCAAACCTCAATCCCATAAAGGAGATGTGGGTAGATCACCCCATAGTAGATTGCTTTCAATTCTTCCTTTGCTAATAAATTTTTAAAAAATCTCAAAATGTAAATGGACTTGCTAATTTTGGCAGATGTCTCATCTATATGCTGTGCCCATGTTAGTCTGCCATCTACCCATATCCCTAAGAACTTGTGCGTGTCTACCTTCTCACAATTTTTATTTTCAATCACAAGTCTATCTTCATGATTTTTTTCATTTGAGTAGTTGTACAACATTAATTTTGTTTTATCCATATTACACATAAGATTATTAGACCTAAAATATTCTAATATTTTATTGGTACCTAGGATCATTGTTTCCCTTAGGGTTAGTTTATTTTCCTCCCATAAATTTACTGTAGTGTCATCCGCATATGATGTTATATATGACTTATCTGGCTGATTAATATCATTTACATATATCAGAAACAACAATGGACCCAGTTCTGACCCCTGGGGTACCCCATATCTAACAATTCCATGTAATGACCTAACTTTTAACAAAGTGTTATCAGTAGCGGCTCGTGGCTCAAAACGAGTGTGTGCTGCAAATACCATTTCATACAGCAAACTTAAAATATTTAATAAATGAGCAGTAGGCTTACTTACATAATTACTGTCTCAGAGTGAAGTCCATGCGACGTTCCTTCTTACTACAGAAGTTATCGATGACTTTTGTGTTGAATCCATCCATGTTTGCAACCATCTTTTTCTCTATGGAAAGCATTGCAAGAGCTGTAAGTCGTTCTTGTGACATGGTATTCCTTAGGAATGTCTTTATCCTCTTCAGGGTAGAAAAGCATCTTTCTGGTTCTGCTGTGGTCATAGGAGTGGTGACTATAATCCTGAGAAGCTTTGTTATTTCGGAGAATGTTCCTACCAAATTGTTTTTAATCATAAGCTCGAGTAGTGGAACAGCTCCATCAATTTTCCTGTAATCATTTCTTTCATACAAGACACTCAGTTCTGTTCTCAATCTGCTCTTCTCCAGCATATTGTAAGATTGTACAGCAGAGTCGAGTACTTTTTCTGGGAAGTGTTTCGAAAATTCTGGAAAGTATAAAGAATCTACCAGTTTTGCTGCTTCTAGATGATCCAAAGATTGAAAGCGATGACGAGCTTCTTGAAGGATTCGATCACACACTTCCTTGGCATCGGCATTTCTATGTGACTGCTTCCTTCGTTTATTGCCAGATGGAACTTCACTGTCAGCGTTATCTGTGGATTCCCTTATCCCACTAATAGGGATGTAGCGAACTAGAACCAACAGATGTCTCCACTGCTCTAGCCGGTATGCGCTAGCCGTTCGTCACTTGTTTTTCGAGTTGTTGTCTGCTGGTTCCATGCTTTTAAATGGCGATTCATCTTAGCAGACTGAAAAATACGTTCGAACTTTTCTTTTTTTGTAGCGGGTAAAACGCTACTAGGCGCATTTCTTTGTATACTGGACACTTCCAGAATATATTTACGTGAAAAAACTTAAAGAAAAATTGCAAAAGATAGACGCTATATAAGTCGAAAAGAAAGAAGAATAAGCTGACAAATACTGTGAGAAATGCCCGCTATTAACTACATTACTATGTTCCCGACGTACAAAATGTTATGCAGATATGAATATTTATATACAGTACTGCTAATTTGGCGATTGGGTATGATTCAAAGTAACTAAAGGAATATACCTCTAGGGTTCAGACAGTAAAATACTAATTGATATACGTGATAAACACTGATTTATGTGGTGTGTATTCGCAGACATTTTTAATATTATTTATTTTCTATATCAAATGCATATTTAGCCTATACCGTCATATTAAAAACGTATTCAAAATCAAAATATTAAAATATGTTTACATTACGAAAACTTACCTTTCTTGTCCCTCGTAGTTAAAAAAGATGGGAACTTGGGAATCGATTAGGCCTTTTTTTTCCTTCTTCTCATTCCTCATTCTTTCTTATTCCTTTTATTATCGGTAAGTTATGCTAGACCATCGTTACATGATTTTCATTTCTAGTTATGAAACAGAATATTGTTAAGAATATTTCATTGCATGACATAGCAGATTATAAAGGCAGAATTTAATAATTATCATACGTTAAGTTATGTAGCCTATTAAATTGGCAACGCTATTGTCACAATTTTTATTCGAGGCCGTCAATCTAACTTGGCTATTTAGAAATCACAGAATTTATATTTTGATATCAGATGCAATAGAAGGCTACAGTAGCCTAATATACACATATTTATACAGCAAAGTAAAATAAATAGGCCTAAAATAACTAAGTAAATTAAACAGGGAAGTGGTCTTTAAATATAAAGGTGCACGAAATATACAGTTTAACAAAGGTATAAAACTAACACAATGTACTGTAATTATCATTGCGTTACTAGGTAATTTTAATTTATTTATTGTAATTTACTCTATTTTTAAATGGCCCATAACATCTTCTCGATGGTCACGGCAAATTTAATATTAATATAAAAATTAAAGAATATCCAATTGCCGCACTGCATATAAATATTCACACATTAATAACATATTACTGCAAGTCGAGTACAAAATAATGTCGTCTGTATCGGAAATATCTCACAATATTTGTTCGTTAATCCTTCCTTTTTAGTGTTATTTAGAGCCTATCTGCTGTGATTTTTCTTTCGTATTTTTGACACTTCAACATTCTAGAAGGGCCCAGTAGACAAGGAAGTACGTATAGTAGCCTCATGTCCTCTATAAAAATATAAAATTACGTACATATTTTTCGGACTGAGAAGTTGGAGCGCCATTTAAAAGCATGAAGCCAGCAGAAGAAAACTGGAAAAACAAGTGACGAACGGCTAGCGCATACCGGCTAGTACACCCACGCTATCTGTCGGAGAAGTTTGGCGAGCTACATCCCTATTGCCTCGATAAAATGTGTCACAGATTTTGTTGTTTGGACGGCATCAGTCAACCTTGCTTGCAACACATTATACAATACATCTACGTGAGGCATTATTTTATGGAAGAATGTGAGCCAGAAAATAAATTCTTCATTTTCTAAGAAAAGGCGGAGTCCCGAAGCTTCCAGAACAGTCTTGGTAGATGATGATGATGACTTCCCCAATTCCAAGAAACACTCTAACAGGCTGTCTTTATTTTCATATACCACATTTACCGTTCTGGATTTAAAGTTCCATCTAGTTGAAGAACCACCAGGAATCCTTTGAGAAACCACTTCGTTTAATTTGGACTGTCGTTGTGGTGACCTTGAAAAGAAGGTTGGAAACCCTGACAAGTTACAGAAGAATATTCTGGCTGCGGCATTTTGTGATGCAGCTTTTTGCATCACTAAATTCAACTGATGGGCATAGCAGTGTATGTAATGGGCATTGGGGAAACGGCTTTTTATTTTTGCCTGAACCCCACCAGTTTCACCACTCATTACGGAGGCCCCATCATATGTTTGTGCAATAATTTTATTAGGATTATCTTTGAAAATTTCACCAATTACGCCTAAAATGCACTCTGATATTGCTTCAGCATCCTGCCCTTCTGGATTGAAAAACCCCCAAAATCTTTCACAAGGAACACCATTTATTTCATATCGAAACACGATAACCAATTGTGTTTGGTCTGAAACATCTGTGCTTTCATCCGCCAAGATGGCAACGAACTCAGCATTCCTCATTTCTTCTATTATCTTCTCACGACACACTTGTAACATGGAATCCAGTAGTTCGTTTTGAATTGTTTTGGAGGTTCCCTTGAAAACCCGATTTGATTCCATGTGCTCTTTCACAGCACTATCTAAACTGCTCATAAAGTCAACAAGTCCCAAGAAAATGCCCGGATTGTCAGACATTTCAGTCTCATCATGTCCCCGTAACGCGAGTTCAAATGTACCACAGAACTTGATACAGTCAATAATTCTTGAAAGGATATATCTGTTCTTTTCCACTTGGTCATTGTGTGATCGTATGGCATCATGATAAGCACGGCTTAATTGTGTTGCAATATTTACACTTCCAATTGCAGCTAAATTCAACACATTATGGATGTGAGTCTTGTTGTCGTTGTGATTTTTGCTCAACGCTTTAATAATAATAATATTAGGAAATTCGCACAATGTGCATGTTTGTTTATTCCTGACAAAACTTCGTCAGTGATTGTGGTCTGTTCTTGCATTCCATCACATGGTATCTGCCACACTTGTTCCCACATAGCTTACACTCACATTGATCACTTAGTTGATGGAACCTTTCCGTTCTGCACACTTTATGATGGAAACCATGGACTGCATATCGGGTCATCACATGGCGTAATGCGTAGTTCGCCCGGGTCCATTCTCTGTTAATCATGGCATCGGTAACGTAGAAATCCGGCCATATTTCTTCTCGCTTCGACTTTAGCTCTTTAAGAACTTCTTGGTAGGCTTCAGTGCTTTGTAGTAGCAGGCTATGACGTATGTCTTCGATGACAAATGTTTCTTTTGCAAGTACATATGTTAGCCTTGACAAGGTATATTTTGAAATACTCATTGTTCGTTTTAAAAATGTAGCTTTCACTCTTTCTATATCCTTTAAATTTCTTTTTGTTAAGTGATTCCAAATAATTTCAAGTCCATAAGTTATGATCGGGAGAATTTTCAGGTTGAATAATTTCACAGCTGTAACTAGTGATAACTGAGTTACGTTCTTTATTCCGTGTAGGGCTGCTATGGCGGAGGTTACTTTTTCTTTGATGTGCTGTGTGAAGAGATTACCATTCGTCTGCAGAGTAATTCCTAAGTATTTGAAATTTTGTACTACTGGGATCGGGTCCTTGCCATGTACTATCACGTCCTTAGTAGCCTGTCTACCTCCATTTCTAAATGTTATCATCACTGTTTTAGTCTTGTTCATCTGTAATTCATTCCTATCTGCCCATTGTATTAGGCGATTAAATGCGACTTGCAAATGGTCGATTGACGTAGATGCTAGCACCATGTCATCTGCATATGCGTAGAACTTCACATTTTCTGAAGCCACTACGTCAGGGATTTCCGAAGTGGCAGTTATAAACAGTAGCGGACTGAGAGGGTCGCCCTGTAGCACGCCATTGGTCTGTACAATAGGCCTTGACTTGGCAACTGAGTCATCTATGCTGATCTTGTTGTCTCTCAGTATGTTACGGAGAAGACTAGTTATGTAGCTTCTCCCAACTACCTTCTCTAGCTTCTCTATCAGCAGCCTTCTGTTGACAAGATCAAATGCCTTGGTATAATCTACGAAAACCGAGTAGAGTTTTCCTCGCGGTTGTCTCAATGCCTCCGCTATGTCTTCTTTTAGACATTTTATTGCCTGTAGAGTCGATCTTCCTTTTCGGAATCCGAACTGTTCTTCCGGGAGTGCATGTTCTACCTTATTGTATAGTCGCTTCGTGATGAGTGACGACATAAGTTTAAAAGCCGTACATTCTAAGGCAATACCTCTATAAGAATTAGGGTCACTTACATCTCCTTTGCCTTTGTATAAAACTTTAAGAGTGGCTTGCCTTCAACAATCCGCTAAATTCAACAGCTAAATTCAACACATTATGGATGTGAGTCTTGTTGTCGTTGTGATTTTTGCTCAACGCTTTAAGGTGACCAAGATCCTTTACACCCGTTGCAGACCATGCCGGCGCACCAGTATTCCCGAACAGGAGGCAGGGGAAACAAAACAGTAAGTTCCTTACTTGGCACCCGCAAAGCCAATCATATGATTGATATATATCAGGTTTAAAACGCCTGCTGTAAAGGCTCGTGTCCACATGAGAGCTGAGAGTGCGAGAAACTCTCGAGAGTTCCATTTCGGTATGTGGACACGCGTCTGAGAGGTAGCTGAGAGTGACATTCAGAGAGTCAACTCGCAGGTGGACACGCCTTTGCAATCAATCTCCGAGAGCAGCTCGCACTATACCAATCTGTTTCGTATAGCTGAGAGTTCTCTGAGAGTGGATAATGTGTATAGGCCTATTATGCCCAACAAGCCATATGATAAAATTATTTAATTTGCCTTCAATATTTATTTATATTTTCTAAAAACGAAATCTAAATCCAGTAATACTCAATGATAATAGATTATAATACGGTATCGTTTAATGTTCATATGTTCATCATGAAATAATGTAGTAAGTTCATAAGGGAATTACTGAACAATAATAAAATTTTTACATTACATTCATTTATGAAACATAATGAAACACTGATAATCTCCATGGTTCACTACGGCGATCATCGATTCCTCTACAGAATATTCAGAAGGCTGTAACCTGTGCAGTAACCCTCATGTCTGTATATTAGAGGCATGTAGGGATCTCCTGCGGGGCAAAATTCCGGAACAGCGGTGACCGTCACAGGCCTAAGTTGCAATCGTTAAGTAATAAAATTAACGAACACAATATTAGTGTAGACTACATACGATTCCAAATAGTCTGCAAATCGGAGTTTAGAAACACGGCGCCTATAGCGTAATCAGTCTTGGTGGTTGTCTTTGTATTCTTTTGAGGGGACCAAGATGACGTACATGCAGGGGCGTGGCGTTAATGTTGCCTCTGTTGCCGCCGGCAACAGCTAATAAAAATGAATAAAGTGTTTCCAAATTTTACATGATTTTTTAAAAAGAATAATGGAAGGTCTGAGTAATTTCACTTTCAGATTTCTTCATTTGTGATCGATCCGCCGAGACCGGTCGATGACAGCATCCTCCAGTTCTAAATTGCTCGTTATTTTGCCAATGGCGCTTACCGGCAAACTCTAAGCTTATAGACTCGTAGGGATGTCAGTGACCCTGTGAGACTTCAGGGGCCGTATTCTGTAACTCCACCAACGCTCTCAACTACGATTACACCAATGTAACTAGAAAAAGTTATTCTGTAACTATTGGTGTCAAGTATCGATCTTGAAATCACACCAATATATTGCTGGAAATATTGGTGACACACCGACGGCTCCAAACCCCTCGGTGAGCTCAACAACAACTCGAAAGTACCAAAATATCGCAAAATTTGCAGAAATATCGACATATTTGTGATACAATGGCCGCTTATATCCTAATTGGGCGACTTCGTGATGGTGTCAATAGCTATATTTTCGTAATAACAGAGAAGGTACAGTATATATCCATTAATGAATAGATTCTTAGTATTTGTTAATATGTTTTTATCAATATAAAAACTAAATACATAATTTTATTTTGCAACAAGCATGTTTGAGGTTATGTTTGCATAATTGCACATAATATTAATTATTTTACTTTATCTTGTTTCAGATTTGGAATTGTAATCCATGTGATCTGCATTAAAGAGTGGACAACATAATATGCACCAATAATAAGCTTAACGAACACTTATGGGTGTCACCTCTATGTAGGCCTAAATTTTTTAATGTAGTGTAAAATTTTGTTCAGTTCATTCGAAAGAACAGTGCACAAGTAGGTCATTTGCAATTGAGAAAAACATCCCACTCAAGCAATGCTTCAAGTAGTGAGATGTTGTTGGCTTTTTGTAATTTTCAGGAAATAATGACGAAGACTGTGCTTATTAGAACTGAGCAAAGTGCCATGAACTCATGATACATATAATAGTTTTTTTGTACCAAAGTTTACTTTGTAAGTGTGTGTGTACTATATCACTCAGCAAAATATGATGTACATTGTCCTTACTTTTAAATATACTGGTAGCCTATATAGCGTTTACTAGTTTATAAAACTTTTCACACTTAGAGAAGCATCTGTTTTTAACTGCACAAAAAATATGCCTCCCTGCCAATGTAGCCTATTGTAATTGAAAATATTATTTAAATCTAGCTACAATATTGGCTTTACCAATTTTTTGTCTAATTTAAACCATCTATTTTATTCCCTCTAATTCCTTTTATAATAATATGAGCTATATTGTATCTCGTGATTTTCCGTCAAGTGGGTGTGGCTTATACTATGTAAGTTGAAATGCATGTTGAATTTTCAGAGCCATTTTCCCATAACTTGATATTTTCAACACAAAAGGCACAATATCTCTTAAAGTAATGGTCCAAATTGCATGAAACTTTGCACACCCATAGTTTTTTGTGTGTTCTAGAGGATAAACCTAAATAATCTGATGTATTTGCAACACAAGATTATTTCACTTGTGAACATGATGTGAAAAAATTTGTAACAATTTTATATTGAAATTTTAAAATGCCTGAAAATTGTATCAGGCATACCACAGTATAAATTGATGGTTTATCCTCGAGATTATAGTGTCAGCTGTGAATAAAAAAAATATTACACCAATCAGATTGACTTTTGCATGAAATCATGTTACTTAGGCTTAATTGCATGCTGAAAAATAAAATAATTTTCTAATATCAACCTTCATATTTGTGACACTGTAATAATTTTTGTGCTCATTTCAACCGCCAAATGTATACTTCTAATGTCCAAAATTTCATTTTATTATTGCAAATAGTGTTGAAGATATCGAACAGTTACTGCAATGCCTGCTTGGGCATGGTCTCTTGGTGTATGAGCCCCTTAAGACACTTTTTCAGTGATATTATGGTGTTATTTAAATTAATATATAATTATGAACAACTATGAGGCCAATTGTAATGTTTCAAAGTACTGTGTAAATTAAATACTAATGAATTCATTTTAAGTTAACCTAAATCGCAATTAATTTATTTCAAGGGTTTTATAAATGTCATAAAAGCAGTAGGCAAGATAAGATACTCTTATTTGCTTAAACTTTACTATTTGCTTTATCTATATAAAAATAATTTTATAATTGGCTTGTGTTCTATAAATTAAGTAAAAACTCCTACTGAATTTTTTTTTACTTTCTCTGCCTGTACCATAGGTAATATAGATAAAAGAAGTATTGTTTTCGACCCCAACTTTGAAGTTGAGTTTTTAGCCCAAATACACATTTTGAGGTATTCTGAATCCCCAAATACTATTTTCGGAAACATGTCTGTGTGGTAGTGTGTCAACAGCCTAGCTCCAGAATGGAAAATCGTAAGAATTTTTTTTTTTTGTATTTGGGTTGGGTACCTTCTGAAGATGTGACACAAGGATTGGCGACAAGTTTCTCTTATTTTTAAAGGGACTTTACATGAAAAATTGTTAGTTTTTCGCGATTTTATCGATTTGTTTAAATTTTGCACATGGGTTGCTTATAAGTTACTTGGACTTAAAACTTTATTTGAAACTTTTTTCGAAGAAATTCTCTTTAGGGTAGTTATAAGCCACCCACTCTGAATACGTGCTAAAAGTTTTATTTGAAATATTTTTTCGAAGAAAATCTCTAAAGTGTAGTCTTTATCAGAATGTGAAGTGAGAAAAATGTATTGTGCATGCTTAAAGTAAAGAAAGTTATGAGAGTACAATAAATATATTTTATTTGGGTTGTGTATCCTTCGGGGATGTGATGTGTTAAGGACATTCTCTTTATTTATACAACCAATTTACATTACAAGAATGTCATACACAATAATTATATTATACTGAGAGACTAACTTTTATTTGAACAGAGATTGGAAAGTTCATTCCTTTCACTGAGTATGAATCCAGCAACATTTTGTTAAAATGAGTATTCTGAAAAGGGCTACATCTTACTTTCTGTTAATCGTTAAAATGAATACTTTCACACAAACAAGGTGAGTTGTAATGGAAATATATAACTACTTCGAGATTGCATATTTTTTTTATAATCATAATTTAAATCAGACATTGGCAAACTATTGCGGAATTTGCTAATTGGATTCCCCGAGATACCCTCCTTATTATATATATATATATATATATGACAGTAAACATTACTAAAAACCATTGGCATTTTGCGAATTTCTCCTATTATTATAAATCCGCCTTTTCCCCCTATAAGCGTCTTGCAACATGACAGTACGTGTAATATAAACGCCCACTTTCAAAATATATACATGAAATTAAACTCCCGCCCAGTTTGGAAATTATGAAATCACATTCCCGCACTCCATCAGCCAATGATATTCATTGCAGTTTGTTAAGACAGATTTCTCATAGCTACTTTCATTGCCAACATTCACGAAAATTCACAAAGTTATTGGTGGGCCTCAACAACGGTTCTCCAGATACCAACAGGGAGTTACAGAATCGCTCACGCTCTGGCCGTTGGTATCTTGCTGTCGGTTGTTGAGCTCTCAACAACACCAATGCGTTGGTGACGAAAGTTACAGAATACCGCCCCAGTTCGCTGTTTGTAGCACCATTGTTGCCTGTCCAGTGAAAAGGCAAACCTTGAGTTTTAGTGTCAATTCTTAATGTATACGAATGTAATGGTGAATGGTTTAATGTTAGTAGTACAATAAGAATAATGACATCACAATTTGCGGGTAAAAGTGACTGATTATGTGATCGAAAACCTTTTAAAACTGTCCTTGAGTTCGCGTTCTTTTGGCGAAAAAATCACATAATTTCAACAGGAAGACCAACTCCGGATCTTAAACCATTAAAAACTAACTCACACGGGGGTTTCGAAAGACATTTTAGTAGCTCTTGGTACAAGGAGTTTCCTTGGCTGTGTGGTTGTTACAAATTATTGAAACTATTTTGTTGGCCATATCTGCTTTAATTCTAATGAAAAGAATGCGTGGAAAACAGATGGCATCAGTAACATGGATAGTTTTCGCACCTTGAGGGTTTGATGTCATTTTCAGCTTGAAGACTGAACTTGCCGCCCTATTTAAATTAATGGCAAGAGATGATGATGATGAATGGGATGCTGAAACAAGCGCTTGTGCAATGGGCTACTACCAGAACCTCCTAAGCTTTGATTTCAGATTCTTGCTTTTGGTGTTTTCGCTTGTATTTCCTAAGTCTGATGCTTTGTTTAACTTTCTTCAGAAAAATATTTTTGATATTGCTTTCAGCAAACAAAAAATCAATGACTTTAAAACAGTATGAACGACTTGCGTGACAATTTTGACGAGTTAATTTGGTCAAGGATAGAATCTGATCAAGATTGCCACGAAACACCAATACTTTCAAAGAGATAGAGACTGGATAAAGGAGAAAATGTCACAAAATCATCGTATCGACGAATATTTTATGAGATCATAGATACGATACTTGGCAAAATAACCAACAGATTCTCGGATATAGACAAACTACAGTTCCTATCATTGTTGAACAGTGCTTCATACGCCGAATATGACAAGACTTTCCCAGAGAGTGCGTTTAAGATTTTCCTTACTTATTACGGACAGTACTTCAACTCAGTGCGATTAAGGAACGAACTCTGTTATTTGTACTCTTCCCCTGAATTTCGAAACAAAGCTTCCTACGAAGTTCACCAAAAGTTGTATGCCTTGGAACTTAGAGAAGCTTTGCCACTGGTGTATAAACTTCTTGAATTAATTTTTACTATTCCTACCACCATCAGCAGAACGATCTTTTTCAGCGCTCTGTAGAATACACACTTATCTAAGAAACACACAAACTCAAAATATACTTTCATATCTGTCTCTTTTATCAGTGGAAAAGGGGTTGCTTAGTAAACTTAAAAAGCAACAGCAAGCAACATTTGAAAATTCTGTAATTGATGCTTATTTGGAGAAGAATCGGCGGATTGAACTGAAGTACAAATGGACACTGTAAATTAGAGATATTGTAAATACATTTTAAATTAGGTACGCCATTATAATTTTTATTTATATACTTGTTTGAGTTTGTTTTGTTTCATACAATTGCATACAACCTATATAATATTAACTTAGAAACCCTCGGAATTCGCGACTGGCACTCCCCAAATTAAGTATGAAGCAACTGGCAACACTTATGGATCACCCACGCCACGCCACTGCGTACATGAGTCTATTGCATATAAATGTAGACATGTAACAGCGACGCACAAAATGCTTTCGCTCTAGTGCTAAAGGACCAATCAACAAGGTACACTTTTTTGGCTCTTGGTCTTCGTGGACGCAGAGGATAAATAGTAGACCTATCCGTTCATGTAGATGCACGAAGTTTAGACTCACAGTTTGATAGGATCACTCCACTCGAATAATTGACATGCTATAAATTAAAAATCACATGCTTGATTCCGGAAAAGCACAAAGTCACAATTAGTTTATATTTAACAAGAATCTCATATCACATTTCAATGTCTTTTTAGTTAATTTGTGGGCCTATCGAATTCATCTATAGGCTACTTCATGATATTCTGACAATATTAGATTGTCAAATTCTTCTAAACGCTTAGTAATTAAATGAATGTACTCACTTAAAAGCATTCAGCAAGCCCTCATAAAATGCTTACATTAATATTAACAACGAATAATACATTGTTGTGCGTCCATCTTGTTTGTAAATGCGAGACGAAAACTCGCGCGATTTTGTTTCAAGTGGACACGGTTCTGAGAGTAATGTCGCGAGTTTTGCTCTCAGCTACTCTCAGGATTCGACTAGCGCTCTCTAGTGGACACACCATCTGAGAGTACTCTCGAGAGTGTCTCGCACTCTCAGCTCTCATGTGGACACGAGCCTTAAGGAGCCCTGTTTTTACCACTACCCACCTGCGTCATATTTAAATTTGGAGTAGGCCTCCCAGTTTTTTTATTACTACTTTTTCCTCCAATTGCCTGGAAGAAAAAGGCGTCCTTAGCAAGCTGTCCACCGAATTCATATTTCCACATTCACAAGCCAAACGCTATGCTAGCACTGAATCACTCGTCTGAAAGCACGTGTTTAAACAGAAGACACCGTAATGCTTCTAGTGGCTAAAACCACAACTACAGATTCATCTATATTCCAACATATGTCGCGGCAAGTGTCTTTAGTGTCAGCAAGATCACTCAGCAGAATTGCACGTCCTAAATAGAAACTCATTATTTTTATCCACATTTATGTAAAGGCATAAAACACTTGTGTTTTGAAACTTTAATCAATAAATTGAAGTATGTGAAAAAAAAAACAAGATCACAGCGCTTCCAGTCAGACTTGGAGAAATCTCGTGAATGCAGATCAACGGCAGCCCATTCTTCACGTTAAAACCAGCTTACACGTCACAAGGTCAAGCGTAAGCATGACGTCACACCCCACAAATGATGATCTGTTTTCACGAATACGGGAAAGATAATATTCACATTACCGACTGGCGACTTCCATTCTCCAGCATAAAAGCTAAGACAAATACTCTCAATATTGAGAGTATTTGGCTAAGAGATTCTCGCGTGGACGCGCCAAGTTCAAAACCTAAGTAAAAGAAAATATAATATTGCGTTTGAAAATAACATTATACGACGAGCAGAAAACAAGCTGTGTGCTGTAGCACTGCAGCACTATAGGAGAAACCGCCACTGGTCCCTTCCCAGAGATCCGAACGAGGGACTATTTACCTCCGGAAAATTTTACACTGACAGGATCCGTACATCAGACAAGCATTTCTTAACACTATTTTTTTACTGTGAGAGGTTGTTAACCTCATACCAAATCCCCAAGCTGGAGGACCATCTCATGTCATCTGTCCGAAACTGCTTATTCAATATATTCCCAGCTATCCTCCATAGCTTTAGGCCTTATTCTCTATCCTCAACCTGAGGATGCACCATGCTGTGGTGATAGAGACTCACCCATATTATATGTGTACAGGTATGAATACCTACAGACGTACATATATACGAAGCATAAGAGAGAACATTTTTTTGCGCTTGATTGCACTATAAAGCAATAAATGAAGGAAATATAATCCATTTCGTATCTGATGACAGCTAGAAAATTGGATATTCACTGTGTGAAATGATTGTGTAACATTCTATTAATACTTGTTACATATATATTTGTTGCTTGCTTAGGCAACTTCAACTTATCAGCACGTGCTTAGCTAATAAAATGAGAATGGATAGCAGAATCTTAACAGAGCTATGTATTTCACCAAATGACCATTGTTATCCTTAACCAGTATATTTGCTGTGGGTAACAATGTTTGTTACCCACATTTGCACATTTGTTAAGATAGTGGCAGCACTTGTTTGTTGGAATTATTAATGAAATGTCATCTATATGTGTCCTTATGCCGCTTATGATTTGTGTATTTCTTCGATTGATTAGCAGAGGAAGATGAAGTAAAGTGTTATGTCGCTTGCAACATATTTTACAAGAAGATGCCCTGCAATCACGCAATTTGTACATAATCCTGCCTTCTGAATGTGAGATAACCTTTCTGCAGGTTGAAGACCTTTGAATTGTGAACAAGCATATATATATATATATATATATATATATATATATATATATATATATATATATATATATATATATATATATAATGATGTTGCTTGCACAAAGAACAATTTGTGTTGTAAGTCAAGAAACAAGATTTGATTTTTCTATCAACACTAGAATCAACTGACTTTAACTTAGATTGAATTGCATCAAGCATGTCACATCTATGGTTAATAAATTCAGTTAACTACTGAAAGGTAGGAAGCGTATTTGTTTTGTTTTCTATCTTGGGTAATACAGGAGTTGACGGGTCCCTGTACGCAGCAAGCCATGTTGCCTTCATTCTGGCAGTGTTCCGTAAGGACAACTCCAACCGCCGCCGCCGCCGCCAAATTCGAATCCACAACGCCAATTTTGAGTGGTTAAAGATTTAATATTAAAAATAGCGCAAAAGCCCGTTCTTCTCACAGGTGCTCCCGGGTGATAGTTTAAATTGGCGTAGGGACTAGTACTTAAAGGTTTAATATTAAAACGACCGCAAGAGCCCGTTCTTTTCACAGGTGACAGTTAAATAACCCCATTCTGCTCGCGGGTGATAGATTAAGTTGGCATAGGGACTAGTAGTTAAAGGTTTAATATTAAAACGACCGCAAGAGCCCGTTCTATTCACAGGTGACAGTTAAATAACCCCATTCTACTCGCGGGTGATAGATTAAGTTGGCATAGGGACTAGTACTTAAAGGTTTAATATTAAAACGACCGCAAGAGCCCGTTCTATTCACAAGTGACAGTTAAATAACCCCGTTCTGCTCGCGGGTGATAGATTAAGTTGGCATAGAAACTAGTAGTTAAAGGTTTAATATTAAAACGACCGCAAGAGCCCGTTCTATTCACAGGTGACAGTTAAATAACCCCATTCTGCTCGCGGGTGATAGTTTAAATTGGCGTAGGGACTAGTACTTAAAGGTTTAATATTAAAACGACCGCAAGAGCCCGTTCTATTCACAGGTGACAGTTAAATAACCCCGTTCTGCTCGCGGGTGATAGTTTAAATTGGCGTAGGGACTAGTACTTAAAGGTTTAATATTAAAACGACCGCAAGAGCCCGTTCTATTCACAGGTGACAGTTAAATAACCCCATTCTACTCGCGGGTGATAGTTTAAATTGGCGTAGGGACTAGTACTTAAAGGTTTAATATTAAAACGACCGCAAGAGCCCGTTCTATTCACAGGTGACAGTTAAATAACTCCGTTCTGCTCGCGGGTGATAGATTAAGTTGGCGTAGGGACTAGTACTTAAAGGTTTAAAATTAAAACGAGCACAAGAGCCCGTTCTATTCACAGGTGACACTTAAATAACCCCGTTCTGCTCACGGGTCACTCTGTATATATTTTTATTATTTCCTAGCCGGTGGTCCTGGTGTTATAAAATCTGCACACGGCTTTTTCTACTCGGTATATTGTTTACCATTTTTAACTAACTCATATTTCTTTCTGCAGAGCAAAGAATGAATGAACGTATTATGTATTCTTCTTTGTGAACATCTCGTTTGTTGCCATAACTTGTACAAAGCCTACAGCATATTTTACCGACTTCTTGCATGTACCTAATAAGCCTATTAAGATTTTTCGGATATTTTGTTTGTTTAAAATTATCGTACGTAATAATAAAGGTTCTTACCCTGACTTTACGACATGGAAATCACACCGATTAAAGAAAAATTCATTATATGGAGGGAAATTTTTTCTCCGACTTGAGTTATATCTGTTCCTTATAATTCGACCCTTCTGAACACGAATATAACAGTAATATTAACCAGTTCCTTCAGTACTTCGAGAAAATTCCGATATTCCATTAGTGTGACCCAGTCAACGCAGAAAGAGTATGGACGATTAAAAAGAAAAATTCATTCCATTTTTTCCCGACACGAGTTACATGTTTCATCTATAATCCGACCCATCTGATCTCGAATATATCAATAATAATAACTATTTCCTTCCGCGCTTCGAGGAAATTGAGATTTTCCATTAATGTTAGACATTTCTCGCAGAAGAAGGAGGAACAATTCAAAGAAAAAATTCATTATATGGAGGGAAATTTTTTTCCGACCTAAATTACATGTGTTATCTATAATTCGACCCTCCTGAACACCAATATAACAATAATAATAACCAGTTCCTTCCGCACTTCGAGAAAATACCGATTTTCCATTAGTGTCACACAGTTTACGCAAAAAGAGCATGAACGATATAAATAAAAATTAATTACATGGAGGAAAATTTTTTTCTGTCATGGCTTATATGTGTTATCTATAAATCAGCCCTTCTGAACACGAATATAACAATAACAATAACCAGTTCTTGCCGCACTCCGAGAAAATTCCCATTTTCCATTAGTGTCACAGAGTTTACGCGTAAACTGGTTATTATTATTGTTATATTCGTGTTCAGAAGGGTCGATTTATAGATAACACATATAACCCATGACGGAAAAAAAAAATTCCTCCATGTAATGAATTTTTGTTTTGAAATGGTCCTACTTCTTCTGCGTAAACTGTGTGACACTAACGCATAGTCGGTATTTTCTCGAAGCGGAAGGAACTGGTTATTATTATTGTTATATTCGTGTTCAGAAGGGTCGAATTATAGATAACACATGTTATTTAGTTCGGAAAAAAATTTCCCCTCCATGTAATGAATTCTTGTTTTGAAACGGTCCTACTTCTTCTGCGTAAACTGTGTGACACTAATGGAAAATCGGTATTTTCTCGAAGTGCGGATGGAACTGGTTATTATTATTGTTATATTCGTGTTCAGAAGGGTCGAATTATAGA
This sequence comes from Ectobius pallidus, assembly GCA_964059195.1. NCBI lineage: Eukaryota > Metazoa > Arthropoda > Insecta > Blattodea > Ectobiidae > Ectobius > Ectobius pallidus. The sequence continues at coordinate 18,531,268 of CAXKWD010000007.1, forward strand.
TATCACATGTAATTTAGGTCGGAAAAAAATTTTTCCTCCATGTAATGAATTTTTGTTATGAAATGGTCCTATTTCTTCTGCGTAAACTGTGTGACACTAACGCATAATCGGTATTTTCTCGAAGTGCGGAAGGAACTGGTTATTATTATTGTTATATTCGTGTTCAGAAGGGTCGAATTATAGATATCACATGTAATTTAGGTCGTAAAAAATTTCCCCTCCATGTAATGAATTCTTGTTTTGAAACGGTCCTATTTCTTTTGCGTAAACTGTGTGACACTAATGGAAAATCGGTATTTTCTCGAAGTGCGGATGGAACTGGTTATTATTATTGTTATATTCGTGTTCAGAAGGGTCGAATTATAGATAACACATGTAATTTAGGTCGGAAAAAAATTTCCCCTCCATGTAATGAATTTTTGTTTTTAAACGGTCCTACTTTTCTTGTGTAAACTGTGTGACGGTAATGGAAAATCGGTTTTTTCTCGAAGGGTGGAAGGAACTGGTTATTATTATTATTATATTCGTGTTCAGGTGGGTCGAATTATAGATAACACATGTCACTCACGTCGGAAAAAAATTTTTCCCTCTATGTAATGAATTTTTGTTTCGAAACGGTCCTACTTTTTCTGCGTAAACTGTGTGACACTAATGGCTAATCGGTATTTTCTCGAAGTGCGGAATGAAGTGATTATTTTTTTTATATATTCGAGTTGACAAGGGTCGATTTATAGATAAAACATGTAACTCATGTCGGGAGAAAACGTTTCTTCCATGTAGTGAATTTTTTTTGAAATTGTTCCTACTTTTTCTTAGTTCGCAGGCTTCCACGGCCAGAGTTATAATTAAAATTATAGTAATTGATGTCCGGGTTAGGCCGCGTCGTGTTTATGGTGTCTTCTGACGTTTCGGACAACATATCGTGTCCTTCTTCTGAGAAAGAATTGCACCATAAACACGACGCGGCCTAACCCGGACATCAATTACTATAATTTTAATTATTCCTACTTTTTCTGTTCAAAATCTGTGATATTAATGGAAAATCGGAATTTTCTCAAAGTGCGCAAGGAACTGGTTATTATTATTGTTATATTCGAGTTGAGAAGGGTCGAATTATGGATAAAACATGTAACTCATGTCGGAAAAAAAAGTTCCTCCATATAATGAATTTTTCTTTAATCGGCGTGATTTTCATGTCGTAAAGTCAGGATAATAACCTTTATTATTACGTATGATAATTTTAAACAAACAAAATATTCGATAAATCTGAGTAGGCGTATTAGGTAGGCCTACATGCATGATGTCGGTAAAATATGCTGTAGGCTTTGTAAAAGTTATGGCAACAAATGAGATGTTCTCAAAGAAAAAATACATAATACGTTCATTCATTCTTTGCTCTGCAGAAAGACATATTAGTTAAAAATGGTTAAAAATATACCGAGTAGAGAAAGCCGTGTGAAGATTTTATAACACCAGGACCACCGGCTAGGAAATTATAAAAATATGTACAGAGTGACCCGTGAGCAGAACGGGGTTATTTAACTGTCACCTGTTAAGTTAAGCATTATGACGTTACCATGTATGTACATATTCTATGTTATTTTGCACGTAAAATGGTTCATTAATAAATTCAAAACAAATTCAGTAATACATTCTCATAATACAAGAGGAAAATCTAATTTAGCCTTAATCAGTCACAATACAAAATTATTTGAAAATTCTCTCACACATAATGGAATACAACTCTTCAATAAATTACCTACCAAAATTAAAGAAATTGAAAATTTTACCAAATTCAAGTATCAATTATCTGCTTTCCTATGTAATGAATCGTACTATTCCGTAGATGAATATTTGTGTTATTAGATGAGTAATATTTTGTAGTTTCACCTTATTTTATTTTACTATTGAGCAATGTTGACTCAATTAGTCCGTATATTATTTTTAATACCTGTAATATGTACTTAAGTTTTTTTCTTTCTTTCTTTTTATTTAGTATTGTATGTTTGTTATGTAAATTCCTTGACGAAGCCATGAATCTTGTATTCCTGAAGGTGAATAAATTGAATTGAATTGAAAAGTGACGATTTTAAATAATAGAATTTTTCTATTACTTGAATAGAATCATTTTTGTCTAGTAATGATTAAAAAAAATTCCAAAATGGAAGAAAATCTTCCAATTTTCCAGAAAAGGAAGATTTTTCTATTTGTGGTAACTTTGGTGATCTCGTTACTGATGTAGACGGTGCATTGGCTAAATCTAATGCTGGTTGAGGCTTGATTTCAGGTTGCTTTGGCAGTAAACTAAGTGCCCTAGCTTTCAAATTGAAAAATGTGTTTTCAAATCCCTCATATGACTCATATGAATGACGGCTAAAATCTAATAATTCTATTTGAGACTGTATTTCTTCACATTCTTCATATGTGTCATTTAATTCCTTTGTTTTCCAGTTGCACTATATCTGCATGAACTCCCCAGTCATCAAGGAATTTGTTAAACTTAGTCAGCTTTCTCTTCAAAATTCCTCTTTTATGTATAAGAGAGGTTTCTTCTTCAGTAACTTCATTTAAATCTGAATCACTTTGTTGCTGAGGGTTAGCCATTATAATAAATAATATGAGCACTCACCTTTTTATCAGACTTGAAAACCTGATATTATGTTCAATCCTTTGCTGCTTGTTGCACAGACGTGATTCTGAAGCAATGCCGCTGGAACAAATGTAATACTGAAACTTCATTTGTTGACTGCAATGTTGTGTTGAAACTGCTTCTGCCATGTCCTCTTGTAATGCCATCTACTCAAAAGTTACATAAGCTGTATACCATAAGCTGGACTGGAATGCACTGTATGGTTATCAATCTGCAATCACATTTAACTACGTATTATGACTAAAAGCACATGTGATTAAATTGTAGCATATGCAATACAAAGTTAATATAGCCATAAGGAAATTGTCTGAAATGTAAATACGAGTAGTCTGTAAACTGTTCTTGAAGTAGGCCTAATGTAGTGACCGCCACTGATTCAATATCCAAGCACTGTTTCGAAGTAGGCCTGTCACAGCTATGACACAATCCCATCACTGTTGCGGAATCCCATCCTTGTTATCAAAATGTGAGATAGGGCTGAACAGTCTTTATTATGAAATTAATTACCGTATTTCACGGACCATAAGACAAACTTTTTACCATGAAAACAGAGCCTTAAAAGTTGGGTGCGTCTAATGGTCCGAAGTACAGAAAGATATATATGTATACTGCTGGAATATCATAGTTATAAACAAGGTGTTGTAAACGATAAGATAGTTACAAATTGTGGCACAGACTGTACATCAGTGCACTTGTCACAATCGTAAAATGAGGGTAGCAGGTATACAATGTGAAAAGAAAGGAATTTTGGTTTTTTCATACAAAAGGAGATTTCTCTGTGGGGTGGTCAAAACAAAGGCAATGACACCTAAACAGCCTTGTCCCGTTACACTTATCGTATGCTGAATTGAGAGTTAGAGGGTTTAAAAGTATTTTCAGTCTTTTATGAGAAATCAGTTCAGTTGTTAAAATTTACGCATTGCCACTTGTACAGAAGAGATTTTTGTATAATGCAAATTTTATGTTAGAAGTGAGTTACAGTGATTCCATTGTACAAGGCTATAATTTGCTTATGTAATGGAGTATACTATTTCCTTTAAAATATTTAATTTAGAATCACATTAAATTTATTTTCCTTTAAATTTCCATCCTAAAATTAAAATACGGTAGTAATTATTTGAAATGATAAATATTTGTGTGAGTCCTCATCACCAGATTGTACATAAGACAAACCAAAATTTGCAATGATGAGGATATTTCAGTCAGTGATATCTTTATTCATTTTAACACACATAATACACATTACATAAATGTAATTCTTTTTTGGTGAAATTAACAAAATAATTCTTCCTATCAATGTCTTTAAATAAATGTTCAACTGAAATAAATAAATTGGCCCTTAATATGAAACTTGATATACAGCGTGCGCCAATAAAATGTACCAGTTTTTCTCGTTTAATATTTCGTAAAGTTGGTAATATATCTTTCTGTTCTTTTCTGCACATTGTTGTGCAAGCCTGGGAGAAAATTCCACAGAGTTTTCACTACGCCAGAAAGTGAAATTTTATTTGGAAACAAAATCTATAGTAGAGATACAGCGGAGATTCCACAATCACTTCCATGTCCGAGAAGCTTCAACACCAAACACAATTCGCAGATTAGTGAGGAAATTTGACGAACACGGAAGCTTACTTAACCAGAACAAGAGGAATTCAGGGAGATGAAGAACTGCAAGAACACAAGACAACATTGAAGCTGTGTGCGGCAGTCAGTAAATCGAAGTCCAAAAAAGGGGTATCGAAGACGTGCACAAGAATTGGGGCTGCGTTCAACATCTGTAAGAAGAATTCTGAAAGAAGAGCTCAAAATGTTTCCTTACAAAATTCACGTGAGACATGCACTGACAGATAGGGATAAAGCTGAACGTGTTGAAATGTGTAATGGTTTCAACAGAAGGATGGAAGAAAATCATGATTGGATACAGAATGTGTGGTTTTCCGATGAAGCACATTTCCATCTTAATGGTTCGGTAAACAGATAAAATGTGAGATTCTGGGGTTCCAATGCACCGCTTGGTGTGCCATAAGTGCCAAAGCCATTATTGGTCGTCTATGATTTGAGGATGACGATGAAAGGACAGTGACAATAAACAAGGAACACTACCAGAATGTCATCAGAATGTTTTATGCTGAACTAACACGTTATGCTGACATCAATTCACAATGGTTTCAACAAGATGGTGCTACTCCACATACAGCCAATATGTTCATGGAGCTGCTGCAACAACTTTTCGGAGATTGAGTCATTTCCAAAAGAAGCCAGTTTCCTTAGGCCCTCGTTCACCGGATCTCAATCCATTAGATTTCTTCTTGTGGGGCTACACAAAAGACAATGTATATACATGACACCCAAACACAATCTGCCAGCTTAAGAGAAGAATCAAATAATTTATTCATTCAATTCTGGTGGAAATGTGTGCTAGAGTGATACACAATTTTGGGTTTTGTTTGAATCGTTGTATGAGCCTTGCAGGTGGACATATTGAACATGTTGTTCTTAAAAGATGATTCTCCCATCTTTGTTCTCCATGTCTGTATTTTTACAATTTATTTATGTAATTTATTCTCAAACTTATGTGCGTTTAAAAACAGGTACATTTTATTGGTGCGCCCTGTACGTTAACTTGTACTGAATCCTGTCTGTAGTTTATGTAGTCTGTAGTATGTAGTTTAGTTCATATACTTCACTCATATACTGTCTGTATTTATTCATGTGCTTTTAAGTCTTGTATTGATGTTATAGACATAATTTGATCAGATATAACTCAATGTAACCTTGCACTGTGTGTTGCGTGGAATGAGATTCAAACAAGGTCAATGACTGCCATTGCTATCAGCTGATGTGCTGTATGATGTATGCTGACACGATGATACAGTATTATAGTTACTAACTATAATATCCATTGCTGATGCAGTATGAAATGACTTCAGCTGAAGTCTGTTGACTTGTGATGAGGGATGGCTGTTGCCAAGGTCTTTCATAGACAAATTGCTGATGCAGAGGGATGGCTGATGCCACAATCTTGATTCTTCGAGAACATTCTGCTGAGGGGTGGCTGCTGCCGAAGACTTGATACACAGTGCTGAGGGGCGGCTGTTGCTGCTGGATTGGATGCTTGAATACACACTGCTGAGAGGCGGTTGTTGCTGCTGTCTGAATCCAGAACGGACTCAATGCTCTGATGAACTCCCCAGTTTCCTTCCCCCAGGAAACCTCGGAAAGCCGCTAGAGGCACTGAAGTCCAATGTCACCAAATGAGAGATGACGTGGATAGGAGAGTTCAGGAATTCCATGATAAAATCGTGGTTCGAACAGAACTAAGGACTAACTGTTTAGTAGTTTTTGTGACAAATCAGAACACACAGAGATGAATTATGACATTTTTATATAAGTTCTGTATTTACTCCAATCTAATGTGCACCTTTTATTTCCATTTGTAGCATTCAAAATTGGTGTGCATTGAATTCGATGGCATAGGAGATTCGAGTGCAAATTCGTTTCACAGTTCAGCGGTGACTTTGCTCACTTACGTGTAAATAGTAACGTGTTCCCTATACAGGCCATGGAGGCCCAGAGGGATTCAGGAGATTGAGGCTCCCAGATTTTAGACAATCAGCACGTGAAGGTGGTAAGGTTGTCAGCCTTTCGCACCGGCCGCCTTTACCCCCAGGATTGCTCCTGGTACTCATTTCTGTTGGAGGCTGGGTCGACCTCAGGGCCATAGTGCCACCAGAAGGATTAAGCCAATTGAAAAACTCCGAATTCATCGAGGATCGAACCCATGACCTTCTGGTTTGTAGCGCAGCGCCTCAACCACTACACCACGGCGTACCCCATTTATGTGTAAATGCATTTCTGTAATTATCAACTTCATTTTTATCGTTGGCCTATTACTGGTACGCACAAGAGAAAGCTGAAGTTAACATATAAGTTTTACAGGCTAAACCAAACTTGTTCAAAGGCAGCAGGATTCAATATGGGTTGTTTCTATTGTCCCGCACCCTCTCTACTATTTCCCCCGAAACTATTATACTAACCTTCACTCATCAGCATTCATAAATCCATAGTAGTATAAAATACTGTCATTGATGCGTTTTGCATTTGCCAATAAACTCTTTTTGATTTAAAGTTTCAGAATTGGAGTGCACATTAAATTCAATGGCACGTTAAATTCAAGTAAATACGGTATGTGATATGCTATATTGCTATCTAGAGTAGGAGACAGAAATCAACACAATTTAACAATTTTATTTACGTCATGATTTTTATACACTCATGCAATGATCTTCAAAACACAGCAGGAGGAAATGAACTATACAAAATGGGCAAAATAGGAAATAACTAACTGCAGTTACAAATCAGATCGCACACCAAATCCTGGACCAGGAGGATCACCTTTCAATGATGTTAGTCCCCCTGCGGGTTCTGCAGCAAAACGCCCACTTCTGAAATAAAGAAATACCAAACAATGCAACATAATAACAAAACATTGGAACACAACAAAACACTGGAATAATACGAGCATTTGGAAATGATTTACAATAATATTTTTTTGTGCCTTATTTATTAATGAACATGAATCAATATATATGGGATCTCTCAATATACTCTCCACCGACGTCAATACACTGCTGCCAACTTCATTATTGCATCATGGAACCACTGTTTGGGGGTACTACGCACCCACTCGTGGGCAGCTGCCTGCAATTCCTCATTGTTGCCGAACCTTTACCCTCGCAGTGCATCCTTCATGCTGTTGAATAGAGCATAATCAGATGGAGCGAGATCTGGTAAATATGGTGGGTATGGCACAACAATGAAACCCAGGCAAGTGAACTTTGCAGCCATCACATTGCTGGTGTGTGGCAGCAGATTGTCATGCTGGAGGAGCACTCCTCTCGACCCCTTTTTCCCTTTCACCGTTGCTGAATCCTGCATCTATGTCGTGTAAGAGTGTCACAGTACACCCTGCTGTTGACAGTTGTTCCTTGTGGAAGCCAGTCCATTAGCAGTATGCCACAAGTGTCCCAAAAGATGGAGATCATCTGCTTACATGCAGATGAAGCAGCACAAAATTTCTTGGGCCGGGGACTCCCAGGATGTTTCCATTGCATGGATTAGATTTTCTTCTCAGGTGTATGGTAGTGACACCATGATTTGTCACCAGTCACCTAAACTAAACTCCGTGGCGCTACATCCCTGAAGGAACAAGGCCTACCACCCGACCGCTGCGTCATCTACCATAGGCAGTCGGCAGGATTGGGGGCATTTGGTCAGCATGCCAACACCCACGGCCGTTAATGGTGGTTTCCATGACCGGAGCCGCTACTTCTCTATCAAGTAGCTCCTCAATTTGAATCACGAGGCTGAGTGCACCCCTACCAGACCTCCCTACCTCAGAAAAATCCAAGGAGGTACCGGGGATCGAACCCAGGCCGACAGATCTGTAGTCAGCGATGCTAACCACAAGACCATGCCAGCGGCCACCAGTCACCAGTTTCTCCAAAAAAATCTGGATCATCATTGTTCATTTGCAATAGTTGACCAAAGACTTCAACTCTATTCTCCTTCTGGGCCTGTGTCAAGTCCCGTGGAACCCAATGTGCACACACCTTTTTCATATCCAAATCATCGTGGATAATGGAGTGCAGGGTTGTGCGGCCGAGCCTTGTCTGCGATTCCTATTCATCAAAGGTTATACTCCTATCAGTTATAATCAATTCAGACACAACCTCATGTTCCTCGGAGATCACGATGTTGATGGACGACCATTACTCACATTCTTGCTTGCAGATTCCCTTAAACTTGCGAACCCAGCGATCCAGTTGTAAACGGTCTTCTGTGCTGGAGCTTCTTGGCCACAAACCGAAGTTAAACATTTATGAATATCTGCTGTTTTTACTCCTTCCTAAAATATATGAACAATATTAAAATTAAAATGAAACCTGAGGAAGGCCCACAGGAACAGGGCCGAAACGTTGTGAAGTGTTTTATAGGTATCCACCGTTATACAATTCATTTTAATTTTAATATTGATCATATATTTTAGCATTCACGGTGGAAATCAGGACCACAACATGACTAATTGTATTACTCCTTCCTTCCACAAAAACCATGCAGTCCACCTTTGTCCATGAGAGTTGCCTTCCTTCTTGTCCATGGCTTTCTCTACTTGACAACAAACAAGTGTTGTTCTTTCACTATACACTGTTCACAGCTGCCATCTAGCATCTGCATGGGGTACTAGTATCAGGTTATCATCCTACGAGAGGACATGTTCATAGATTGAGCAGTATTTTTAAAACAACGCAATTGCAAATCATTTCCGAACGCCCCTCATATTTTCTACTTTACTGCAGTCTTCACAGATCTAAATCGTATTCTAAACATTAACTTCCATTAAATGGATCTAATCTTCATGTCTTAAAGGGAATGTTAATAGACTGTTATCTATATATAGTGTTACAACTTATTGTGAATCCATCAATTTTGTTCAACATGTATTAGTTCATTAACAGTTGATTGAAAGCTAACTTGAAGCATTACAAAAAACTTAAAAAGGGTGGAAATATTTTAGGTGTTACACACTTTGTAGGCGTACAGTAAAGATCTCGCACGAAATCTGTGCTGATGAGACCGTTACTCTCTAGAGAGAGACATGCTATTGTGCGAGAGAGAGAGGTTGCTTGGCCTTTACAAATAGAAAGGGAGGTACTGTTGTGCGAGAGAGATAGGTAGCAGGCCAATCGACGCTACAGTCTCCACGAAAACGTAATGTAATGACTTAGGCAATTGGCACAGATTTCGTGCGGGATCTATACTATACTTCTGAGCCTAGCTTAATATCAGAAACCTGTGGCAAAGGGTGGAAAGAAGGGAGAAAGAGACAGACGATTGCTACTACACAAGTAAGGCAAAACCAAAAAGTTTGTCTATTCCCAGTCATTTAAGTGGAGCTCTGGTAACTGAAGCGGCCATATGTTTGAGACAGCACAGCATATTCTCTCTGAATGTGAAGCCACTGAAATGCTTGGGCAACGATATCTGCCTCTAGAAGAGGACACATGGTGATATTCAAACTGTTGAGTGATACAAAATTATTCGAGGGGTGGGGAAATTCATGTCTAAGTTCGACAGCTCAGGGTAGAAAAGGATGGGTGGGAGGGGCAGAGGAAAAAATTGTTGTACATATTGTTTTGTATTATACTGTATTATTATTGTCATTTCTCTTCTATTATTGGAAAGGTGAAGTCAGACTGAAAAATTCAATACCATAGTTGGGATTTGAAGCAGGATCTTTGGCTTTCTATGCCACTGCTCAATTACCAAGTGAGCTACCATGGCAACATGCCAGTACAATATTAAAATCTCCAACTGACTCACAACTGTAAACTTTTCAGGTCAAGATGACAAGGTGCAGACCCTCATCCTCTGGATGCTCAACAAAACAAACCTCACCCATCCTGTACAACTGGTTGTTCCACTGATAATAGACAAGGGTGGGGAGGATGTGGAGGATTAACCATGGCAAAGCCCTCTATTACAATGGAATGTATGACAAACACTATCAACAATGACTTGCTAAAATCTGATAATATAGAGAGATTATTTTTGCGATGAGTCGAGAATGCATCGCCTGGTGGCTTGGAAGCAAGTCGTCGGCCGGTAAAGGAGCTGCAGCAGCATATCGCAAAAATAATATCTCTGTATCTATAGATGTGTTACTCAATAAATAGTTACAAATAAATACATATGGCTTGTTCTTTTCATACCATTCATCAGTGTTTATTTGTGATGGTACACAATGGTATGCAGTACCGGCATCTTTTTTCTTACAAAAAATAAAATTTGTATATTGCTCGCAATATTCCTATCACAATTCCTATAAAATTATGGCCCATTACTTAAAATCAAGCTTGTTTGTTGGTTTTGCTGGATTTCTGCATACATAATAGCCTACATACGAGTAGATGATAGTTTCTGTAAATTGCCATGGCTACTGGACTGCAAGAGGGTTGGGGGTTGGCTTTTCCAACCCTCAGCAAACAGCTCCTATGGTCAAGATCATTCTAATGGTATAAGTATTGTACCAGGTACAGCTAATGCTAACGTAGTAACAAACATGTAGTAAGTAGCTAACCACCATAGTTAATCATGGGTTAGTGAGTATTTAAATATAACTGCATTTGTTGCTTACATATAATTTGAAAAGCATAAACCCTTAGTTCATGCTGAAGAGTTAAGAGAGTTCATAGTTGTTTAGTACGATTGTAGGATCAAGGTGTGCATGTAGTTCACAAGTAGAGAAGTGAAATGAGAAAAATAAGGGTGAATCCATATCAAATCACCCAATGATGGACGCTGATAAAAAAAAATTTTAAATTTTTTTTATTATTTATTAATTTTTTTTTTTATCTAAGTTTGTACTATATTAAGAGAGTTGAAAACAGGTGTTCATTAATTTTTTAGATGTTCAGTTTTTTTTAGCAGACATTTTGTAATGGTGAGATTTTTCTAAAATCAGATATATTCAATCTGAAATATCTCAGAAGGGACATCTTTAAAACCCAAAACTTTCAGAAAACATTCTTTTGTTGTGTTGTATTAAGTGGTTAAAATTTCATTATTAAGACTTTACTGCTTTTTTAGCTAGAAATTTTTTACATAGACCTAGCTAAAATTTTAGAAAGTACTATTAAGTGCAGATATCATATCGCTTGTAGTAAAAAAAAAAAAAAAAAAAAAAAAAAACATTATTTTTATTTACACATTATTTTTATTTACACATTATTAAGTGCCAAAATGGTACTTTATAAGATTGTGGGGGGGGGGGACAGGACAATGTCTGTCTGTCCATTCGTCTGTGTGTCTGTATGCACGATAACTCAAATACGCTTTATCGGATTTTCATGAAACTTTGTTGTTGTTGTTGTTTCCTAATGCCAGACGTTTGACAACAAAGTCATTTGTCCTCTTGCACTCCAATATTTTTCTTAGATGTTCTCATATTTAGCCACTGAAATACATGTTTTGAGATGTTCCAAGTCCATTTCTTGATTTGAATTGCACAGTGGGCAGTTTGGGAACTGAAATATTCCAATTCTATGCAGATGTTTTGCTAAGCAGTCATGACCTGTCGCCAGGCTAAAGGCAGCTACAGATGATTTGCGTGGTAGATCAGGAATTATCTGTGGGTTTTGATACAGGGAGTTCCATTTTTTTCCTTGAGATTCCGTTGTCAGGTTTTGTTTGTTGATGTCCTTATATGTGGATTTGATAAATCTTTTTACAGAGTGGAATGTGGATTTGATGTCAGGTCTATAAGCAGCTGTACTGCCTTTTTTAGCTAAAACATCAGCATTCTCGTTTCCCAGAATTCCACAATGAGATTGTATCCATCGAGATGCAATTCTTTTGTTGAGTGTTTTCAGTTGGAGAATCATTTTGGTTATTTCAGCTGATTGAGATGAAGATGTATAGTTGGAGGCAATTGTTTGAATAGCTGCTTTAGAATCTGATAATATGACTGCATTCTTGAATTTGTTGATATGGTATAAAAGATTCCTAAGACTTTTACTTATTGCAGTGATCTCTCCATCAAAATTCGTTGTCTCGTATCCAAGAGATCTATAAAGTGAAAAGAGGCTGCATGTGACACCTGCTCCTGCTCCTTGTTCCCTAGAGATCAAAGATTCATCTCTATATATATAAGAGGCTTTGTCCTGACTAAATGACTGACTGACTGACTGAATGACAGGAATCAACGTACAGCCTAAACTATAACAGGTAGAGACTTGGAATTTTGACAGTACCTTCGTTTCCTAATGTAGATGCTCACTAAGAAAGGATTTTGAAAAATTCTGATTCTAAATGCCAAAAATGAGTGAAAAACGGGCAGAAAACGTGCATTTTTTGGGTTTTCGAAGCGTAATATATTTCAATGTCAAATCAATTACAGCTGGCTTTGGCTATTTTTGTCAAACCTTGGAAATGAAACTTTCGCGATCGCTCGAATGTTGTAGCTCACGCTGGTCGATTCATTTGTTTTTAATGTCAAGGCACGCATAGGCCTACATATGAAATTGTCAACCTAATCCCGAAGAGGATTATTCTTCTTCTTCTTCTTATTATTATTATTATTATAAGTGGGATAATCAATATAGGCCTAAATATGGTCAAACGTTGTTCGATTTGGACGAAACTCATTATACAGGGGTTTTCTGGATCAAGGAACTCGAATCTGAGGTCGCTTTTACCAGGCGATGCTATCTAATCGTGGTATGTAGTTCACGCGAATTAGGTGTTAATAAATATAATGATTTAACTAACTATATTATGCTCTTAATTTTTAATTTTTGAAATAATTATCGCGGGCGAAGCCACGGGCACATGCTAGTTGGTGTATATGTGGAGCCAGTCTTGTGGGGGGTATCTAATATTAATTTTCTCTAGAGACAGAGTTTTCATTATTTCAATACTTGTTTCTGATTTCAGTATTTCTTCTGTTAAGTTTAGATTATGCTCTATGTTTACTAATGTTAGGGGGTTTGGTTTGATTTGTAGGTTTTCTTTTAAATTTGGGACGTTGATTTTCAGTCTTGTTTCATGGAGTATGGGCATAAAACTTTTTTTTGAGTCTTTATTTTATAGGTAGGATTGTACGAATGCCAGTTATTATCTGGTAATCTAATAAGTTTCTCATATTGGATCAGTGCTTTTTCTTCTAATATCATTTTGATGCTGTTAGTATTAGTGAGGCATCTCATAGAATCTATTGGGGTTGTTTTGATTTCACCAGTGATGAGTCTAAAAGCTTGATTTTGAATACGTTCTATCTCGTTTACATAAGGTGAAGTGATTAGGTTTTCTCCGCAATATGTCAATACTGGTTGTATAAATGTTTTGTATCTAGTGTTCAAGGTGTTTCTAGAGCATCCCCATTTCTTTCCTGCTAGTCTTTTCAGAAGTGAGAATCTTTCGCAGGCTTTTCCTGAAATATAGTTCAAGTGATTTCTCCATGTTAGCTTGCTGTCAAAAATGACTCCAAGATACTTTGATTCATGAGTTCTAGGAAGGTGTTGTCCGTTGTAATGAATGTTAAATTCTCTTTCTTTTTTGACAAGTGTAAATATTTGGTAGTAACTTTTGCTCGTATTGAGTGTCATCAGATTTGATATGTTCCATTCGTGCAGTTGTTCCAAAGCTTTTAAGACAGAATTTTGGATACTGTTTTTTTGTCTTTGGGTTCCTGAAGCCCACATGACAATATCATCTGCTAACAGTGCTGTTTTCATGTTTGATTCTTGTAATATGGGAAGTAAGTCGTTTATATAAATATTAGATAAAATTGTGCTTAGGACTGCGCCTTGAGGTAGACCTCGGTGTGTCTGTTTGTACTTGGAGAGTGATTTATTGAATTTAGTGGTAATGAATCTTTGGCTATTTAATCCGGATATCCATCTGAACATGTTGGAGATGTCTATTTTCTGAAGTTTTAATAGTAGTTTGTTTCTCCAAACAGAGTCATATGCCGATTGAAAGTCAACAAAAATTTCTAGAGTATCTTCTTTCTTGTTAAGGCCATCTTTTATTTCTTCACTGAGGCGTATGATTTGTTCATTGGTAGAGTGCAATTGTCAGAAGCCAGCTTGTCTTGGTGACAGGAGATCTTGGGTTTCTAGAAACCATGTTAATCTATTAGAGATCATTGATTCCATGGTTTTTGCAATTACACTTAATAATGCTATTGGTCGATAACTGTTGACAACATGTGCAGGTTTCCCTTTTTTTTTTAATTGGTATGATGATACCTTTTTTCCGGGCTGCTGGGACTACGGTATTCCATGATAAGTTGAAAATGGATAGTAGTACAGACTTTACTTTTTCTCCCAGGTGTTTCAAAAATTCTGGGTGGATGTTATCGGGGCCAGGGGACTTCTTGGTTTTTAGCTTGTGTAAAGCTATGCTTAGTTCTTTGGAGGTGAAATTTTTTTGAAATACTTCAGATCCTTTAGCATTGCTTGTGGTATTGTTTTTGTTGTTTTTGTGAAGTTCTCTTTTGATAAGTTTGTCAGTTTTTTTATATTGGGGGGTATTCTGTGGGAATTTGAGTAGTGTTTGTTAAATGCATTTGCTATATCTCTGCTATCTGTTAGTGTTTTGTTATTGTAGATAATGGGTTGGCAAGTGCTGTCCTGTGTGTTGTTTATAGTCTTCAGGAATTTATATGTCTTGGCGCTGACAGATCTGTAATTAATGTTTTGAATGAATTTGTTGAAACTGTTCTTTTTTGCTGTTATCATTTCTTTTTTTGAGGATTGCCGCTTTTTTCTTCCATTCTTGGGTGACTTCTGGAGATTTGCTATATTCTGCTTTCATTCTTGCTTTATCTCTGTCTTGTTTTAGTTGATTCTGGTTTTCTGTCCAAAATGGGGTGTATTTTTTTGGTTTGCCTTGCGGAATGTGTTTTTTTTTGTTGTTGTTGCTATTTTGAGAATAGATTCGCAGAAATATTTGTTCAGTCTATCTGGGTTTGTATTTTCTTTTGGTGGCGTATTGGTTTTAAGATGTTCATCTAGTTCTGATGAAAATAGTTTCCAATTTATTTTCTTGAAGTTCCATGTTACTTTGATGTTAGAAGGTTCTTCTGTTCTTCGATTTTGGTAGAGGTGGATACAAGCGATTATGGCTCTGTGTCCGGATCCAGGTTTCAATTATTTTTTTCTTTGTTTTATGATGGATGTCTGATGTTACTAGTAATAAGTCTGGGTTTGTACCAGAGCCAGAATAATGTATGAAAGTAGAGGGATCTTCTTTTCTATACACCAGTTCTGTGGTTGCAGTGTTTAAGAGTTCCATGATTATTTTCCCGGGTTGATTTGTATTGTTTTATCCCCAAAGTTGGGAATGGGCGTTAAAGTCACCAATAATGATGGTTTTAGTTTGTATATCTAGCAGAGTTAGATCGAGAGGGTTGTTAGGTGGGTTGTAAGCTCTGTACATTATAAAGTGTTGTTGATTTTTCCATGCTTCAATTCTTATTAATTCTAATTTGTCTTGAGTGTCCATTTCTTTTATGATTTGGAAGTTTGCAATTAATTTCTTTGATATGCCTGCCAGAATTCCACTACTGATCTGTCTACTCTTGGGTAGGAGTTTCATGCTAAATCCTTTGAAGTCAAACTATTTTAGTTGTTCGTTGTTGAGGTTTGCTTCTTCAATGATGAAGATGTCTACATTACTATTTCAGAGTATATTGATTAGTTCAGTCTTCTTAGCTGATGTTAGACCACCAGCATTCCATTGTAATATGTTCAGTTGATTCTGTGCCACAAGAGCAGTCCCCGCCCGGAGATCTGACGGGGGACTTTTTCATTTCCGGATAATTTTACTTTTGTGGTGCTCATTTCACGTAGGAGTGTTTAAATGGCATAGTGTAGCTGATTTGGGTGAACACCATGTTTTGACATTTTGGTGGCTACTTCATTCACTGACAACCCCCAGAGTGTCTGGAGGGCCGGTGGCTGTTGGTCGACAGGTCCACTGGACCTAGCTGAGAGATGTTGTTGATCATCAACTTTTCCCTCCTTAAGTCACTGGGGGACGGTTTTAGTGCCGTAGCAGATCAGCACTAGAAGAAGTGTGTTTAGAAGGAAAGGAGGAAGAGAAGAAAAGTGAAGAGAACCCCTATGCCTCGAGTGCTCTAATACCATCGGGGTCGAAAATAGCAAGAGTTCAGTCAGAGGACTGGATAGGAAAGACTAAAGAGGGAATTTGGTATTAGATAGAGGAAAGGTTATACCAAATTCGGTCATTGACTCATCAAGCTGACCAGTGCTATTTGATAAGTAGCCCCTCTCTTTCGTTCAGCATTATGAGGATATGCTTACTAACAGCTGCACCATGAGAAGGTTAGAGATGGGACTGGGGGGGGGGTTGTCCAGGTTGATTCCTTTAAGCCTTCAGCA
Source organism: Ectobius pallidus (assembly GCA_964059195.1). Lineage (NCBI taxonomy): Eukaryota > Metazoa > Arthropoda > Insecta > Blattodea > Ectobiidae > Ectobius > Ectobius pallidus. The sequence continues at coordinate 18,547,885 of CAXKWD010000007.1, forward strand.
AGAAGGAATTAATGGCTGATGAAACTTTGTATACGCATTTATAACGTCTATGGGAAGAAGCTTATTGATATTGAACCAAATCGGTTGACTGGTACCAGAGTAAAGCCCAATTTAGTGCCTATTTTATGGTAATATATTAGAAAGAATTTATAAAATGCAAATCAGTTCTCATGAGAACATATTGTTTTACAGTGTTCAAAAAAAAACATTTATAAGTTGCAATACAGTTAGCTATGACAGATTAGCAGGTGCCCGCGGATTACTCAACTGCTAGATGTTTTGTTTAAACCATTTAACAGAAAAATAATTAAAATATTACATTTATTAACACTGATATCGTTTTTACATCAATTGCAGGAATTACACAGTTTTATTCTTAATTATATTGTTTAACGTTAAAGATATAAATAATTAAATGAACAGAATGAATTTTATGCTGCCATAAGGGCATACAAATTCGAAGTGAAACGATTAAAATGAACCATAAATTCATGAACCATACCCAAATCATGCATAAACAATTATATTATAACGATTGATAATTAAAAAAAAACTAAAAAACCGGCTTCAAGGTGCATTTCACGAACAAAATACGCCGCCCCCGGGGGGGGGGGGAAGACCACAGATTAGAATTCCCTAGCCCAAAAATCTCACATAGTGAATTTCGTCCAAATCAATGTTTTCCCATTAAGGCGTGCATTCATCTCTTCTTCAGTCCACCTATTTAAAAAAACAGATCTCTGCGATCTTAAACAATTGAATCAAGATAGCAACCGAGCAAGGCCATTTTGGATTAATTTTACAATTGAATACTGTCTTGCTAATGTTTTCCACAACAGTCGAATTGCTCATGTGTTTCTTATGGAAGGTATTTTGTCTTTTGCATCGAGAAACAAAATTTTGCAAAATCCTTTCTCGGTGTGCACTTCCATTATGAAACGAAGATACTGTCAAAAGTTTAGGCTCTACATTGATTCTCTGTCGATCAGGACAAAGCCGCTTATAGGCCTACTAGAACGCTATTTTATCCTATGGGCTATGAGTGACTGATCCAGCCATCTTAACTGTTTACAACTTTTTCGTTCATTGTAATTTTGTTTTATTTGTATAGTTACCTCACATATTATTTATTTGAATACTTCGTAGTTTTGTATGGTGAGCATTATTACACTGTACTTGGATAATTGTACAATTGTATGATTTTATAAATTTCAAACAAATTAGCTACAGAAAATAAATCACAAAAATTCGCTGCAGGAATTCCCTGACATAACATACAAATTACACATACCCAATTCTATTGCCAAAGCAATATTCCAATTCCTGCACTTCCTATTCTTGGTATATCAAATGCCCAGCGTCGCTCTGGTTTTGTATTTTGTAGTTCAAAATTAACTTATGAAAGACTTAAGGTTTTCAGGTTCTTAAATAGGTATGTAGAATTTGAAATGAGGAAGAACGACTTATCACATTCAAACTATTCTTTCACAAAATTCTTGACATAGCTTTTTATGGCTCAAACAGAATGTAGAATTTTGCACTCCATTGTTTCTTCACACCATGCCTGGTCGGGGTTCAAACAAGAAGAAACCGAATTTTCCAGTAACATAAAATTGTATTGTCTTTACGGAATATTTTATTTTTCACTCTCATGTTAACATACAACCGTTTCGGGGCTGAAATTAAAAAGAAATTCAATACCACTCTCATACTTTCCCCAAAACCTGGGACATAATAATATACTCGAGCATAGGACTAAAAATATTCCATCCTTTTTTGTCTCCTTTTACAGGCTTAGGATCTATGATAAACATCCATATTTCTCAACTAAAAATACAAAAAGCCTACAGCTATGAATAACGTTAACGTATAAGTTGATAGAATTTTTTACTGACTTCTGATGGGCCTATGGCATAACTTAGGCTACTCGTTGACACACACTCAAACTATGACAGCTGGATTAAGCTGTCCCCGCAATATGACCTTTTATTTTACATCATAACGTGAAGTGAGAAAATGGTTTTCCCTATGTCCAGGGCAGAGAAAGTTATGTGACTGCATCACATTGTGCATTATTTTCGTGGATTCCATTCTTCAATATTTATTTACACGAATGAATTCTATCGCTAGCATCTATAATAATGTCAAAGACCCGTATCATTATTTCCTGAGCTACCTGTGAACACTGCCAATAATACACTGTCGTCATGAGAACTGTACATGGAATTCTATTTGGTTTTGATAATTCTGTATAAAAAGGTATTAAGTATCCTAAAAAACATTTGATTCTTGGCATTTAAAATCAATTTTTTTTTTAAAATCCTTTCTTAATGTGCACTTACATTATGAAACGAAGGAACTGTCAAAATTCTAAGTCTCTACCTATTATAGTTTAGGCTCTACGTTGATTCTCTGTCAGTCATTAAGTAATTCATTCATTCAGTCAGTCAGTCAGGACAAAGCCTGTTATATATAGAGATAATTTTTCAGCATATATCTCTTTTAAATGATCTAAACTAAATAAAAATAGAAAAACAGTTGCATATCAATACTTAGATGGCCTACTCGTATACACAGAACTTGACTCGTGATATGACCTCGTTGTTAAAAGAAGTATAAATAAAGCTGAATTACAAAAAACAAACAAACAAATATTTTGGAAGTATTTGAAGTACCGGAATTCAGGCTCTTTAGGTTGGCAACAATTTTTGGAGATAAATGACATATGAAGACAAATGAACATAGCTATTATATTTGTCGAAAATACTAAATCATGATCTATTCCTAAAGAAATGTAGGCCTATATCTCTGTTGTAGTTGCAGAATAGGCAAATAGCAAACTAACTTGGAAACATTTTTCGGAACGGAATTGCAGACTTTGAATGAATGGGGGAGAAATGAACGTCATAAGTTATGTTCTGAGGGAAACTAATAATTATGTTGGCTTACGACTGTGCTTTATCAAAGATCATCTAGTTTATGGACCATATTTTTATTGCCGAAATTGTTATTTATGTTATTTTGAATTGTATATGATTAATAGATACACGATAAAGTAGTAGCCTAGTAGAAATAACAGTATTTGTAGTGGTTAAAATGAATGAAATGGATAATTATTTATTTGTACAAAAGGGAAGAGAACGACGGTGACATCTGGTGATATCCTCTATAATCTCTATAACGTGCTAGCACCTTTTTCTTTACCATAATGGACTCAGACAGTAAAATGAAACTTTACGTAGATGTACAGAGTTCTGTTAAGCAAGTTTACTATTCAAAACAATAAGGGGCTCCAAATTAATTAACTCTAAAATACACGAGACTCAAATCTCACGCGAATTATAAACCCATGTCGGACTGCATAGAAAACAGTTATAGCAATGATTAGGCCTGCAGTTTATTTCTTGTGCTCTATTGTGGAAATTTCACTTATGTTATGTTTTCTGTCAAATTATATTCAGTTACTTTATTACAAATTTAGGACAAACTACTGTAGTCTATAAAACACATTATGCGTTTAAGGTTACCAGTGATCGCTTGATGTAGCCTATAACACAATACCAAAATTACTGAAGAATGTTGGCAAGACATGATTTTGCATTCATTTCTATAACAAAAAGTCCCTGTAACTGGAAAAGCACTTGATGGAAATTCTTTAAAATTGTCTTTAATTTTCAAAACCCACATAAATATAAAATAAATATAATATAAGAGTTTATTTAGCCCTTTTTGTTAAAAAAAATTATGTGAAACTCACATAACTTCCTCTCTCCAAATAAAAGTTAGCGTCTAAGTAATTTATAATATAGGCTACTAGTTTAAAAGGCCCGGCGTCACATGGGTTTTTTATTTTGTAATTGGAAATTAACTTATGAAGGACTTTCGATTTTTAAATTATAGGTCCTTATATAGGTACTAGCAGGTGCCCACGGCTTCGCCCGTGATTATTTACTCAACTGCGGGATGTTTTGTTAAATAATTTATTTAACAGAAAAATAATTAAAACATATTTATTAATATTGACATCGTTTTTACATAAATTGTAGGAATTGCATAATTTTTTCTGATAATTAGTATTAGCAATCTGATGCGCATTGGGATTTTTTTCCAAAAATGTTTTCTTAGCCGATTTTAATTGCTGTTTGCGTATTGCACTACTATACCTCGAACGTCGCTTTTTAACCTCACATGATCTTGAATCTGGAGACGGCCAATCCTCTGCAGCTCTGTTCTGTTCCATAATTGTTTTGTGTAACGCAACAAATCAATAAATAAAATGGAATCCTTTGAGTATACATTCCGAATAGGATGTTTATTTCATGCTACGCTGTGTATAACATGCAAAAATGATATCGCATGGCCCACAGTACCTGAACATAACGTATTTTAATAAACTATATCGATACCTGTGATCACAACAAAATTTTCTCAAGCATGGAAATTATCCTATACCGAATTTTGTATCCTATAGCTTGTACACAGCAAGCTGGGTAGGGGTTCAAATAAGAAGAAACATAAATTCCAGTAACATAAAATTCTATTGTCTTTGTGGAATATTTTATTTCTCACTCTCATGTTACCATAAAACCGTTTTGGGGATGAAATTAAACAGAAATGTAATATCCCTTTCATACTTCTCTCTTCAAAAACCTGCGATACAATAATATATATATATTACCATACCTCGTATTGTTTTCTCTATGTCCAGGGTAAAGAAAGTTATGTGACTGCATTATTTTCGTGGATATTGATAGTTCTCTAATTTGCCAAATTCTAGTCTCATTTTTTTCCAAACCCATCTGAGACCCACTGGCAACAATATGTTTTAATGTCAAATGTGATTTGGATTTGATAATTCTGTGTAAAAAGGGATTAAGTATTCTCAAAAACATTTTATTTTTGGCATTTAAAATCAGAATTTTTCAAAATCCTTTCTTAGTGAGCACCTACATTATGAAACGAAGGTACTGTCAAAATTCCTAGTCTCTACCTGTTATAGTTTAGGCTCTACGTTGATTCCTGTCAGTCAGTCAGTCAGGACAAAGCCTTTTATATATATACAAGACATTGCCCATACATTATAACTAGCTTAAAAGACCCGGCGTCGCCCGGGTTTTGTATTTTGTAATTGGAAATTAGCTTATGAAGGATTTTCCATTTTAAATTCTAGATCCTTATATAGGCATTTATAATTTGAAATAGGAAGAACGACTTATTACACTCAAACTATTCCCTCAGAAAACGCTTGATATAGTTTTTTATGGCTCATAGAGGATCTAGAATTTTGCATCCCATCGCTTGTACAGTGCACAGCAAGCCTGGTAGAGGTTTAAATAAGAAGAAACAGAAATTCCTGTAACATAAAATTGTAATATCGAGGCGGGAAATTTCCCACTCTTATGTTACCATAAAGCCGTTTTGGGGATGAAATTAAACAGAAAGCATTATCACTTTCATACTTTTCTCTCCAAAAACCTGCGATATAATATAATAATATACACATTACCATACCTCGTTTTGTTTTCTCTATGTCCAGGGTAGAGAAAGTTATGTGATTCCATTATTTTAGTGGATTTCATTCTGTAATATTTATTTATAACATGAATTATTTTGATAACTTCTCTTATTTGTCAAAAGTGCATTTCATTTGTTTTTTCCAAGCCCACCTGATACCATTTGCCAACAATATATTCTGTGATTTGGAATTGATAATTCTATGTAAAAAGGGATTAAGTATTTTCAAAAACATTTAATTTTTGGCATTTAGAATCAGAATTTTTCAAAATCCTTTCTTAGTGAGCACCTACATTATGAAACGAAGGTACTGTCAAAATTCCAAGTCTCTACCTGTTATAGTTTAGGCTGTACGTTGATTCCTGTCATTCAGTCAATCAGTCGGTCATTCATTCAGTCAGTCAGTCAGTCAGTCAGGACAAAGCCTTTTATATATATAGAGATAGAGATAACATAACCCACATATTCTTTCACATATGCTTATCAAACTACAGGGTGGGCCAAAAGTCACGCACCATAGGGATATAATTTGTTTGACAGTGGATTGGTCTTAGAGGATGAGTGAAATGGGCTCCTCGATCCCCTGATTTAAATCCAAGGGATTATGCGATATGGGGGTACCTGAAGGCCAAAGTGTACAAGGTGAAGATCACAGATGAAAACCATCTTCGAGAGTGAATTATAGCAGAGAGCCATGCTGTCACGCCAAACTTTGTGTCCAGTGTTCTACGGAACATGGGCGACTGTTTAAAGACATGTTTTGATTTGAGGGTCATTCTCACGATTGTGGGGATTTTCATCCACTGTTAAGCTGGAATTACAATTGTCACAAAACTGTGTCTTATTGATGTCATCTCGTTTATTATGATGTTAACCTATTCCCACTGAACTGGCCGAGCTCAATGTTAATCACTAAATTAGATATAATTTTTTTAATATCAGTAGGTGCAAATATCAGTCAACTCTGTAACGGAGCGTTTTCCGGTCCTAATATTAACAATTTGAAATATTAAAGCATTTTTATTCATTGTTTCTATAGGTCATTGGCTTGCGATTCACCTTGTATCAATTTTATCTCCAATATTTACTATAATGGACAAAAAAAATTAAAACTTTTAATTTAGAATATAGGATCGAGATTTTTTAATGCTAAATTTTGTTACTATGGTCAGAGTTTTTAATGTAAAATATTTATTTTCATATCTCATGCATGCTAAGAATAGAGTGCATAAATGCCTCCTCATTAAGAAAAAGAAATTTAAAAATTAGTGCTAACTGTTGCCATTTTACTGCCATTTTACTTAGAAAAATGGGGTGGAGACTGCGTTACGGTGTGGACACTTGCGTTATGGTGTGGACATTCATTTCAAGATGTGGACATGTTTCCGATAATGTATTCATATAATGAGGTAAATACAATTAATAAGCTAAATTTAAATTAAATTAAACATATGCAAGCCAATAAAGTCACCACTGTAACAGTGTTCAACTCCGTCACGAAGAAATTCGTTACGGAGTTGACATTTTTTTTTGTTCATAAGTTTTCGAAGTTAAGACTGAAAAAAAACGACGATTCATCACATGCTATATCTTCAAATACAGCCAAAAATTCTTTGCTAGACTAAAAATATTTATAAAAATCACAAAATCACACTTTTTTCTACGTTACGGTGTTGACATGCAATTAAGGTACTTTCCTGAAAATCTGGTTTTTTGCTCTTACGCTTCCTACAATCACACAAGGAATATTTTTGTGGTTGCCACATTGTTGCCATCGTTCTTCCCAATTAACTTATGGCCGTAGTTAATGCCGCAATAGCATATTTGGCGCAAATTTAATTCCTACGTGCGTTACGGTGTTGACTATTCTAATGTAGGGACACTCAGTTAAGCACTTAAATAAAAATAAATAACACAGTACAAATAAGAATAAAATAATTATCGTAATATCATCAATGAGAGTGAGCATACCTACTTCAGTTCCTGTATTTACAATTTTTTTAGAAGACTTCTCGGTCAATTTCTTAGCTTTCGTACATGCAGTACTTCGAGTTGGGACATTGATTTCATGGGTAATTTGTAGTTCCTGTCAACATTTCAAGCTATTAAATACCACAATATATCAGAATAAAAATATACTTCTTTATATTTTAACTAGATAAATGATGATTACTTACGAGTAAATAGTAAAAAGGTAGGAAATTTCTAATTTACGAGACTGGCAAGGTTGGGACACGAAATTCCCCACAATCGGAAGAATGACCCTTGAACGCTTCTCATATTGAAAACATCACAGAATAGTATAATCCCTATGGTGCGTGACTTTTGGCCTACCCTGTAGACCTTTGTTCTGCCGTAAGCCCTGCTTTATGAATCGATCTGGAACCTAACTCGGAATCGATTAAAATAATAACTCATTTCTGCATATCATACTTGCATTTATCACTGATTAAACAAAATCATTCTGACACTTTGTTACATCAGTTTACCTGATTTTATTCATTTACAATCTTAACAAAACAAGAAGTATTGTGCATTATATATTGTAATTTAATAGCTTCTCTTAAGAAATCCTCCAAAAATGTTGCCTAACTGTTTTACGGTACATAGTTTTCACTACGACCTGTAGCTGTTGTGAATTCTGATGGCGTAAGTTTCCGTAGTACCTTACTGATTGGAAATTAGAAATAAAGTGCCGAAAATTCAAAATAAAGTGCTGAAAATTCGAAATTAAGTGCTAGAAATTTGAAATAATGTGTGATTAATTCGAAATAAAGTGTGGGTAATTTGAAATAAATTGCCGGAAATTCACAATAAAGTGTGGGAAATTTGGAAAAGAGTGCAGTTAATTCAAAATAAAGGGCAGGAAATTAAAATTTTTGCACACGGATAATCTGCAAACCGGATAAGCAGTTCACGGATAATTGGGAGTTTGCTGTATTTTTGTCCAGATTGTGAACTAAAAATAAGTTAACAAAAATTGCTTAACATTACTTATGTATTATTTAGATTTTTATTACAAGCAATGTAATATAGGCACTTGAATAGCACTTCCTGAAATTTTATCTATATTTAAGAATTTCTAAATAAAAACTAATAAAGTCTCAATGATAAAATTTTAACCACTTATTAGAACACAATAAAAGAATGTTTTCTGAAAATTTTGAATTTTTAAAGCGTGTCCCTTCTGAGATATTTCAGAATGAAAATATCTGATTTTAGAAAAATCACAATATTTGAAGACCCATTAAAAAAGGATATAACTGTCTGGTCTGAAATGTTTTAGTGAAGTAGTATACTATAAACACTATCTCCAGACAAAAAATTGGAGGTGAGCCTTAGTTTTATCTGTAAAATTTTTAATTTTAAAAGAGAAGGTTTTTATTTTGAAAACGATAACATTTACCTATTTGGATATACATAAGTATTCATGAACCATGGATTATTCTCTCTGTCGGACATTACATGAGAATATTATAGGAGAAAAATTCCTCTGACACTGGGACTCGAACCCACGACCTTTGGCTATTTGCGCCAATGCTCTACCAACTGAGCTAAGCCGGAGTTCAATTCACAGCGCCAGATGGAACCTTCCTCCTATGATTGAATGCCCTTAACGGTCTACCTCACTGACAGACAAGTTATGTCATATGCAGTACTGTGAGGCACACTAATTAGTGATTTTTGTGACCGGGCTCCCACTGTTATTGTACAGTTAACATTCAAGATGGATAGATGTAAGTATTCATGAACCACAGATTATTGGCTCTGTCGGACATTACGTGAGAATATTATAGGAGAAAAATTCCTCCTGGGTTCAAGTCCCAGTGTCGGAGGAATTTTTCTCCTACCTATTTGTTTTGTTTATTTACAATCAAGTAGTCCTACAAATACTGGACAGAAAATATTGTACATTTTATGCTCTTTAACGTGGTTTTTGTTTGAACCACATATTATAACAAACAAAGAAACTGCAGAGTTTAACGCAAACCTGTGTAAAATGCAAAATAAGCTGATGCACCAATACAAAATGGCTGCTTAAAAAAATTGAACATCTAAAAATGAATGAATTCCTGTTTTCAACTCTCTGAATGTAGTACAAACATAGATAAAAAATAAATAAATTTTGTCAGCGACCTTTTCAAAGTAAATTGGTTGATTTGATATGGATTGAGCCATAAGTAATTATTTTGTACTGGTGCACAATAAAAGAAAGGATGAGGATGTTTTTGAAACATCTCATAAACCTGCAACAGTGAATAAAATGAATCTGAAGAGAACATCGCAAGTACTGGTAATTTTACTGCAATTCAGGGGAGAAACAATTCTGGCCATGATAGGCCCAATTTTTGGACATTAACTCAGAAAAATGACTTCTGGGAGAAATATGGGTGCTCCCACAAGATTCAGTTACAATGTTTCGGTGAGTACCGCCATCTTTTTTGTTAGAAAAAAAAGCACTGCCATTCATACTATTCACAATAAAAAGAACAGAAATGTTGCAAAAACGATGCAACTCACACTCATAAAGAAAAACACATATCTTGAGATTGGCTGATGTGCATGAGATATGCAAATTGGGGTACTGCTTTGTGGACAACCTTCATATCAATGCTTGATGTATCCATGTATTTCACATCAAATGACTTACTGATAAGAAAATGTCAGTTGTCATTTGGTTAGATCACTTTCAAAGAAGTGATATCCAATGATTTAACCCCAAAGGCTACGCTGTAGTATACATATCTCAGGGAATACTGGTGTCTTTAACCACAGCAATTTTCATCACTAACTTCTGGAGTTTTGTATCAGATATCATAGAGGAGAGAAGTTTTGTGCGGAGTTGGACTAACTGGTAATGATGGGGATTGACCTCGCAACATACTGCATGCAAATAGGATTACACAGAAGGACGAAAGTAGGAATATTCATAAAAAATTAACAGATACAAAGCTCTTCAAATAATCTTTGGTTCTTTGGAGTAACTGGTAGCATTGCTTTTAAACAGCAGTATTGAAGCTAATCCTGGCCCTGGTACAAGTGATAAAAGTGGTAACAATGCAGGAAATGACAATGCTGCTTCAGTAGCTAATATGCTAACGAAAATGGATGAAAAATTAAACAAAAAATATTCACATATAGTCCTTTTTCCATTGTCTTATAGTTGACTTGAATCATTAAAAAATACACAAATACACATATACAATGGATCTTTAAAACATTAAAAGTACGACGTTTCAACCCTTCCTGTGGGTCTTCCTCAGGTACAATAAAAACACTAAAATACAGCTCAAGGCTCTCATGTATAAATATCTATCAGTCACTGCCACTTGGGTTGTTCAGAGGTTCTTCACCAAAATCCACCATTCGTCCATACTTTACTATCCATGTCTCCGGGATATTGAAGTCACTGACCAGTTCTGCCAATCCCGTGGTGGGGGGAAATTTTATTGATGTATTATAGTTTATAATATTCCTAATTAACTGTAGCCATTCATCCCCCAAATCCCCTTCATATCTATTAAGACTATTTTCTTTTAGTTCTATAATTTTATGAGCTTCATGAATTTTCCTCCTTACCTTATCCCGTTCTATTTTGATTATGTTCATTTCACCCATACTATGGCCCGTTTCTATCAAGTGTTGGCTCAAACCCGTAGATGGTTTCTTGGTTCTTACGTCTCTTTCATGTTCAATTTTTCTAACTTGAAAAGATCTTCCCGTTTCCCCCACATATGTCTTCCCGCAATCGTTACACAATATAGAATACACCCCAGGCATCATCATCTTGTTCTTCTGTTTTCCTATTCGTTTATAGTCAGAAAAAATGTTTTCTATTGTTCTTTCTGTCCTGTAGGCCACTCTTATATCGTGTTTTCGAAAAAACTTTATCCATCTTCCCACTAGTCTTGTGCCTGTATACCATTCCAACATACTTATTGTCCTTGTCCCTTATACATGTTTTTCCACTAACATATCGCCTCTCTACGGTATCCCAAATTTTACTTAAAGTTTGGAAAGTATATCCATTTAATCCCCCTATTCTGAAAATTTCTTCCTTCTCTTTCTGTAAGTCCTCCTGGTTATTACATAACATAAAGGCCCTAAAAGCCATATTCCTCCAAGCACTGTTTTTCATCCTTGGGTGATGGGCTGATTTGTTGTGTAAGTACATGTAACCTGCATTAGGTTTTCTATACACCCCCGTCTTGTACCCGAATTCTCCCATCTTTATTTTCAGATCCAGAAAGTTCAAAACCTTATTTTTCGGCAAATCCAAATTGTATTTAATTCTCTTATGCTGATTATTAAAGTCACATAACAAGCGTTCAGCCACATCACTTCTTGCCACAAACAAACAGTCATCCACGTACCTCATAAATATACATATCTCGTTCCTGTATCTGCTCAAAACATCCCGTTCCATAAAATGTACAAAAATGTCTGATACAATACCAGATATAGGATTGCCCATGGACAAACCCTCATTTTGTTTATATATAACTTCTCCAAACTGAAAAACACAATAGTCTGTACATACTTTGAACCATCTGTAGTATTCGTTGGCGATTATACTGTTCACCCCTAATTCAATTAACCACTTGTAGACACACTCCCCTGCCTCCTCACGGGGGACACTGGGATATAATGACACAATGTCCAAACTGCCCATGAAAAAACCCGGCTCCCATGGTACACTATCTAAACATTCCTTAGCTTCCATCGAATTACTTATTGAACATTCAGTTCTCTTTCTTATCGCAGTCAGTCTAGTAACCAACAGCTTAGCTAGTTCAAAGGGAAGAATGACTAGTGGTATATATGAACTCCCAATGTGCTTTGGATTACCCAAGACCCACAAGGAAGGAGTGCCAATGAGACCAATAGTACCAATGTATTCACACCCAGCCTTTGAACTAGCTAAGCTGTTGGTTACTAGACTGACTGCGATAAGAAAGAGAACTGAGTGGTCAATAAGTAATTCGATGGAAGCTAAGGAATGTTTAGATAGTGTACCATGGGAGCCGGGTTTTTTCATGGGCAGTTTGGACATTGTGTCATTATATCCCAGTGTCCCCCGTGAGGAGGCAGGGGAGTGTGTCTACAAGTGGTTAATTGAATTAGGGGTGAACAGTATAATCGCCAACGAATACTACAGATGGTTCAAAGTATGTACAGACTATTGTGTTTTTCAGTTTGGAGAAGTTATATATAAACAAAATGAGGGTTTGTCCATGGGCAATCCTATATCTGGTATTGTATCAGACATTTTTGTACATTTTATGGAACGGGATGTTTTGAGCAGATACAGGAACGAGATATGTATATTTATGAGGTACGTGGATGACTGTTTGTTTGTGGCAAGAAGTGATGTGGCTGAACGCTTGTTATGTGACTTTAATAATCAGCATAAGAGAATTAAATACACTTTGGATTTGCCGAAAAATAAGGTTCTGAACTTTCTGGATCTGAAAATAAAGATGGGAGAATTCGGGTACAAGACGGGGGTGTATAGAAAACCTAATGCAGGTTACATGTACTTACACAACAAATCAGCCCATAACCCAAGGATGAAAAACAGTGCTTGGAGGTATATGGCTTTTAGGGCCTTTATGTTATGTAATAACCAGGAGGACTTACAGAAAGAGAAGGAAGAAATTTTCAGAATAGGGGGATTAAATGGATATACTTTCCAAACTTTAAGTAAAATTTGGGATACCATAGAGAGGCGATATGTTAGTGGAAAAACATGTATAAGGGACAAGGACAATAAGTATGTTGGAATGGTATACAGGCACAAGACTAGTGGGAAGATGGATAAAGTTTTTTCGAAAACACGATATAAGAGTGGCCTACAGGACAGAAAGAACAATAGAAAACATTTTTTCTGACTATAAACGAATAGGAAAACAGAAGAACAAGATGATGATGCCTGGGGTGTATTCTATATTGTGTAACGATTGCGGGAAGACATATGTGGGGGAAACGGGAAGATCTTTTCACGTTAGAAAAATTGAACATGAAAGAGACGTAAGAACCAAGAAACCATCTACGGGTTTGAGCCAACACTTGATAGAAACGGGCCATAGTATGGGTGAAATGAACATAATCAAAATAGAACGGGATAAGGTAAGGAGGAAAATTCATGAAGCTCATAAAATTATAGAACTAAAAGAAAATAGTCTTAATAGATATGAAGGGGATTTGGGGGATGAATGGCTACAGTTAATTAGGAATATTATAAACTATAATACATCAATAAAATTTCCCCCCACCACGGGATTGGCAGAACTGGTCAGTGACTTCAATATCCCGGAGACATGGATAGTAAAGTATGGACGAATGGTGGATTTTGGTGAAGAACCTCTGAACAACCCAAGTGGCAGTGACTGATAGATATTTATACATGAGAGCCTTGAGTTGTATTTTAGTGTTTTTATTGTACCTGAGGAAGACCCACAGGAAGGGTTGAAACGTCGTACTTTTAATGTTTTAAAGATCCATTGTATATGTGTATTTGTGTATTTTTTAATGATTCAAGTTATTAAACAAAAAATTCTACAAAGTAAACAAGCTAGACAATGTACGGGAGTGGTGGCAAAACCTAAAAGAGAGGTGCAGTGAGCTCAAAAACAAGGTTGTCGTGCTATAGATCATACAGCCAACACCACTCGGAATCAATTGCTTCAGTTTGGATGGGTGACCTTCGACCATCCACCCTATAGCCCCGGCCTTGCATCAAATGACTTCCATCTCTTTCATCTCATGCAGTGCTTTTTGATGGGAAAACGTTTCCACAAAGACGCTGAGGTATAGACGGCAGTGATTTCATGGCTCTTGGCAGCAGAGTCCTATGAGACAGGCATATAATGTTGGTACACTGCTACAATAAGATTAGGCACCCTAACCAAATAGACATGATGTTTTGCAACATACAGAGTCTTGAGTATAAAATACCCGAAGTAGAAATGATACTTATGTCTGAGAAATTCAGTGTGCTGTGTTTCTCCGAACACTGGTTAGAAGCAGACAATCTAAAACTCCTAAACATAAATGGCTACCTATTGGCTACTGCCTTTTGCCGTATTAATATGAAACATGGTGGTGTTGTGATATATTTATCTACAGAACTGGAGGCTTACTACAAAGTGATTGACGTATCCAACTATAGCCTTGAGTTGCATCACGAGTTCGTGTGTCTTGAGCTAACTTCAATAAATGTGATCGTGATAGGAGTGTATCGGTCCCCAAACGGGAACTTTGAACTGTTTCTCAGAGCGTTAGAATTGCTCATTCATTCTTTAAACAGATACCGTAATAATAAATTCATTGTGCTGGGAGGTGACTTCAACATAGATAGGTTAAAGGGAGACAAGAAAGCAACTGACTTTGAAAACCTGCTTAAATCGTTTGATTTATATCTAGTTTACAACGTGCCTACTAGATTCGATGCCTGTCTAGATAACGTAGCAACAGACCTGAAACATGACCAGTACAAAGCTGAGGTTCGAATGTTTGCCCTAAGCGACCATGATACTCTAAGCTTTAAAGTTGATCTGGGTGCATCAAACACTGATACAATATCCAAGGAATTAAGAAATGTAATTGTAAGGCCCATTACACCGGAGAAGATGCAATGTTTTAAGCACATGCTTGATAACACAAATTGGTGGGATGTTCTAAGTGTAGACAATGCAGAATTGAACTTTAATATTTTTTTTGAACTTTTCCTAAGTCTATACAATCATTGCTTCCCTAATAAAGTCATCGTACAGAATAATACCAAGAAAAAACCTTTAATCAAGTGGTTTAACGATTCCTTGCAAACCAAGAAGAACTGGGTCATGTTGGCGTATAACGTGTTCAAAAGAAATAGGACCCCAGAGTCCAAGGACGTCTACAAGGCCCTTAAAAAAGAATATAGAAGGGAATTGAAAAATGCAAAGTTTGACTGTAATGCCCGCTTTATTGAATCAGCCGCAAATAAATGTTCTGCGGCTTGGCGTGTAATCAAAGCTGAATGTAAACAACCATCACAAAACAATAACTCTTTGAGTCCTGATGATTTTAATACTTTCTTTGTGGATTCTGTACATCAAGTTCGCCTTAATATCGACACCCAGAATATAACAGCTCAACAATTGCTGGCTAGAGCTCAAAAACCAGAGTGCAGATTTGAATGGAAATTATTAACCTGCCATGATGTACTAGATGCTGTGCACAACATGAAGAATTCAAACAGCAAGGATATATACTCCATGTCAGCCAACTTTATCAAGCAAATAATAAACCATATTGTGATACCTCTGACTTTCTGCTTCAACATGTGCATCTCGGAAGGTACTTTTCCTTCTAAAATGAAGCTATCGAAAACTATTCCTATCCACAAAAAAGGTAGCAAGGACCTAGCTAAGAATTATAGGCCTATCTCCATCCTACCAATATTGTCTAAAATATTTGAATTCCTCATGAAATCACAACTCTACAGATATTTTGAGGAAAATAACCTACTAGCCACCATACAGTATGGCTTTAGAACTGGTTTATCTACCATTGATGCAATTGACAAAGTAGTCAGTGAAATCTTAAATGGTTTCGAGATCGGAAGCTTCACAGGGATCACGTTATGTGATCTTAGTAAGGCCTTCGATACAATTGACCACGGAGTTCTTCTCGACAAACTGAACTTTTATGGCATTGAGGAAGCATCCCTGAATCTGTTGAGTTCATACCTGAGGGGACAAAATCAACTTGTTTATGTTGGCGGACAGTACTCTCAAGCAAGACCTGTGGTGTACGGCGTCCCACAAGGTTCCGTGCTGGGACCCTTGTTTTTCATCATAATGATGAACGACATTAGTGCAAAGGGCAAGATTGTCTGCTACGCGGACGACACTACGCTGATCAATGTAAAGGAAACCAGACAGGAACTCTCGGAAGCTATGACGCACTCTCTCGAGGAAGTTTCAACATGGTTCAGTGCAAACTATCTTCAATTAAATAAGGACAAGACACAATCAATAATGTTTTCCTTAAAGAACTTGCAATTTGAGGTGGATAGCGTCAAGATTTTAGGTATTATGGTCGATAATAAACTAACTTGGAGCACTCACATTGAACATGTTTGCTGCAGGCTGTCAAGAGTGTTATGTCTTTTAAGAAGACTGAAGAACTGCCTCCACAAAAGCTATGTAAGAGTGTGCTATCTTGCTTTTTTCCAAAGCTTAATACTTTATGGTCTTATTCTATGGGGTGCAGCTACAGATGTAAAACGTATTCTTTTGCTGCAGAAGAAGGCAGTAAGGTTACTTGCAGATGCTGATTATGATGCCCACTGCAAACCCTTATTCATAAATGAACAAATAATGACTGTTTATAGTTTATACACCTATGTATGCCTGGTGGATGTGAGGAAAGAACTTGATACCCTGCCCCGTAGATTTAATACTCACGAGCACAATACGAGAGGCAGTCGTATGCTTGACATCCCTCACACCAGATTGAGTAGGGTAAAAAACCATTACCTAAAACTGAATATGTTCAACACACTCCCGGACATGGCCTGGAATCTGCCTATTGCAAAGTTCAAAAAGTGCACATGGAGGCTCTTAGCAGCCACACCTTTATATGCCATCAACGAATTCTTTGAACTTTCAACTTCAAATGTAAATAGTTTTTATTGAATTAGTTCACTATTTTATAGTCTTAACACCTGACAATACCTATTGCATGTACAAATGTTTACAAGGTAAAAATATTATTATTATTATTATTATTATTATTATTATTATTATTATTATTATTATTATTATTAAGCACTTCAATAATGGTGGCGACTATGTAGAATCTCTGAATCTCTGTAAATATTGCAATAAATATTTCTTACTTATTGATGTTTTGTTTTCTTTATTGGTGATCAGAACTCACTTTCTGGATGTACCTTGTAGCAGCACTACTCCACTAACAATTAGCCCCCACTTCAGGACAAGTATAAATATCGGTGCTCATCGAGATTACAGCACAGTCTGCAGCTGGAGTTGAACAAGAATATTTTGCTCCTGCCAATGAACAAGCAGTCTCTAGGTTTTAAAACCAAGGATCACAGCCTAATAATCCAGAAGACTGCATCTACCATGAGTTTAGTCTAGAAATGTTATTAGTTCAATTGCTTATAAAAACAGCGATTAAATCTTGTTACTTTAACTCACCTTGGTCCTGCTCTGGGAACACAATCTTTCTTGAGGTCTTCCAAAATCTCTTCTGTATCTTTAACAGTTAAATCCTCCTGCAAAAAATAATATCAGTTAACTTATGTGGATAAAAGATGATTTTATAGTTCCACAAAATCTTTATTATAAACATTAAAGTTTTTATTTATGGTATTATTATTTTTTAATTGTGAAACTGCCTTGCATGAATTACTCAGTCTTTCTGATGAAGTTTTGTTTTTACTTCCTCTCCTTGTACTAAAGATACTATAGGTAGAGGAAGTATTGTGTTCGACTCTGAAACCTGGTATCGAATTTTCAGCACAAATACAAGTTTTGAGACAAATATATAATGAGTTTTTGGAATGGTTTACTTGTATTAGTTTTAGCGCCTTCACTACCATTGTCAACAGCTATACTTCAATGGTTCAGTTGAAGTATAACTATTGACAATGGTAGCAAAGGCACCATAACTAGTAAAGGTAAACCATACCAAAAGTGAAGTTGAGTGTTAAATTATACTGATTATCAGGGCCCGGATTCTAATGACATGTCATCTTTTTACTGATGCTGCATAGACATCGCCAACTTGTAGATAAATCCTAATCATGGCCTCTAGATTATATAAATATATTTTTATTAGGTCATTTTTTGTCATTTTATGCAATTTTATATTTTCAGGGCATTTATTTCAATTTTAGGTCATTATTTTGTTATTTTCGTGTCATTTGCTTCCTTATTTAGTCATTTTCATATATTTACATTGAGTGTTTTAACTTTTTTTTTTGTCACTAGCGGTGATGTCTTTGAAGTATTGTTTGTGTAATGCAAGAAGGAAAAATTCAGTGTTAAGTGTTGTCATGTCTCAGTGGGAAATGAGAATCAAAGAAACGCCAAAATTTTGTATTATATTACTATTGTTATTAGATTGACTTGGCACCAGAGTCTGCCACCCGCTTGGATTTGAGAGTGCAAACTACTGTTTACCCTCAATAAACAACAATACACCACAAAAGGAAAACCGAATTTTGACTCCTCAGTGCCAGTATAAATTTCCGCGAGAAAAGAACATTCACAACATGAAGGAGCTGTAAAGTGAGAAAACTGCTGTTTTCTTTCCAAGATGGAGATCAGCATAAGGTATCATTTTCAATATCTAGGCCAAAAGCTAATTGAATATAATGAATAATGAGAGACAGGTGGGATCTATTTGAAGAGTAAAAGATGGTACATATCTTTGCAAATACTGTCCTGTAACGTCAATTGAAATGACCTTCCTTTCTCCTCTCAACCAAACCAGCATACAGTAGTAGGCGTAACCAACTCTTTTCACAACTGGTACAGTATCTATGGTGCTTGAATTCAAAGGCTGAATTCAGAGGACATATATATGCAATACAACCACCATTAACAGCCGTGGGTGTCGGCATGCTGACCACATGCCCCCCAATTCTGTCATCTGCCTATGGCAGATGACGCAGCGGTCGGATGGTAGACCTTGTACCTTCAGGGATGTAGCATCACAGAGTTAGTTAGTTATATATGCAATATAATATTCCATTTTATCCTCATGAACATTTATTACTGAACAATAAGGTAACAAATAAATGAAATATGGAAAACCAGTGGTCCTAGGCCAAATTTACAGTGAATGGCTGCATGCATCACGATATAGCCTGTGTATCGGTATATAGGGTATGTAATCAATTTATCATACCTGCACATACACGAACATAATTATAACAGCACTTTCATGGCTATGTACATGACTTTGCACCTAAAATTTCTACTTGTCGTATGGAAATAAAAGCAAGGCTATGTCGAACTCAGAACAGAAATTTCATGGTGTTGCTTTGGCTTAGACTGCACACGTGTGAGAATTATTCTTTAAAACACCAATGTTATTTTATTGAAATGTACATTGTTGACTGCTTTGTAAACAATCCTGCCGATGACAGTCAGCTGGAAAGGGATTGAACTGAACCACTGTTATAATCTCAATAATAAGGTACTGTTTAATTTTTATTATCGTTATTTCTTTCCATACTGTTTATGTTACAATTTTAGTATTTCAATTATAAAATCGGGAAAAATCAAATATAAGTCGCACCTTGGGATGAATATACCCTCTTTATCCATCCTCGCTACGCACTTTTTTTATACCATGATCTGGCGAAATCTTCTGTCCTCATATTACGAAGAAACTCATGATTGGATGTTGGTGGTGTGACGTGATACTGCTAGACGAAAGGTGACAGGCTGACAGACCTGTGGGAGATATAATATGCCAAATTTTCAAAACCTATAAACAGTGTATCGTACATTATTCGAAAATACAAGGGAGCTTCGCTACGGCTGCCGCTTCCGCTTCGCGCACTTACCTATGTGGTTAGTGTTTTGCATTATTTAGACTATATGCAGAGGTGATTGTGGTACGGTCGGGAGTGCCGAGTGAGCCAGCTGTTTGTCATTTTGGTACAAGGGTTGGTAGCTGGTATTTCGTATGGTCGGGAGTGTCGAGTGAGGGCACGGTCGGGAGTACCGAGTGAGCAAGTGGGTGGTCGCTATAGCAACGCAGTGGGCGGACTGTAAGGGGCGACTTGTATTTGATTTATGCCATAAAATCATACTAGGTCAACAGGAAACCTGTTAATTAAAGAACGCTGCTCTTCAATTATTTTCCCTATATTTATATTTAAACGTTTGTAAGCATTAAGCCACTCGGTTCGTTTAGAACACAAGCACGTGTTGTCAGATACAAATAATGTGCTCACTCCGACCATGACGTAGTAATACAATTTCAGTCCAGTACTTCGCACGCTTTTATTTGTTTACATCAGGTTCCCTTCTTAGGCTGGCGTTGGTATAGTGCCCGAGTACACCAACCTTTGGTTTTCAGAATACGGCAGTGAAGTTGCTTAGTTTAAGGTCATATTTTTGTTGCACCATACTTGGTTACAACCTTTACCGCTGTATAATGTTTACTGACCGTGAAGGAGCTGTAAAGTGAGAAAACGGCGGTTTTCTTTCCAAGATGGAGATCAGCATAATGTATCATGTTTTCGATATCTAGGTCAAAAGCTAATTGAACGTAATGAATACTGTAATGAGAGACACGTTGGATCTATTTGAAGAATAAACAATGGTACATATATTTACAAATACTGTGCTGTAACATTGATTGAAATGACCTTCCTTTCTTACCTCAACCAAACCATGCCCATCCAGTAGTAGGTTTAACCAACTCATTTTCACGTTTGGTACAGTATCTATGGTGTTTGAATTCAAAGTCAGATATATATACGCAATATAATATTCCACTTTATTCTTATGAATATTTATTACTGAATAATAAGGCAACAAATAAATTAAATATGAAAAAGCAGTGGGCCTAGGCCCAATTTACAGTGAAGGGCTGCATGCATCATGATATAGCCTGTGTACATAGGGTATGTAATCAATTTATCTTACTTGCACATACACAAACATAATTGTAACAGCCCCTTCATGGCTATGTGCAGGTAGGGGGAAAAAAGCGGACCGACTCTTGTAGCTGATTTCAGAGCCTTGTGATATGTACTATCCGCGCGCGATTTCTTGAGCGCTCGGCACCCTAGTCCTCATTCGGTAGGATTCGTTCAACTTCGTAGGTTGAGATGACAACATTGAAACACGAAGTACGCTAAACATCCTGACATCTAGTGGCATCAATACTAAGCTTTCATTCTGTATCAGGATCCTTATTTATTTATTTATTTATTGACATTATCTTTTCTGATGCAAGGAAAAAATTCAATTTTGCGAATTGCTCATTTTACAAACACGTCAACCAGCACTTTCCTGGTGCTTAATACCTCTTTAAGAATTCCGTATGTGCTAATTTCTGACACTCCCGTGAACTCTGATGTCAATTTCATGGACTGAAAGTCGAGCGAACTTTTCGCAAAACGTATTAAATAAGTTTAAAATTAGGCCTACAGTTTTCTCCACTTTTAGATGCCTTACCTCTTTTACGTATTACAACACGAAATGGTGAAGCATGTTCTGCTAAGACTCTTCTTTATGCTTAAAACTAGATATCCAGTGTAAAAATATTGAGGCTTTATTATTAATATGCCGCGGCACACTAGTTGAAAAACGCTGGTCTATACAGTAGGCCATGCAACTATTGATTGTCAACTATTGTTTATGTATTTTATGGCGTCAACTGATATTAATTTAAATGAATATGGTACAGGATAAAATAACGAGGATGATTCATCGTAAGTAGGCTAATTATACAATTCGGCATTCAATTTATTGTTTGTACACATACCTCACACTTACGCTGTTGTTGTGCACTTACCATACGCGCGATTCTGCTGAAATGTGGTTTCTTTGGTTGACAACACTGCAGAAAAACTAGCGGACTAGCTATGTTTTGTTTCCCCCAACCCTCACTTCCCCGTAAAAACAGCGCTCAAGAAGTGGCGCGCGGATAGTAAATAATTAATGTAAGAGATGTAACAGAAACGTTTGTTTTCACAAGCAATGCAAATTACGTGAAATTATTTCTCAATTCAAGCAATTTATCAACACTAGAACAAATTTCAATACATTCCCTGCTATCCTGTGAATGCCGCTAGGCATGCGCAGTGGCTCATATTGGCATCTTAGATATTTTAGACAGTCCACTTTTTTTTCCCCTACCACTAGTCGAAAGGGAATAAAAGTGAGTCTATGTTGAACTCAGATCAGAGATTATGTGGTGTTGCTTTGCCTTGGCAAGGTTACCTTTGATTGCACATGTGGGAGAATTATTCTTTAAAACGTGTTATTTAATTTAAATGTACAGACTGTTAAAGAGGATTACATTAACACAAATAATGAACAGAAACGCTGTAAATAATGCATCTTATTGGGTCACTGTGACTGGCAGATGAGCAGATAAAGAGAGAACTTACTGGTCATGGAAGAAACCAACACAAATTGCTCCATGGGAATGGCTTTGTAGCAGAGTAACTGCAATCGAGCGTTTGGAAACCACGGTATTGTAGCGATGGTGCACAGGTTTTGTTAGAATACCCTGATATTAGTAGTTTACTTTTATATGTGACGACATAGGGGGAGCAGTTTGGGGGGAGCAGGTTGGGGGGAGCAGTTTGGGGGAGCAAATTTGGATGGGTCAGCTTTGTGACGTCATGGAAGGGTTATGACCGTTGGCGCTTTTTTTTTTTTTTTTGCATTGTGACCAGCCCATCACCTGGTCAAGATAAGACCACCTGGTCCATTACGCCCTTCCGGTCAAGATAAATATTTTATTATATTGATAAGGAGGTCATGCACTGTGACCAGCCCATCACCTGGTCAAGATAAGACCACCTGGTCCATTACGCCCTTCCGGCCAAGATAAGACCCAGCTGCGCACCCGGTCAACCGTATCCGACATGGATGGGGTTAAGACCTTTTGGCTATTAAGTCGCGCATCCGGTTACATGCTAAACCTTTTAAGATAAGAACATCCGACCAAGATAAATTCCCACGCTATATTTCTTTTATCATACTGCAGAGGTGCCCATGCGTTATGGTTGCCGCGCCTCAGTGACCATTGTTAAGACCCAGCTGCCGTCCGGTCAAGATAAATTCCCACGACCGCATATATAAAACACTACTTTATTCACTTTGTAAATATATGAATAGCCTCTACAAAAAAGCAAATTATACAAATGTTTTGGGGGTTCATTCCTTGGAATAAACGCGATTTCGATAACTGATACAACGATGGCTATTCCGGTCCGTGCAGACTGGATGACCTTGCTAAGCGATCTCTTTCACTCTCGCGTGTATAATGATACATGCAGCAGCGTGGATCAGCCTTCCACACCAAGCAGCATCTGGGCTGCTACTATGTGTAAAACGCATTGCATCTGGCTTTTCACTGAGACCACAACCACAAATGCCCGCGCATCCTCCGTGGTCAACCACAAGTTTCCAGTTGACTGTCTAATCACTGATCTTTTTATCATTACAATGTTATTTTATCAGATCTCAACATTGAAAATTTTTTATAAACTCGTATTCATACATTGTATAGTATGTAAAATTACCTATCACCCAGTTGTCATCGGTCAACCGTATCCAGCATGTTGAGACAAGTTATATTGCTACATCACTTATTTTTTTATGTTAGTAACTGACTGTCATCTGTCGAGTGGCCGTCGTCCGATATGAAGAGACCACATTCAATGTTAAATATGAAGTGTGTATCAGATCGCAGAAAAACGTTTGAAAGATGGCCTATTACGTTTATCGATATTGATAAAATGGTAGACAACGGTTTTTTCT
Source organism: Ectobius pallidus (assembly GCA_964059195.1). Taxonomy (NCBI): domain Eukaryota; kingdom Metazoa; phylum Arthropoda; class Insecta; order Blattodea; family Ectobiidae; genus Ectobius; species Ectobius pallidus. The sequence goes on from CAXKWD010000007.1 coordinate 18,571,932, forward strand.
ATACAGGATACGGTGACGCTACAGAATGTTATTTTTGTCGCATAATTATAGGCCAATGGGAATTAACTGACGACCCAACAACTGAACACAAAAGGTGGGCACCCAACTGTCCATTTTTAAATTTAAACACATCTGGTGAAGATGTCTGTGGACACGGAGGAAATTCTGACGTCATTTCCGGTCGTTTCTCACTGGCCATATTACTTATCACGCTAACATTGATCGTGATTGGTTATAATAAGACCATATTTGATTGGTTGAAATAAGGCGATTTCTGATTGGTTGCAGTAGTGTATTAATAGACGCTAGACCCTTGACTAATAATCAGTGTTCGAGAAACCGGGACCATGTCTACTTCAAAGCGCCAGCGTAAACAAACACCCAAGCCAGCCGCGGAATTGGACATCGCATTACAGGAGCTGTTAAACTCCATGCAGGCGGCCGAAACGCTAAACACTCCCGCTACAGAGCAAACTGCACCCACTCCGCCTTCGGATCAAATCGCTCCGATGGAGAAGCTTAAGATTCCACCTATAGTTGCAACACTGCAGCGATATGGTAATATGGACATTACTACCAGTGAGATGAAACCGCTGCAGGATTTAGAAATTGGTAAGCCCTATCACATCAAACAAGCACGTTCTACGTTTACCAAGTATGGACGTCGCATAGTGTTGGATCTTCTTAACGGATTTTCAGTGTTTCTACCAAACAGATTTAATAAAATGACCGAGGAACAAATTCAACAAGTGAACGAAATAAGCCTTTCCTTTGTGTACTACGGATTAGAAATTAATCCCAGTGGTTTTTATTACCGCAATGTAGCCTTTGTTTAAAAAGACACAAAGTTTGCATTTGCATTTTTAAAACTAGCACCGGCAAAGTGTTAAGTGCATATTAGTATGGATACTAAACCGGTTTTTTTTTTTCCTTGTGAACATGAGTGCAACTTAAACATTACCCCTATATAAATGTTCCATCGGATTTTTTTACCTCTACAGATGGACAGTATACTGGTACTCTATTTTTGCAAGAAAGAACTTGCTAAATTTTGACAATGGACACAGCTGCTTATGGGCGGAGTCTTTACATATATATATATAGAATAAGAGTTGCGATATCACCATTACTGCTGTTAAAATGTGTAAACACCGCGAAGAAGCTGAGATCGTCGTCGAGGAAGACATCATCCCCGATGATGAAGAGGACCAAACACCACCGCCATCACCAGAATTGATCATCCCTAATCCACCAGAATATGTTAAAATATATATTCTGGATAATAAGGGGGAAGAAACATTGATCCTCGAATACTCTGTCATCTACAAGGCTATTTATGGTGAGAATGAAGCGATCAGCCATGCAGCTATTCAGCCATGCGGACACACCACGAGATCCACCGCTGATGACACAACAACCCATCCCCACCTTCATCATGAACAGGCATGCGATGGAGTACGTCACCACTTTCGTTGCCTCATCGCCATGGAGGGTTGCTTCAAGGCGTGGAGCGTGGACTGTGGACCACACTGCCTCCTCTTCAAGAAACTCCAAAACGCTGTAAGTATTATTTTCACCGTTCCCTTCTATTTATTTTTTCGTGACAAGTGACTTATGATTTTTTTTTGTTCTCTGTGTTTTCAGATTAAATACACCCTTTTCCATGATGGATTCTGCGAGCATGGTAAAAGATGCACATTGGAGGACCACATGGATGATTAAGATTTATACCACACTGTAAAATTGTTGCAATAAATGACAAAAATCAAAACCTGTGTTAAAAAAATTATTTCAAACCGACTTCATTCAATTTAAAAGATAATGAATGAATTCGGGACTACCTCATGACCACCCGCATGTTCATAATATTCCTACCATATGTCATATGCATGTTTTTACAGGAAACCAGTCTACCTTGGCAGCTGTTTGGGATGGGGGAAAAATTGCAGGTGTTGCTAAATAAAAAAAACAAGAGTTTGCTATGAATTGAATTTATTCAATGGCTACATAAATCTTTAAAATCATAACGACTTTTCAACCAAAGATTCAATACAATGACGTTCTGCAGGGCACAATTGAAATCTTGTCTGGGGTGAAATAGACACTTGGTTTTACAGTCTCTAATCTTCTTCAGCTTTGGCACACCGACATCGTCCAAATTTATTATTGGTCTTTGTAACATATATTCCAAGAATTTCGTTTTTTCAAGTCCTTTACAATAAAGTTTGTTATCATACTGCAACACGCTTTCCATCACAGTTTTCAAATCATCGTAAGGCAAGTATCCGCTATCCCAAGGAATTCCGTGGATGTACGATTCTATATATCGTTGTGATTTCATGTCAGGTGTTACACCTACCGGTGGGCATAGAATAAAATGTGCCATTCGTCCCTCATGGCTAATTAATGCTATCTCTTTTGCCACAAATTCCTTGCTACTGGACTGGTAACCTTGAACATCCAATATGACGAAATTTTCAGACGACATTTGTAACGATGTTGGTAAGAGCAGTATACTCTACGCAGCGATCGTGTAGGATTAAACAGTAAGCCTTTGTATTTGCTGGAATGTTGTTCGTAGCAGAAATTTCAACCCTCGTAGTGCAAGCACCAGACTTCAGATCCTCGTTCTGCTTGGTGCAATCCACCACAAAGAATGGCGTATTTTTTATAAAATCGGACCTTTTAAGCATCGGTGATGACGAACGCTCGTAGTAAGAATCTTGAAATCTGGCATACATCTCATACAGTAATCCATACGCACCATTGGTGCTGTCTACATTGAAAGAATGGTATGGATACTTTTTATCGTTTAAATATACTGACACGTCCCGTACATCAGGTAGATCAAATTTTGAACCGTCTGCATCGTGTTTGCTTCTATCAGTCTGAAATGCTACGATGACCATTCTAGGTTTTTGCAGCTGAGGGGAAGTTGTTACGTTCCATGAAACGTTGGTTGCTTGTGGTAAAGACGGATGTTCGTATAATTGCCAGCTCCGAAAATATATCTGCAGCGAGCTATCGCTTTCCAACGTGTTTAACAGTTTCAATCGTTCAATGTCTGATAGTTTAAGCATCGGAACAAACCATTCTATATCTGTAACTTTAATTTTACTAACTCCTCCCTTGGTGACGTGCATAGTGTTCTTGGATCTCATAAGTACGAGTTCTAGTTTGCAGTTTAACAGAATTTTCTTGTAATCTTCAGCGACGCCTAGAATATGGCTCAACGGTATGCAAACGTTAAACTTTCCAGATTTTACAATGTCATCAACAGTATCAACACTGGGGTGTACCCACCCGGAGTTCTGAAGCCTGACACAATCAGAATTATTATAGGAGCAGATACCTTTCAGCAAGCTCGTAATACCAGGATTCCTAGTGCGATCCACGGTCTCTCCATGAATGTTGAGTTTTATTTCATCGAATAAATGCAAAAACCCATTATTCACAATTTTACCGACGTATTCGGCGTCTTTGTCAGATGTAATAGTGCCGCATATCGATATGAAACTCTGATTGAGCAACGCATACAAGCTTTCTGCCTGAATGGGGATTCGTATCTCGTCGCTTTCGCCTAGAGCCGTAGTGTTATAAGGCTTAAATCCATGATATTGCGAATTTTCAATGGCGTCTTCAAATAAAGCTTTATTATTTACGCTTAGAACGTCCATTCTGCAATACTACAAATCCTAGATATTCCAGATACTTCTTGTTAGCAGTTGTTAACTTGCCGACGGTACAACGTTGATTACCGGGACGAGCACGCTGCACCGACTTATATGCCGATTCGGCTGGTGAAGATTTATTCACGTTAAGCCCCATTCTTCCTAATGACGATTTTCACCGACACTCGCTCACCTCTGAAATCGATAAGCCTTCCGTCCTGATCCACGAGCGATATGGTAATGTCTGTTATTTTGTCTATGTTGGTTAACGGTAGAAAAATCAGGTTCGTTGGGGCTTCTGATATTTTATACCCCGGTGGAACGGTTGGGAAAAAGTCGTATATGTTGTGTGCTGAACGTCCGTTAATGAATGAAGCTGATGTTAGATTACAACAAACAGATATAGTGTTTACATTATTAATGTCTGGTTGCTTTGTAGACACCACTGAAGTCGATGCAGGAATTTCATCATCTGTTGTAAATCCTAGTAAAGGACCCACAGAGTTTGGAACTTTAAAAGAGAGGTCGAGAGAGCAAAATATTGTGGTGAGCAGAGTATTCGGATTCACACTGACTCTAAAAACCACATCAGGATCAAGAGTGGAGTTCGTTAATTTTTTTATAACGAGTGCAACATACTCCGAAATGTCTCTAATCTCATATGTTCCTTTAGGAATGGTGATGACGTGTTGTTGTTCGCCCATTATAACCATCAACGAGTTGTTGGTCTCTGTGACGTTTGGAATAGAGTTGTAAGCATCGAGTCGCAACATTGCAATCTCGTAGTCCACTCCATCTTTCAGCTCGATGGGAGGAAAAATCGTGTTGGTTATTTCGGACGTCGATCCGCTTAGAATGAACGTTTGAGACATTTTAACACTGTTAGATGGGAGATGTAGACTTTTATAGTAAAAACGCCAAGCAAAGGTGTCCGCAAATATCAGTGTTGTATTTTTGATAGCGTGTAAAGTTGTAAAACAGTTTAGAATGCGGACCAACATAATTCACAATTTCCGCAGGCGGTGACAAGTCGCCATAGCTGTCGAAATATAACGAACTATCACCACGCTTTTTCAACGCCACCCAATGCGTCCCAGGCCCCGAGGCATCATCGAGGTTTACAATGATTCGTTCCTGTTTATGCGGTCTGGGAGGTAGTTCGTTTCGCATGTACACACCTCTGAAATGGGGAATGCATAGCTTCTTTGCATATCGTTCCAAGTCGTGGTTCGTTAGGGCTTTTTTTTTAGACGAATTCCTCTGCCGGACGGATAAGGTTTTAAAAATAGTCCCTTGCCGTCTCTGTGCTGACGAATGAGCTCATCTATCCCCTCCTTCTTGCCCAAAGCGATGCTTTCTAGCATGTGGTTATGTCGTATATGTTCTCCAAGCTGTTTCTTGTCGTTTTTTGCTGAGTTGACAGCTTTAGCAATCTGCGCCCCTGCACCACCTAAAGCCCCAAGGGCACTTAGACCTGCAAGGATAGGCAATATCGGTAATATACCGCCTATTTTTTTAGGAGACTTCAAAACTCGTTTCTTTTTTTGTTTTTTGTTTTTCTTTGTCACAACTTTTCTGTATGCAGCCTTCAGTTTCTTAATGTTATCCAATCCAGCTCCCATTTTAACTTTTCCCTTCATGATTTTCGAGACGGCGTAAGCCGCTGCACGCTCCCCAAAACTTGCGTCCTGTGCTGTAACACGTTTAGACGCTTGCTGTGCCAATTTCAAGTCTGCTATGTGACGATCGTTTATATCAGAACTCTGCGCGTAGCTTATATCGTGTAACTTGCAGGCTTCGTCCAGAGGATTGATTCCTGTATCGCCTCTTTTTAATCGTTTTTCTAGTTTCGTGCCTGGACCACAAAATTTATACTTTGGTATGTGTAGTTCGACAGGCAGTTTATTTATGAGCGTATTGATGATACCGTCTCCACGGCGACGTTTACCTCGTTGTATTCGTGGTGCCATACTGACTGCTCCACCTGCACCGTCTGGCTATTTATAGGTATAAAAGCGGTTGCTATTACACCCAACCTTATTATTCTCACCATGAAGTTTGAGAAGCAAAACGTCTCCTTGCAAGTCTGTCCCATAGAGCGGGCTGATTCGAACCATAAACGCAAACACAGCATATTACTACCCGATAATGTTCGGTCTATTGTTTGCGGCCCCTCAGGTAGTGGAAAGACAAACGTGTTAATAAATATTCTTCTACATCCCAACGGCGTAAAGTTTTCAAATGTTTACATTTTTTCAAAGTCTCTCTTTCAACCGAAATATAAATTCCTTGAAGAAATTTTAGCCAGAGTTCCAGAAATCGGCTATTATAAATACGACAGCTGCGGAGACGGGATACCAGAACCAACAAACGTAAAAGAAAATTCAGTCATCATATTCGACGATATTATGACGCAACCTCAAAGCCCAATAAGGAATTATTTCAGCATGGGAAGACACAATTCGTTAGACATGTTTTATCTAGCCCAGTCGTATGCGAGAATACCAAAGCATCTGATAAGAGACAATTGTAATTTGTTGATTGTTTTTAAGCAGGACGCGTTAAATCTAAGACATCTATACGACGACTACGTCAACGCAGACATGACTTTCGATAAATTCCTACAAATGTGCCGCGAATGTTGGTCTTTGGAGAAGTACGGATTCTTAACAATCTGTAAAGAGGATTCTATAGACAAAGGAAGATATAGGAGAGGATTGGACGAGTACATTGTTATATAAAGACTTGTAAAGTATAGACGGTACTCACAATGAACGACAGAGGGCTTATACGCGCATGTAGAGGTGCTATGGGTGTTGACAGATTTGGATCCCCGTTAATTGCGCGATACATCGATAAAATAGCACTACCTCGAGACGAAGTGGGTAATTATTCTGTCAAAGGAAAACGAATACGGTACGTTGGTCATCCCACAGAGAACCACAATGCCGCAACAAAAGAATACGTGGATAAAGTTCTTGCGCAGAAAGATTTTCTCAAAAATGATGATTTTATTGATTCTCGAAACTTTGAATTGTTTAAAGCCACGGGGCAGGTGATGAATAAATTTGCGGCTATGACACAGCTGCTCATTCAGAAACAATCGGAGCTTAATGACCATGTTACTGTTTTAAAACACGTTGTGCATAGAGCCGCTAGAGTTATGCGGGACACGCGCCAAACCAGTTTTTTTCAAGTCTACACCGGCAGCCGCTTGAAGCTAATTTACAACGGAACCATAGAGGTTGTCGACAAGGCCGATTCAGACGATCTGTCTGCTACGTTAAATGGAACACCTGTTCACATTAGTCATACCATACATGTCGCCAGAGGCGATGTGTTATTGTTTAAGACAGGCACATTTTCACGCGATGTTCCCCTCACTATCGAATACATGTATAAAAACAGCGAAATCTCAAAAGAAAATAACACTCAAGATGAACCCGTCATTGAGTGATGATCAGAGGAGAATTAAGGAAGAAATTAAAAAACATGCAGATTCTATACGGGAGAAATATTTATCGTTAAAAAAAGCAGATATTCAGTCTAAACATGAGTTTTCCGACATCGTGCAGCCTATAACGCAACCATTGGAGCAGCTCGTCACTCTGAGCAAAGAAAAATCGCAACATGATAAAATGGAAGACACACCCTCTACGGATCAGACCCCTGTAAAACATTACCGGTCTATGTTGGAATCCGTCTATGGACGGGTAGCTAGCGGATATATTCAGAAACTAGTTCAATTGAGACCTAGAAACGTTGACACCATATACGGTATAAAATGGCATCCAGAAAAACAAACTTTTTCGATCGGTGCATTGCCTCTGTCGATAAGAAATGACGTTATACATATCGGTAATAAGAGGTACCAAGCCCGTCGAGGATTAATGGAGCTGCTTACCAAAAACATCCCCGACCCTAAGTTGTACACCGATAAAGACTTGGAGGTGTATAAGGAAATATTGGAAAGGTCGAGTGCGCACAAAACTGGATACGATGACAATGAGGAAATAAGAGTCTCAAACAGCCAGAAATTTAAAAACGTTATTAGAACGTTATTTCCCGATGAGGAGGTCGACGTAAATGATGATGTCCAGACTCGAAAACTTGTCAGAGGAAAAGGGCTGTGGAAACAATCACACGCTAACCGGAAAATAGACTATAAATATTGGGACAACTGTAATGAACTCGTACATCGACTTCGTCTGTTAGTTGCATCGTCCGAGGCAGGAAACCACTCGCATAACAACGAGATATTGGAAATTATATCGGAATTACGAGAGAGCAACGTGATACAATGATCAAAAGTAAAATTGCATACGAGCTTCATAAACCCGCTCGAATAAATTATCCGAGACGTCGTGTTACAATGAAAGGACTAAATGATTTGTGGCAAAGCGATCTGATTGAAATGATACCCTACCATAAGGAAAACAGAGGATTTAAATACATTTTAGTTTGTGTTAATGCATATTCAAAGTATGCGTACGCGAGAGCTTTGAAGAACAAAACTGGTAAAACTGTTACCGCAGCCATGGAGGATATACTTCAATCTGTGAAAACACCACCTAAAAATCTTCAAACCGATATGGGAAAGGAGTACTATAACGTTAATTTTAAAGCCTTAATGCAGAAATACGGCATCAACCATTATTCAACATATTCCAACGTCAAGGCTTGCATTGCTGAACGCTTCATAAGAACTTTGAAAACAAACATGTTTCGCGAATTTACAGCAAAAGGCAGTTATAAGTGGCTAGACCTGCTGCAGGAACTCATTATACAGTACAACGATAGGGTTCACTCCACCATTAAAATGAAACCTAACCAAGTCAAGGACGACAGCTTGTTAAGAACTGTATACTGTTACAAGAAGTCGCACACCAAACCTAAGTTTGCGGAAGGCGACTTTGTAAGAGTTTCAAAACACAGGAAGTTGTTTAAAAAGGGATACTTACCGTCGTGGACTACTGAAATTTTCAAGGTGAAAAGAGTCCAGAGTACTTCTCCGCCCACATATCTGCTGGAGGACTTGGAAGGGAACAAGATTGAAGGTGCTTTTTATGCAGAGGAATTGCAAAAAACAAAACATCCAAACACTTATTTAATTGAAAGGGTGTTAAGACGTAAAGGTGATTTAGTTTTTGTTAAATGGATGGGTTTTCCTACGAGCAAGAACTCGTGGATACATAAACGAAATATTGAATAAAGATTTCAAGTATGAACATGTGTTTTTTATTTACAATTCCTTTGTCTCTTACAAAAATACAATGCATGTACAAGACACAGAAAACATTAGACTTTCCTTTTTTTAAGAGGGGGTTCGTCATCTCTGAGTTTGTAATGACCGTAGGCAAGTGTATCCACGCCATTAGGTAAAATGTGACGCTTGTCATCTGAAGCGTTTAAGGTGACTTTATTCACTGCAATCGAAAACACGTTATGCTTATATGATCGTATAGATCTATTTAGCGAAAATGTTGTATGTCCGGTCTTGAGACAATTCAAATAATCTTCAAATGAGAGTTCTCTCTCCACAACAGATTTATTAATACCTTTCAATTTTTTTATGGAGCTACCGTTAAACCTTAAGGCATACATTTTTGCCCTAAGGCCTACAAACTCAGTGATGGAACGATCGACGCACTCGTCTTTGAATTTACCTACAACTCCTTTGTTTTTCAATGAATACAAGGGATGTTCGGGTGGATACACACTAGTATCTAATTCATCTTTCACATTTAGCAGATCGCGATAGAGATTATCCGTTTCGATCTTGTATAGGAAGCTGTCGGTATCTGTGTAACATAGGCTTAGATTGTTTGCGAAATGTTTTTTCATGGTGTTGTAATGAAAATCATACATCCTAGTTTTCGAAATTTCCAAGATGACCATGCCAACATAGATTGCGGTATTTAGCACGAGTTTAGTCTTACCAAGGTGTACACCCACCAAGTTCTCGTTATAAATTGTTCTATCCAGAAAGTTTGACTTTGCAACCAATTTAGAAAGTAACTTTTCATCAGACACCAGCCTAAAATCTATCCTTTTCCTCACATTTTCGAGAGTTTATCCGTACACTGCATTATTTAGCAGCTTAAAAAAATCCTTTTCGAATTCGTTATTTGCAGCCTTTCGTTTCATGGTATTGAATTCAATATACGGTTTCAACCAACAGCTTTGTTCAAAGCTAATACCTCTATGTACCTTTGTCAATTTCAGTCCGTGTTGGAGCGCTTGTTTAAGTACGGTAAAGTGTACGATGTAGTTCTGCTTGGGTTCAAGTGTGGTTAAGAGCTTCTTGAATTTACTGCCAGGAGGGCATTTCATCTCTGGGCAGAATGGGAGATCAGTGTGAGCATCGTGTAGGTGTTCTGGATAATTTAAGTCCACCTCAAAAACATATCCTAATTTTGAATCGTCTGGTATGGAGACAATGTCTAGGGATTCTAACTCGTTTTTTTCGAGCCAACGGAAATTACCTATAGGCAGCGGCTGTGACATGGCATAACCGTATAGGTTATTAGCGTCGACGTAGTATAACGTCGAGTCATCGTCTGCCACAGCATGCCGTTTTATTGCTTGACAAAGACCCCCACGGATTGCCTGTTCAAAAAACTGAACCATGTCGATATCGTTTAAAATAGGCAGCTTTACCTGTGTAAACTTTAACATGGCTGCATATGTAAAACTAGGGGCAGTAGGGTAGAAGACGCAATCTAAATCGTAGGTATCGTGACACATCTGTCTGAAATTTTCAAACACGTCCGACAATATCATAACGTCCGATTTTAAGTACAAGTCTGAATATTCCCCTAAAGACTTGACCGAAAATGATTGCCACACATTGACAGCATGAGAATAGTCTAGGTCTGACACATCTGCATTGGTAAGCTTGTTATAAAACGCCTCTTTAGGCGGTAGTTTTGTTTCGTCTAGAATTTCAAGCGAGGTGATGTAATCGTACGGAAAAATTCCTTTTCTACACATCAAATCGGTTTTGTCGCCGAAGGCTTTCCGTGTCTCTACGAATTTATCATTGGGGAGATTTTTTGCTAATTTTTCCAGGCTCGTGGACATGAAGCGGAATGAATCTAAGAATCTAAGTTCAAGAGATCGTTGTTTCAAATAAGAGGAGGGAATAAATTTCGAAAAAGTTATGTATTTTTCCTGGGTATTACATATGACGTTGATACGGTTCTTGTCAAAACCAAGTTCTGTCACAATGAAGTGGCTATCATAATTAGACAGGTTGTGTAAAACAACAGGGACAAAAGATTGGTTCCTGTAATTTAAATTACAGTTTCTGTGCGCTGCGCCTCTGAACCGCCCGCTCACATGACAGTGGTCACGGACTTTGTAATTTTCTTCGGTAAAGCCACCCTGTTTGCAGATATGACAGATGGTGCTGGTCGTGTACTGATTAATTTGTTCTGTCGTGAGAGGGATCATGGGTTTTATTTCAGAATTTAAAATGGCGTCAATAGCCTTTACGTCTTTTACAAGTGATGACATGAAATGTTTTCCTGCCTCGGGACCTCTGTACATTCTCAGATTCGAATGTTCGTCTTCCAAATCCTTAATAAAATAAGCGTAACTAAATGGTGTGTGCTTCTGATACTTTTGAGTCCAGGATCTAATAGGCTCGTTGTCACATCCTGCAATAGGCTCCAGTAAACACTCGAAATCGGCATAGATCACGAACCTAATCTTTTGCGAATGTTCGTGTTTAGTGAAGGATATTTCTAAACGTTTAGGAAATTCACATTTGACTGGTGAAAAAGAATTGCATACTGCTAAATGAGCTTCGTGTCTTTGGTCGGCTGACTGGTCACCATAGGCTTGAAAGTGTGCAAAACAGCGCTTGCATACTCTAGTCTGGCGGGTATAAGTTGTGCGAGAAGGTCTAATGAATGCGTCGAAATCGGTAATTAACACATAATGAGAATCTAATTCGTCACAGACATAGAGCAGGTCTCTGTGATCTGGCAACTCTTTCTCAGCAATCTTAATTGGAAAAATTTCGCCTTCATCATCAATTCCGAAAATGTTGATCGAAACGTCATTTACTTTAGAAAATTTTGCAACGTCGTGGAATGACGGTGGGAAATTAATACATGAAAAGTCGTATTTATTATCCAAGTCCGGTCTGTCAAGATAGGACATCCACAAGTCATTGTCGTCCTCTACGAATTTTGCCAGCATACAATATTTGAAACAAAAATCGTCATGATTATTGATATTAACTAGTGACTTTGAATGTCTGAAACGCTGCGGTAGGAGCATGAACTTACGTCCTCTAAAGGGTTGGTATTTATTTAAACGTAATTCTATTTTGTGTATGGAGTGGAATGTATGACTACTGCCCCTCAGTGAAATGTCGTCGTATTCTTGCACTATTTTCTCAATCTGATGGTTTAGAACATCACTTACATCGGATGAAACAAGAACAACTTCGTTTTTAGATTTGAGATTGTACATACTGTTTTTTTCATTAGTGTCCTGTAGGTTAATTTCAACAAACAAATTCATTTTTAACGAGTTTTGCTGAAGTAAACAGTCTTTAACCAAGGTCTCCATTTGAGGTTTATATGATGATAGAACGGTGTGAAGATCACCTCCTGGAATATCCATAAGAGCAAAAGTAGATATTCTAGATTTAAATGCAGATTCAATTCTCACGAAATCGGTCTGCAACACAAAAATACGGAAAAATGAATGAAGGACTTTTATGAATGGAAACGTGTGTGGCATGAATGAATGTGTAAAAAACCTACCTTAATTGATGTGGTAGTTCCAGACGTGTTGATGGCTCCTCCTCTCACAAAATGGCTTTCGGGATGGTTCTGTTGTGACAGTGTTTGAGCAGCGCTAGTTCCAGCTTCTTGGTGTAGTCCGCCAGCGCTCTGTGTATATTCGGTCTGTTCCGGGATAATATAGCCACCATGTGGAGGGCGTGTTGAGACATCGCCTTCGGCAAGACAGGTTGAATTTGGAGAATGGCCGCCACAAAGTGCAGGTGCACTCGTTAGTTTGCTGTCTGCATGTTGTCTGCCTCGGGCGCTCTGAACCGGTCTCGCCTCTGTATTGGTAGCTCGCACATCAGTGGGCTGTAACAAAATGGAACTAGTTGTATTAACCACACTCAACTGCAATGGCGAAAACAAAATGGAAGTGTACATAAAATAAATAATATATATATATATATAAATATAATAATTACCTTGTATGCAGTGATTTCCCCATTAAAAAAAGATTTGAGCACGCTCGGTCTGACTTCGACTGGATGGTCTATGGCGACTCCGTGCTGTGTTGGCGGTTGAGGCTGTGAACTTGCTGTCTCTGGTTCGATAACTGTTGCAGATGATGCAGAGGTAGTGGCTTTGTCTCGTAGTCGATATAATTCATTTGGGTTTAACAAGCTGTGGGTATTGTTCAAATGTCTGTTGAGATTACGATGAGACGTGAAACTTTTATCGCATTTGTCACATGGTAACTGTAAACTGGAGTGAACCTCCTGTATATGTCTATTTAGTTTATCTTTACGTGTAAATATAGCTGTACACATATCACACGTGAATTGAGAATCGCGATGTTTTTGTCGTACGTGACGGTTCAAATTACGATTATGCTTGTATTTGGTATTACACTGTTGACACGTGGCTTCCATGATGACATATGGTAGCGGAATGGAATAATTCGAATAAAGTAGTGTTTTATATATGCGGTCGTGGGAATTTATCTTGACCGGACGGCAGCTGGGTCTTAACAATGGTCACTGAGGCGCGGCAACCATAACGCATGGGCACCTCTGCAGTATGATAAAAGAAATATAGCGTGGGAATTTATCTTGGTCGGATGTTCTTATCTTAAAAGGTTTAGCATGTAACCGGATGCGCGACTTAATAGCCAAAAGGTCTTAACCCCATCCATGTCGGATACGGTTGACCGGGTGCGCAGCTGGGTCTTATCTTGGCCGGAAGGGCGTAATGGACCAGGTGGTCTTATCTTGACCAGGTGATGGGCTGGTCACAGTGCATGACCTCCTTATCAATATAATAAAATATTTATCTTGACCGGAAGGGCGTAATGGACCAGGTGGTCTTATCTTGACCAGGTGATGGGCTGGTCACAATGCAAAAAAAAAAAAAAAAAAAAAAAAAGGCGCCAACGGTCATAACCCTTCCATGACGTCACAAAGCTGACCCATCCAAATTTGCTCCCCCAAACTGCTCCCCCCAACCTGCTCCCCCCAAACTGCTCCCCCTATGTCGTCACATATAAAAGTAAACTACTGATATTACTTTTACCCTAGTCATGAAACAGCTGAGAAAACCGGAGAATGATGCACTCAGGCTTAGGAGTTTATACATACAAATGGTCAAAGGTAAAAAGTAGCTAGAGCACAGTGCTGCCAGACACCCCTATTATACCAAAACTCCCACTGCTAAACAGTGGAAAAAGTATTAATTATTACAGGAAGTTAGTAACAGTGAAGTTTTTCTAATATAGTAATATAAGAATTGAGTCAATTTTTGTGACACTTACTTTACTTGAGTTCTCTATTTGGAGACTAGTTTCTGGAAATTTTTTCTCCCATATTCATTCCATTTTGACTGCTGCTTGTTGCAACAAGCAGTAACAAGTGAAGTAAGTGTCACAAAAATTGACTCAATTCTTATATTACTATAGTGGAAAAAGTACCATTACTTTACCTTCATATCTTGACCTATGCAGGGTAATTTTACAATACTTCCAGTTTCAGGTTTAAGGGCACTAGATGGTAAATACCCACTCCAACCGTCTTCCCTAACATTATTAGAAAAGAAACTTACAAAATAGTCATCATTAACTTGGATCATGGGAGCATTGACGCAAGCTCCTAGGCACTCCACTTCTGACAAAGTGAACTTTCCATCTGCAGTCGTCTCTCCAGGCTTAATGCTGAGCTTCTTCTTGATGCAGTTCATAATGTCATCTGATCCTCGAAGCCAACATGGAGTTGTTGTACATATTTGAATGTGATACTTGCCAGTTGGATTCCTATAACAAAATAGAATACAAATTTAATTTATATCACTTCTATAAGCAGCCATATTTTATTACTAATGGTAATCACCAGTCGGATCAGCATGAAGAATAAAATACCACATGTAACAAGAAATGTGAATTACGCTTTTCATTAAAGTTAAGCTTGAGTTGAACAGATATAACACTTTATGCAATAGATTCAAATTTGTAAGACTTTTATGAGTAAACTTTGCTCAAGCACAGGCCAGCAAGATAATTTGTAGCCTACTTTAACATTGAGGTCACACACATTTTTGTTTTCGTACTTTCCATTTATTATTTTAACTTTTTTTTTTATTATTGAGCTGTGTTTATACTCCTTTTAGCTACAAGGCCACACCAGGAGATCGGGATGTGCTTCTATACAGTAGGGTAGGCAGGGCCGTGAAAAGAAAGCAAGGGCCCCAGGGACAAATTTTCCCGGGCCCCCGTCAAATTTTGAATTCACTACCCAACTCGCCTTTTATAATGTATGCAACAAAAAGATTATGCAATGATATTACATAACTATTAAGTGCCAGAATGGTACCGGTAC
This sequence comes from Ectobius pallidus, assembly GCA_964059195.1. Taxonomy (NCBI): domain Eukaryota; kingdom Metazoa; phylum Arthropoda; class Insecta; order Blattodea; family Ectobiidae; genus Ectobius; species Ectobius pallidus. The sequence goes on from CAXKWD010000007.1 coordinate 18,587,211, forward strand.
TTTATGAGATTGTTTGGTAGAAAGGAAAATATCTGTCCGTCTGACTGTCTGTCTGTCCGTGTGTCTGTAAGTGCGATAACTCAAACACACTTTATCGGATTTTCATAAAACTTGGTATACCATTTATAACGCCCATGGTACGAAGCCTATTGATTTTGGACCAAATCGGTTAACTGAAAATACATTAAATAAGCACGAAACAGAAAAATACATTAAAATGTTCTAATTAGGAACAATTTTATCTGTATGTACCAGTTTATTCTTTTGAAAATTATGATTTTAAATGCCACGTTAGTGAGGTCTACTGTTGAGTCCAAAAAGATTACTGCTTCTACTTTTCAAAAATAGCTAAATGTAAATTTAGAAAGTAAAAAATAAAACCTGGTTGGCCGGGGCCCCTTTTGGAGCCCGGGCCCCGAGGCTGTAGCCCCGTTGCCCCTCCCTCTCGTCGGGCCTGAGGGTAGGCCATGGAACTATTGCTTGTCAACTGTTTCTATTATTGGTGTATTTTTATGGAGTAAATTTCAAATGGTATTAATTTAAATGGATATGATACAATATGAAATGGTGAGGATGAATCATGGTATTTAAATATCTAATTCGGCACTTGCCTTTACCGACAGGGGAAACCATGAAAAAACCCATGTCAAATTCGCCAGCCACGGGATTTGAACCTGGGACCTCTCAAATGCGAGTCTTATTACTGAATGTGGCCTCCTGACTGCACATCTTTAGACTAAATTTCTAGCAAGCCTTTACCACTGAGGAGCCTTTAGAAGAAGAAAAAAAATTCCTACTAGACTCCAGCTGTGATAGCCTCAGAAGTCAGAACTGAAGTCTCAGTTGTCACAGTGGAAAAGTTCCGACTCTCCACGCCCGAAAAGATTCTGCCAACGATCAAAGGTGAAACTGATGATGATCTTTGCGTATGACATGAATGGAGTCACAGCTACAAATAGAGTCCCCCAGGGAACCTCTGTAACAGGCGCATACTGTAAGTTGTTTGTGCAAAATGTTTTGCCCCAGATGTTTTGGAAAACATTGCCTTAGCAGTGAGAGAAACGCTTGACAAATATGGATGGGAAAGACTTCCCCACCCACCATACAGTCCTGATTTGAGCCCACCAGACTTTGATTTGTTTCCCAAATTGAAGGAACCACTCCATGGAAAACGTTTTGATACAATAGATGAAGCTTACAGTGAGGTGACCTGAGTAACCAGACAGCTCAACAATGAAGGTGCCCTATCCGGAATACTGAATTTGCCAAAATGTTGGGAAGCTGTCATAAGCAAGAATGAAGATTGTATTGAAGGACTGCAAAGGAATTTTGTAAAATAAATTATTTTCTTCAATTCTACCTTGCAGTGTGCAGAACTTTTGAAATGACCCTCGTATATATTTCCCGGGACTGTAAATACCAGTTTTTACTATGGTATTTACCGGGGGTGGGAAAGTTGTTGCCAACCCTGCATGGTAGGGGTTGAAATAAGAAGAAACAGAAATTCCGGTAACATAACATTTTACTGTCTTTACAGGATGTTTTATTTCCCATTTTCATGTTGTCATACAACAAAAGAAAATAAATAATCAAAAGAAAATAAATATCACTTTCACACATACTTCCCCCAAAATTTGGGACATAATATTTTACTGTGCACATAGGACTAAAAATGCTCCATCCTTTTTTGTCTCTTTTTACATGCTTAGGGCTTGTAATAAACATCTCTATTTATCAACTAATACAAAGCCTACAGTGATGAATAAGGTATCGGTGAATATAATTTTTTTTACAGGCTTTTGATATAGCATTACAGTGGTACCTCGAGATACGAGTGCCCTAACATACGAGTTATTTGAGATACGAGCTGTCGAGCGAGCGAAGTTTTGTTTTGAAATACGAGCAACATTTGAGATACGAGGAATGGCCAGCTGCGACGCTGCACACAGCCCACCAGTTTACTGCGCCTGCGCCTCGTGCGTCTCATGCATTATCCCATGTATTCCCTCAGTGTGCTTGTTTACCTCGCTGTCGAAGCATCTTTGCTAAGTTTTTCTAGAAATCATAGAAAAAAAGAGCAAGGTGTGCGAGTAGCTGACTTGGCGAGGCAGTACAGTATTGTTTTTAAACAATATTTGTCATTTATAAATACATTTTTCTTATTAAAAAACACGTAACAAAGACAATTGGGGGTAGCATTTTTGGGGCTGGAACGGATTAATGGCATTTCAATTAATTTCAATGGGGAAAATTGCTTTGAGATACGAGGAAATTGACATACGAGCAAGGTTTCGGAACGAATTAAACTCATATCTCGAGGTATCACTGTACTTGGTACACATCATTGGCACAAACTCAGGCTGAAACAACTGAAAATGCTGTCCCTGCAATACGACCTCTTATTCTACATCAAAATGCCTAGGATAGAGAAAGTTATGTGATGCATCACATGCGATATTTTATTTGTCAAAGCCATGTGAATACTGCAAACAAGGTTGTCATGAGAACTGAACAGCATTTGAAGAATTCAGAGTGATGTTATCAGAAATTAGGCCACTAACTTTATTTCTACTGTCACATCGAGGATTTGAATAGCTTTAAACCTTTTCCGGACAACGCGGATCATTTTGCAAAAACCGCAGGTAAATGGGTCCAGTAGTTTTTTAATCTATAAAGGACACACATACTAACATAGCCTTTTATATGTTAGGAATTACTTATCTTTAATGCTGTTTGAATAAATGTGATTAAGGTAACACTTTATAAAATATAAGTTTATAAAGAAAACGTAAGAGATTATCACAAATTATTGTTATTTTTTAAAAGAAGATGAACTCAAGGTACTTACATTGCTTTAGAAAATAAGTGAAAAATTATATCATAAGAAAGGGTAAATACATTCCTATGATGATTCCTAGATAAACATGTAGAATTTTACTGAAATAGTTTAATTTTAAGATACCTGAACCATTAATGGGCATTAAAATGTTCAAAACTAAGGATTTTTATAAATTCCCATTTTATAAGTTCCTTCCCACTGGGAATATTTCCTGTCCAGATCACTAGCGGAGAACATTCTTTTTCAACAATAAAGTGTTTAAAAAGTGTGTTAAGGAACATGATGGGACAAGATCATCTAAATAACCTCACCTTAATGAACAATGAGAAATTTATTTGTCTATTGTTATCTCTAAATTTGCTCTCGATTTACAGAAAAGTTTGTTTGTAAAACTTGTGTTTTATTTTATCAACATACAAAACCTAGGGTATCTTGGTAACAATTGCTACAGGCGCTGACAAATGTCTCGATTTTGACTAAGCTGTATATCAAAACTAAGATTTTGGACTTTGTGTCTTCTGCCAGAATGACAACATTAAGACCTCTGGGATTAACCAATTTTCTTGAAACTGAGAATATCATTTAATTTATTTCTAGAATAAAGCTAATAAGTACCAAGAAAAACAATATTTACCTCATGAACATAGTGTAGAAGGTAGCCACTTCATACACACGCATCTTAGGCATGTTTAAAATCTCGGCTACTTTATGCATTGCTGTTATTGGAAGCCATCCATATTGCCTCTGTGCTAAATCCAAAAGAGGTATAACAGCAGCATTTTTATGACCTTCAGGATATATCGCCATTATAGCTTCTGCTCGCTGTAATGAAAAAGTAACTTATATGGCTAATGTTATTTTTTTTAACTTAAAAATTACTGTTCTAGTATTCGTTGAATTCCATGCCTTTCTTAAATTCTTTTTTTATACATGACATTAAATCAATTAATACTACAGTGAAAGTGATACTTTTGAAGGTCAGTGTCTAAGATAGAAACTCATATGAGATGACAGATGAAAGCAGAACGTTGTCTGCAGTTATGGTTGATCTCAGCTGTGAGCAGGGTTTGAATTATCAATGCTTTCAATGAATGTAGTTCTCATACCGCTGTGATATACCTAATGCAAAATAATTGACATACCGCTGTGATATACCTAATGCAAAATAATCGACTATTCAAATTTGCATAGAGGCTTAACATCAGTTTTTCATGGGAAAATGAGACTTTAAGTTAAGTTATTTCAAACAAGAAACAAGCCATTTCATGTTGTAATGTTGTGTGTTAGCTATCACTGAACACAGCAGTATTGTTTTTATTTCAGTTTAATGACAGAAGTTTTTCCTCAATTTTAGATTTTTTGACATAGTTTTGATCAGATGTAATGTTAATGTGTATAACCATTTTGATTTTTTTTTTTTATTAAGTGCCAGTATGGTACTTTATGAGATTGTGTGTGGGGGACGGAAAATATCTGTCTGTCTGTCCATATGTCTGTACGGGCCATAACTCAAATACGCTTTATCGGATTTTCATGAAACTTGGTATACGCATTTATAATGTCCATGGGAAGAACCCTATTGATATTGAACCAAATCGGTTCACCGGTACCGGCGTCAAACCCAATTTAGTGTTGTTATTTAAAAGCTCCATAACTCAAATACGCTTTATCGGATTTTCATTAAACTTGGTATACACATTTATAACATCCATGGCAAGAAGCCTATTAATTTTGGACCTAATCGGTTGACCGGTACTAGAGTAACAACTAATTAAAGGTCACATTTTTTTTAAATTTTTGTCTACCGGTATAATTTCACAGTTAACACTATTCCTTCACATATAGGCCTACTTATCAAACAACCCCGTCAAACTGACTGAGTTGGCCAAATGGTAACATCTTGGACTCGTATTCTGCAGGTCCCCGGATCGAATCCCGGAGCCGGCCGATGTGACATGGATTTTTTTTTTAAATTTATTTTATTTTTATGTGAGTGCGCGATTGTCAAGGTATCACAAATCTGTAGTTCTGCTGACACTGGTCGATTTTAATCTGATTAGAAAAACTTATTTTCTGCATATCATAATTGCAATTATAATTGATTCAACAAAAACATACTGGCACTTTGTTATATCAGTTTACCTGATATTTATTTTTTAAATTTTTTAAATGCGCAAGATAGTTGATTAAGAGTGAGAAAACCCCAACATGAGAGGTCAGTCAGTCTAGATGTTGTTATGGTAATTTTAAACATTTTTCAAAGTACATGTTCAATAAATCCCCAGAGCATACAAGCAGATTAGGTAGCCACTCATTGTATTGTTGTATTATACATGGGGTTGTGTATTTTCCCCATTTTTGTTCTGCTCACAGTATTTGACCCTCCAGTTAATGTTCAAGAGGGGGGTATTCAATTGTGTAGGTGGGCCATATACATCTCATTTATGACTACAATTGTGGCGTTAAGTACCCCAGTTGCAGCTTTTCCGGACTTCTGTAGAACCTTCTACATGTTACTTACACTCCTCCCGAATGGGGTGGATGATGTGGGTAGGTAGCACACTCGTCAGGTTTAAACACTTGTTACGAAAAACCCTGTTGCTTTTATCATTCCTGTATCTCTTTATACATTTCTACAGAATCTCACTAATTTTAAATCCCAAACACTAGTTTTTCCATTCCTTCACTGTTCCCTCATTCACTGGCGTTTTTTTCTGAAAAAAATTAGAGAATCTTGACATTGCCTTCCATTGTTTAAGACTAGCTATTGCAGCTTCTACTCAACTTGACACACAAACGTGTATAAGCACTGCATCAGCACTTAATCGGATATAAATGTGGACTTTGATATCACGGATGTGCCTCCGTTACATGTATTCTGTTCATATTAATTTTAATATAATACTAAAACTGAGCTCTCTTTGTATTGTAAAAATCCGTTCGTTTCAAGAAAACAGCCAAGAACAAGTTTCGACTTGTCCATACGCCATAAGCTGCCATCAATCATAGAGGACAAAAACTATAAGAACTTCCTAACAGATTATTGCTGCAGTCAGCACTTTTTTTAAGAATCTAATTTCTCAAAACTTAAAAACTTTTCTATGCAACTTGTCTATAATGGTAATTAAGATACTCGTATGAAAATTATGAAACTCGCTTTGCTCGTTTCACAAACATACTCATATCTCATAGATGTCATTATAGGCTCATTGCATAATGTAATATTTTTGTTTGACATGGCATTTTTGTACAAGATACAAGTGATATGTTTTGATACAATACCATGCAATTTAATCATGTAAAATAAATCACTCTCTTAAGATAAGTTCAAAAATGTAATTTAAGACCATTTTAATTAGAAAAGACACACTTTCAAAGTGATAATTCTAAATGAACGGAAGTCTTGTTCATAGCTGTACTATACTGTAAATTGCCAACCATGAATGTTATCAAATCTACCATCACTATAAGCATCAAGAAAACTAAAAAAACTCTGTGGTACTACATCCCTGGAGGGACTTGTACTGCCACCCGACTGCTGAGTCATCTACCGTAGGCAGATGGCAGGGTTGGGGGGCATGTGGTCAGCATGCCGACACCCATGGCCATTAATGGTGGTTTTCATGACCGGAGCCGCTACTTCTCTATCAAGTAGCTCCTCAGTTGGAATCATGAGGCTGAGTGCACCCCTACCAGACCTCCCTACCTCAGAAAAATCCGAGGCGGTACCAGGGATCGAACCCAGGCCGACAGATCTGTAGTCAGTGACGCTAACCACAAGACCATGCTGGCGGTCATAAGCAACGAGAAGAATACCATAAAGACTCTGCGTTTACATCTTTCATTGTATTATTGTTTCAGATAGGTAGCATTATGGTACATTTCTGAGTTCATTGTAAAAGAGTGCACTGGATGTAGTTAAATTATCTGGGGCTATTTTTAAAAATTAAATCAATTGTATTTTTCTACAATGACAAAGACACACCAAACCTCCATGGTCATGTCAGCCCCTTGTTGTAAAATAATTTCCAAGAAAAATATGTTCATCAACAGTGCAAACACAAAAGTTATTTGATTTGCACATGACATTTGGGACATCCTGAATATAACCAAATCAGAACAATTTGGATTATTCATGGACTGTAAAGCTGAATAAACTCTGAAGCAATGTATGAGACATACCTTCATGTTCTCAGATGTAAATTCAAAGGGAACATCTGGGTTGTTTTCTTTTGTATCTCTGTGCTGTAAAAAAATGAAAGGAAATTACATATTAATGAAAATGGTAATCATTCTGACACACAACTTCCTGGCAACAAGAATACTATTTGCACCAATAGCCTATGCTGGATGACAGGATACCTATCACCTTGGTTCTGTTACAATATTACATAAGGTAAGTGCATAAAGTGGACATTACAGAAAAACATAAGTGATTGGTCTCTTCCAATACATATAACCTATACGGTAGAGCCACGGTCATTTGAGGTGGATGGGACTGAGACTACCTTGAACTATAAGAAAACTCGGACTTTTGAAGGAAAACCTGTGTAACAAAAATAACTTACGTTATATATTACAGCACAGTAGTTTAGAAAACAAAAACATACAGATTGCCTTAAACTAAAAGAAACTGTCACATGTATTTTTAATATAGAAACCACTTGATATAAACAGTGTAGAGCCTATTTCAGCATCTCATTGGTTAAGATAAGAGACCTTGTATCTTCACAATAGCAACTTTTCAGACTCGAGCAAAAAATTGTATTACATAGGACCGTGATCTCACAATAATCAATTACTTCATTCGATAATTTACAATTTCCGAGTTCACATTACAATCGATTACAGGACCAAAATCATTTGTTCACACACAAGGTTTCTGCAAAAACATAGAGGAATTTTCTGAACATTTGACCTAAAGACAGCTAATTTCGGAGATTTAAGGTCTCTCTTTTTAACGTGTCATATTCTTGTCAGTGTCTCGCACTAAAAACTGACAATGTATTATTTTTTATTAATGATTTTTAAATGAAATATTTCAGCTCGGATTCATGGGACTACTGAACTATCAAGACTATCAAGACTCAAAATACCAAGATGTACTGTATACAAATAACATTACTCTCATTAGTATCATAAAATCACTGGGGCAAACTTTTGTCTGTAATGGGATACATGTTTTTCTATAAACATACATCACACAAGGGTAAGCCAATAAGTATCCGCACTTTTTGTTTAATCTTTTGTAGGTTGGCTGTAGTGCTTTATACTCGTGCACATTGACATGTTATTCATTTGTCATTGCTTCTGGAATGTTTGACCATTATGACTCCACTGAGTGTTCGCTGTTGAATATTAAACATGGCTGCACCACTCAGCATTTGCACCAAAGAACAACAACATGCAGTGATCCGTTTTTTCTCGTCTGAAGGTGTACCAGGAGCTTGTACTTTTTGCACAATATGGGTGCAATGTTTTACCATGGCAAAGCATGTAAGAATCGACTGGAAAGTTCAAAAATGGTCGGACGAGTGTGAAGGACAAGGTAAGAACAGGATGCCCATCCACATCCACTAGTGATGCCAACAATGAGCAACTGTGCTTCATGATTCAAACTGAAGAATGATTGTCGATTCACCAAAGACCAAGGACTAAAGGAAGCGGTGCATACGTGGCTTACTACTCAGCCGAAAAACATTTTTAAGAGGGCATTAGGAAGCTTGTGCAACTCTATTGAGTTTTTCACACTGTTAGTGGAAAAAATCAAAGATACTGAACTGTCCCCCAATGATAGGTTAGTTTCCTTCGATGTAGTGGCATTGTTCCCGAGTATCCCTAAGGATAAACTATTAATATACATGGAAAAATGGTTACAATCCATTGGCTTCGGTAACAACAAGATAGCAGAATATTGCACTCTAACAGCCCTATGTATAGAACAAACCTACTTCATATTCAATGGAAAGTATTACCAACAAAGTTCAGGTCTGGCAATGGGAAATCCCTTATCGCCATTCCTAGCTGATCTTTATATGAGTTTTTTGGAAACTCATGTGACATCTGCCTTTCCATATATGTTCAAAATATGGCATAGGTATGTCGATGACATAGTGGCCGTAGTAAACCAAAAACACATCCAAGACTCGCTAAAACTCCTAAATATTCAAGACAAATCCATAAACTTCACAATAGAAGAACAAACGGACAACTTTCTACCATTCCTGGATCTAAAATTATTAAACATGGGCACAAAAATAGAATTTGGCATTTACAGGAAACCGACACATTCAGATTGTTATATTAAGGCAAACAGCTTCAATCCAATTGGGCACCAACAAGCAATACTAAATAGTCTAATACACCGACTGATTAACATCCCACTCAATAAAATAGAATATGAAACAGAATACAAGAATATAATGTGTATAGCTGAAAGCAATGGATTTGACAAAAACCTAGTCATAAAGAAGGTAAGAAAATATAAAAGACAGAAATTAATCAATGAAACAACCACCCTAAAAACAGAGAAAGAAAATTTAACCTACAGAAAAATAACATATCATCCAATTGCAGACAGGAAACTAAAGAAAATATTTGGGGAATACAACATCACCTTGGCACCAGTAAATAGATTCAGTATTAAGAATTTGATACAATCCACGCACCTGGACAAAATCCCACAGGAACAAAAATGTGGAATTTACCAGTTCAATTGCAACAACTGCAACTTGAAATACATAGGCAAAACAAAAATAAATCTGGGAACTAGAACAAAGGAACATCTTAGACACATTAAATATGCTCAAGGGGATAAATCAGCAGTAGCAGCACATGTTTTGGAAACTGGTCACCAAATAGGATTGGAACCAGAATTGAAAAAATGTATTCAGGGACATAGACAACTTACGGTTTGGGAGAAAATCTACATCCACAAAAATAAGAACAATCTAATGAATTTCGAGATTCCCTCGGAAAATGACCTCGTCAAGAAGTTCATCAAAAGCCCACGAGAGGATGCTGATGAAGACCAACAGTCAGATGGAGTATAACTGGTGAACATGGTGGGAAGGCTCACCGAAACCTGGGTTCAGGTTAGTAATTAAAATAAGGGAAGCAGTGTATTTATCTATCTCAATATTATTTTTTCGTAATATTAACTTCCCTGTATAAACTTTCTAAAATTCTATATACAAACCAAGGGTTTTCTTTTCTAATTATATGTAACCAACGAATGCAGTTAAATTTAAACGTGCACTAACCCCTGATTAACTATGGTAGTTAGCTACTTACTACTTGTTTGTTACTACGTTAGCATTGACTGCACTTGGTGCAATACTTAAACCGTTAGGATGGCCTTGACCACAGGAGAAGTTTGCTGAGGCCTGGAAAACCCACCCCCAACCCTCTTGCAGTCCAGTAGCCACGGCAATTTACAGAAACTATCATGTGCTCTTATGTAGGCTATTAGCCTATGTATGCAGAAATCTAACAAAACCAACAAACAAGCTTGATTTTAAATAAAACATAATTTTATGGGAATTGTGATAGAAATATTCTGAGTAATATCCAAATTTTATTTTTAAAAAAGGTGCCGTACTGCGTACCGTTGCGTACCGTCACAAAAAAAGCACTGCACATACACAATATTAAGATATAAATATGTAAATGAAAGTTTTAAACTTACAAAATATGCTCAATCATTACAAAAATGCTCAAACATGCACAGTAAAATTTTGTTCCCAAAAAACAGTTAATTCATGTGTACGCGTATCTTAATAACATGCATATCATATGTTTAAGGAGGAGGATGAAAATATGCAAAACCCACACCCTACATATTACTTACTTATACTAGCTTATAAAGTAAGAAATACTTTAGTTATACATAATTAGGGTTCGGATGTTTATGAAATGTCATATTTTTATCCTGACCTCCATTCTCGCCACAAACACAAATTAAACGTGAATTGCACATTTGTTATCCTAATCAGACCGTTTTTATTTCGCATATAAAGTCATATTTTGGTCATTTTTATGGTCTTGGTCGTATTTGTAATTTTACGTCATAGTTCAGTTATAAATTCGTTAAAAGACACAATTATGCAGTATGTGCACTAAATTTTTGACTTACATTTTTTCTGAAAAAGAGTCACAAATATTTTGGTTTCACTGTAACTGAAATGTGAAGGGACAATAACAAGTAATAGCACAATTACCTCTTCCTCCTTGTTGTTAACAACTTCCAATAGACATGTTTTTAAAAATATTTTCAGTTCACATTTATAGTGGTATCTGGAAACATTAACAGATTATAAAACAAACTGTTAAACACCTGTAAAATTGTTGAAAAGTGATTATCTGATTGAATTAATGTGATATAATGATTTAGTGTCATTAAAGTTTCAAATTCCAACATTTATTTTTAGAAAATACGTTCCTTTATTAGGTCATATTTATGACTTTTGGGTCAAATTTTGTCCATTTTGAAGTCTTATTTGCAGTCATATTTTCTGCTTTTTAAAATTATAAACATGACTGTTTGTGGAAGCACCTACATCGCACTGGAATCCGGAACGACCCCAACTGCATGTTATGTAATCTACAAGAGACCATGGACAGAAGCCACCTACAACGTTGCCCTGCCCTTTCAAGCACAACAGAATGGGACCGGTATTGGTAAGCAAGAAGAAAAATGTCGACTGAATAACATCCTGTGTAACCCTCAAACGTGGAACACTCTCTAATAATGTATTGTACTGTACTGTTATGTATTGTATTTTGTAAGCATTACGTTATGTTATGTTATTTATTTAGGTTGTAGAGGTTAATTACATCTTTTCATGTAAACCTGCCATTAGAAATAAAAAAAAAAGTTATAAACATCCGAACCCTATACATAACTGTTAAGAAAACAATACAAATGCAAATCAATATGAACTTTTTTCATAATGCATGGGTCACTCCGACGTAGCCATCTAAGCTTTTCTTGTATTTACACACACATAAACCTTCACCTATGTAGAATCCATTACTTAATAGGTAGACACTTTTTTTTTTGGGGGGGGGGTAACAACAATAAGTGCAAAAATTTTACAAAACACCATTTTTTAGCTATATTTGGTTTGTGCATGCTTGGAATACCCATACTGATAAAATGAAATCCACAAAATATCCAAAAATTGTTAGTGTTTTTTTTTTCATTATCTTAGTAACATAATCTCCTTTTCTGCATTTATAGCTGCTAGTAAATTAAAGACAGTAGTCTATGTGAAATTGTATTTAACTAATTTTTGTTCTAGGCCTATTTCTCACCGTTGTATTTGAGTATTAATGTAAAAGTAGCATCAAATGCTGTAAAGAATAATTTATTTTGTGAAATATCTACTGAAATAAATGGAAGTTAACATAAAAATTAGCAATTTTATTCCACTAAAAAAATCATATCTTATTAAACCTTAAGTTAAGAATTAATCTATTATTTAAACCTAAAGGACCTATTAAACCTTAACAGAAGTGTGATCTCATGGACTGCATGAGAATTTTCAAACTTGCTCTCCAAGATAGTTTCAAGCCAAAAGCTGCTCGGATCCCCCTATCCTCTTAATATCACACACCCAACAATGTCTAAAGGTCAGTTGCATTCTCACTATCCTGGATTTATGTTGTCGCCTGTTGCAGTTTTCCTAGACAGGGCCTTGTTAGTAAAATATGAGTTTGCAAGAACAAATCAAAGTTACCAATCTAACCATAACAAACAGCTGCTATTTGGGCAACAGATGGGACAGGAGGAAAGATTTTTGGTATGTCATGACTAGAGCCTGGATTTGTATGCAAAATGCATATTTTTCTTTATATATTTAAAAGTATGCTTAAATGAAATATGTAACTTACACTTTTCCCGACAATTTGACCAGTATTTGTTAATGCATATAAATGCATATTCCAGGGGGAAATGCATATTTTAATTTATAAACGAAGATATGCATGTTTTACTCTTAAATGTGGTATTAAATGATATTTAACCCTTTAGATATTTAATATTTACTGGTAGGTCTACTTAATAAGTATTTCCAACCAATCTATACATATTTTATATATATATATATATATAATATATATAAATAAATGGATGCAGATGGCATTGAGAAAAAGATCCAGTATATTCACAGCCGCTTCTTCAAATTACCTGAAATTATAATACAGTTGGAGGCTCAAAATAATTCTTTAGAATATTCACTTTCTCTGATAGATCAAATTTCAAATGTAGGCATTCCATAAGCTTAGTCAGGCATTAAATAAAAATCCTGGTTAGAAAACAATCTGCCAAATCAGCAAAGTGTTGTCTGGTGATGGCGAAAAAGCTGTAACAAAAGAGGAATTCACTGAAGAAGAGCTGTGGTGTTTTTCACAAGCACCTATGATATTATGCGATGTAGAAAGGATATTTTCATTGTATAAAACCTTCTTCACTGATACTTGTAGGAGCTTCACACATGGAAACCTCAGGACACCTTTCCTTATGTACTGTAAAAGTCACGAATAAGGTAAGATTATATATCCCCCAAAAAATGGCTTATTTGATTTTTGTTACTTTGTTTTTGCATATAATGGCGCATTTTAAAAAATTATTAATGCATACTTGCATGCATATTTTAGATTTGATTATCCATACAAATCCGGGCTCTAGTCATGATCTGATTCAACATCCTTCTCTCGAACTTCCATTTTGATTGAATGTCAAGACAGACCTGAACGAGTGCCAGTTGAACCAGCAGCAGCTATACCTGACAATTTTGCTAAATTTGTTGAACACTGTCAGATGGCTTACACTATACAGAAATTTATTATTACGAGTAGTAACTATAATCTTCAGTAGGTGTGGAAGCTTATCTACATACACCTATGCTGCTATGAGGCATTGCTACTGCAACCACCCAAAGCTATGACTATTTTATGAGGCAGAACCTAGCTTTCTGTCAATATCATAGGTTTTTTTAAACAAACATGTATGTCAAGGAACTATACAATTTGTGACATGCTTGGTTTTCATGATAACTGCATATGTTACTATTCAGTTTCAGATGAAACCACTATTTCTAGTTTTTGTTTTTACAATTTTTCAGCAACAACTGTATTGGATACTCCAAAAATTTGTTAAGAATAGCACTATAGTTTAAATAAACACTGGAAAAAATGAAAACAAAGAGGAATGTTTTATAAAATGTAGTATATGTAATTACTACTTACCACAAATAAACTATCACTCATCACCGATGAAGAGGACTGGAAGCTCCGTACATTTCCTCTTCGGAACTATAAAAGAACAAAGAAATATTTATGTACCAGTATTAAGTTAACTTATACACCATAGAATTATTTTGACATTATTTTAAATCGATCATCACTTCAGATACTCAAAAAAGAGGCCTGCTGGCCTAACTCTGATACCACGGAAGAACAGGAAAGCATTATAATAGGATGCCACTTCTCATTTTTGCTAAAAACATATAGACTTTCTGGTTCTGCAGCTGAATCAGCTGTTCAATTTAAGAGGAACACTTACCACGATATTACAAAAATTGCATTTTTGTAGTGTTTGCCATAGAAACTAATGGTTAGGTGCTCGGAAGCTAAGGATCTAGTAAATGACATAGGGAAACTGTTACAAGACATCAGTAGCGACCCTAGTCATTCAACATTGATTTCAATTTTGACTCTGAATCTTACCTCTATAAGACTGGATTTTTCTATTAAACACAATAATGAATGGTCATATAACTGTGGTACCTCCTCCCCAAGTTTCACAGTGTAAATACCCAGTATTCAGATTCCATACAGAGATGTAATCCTTAAATAAAGATAAAGTGCAATGTAGGCTACTGTTTCCTTTAAGAATCTCCAAATTTGCCTAACATTTCAAATCCCTATAACTTGTGAATATTAGAAGATGTAACAACAAATAATAACTCATTTTAAAGAACATTAAATGGTCTACAACATCTTTTATGATGACAATGCTGTAATGCTAAGGGCTGAGAGACTAGAAGGCAAAGTTTGTGGGAAAGCATAAGGCAATTTACTAATTTTGTTAGCGGATATCTCAAAAGCTATTGGCAATAGGAAAAAACAAATATATTGCAGTTCATTTTGTCAGCTTTCATTTTGAATAGAGTAACTTTTTTGGTACAATGCCCCATTTTTGAGATAAAAGCAAAGACAAAAAACGTGACCTTCTTCTTTCCCCCTGCCCCCACTCACCTCATAGGTTCAGAGACTTTTAATATGTTTACCTCTTAACTACTCCAAACACAGCCCTGAATTAAAAATTATGTCCCCACCAATGACTTCTACAGTCCCTTTTTGAGCATTCATTGACTGGACTATTAACGCTCTTGGTGCCGACCGTCAATTTCATCGATAGTTTGAGGGACTGTAAACCTATTTTCAAAATACCTTATAAGGATATGCTGTATGCCACTGAAAAGAGGAAACTTTGTTCTTTCTTCTTTTGTTATCTGAAAGACGATATTTCCAACTCTCATCAATTTTGTTTGACCTTGTCACAATGCAATTGCTTGTCAAGTTCAGTTCAGTTTTTACTGTGTAGAAGCGAAGCTGACAGGAACACCAACATACTGTATGTTAACATGCTGGGGCAAAGAAAAAGATTGAATGCAATGTGTGTAAAATCTGATTACATCCTAAGTGTATTAATTTACATAAGTGCTCTAAACAAATAGCAAACAAAGTGATTCGGGTCAATTCATTTGTAATGGGTGTGACATTTACATATGAAGGGTATAGAGGAAGAAGGCGGAATGTCAGTAAATCAAAGTTTTGCAGGAAACTATTTTTAAAGTTTGAGTACTCTAAACGCAGATGTATGAAATCAATTATGAATACATTTTAAATCTGTAGTAACAATCATGTGTTTGGTACACGTGGTGTGAATATCAAGTTCTGAAATTAACTCAATCATATAGAAAAATCATAAAATGCGATAAAATATCCAACGGTACAGGGGAAGAAGGCGGAATGTTAATAAATCAAAGCTCTGCAGGATGCGATTTTTAAAGTTTGAGTACTCTAAACGCAGATGTATGAAATCAATTATGAATACATTTTAATTCTGTAGTAACAATAATGTGTTTTGTACACGTGGTGTAAATATCAAGTTCTGAAATTAACTCAAACGTGTAAAAAAATCGTTAAATACAATGAAATGTACAAACATTTTGAGGTAGTAGGTGAAAAGGTATAGTTACGTTTTATGTGGTCATCGCCTACATTTTTACATAACTTTTCTTTCTTTCTTCCTTCCTTCCCTTCTTTCTTAATCGTAGTTTTACCTCTCCCTTTTAGGATTTAAGCGACCCAAGCCGCCTGGGGCTTACAGGGCCGCAACCTGTCGGGAGAGGGATTATCTTTGGATCACATACATACTTTTTTGACCAGACAAGAACATGGAGGGCCTCCCCGGATGAGTGATTGGCCCAATGCCAGGGCCACCTCCGAGACAACACGAACACATAGGACGAGACACACCATTCACACACACACTCTCTCAGTACAAGGCGAGGACTGGGATGAAGATGATAATGACGGCCAGATGATATCCGGGGACCACAAGGGCCTAAAGTTACCTGGCATTTGTCTCACAGGTGAGGGAAATCCCCGGAAAAAACCTCACCTAGGTAACTTGTCCCGACCAGGAATCGAACCCGGACCCGCTGCATGAGAGGATCGGACACATCCTCTGAGCCACAACGGTGGACTTACATAACTTTTAAGTTATTAAAAATTGCAATGAAACATTAATTGCATTATGAGACATTAATTGCTGTACATTAATTATTCCTTATGAGGAATTGACTGATGGAACACCTGATCAGTGTGGAACAAAATTTCTTCAAATGGTTTACGGCTGCGTACTTCTCCTTTGAAAGTGGGATAAAATCTAAAACAATATAAACGCAATGCAGGTAATAATTAGGTTTATAAAAATTAAAGGAGTAGAAAAGATTTTCCTTAAAATTTTAGGAATTACTGATTTTTTGTGCCTTAGAAGGTCGAAAAAATATTTCTACACATAAACAAACATGGGCTGTGTCATTAGTAAAATAGAAACCCTAGGCGCATAAAATCAAAGGCAATGATTAATTTTTTCTATCATTAAAAGGTCTGATTTTTAGATTTTATAAACCCTGTGTTAATTTTTTAAACATATTAAAATAGTTTAATTCTAGTTTTTTTTAAACCATTGTCAAACAACACTCACTAATAATGGAATCTGAATAAACGTAACATTACACCACCTAGAAATTAACGCGCCAAACTGTCATGTCATTCCTATTGGCATTTCTATTTGCGGTCTGGTCGGATTATATTATTGTTTATTGCGGACAAATAGTAGTTTCCACTCTTAAATCCAAGCAGTTGGCAGACTCTGTTGCCAAATTAATCTAATAATAATAGTAATATAATACGATATGTCAGCGTTTCTTTGCTCTCGTTTCCGACTGACATTTGGCAACGTTTTGTAAATATTGACAAGTATGTCCTACTTGCATTAAAGAAACTTTAATGCAAACTTGCATTTTAAGAAACTTGCAAACTCGCATTTCCCTTATTTCAAAGCCCGCACCGGTGCGGTGCCTAGGACGAGGATAGCGTTAGAGGACAGTGAGTGCCATTGTCTCCTGACTCGCTGCCTTATTTCACTGTGACGCATGGACATTCCGCTTTCATCCCCTGTACGGTGAAATTTAAACTGCTATTTTCTCCTTACCGTACACTTTTTTCACAGGTTTCATAAGCAACACTAAAAGAGTGCTCAGTCAGCTACCAGATGGGCTTGATAACTAAATTTCAGATTTTTCTTGACATTCCGCCTTCTTCCCCATTACCCTTCATATTAAAAAAATCTCTTTACAAATGACTTGCTGTTTAGAAACCCAGCTAACTTATATCAGAGGATTCAAATAGGCTTCAAGTACTCACCATTATAATAGCTATTTATGTGTCAAGTACGCCTAATGCTTTAGTGGACAAATCTAGTATAGCTGCCGAGGCGTAAGCTGAGGCTGAAAATACTGAATGAGTCCAATAAACTTTTTGTGTGCATGGTGCATACAATATTTTTTAGTAAAAATTCTTTAAATTGTATGAAATATAATACCGTATAAAAGGTAACTTATACTCAAGTCATTTGTAAACACCATATTCTCACAGCTGCCTGAATTCCAGAACAACAATGAACCGTACCAATACAAAATGCGGTATGGATATGAGTCACTTGTTTGTAAACAATAATGCATACAAACTAGTATTTATGAAAAGATTGTGAAAATTTGAGTGATAATCCAGAGGAAATTTCAATCCAAGCCAGAAACATTGAATTGGAAAGTAATGTTTCTCTTGTGAACCAAGACGTAAAAAGTTGTTGGCTTATATTTATATGTAGGCCCTGATAAATTTTCTGATTATCTTAAAGAAATATGTTGGCTTAAATTTGTTTTATGACCAAATACATGCTTAAATCCATGTTAAAGTTGGTGTGACTGGTCAATGCCATCTGGATTTTGTTTATAGATTCCCATGATGTCTTCAGCATCCTAGGCCAATAAAACTGCATTTTAAATGCAGTTCTAGCAGCCTAGGTCACCAAAATGCAATTTTTCGGCATATTACCAGTTTGACAAGCAGCTGATTTAGAGAGCAAGTACTAAGAAATAATTTTTTTAAAGGTAATGGTGACAGGATGATATTATCAGAAGTGGTGTAACTGGTATGACCATATAACTTATACAGACATAACTGTTGACTTGTTGACAGTAATAATAAAATTCTGTGACACAGAAAAAATTACAGAAATGAAAAACATTCATGGTATAGATAAGATAATAAAGTTCCATGTTACAAAGTATGGTATTAAATCACCGATATTATGAATAAAAATAATGAGAACTTATAATATTGAAATGGGTTTGACAGTACTTTTGTAACAGGTATTCCATAAAATTTATTTACAGACTTGAAACAATATTTTCTAAAGAAAAATATTTTAATGTCAAAATGTTAACACAGAAAATGTATGAAATGTATTTAACACGAGTAGGCTATTTTATTCTCATGCTGTTTGAAATTTACAGTTTAAGAGACTTTTAATTTTCAACCTCTATGTTCACATTTTCATGGATTGCCCCATTCACAACTAAATAGTCTTATCAATTAATTTTTGTAAGTGTACAACGTGCATCTCAGCGGACTGTATGATAGATAATTAGGGCTGATTAAAATCAAAATGCACGCCATACATTCGATAGATAGTAACAAACAACATCCCTCTACAAGTACAGATAGAAAAACAGAGTATTACCCTTTATGAGAAATTGCGGAGACTTCCTAATGAGGATTACTGGAGATCGTACAAGCATGAAGACCGTAAACTGAAAACCCAGTCTGGATTCCTTCAGGAAATCAGAAAATTAAAGATAAAATACAAATTGGATACTTCTGATAATATAGAGAATCTTCTACACCCTGCTCATCCCTTCTTACTACCAGATATCAAATGTGAAGACAACCTAATAGAACACATTGCTGCTAAACAAGATATGAACTTAAATACACTGAAACTGTTAGCTCTAGAAACTATACATACACGCTACCCAAATCCAGAATGGGTACATATATATACAGATGGGTCGTTACTGGACAAACACAGCAATGCCGGCGCAGGAATCTATAGTAACATTTTCAAATTCTACATATCACTCGGACCCTTGTCAACACACTATGATGGAGAGGTACAAGCAATAAGCACAGCTCTCCAGCAACTTTTAAACCATATAACTAAATTTAACAAAGTGGTAATCCTCACGGACTCAAAGACTGCATTGCAAGCAATTGCATCAACATACCCAGAAAGCAAAAAAGTAAGAGAAATACATACAACAACAAGAATACTTCAAAGTCTCAAAAAAGACATTGCATTTCAATGGATACCTGCCCACTGTCAAATTATGGGAAATGAAGCTGCTGACTTCCTTGCAAAGAAAGGAACAAACATTAAACAGACTCCATATTGTAGCATACCTTTTAACAATGCTAAGATCTGGACCCAATATAAGATTAATCAAATATGTAAAGAGAAAAATGAAAAAGACAGTCACAAGAAGTCATGGAATTCCTTACTGAGGAATAAATCAGCCATTCCTGATCTACCCAGAAGACAAACAGTTGCTCTTTTCCGCATAACTACAGGTCATGACTGCTTAGCTTCACATCTTCATAGAATCAACATCTATCCTTCACCACAATGTACCCTGTGCAACGATCCAGCTTCAATAATGAATGGAGAACACCTACTGACTTGCCCGGCAATCAAGAAGATTGATGCTGATCTACCAACCCAGCTCACACATTACTATTGGAACGCCCGAAGGAGAATGGAAGAAATCCAAGTTCCTGAGCATTAGTAAACAACATTCGATAGAAAATAAAATAATAGGTTTACAAGAAACAAAGACCATAGGCAATGTAACACGACACTGAATTCTTCTTAAGCACAATCACTCGCTAATTCTTGGTTGATGTCTTGAAGATCTTCTAAAAGCAGAGATGATTGAATCCGCCCAATAAAAAACCTTGTTGGCTTCAATATAGATTTATTTAAATTTCCAGAGGACCACTCGACGATACGTCGAGAACTTGTAATTATTAATTAAGCATATACATATAGCAATTGTATGCTATAAATGTGATTTACAATTAATCTTGTGATGTCTTTTAATCTCAAGTCACAAACGCAATGCTAATGTCAATAAATTAATTTGCGTGTTGTGTAGCGTCAAAGCAATATTCAAATATTTATGAATGTTAAAATCTTTTAAACACTCACTTGTGTAATGACTCCTTCTTGTGACGAATAACACTACAGGAAATAATCCTGAGGTCCAATCAAGCTATATTAAAGCTAGTAGAGAAGCTTAGCAGCGACGTAGAAGAAATTCACCATTTTGCGGCGAATAATAATTAGAACTGCTTCTGTGCAGATAAAATTAATGTTGATAATTCCTTGAATCGTTGTAAACAGATTCCAAGACGAATAAGTATTATTAGCTGCTGCTAGCTGCATCCAGAGAGAATTGAAAATCCTTTCAGAGGATTACACAATAGACGAAGAAGGAAGACGAATGAAGAAGTAAGGTTTGAATTGAAAACAATGACTTGTAACAATACTAAAAATTCAATCCCATTGGACGAAGATAAAAACGATTAGGCAATTTAAAGACAAAAGATTGTATTTTGACAATAAAAATAATAATTACTAGAAGGCCGTGAGAAAAATTAACATTGAATAAAATCTTACCAAGGCCGAAAAAAGACAAGAATAATTATTAAAAGATTATTATAGAAGGCCAAGAAAATAAAAAACTACGTCAAATCTCAAGTATCAAACATAACTGAACATATTGCCCGCGATTATTCCACTTGTGGAATAATCTAAATAGAATGCGAAGTTATGTTTGACCTTGAGAAAGACAAGAACGACAAAAACACAAAACAAATATTGATAAAATAACAATAACTAAGAATACATTAGGTACCTAGAAGACAAAGACTAACTATCTAGTCTTCTGAGTCATGGATAGGTAAGGGTGCCAATTTAACAATTGGCCTCTTAAATGAACCTGAGGGGGTACGAACAGTAACCACCCTGACAAGGGAATCAGGACCAGGATGAACCTTTTCAATAACACCCATAATCCATCTCAAAGGAGGAACGTTGTCTTCCATTACTAAGACTGGAGTGCCTATTGACACATTAGGCATAGTTCTAGTCCATTTAGACTTCCTTTGAAGCGAATGGAGATAATCAGATGACCATCTCTTCCAAATACAGGTCACTAAATGATTAAGATTGTTCCAACGGGAACGGAGAGTATACCCGCCAGAAAGATCTGGACTAGGCAAAGATATAATAGCCTTTCCAATGAGGAAATGGCCAGGAGTAATAAAAGTAGAGTCACTGACGTCCTCGTACAGGGTGGTAAGAGGGCGTGAATTCAATAGAGACTCTATCTGAATGAGAAGAGTAGACATCTCTTCGTAGTCAAAATTAAAAGAAGGTGCCATCCTATTAAGATGAATTTTCATCGAACGAACGGCAGCTTCATGAAGACCTCCCATATGTGGCGAATGAGGAGGTAGGAAATTCCATTTAATACGTAGGTGAGAAGTGGCATCCTGAATAATAGATTGATAATCATAAGATTGAAGTAGCTTGACAAGATTCTGTAAGTCAACCTTAGCACCAATGAAATTACTACCATTATCAGACGTAATGGAAGCAGGTGTGCCTCGACGACAAGTAAATCTGGCGAAGGCAGAAAGAAAAGCACGAGCAGTGAGAGCGGTAACCAGCTCAATATGAACTGCCTTCGTAGACATACATACAAAGATAGCTATGTAAGCTTTGATACGAGTCTTTGAGCGAGGACCTCCATATTTGATGGAGTACGGCCCAGCGTAATCAACGCTAACATCATTGAATGCAGATGTATAATTAACCCTTTCAGAGGGCAAGTCAGCCATCTTTTGCTGAAATGGCTGAGGATTAAAGCGTAAGCATTTAACACAGGTTCTCAAAACACTGCGGATAGTCTTACGAAGAGAAAATATCCAAAATTTCTCTCTTAAATGAGACATGATTAGTTGAGGTCCAGCATGCAACAATCTAATATGAGTATAATAAATAAGGTGCCTAGTAAATCCATGTTTAGCTGGCAATAGCATTTGATGCTTGTGTTCAAACGTTAAGTTGGAATTTTTGAGGCGTCCACCAACTCGAAGGATACCATCTTGAAGCATGAAAGGGCTAAACTGATGTAGCTTGCTAGTAATCGATACTTCAAGACCAGTGGAAAGAGATTGAATCTCCTTGGAATAAACTTGACGCTGAATTATTTTAACACAGCAGTTGATTGAATTCTCGATTTCAATAGGTAACAATGGACCTTCATATCGAGTCTGAGCCTTACGGCAATTATTGGCAAATCTCAAAATGAAAGCCATAATGCGAACAGTCTTTAAATAACTGAACTTAGCTAACCAAGTGCTAAGGTCAGAAACATCAGACTCAATAAAGGCTACTACCTTCAGTTCTGGAGGCGGAGTAGAATGAGAAGGAGAATATTTAGCTGGCCATTTGGAAATATCCTCAGATAACCAAGCAGGCCCAGACCACCATAATGGATTATTGAGGAGATCTGAGGGTGTAGATCCTCTCGAAATAACATCAGCAGGATTGTCCTTAGAAATAACATGCGACCAAGAGTCAATAGAAGTAGTCTCTTGGATGTCTGCAACTCTATTCGCCACAAAAGTTTTCAGTGTAATAGGTGAATGAGTCAGCCAACTCAAGACTACTTTAGAATCGCTCCAGAGGTGAATTGATTCTAAATTCAATTGAAGCATGGGCAATACCTTGCTTAATAGGACAGACAAAAGATGAGCTGCCAAAAGCTCCAATCTGGGAATAGTGATTGCCTTTGTTGGAGCAACTCTAGACTTTCCGCATAATAATGAGCATTTAGTATCACCAGCAAGATTAATAGAGCGCAGATAGATGCAAGCTCCATATGCGGCTTCACTGGCGTCGCAAAAACCATGGAGTTGGATAGAAATTGCATCTTGTACCAAAGCCAAGCGAGGAATAGCTATGTTGGAAATGGAATTCAGTTGGCTGTGAACCTTGATCCATTTGCTAGCAATTGAAGAAGGAATGGGATCATCCCAAGCCGTGGTTTCCTTCCATAAAGATTGAAAGATTATCTTACAGTGTGAAACGACTGGACAAATCAATCCTAAAGGGTCAAAAATTGACGCTATGCAAGATAGCAGGCTGCGTCTAGTACATAGAGAGAAGGGCTTTGAAAAATCAATTGAAGTTTCAATTCGTAAGATATCAGCTGAAGGTTGCCATATTAAGCCCAAAGCCTTTAAAGAATTGGCATCGGAATCGCCAAAGGTGCGAAGATCGAGAGTCTCTCGATCTTCAAGAGGAATTTCCTGAAGTAATTCCGGCGTATTTGAGCTCCATTTGCGCGGTTGAAAGCCACCCAAAGGGAGAAGACTTCTTATCTGAAAAATCATTTCCTTGGCTTCAGAAATGCTAGAAGCAGTAGCGACAATATCATCAACATAGACAGAATCATTAATTAGCTTAGCTGCCAATGGGAATCTATCTCCTTCATCAATGGTGAGCTGCTTAAGAGCTCTTGTGGCTAAGAATGCAGCTGAAGCTGTACCATAGGTAACAGTCTTCAGATTGTACAATTTGATGGGCTCTGCTTGAGAGCTTCTCCAGAAGATCTGTTGAAATTGTTGATGACTCCTATGAACCATGACCTGCCTATACATTTTGGCAATGTCAGAAGTGAAAGCGATAGGCTTGAAACGGAATCGGAGCAATATAGAAAACAGATCTGGCTGTACTACTGAACCAACGGCAAGAATGTCGTTAAGTGACTTGCCAGATGAAGATTTCGCCGAAGCATCGAACACTACTCTCAACTTAGTGGTAGTGCTGGATGGCTTAAATACAGGGTGATGAGGAATTACATATTCGTACTTAGCAGTACAATCCTCAATAGCAGGTTCCATATGACCCAGCTCTTCATATTCAGACATAAACTTGCAATACTCTAACTGGAGAGAGGGATTAGAAGATAATCGCTTCTCCAAAGAATGAAACCTTTTTAAAGCTTGGGCTTTAGTAGTGCCCAAAGTCTCTGGGTCAATTCGAAAGGGAAGCTTCACAATATACCTCCCATCAGAATCTCTCTGAGTAGTGTCTAAGAAATGCTTCTCACAGAAGGACTCGTCAGGAAAAGGAGTACAATTAGAAACCTTCTCTAACTCCCAAAATTTGGTGAGTTGATTACTAATATCTTCATCAGAAGTTAGGAAGGCTGAATAATTGGCAAAGGTTTCCCCGGAATTAGCAGGGTTAAATATGGGAGACTTATTCTGAGTGAATCGCTTCTTGCAATGAGTCAAATGATTATGACGACGTTGGGAAGAAGGAGAAGGAGGCAATTTGCCTGAAAAATACCAGCCTAGCTTGGAATTCTGAATGGTGGGATAGTTGGGAGCAGATATCTGACCAGGAACTATGATTTGAGAAAAGATTTCAACTCCCAAGAGCAAGTCAACATATTTAGGTTCATTAAACTGCAAATCAGCTAATTGCAGATTGGGGGGAATATTCCATCCCTGAATGTCAATTGAGTGTTTTGGAAACTTGGATGTGGAGATTTCTGGGACAATAATAGCCTCAGTATCACAGTACCAAGGAGTAGTACGAGATCTAAGTGATATCGATGCAAGCTTTAGTGTGCTTACATTAGTGGACAGTACACCAGCCAGCGTAGTGGGATGAGGTAAAGGAGACAAGCCTAACTGTTTGAATAACCTATTACTGATTAGGTTACAGTCAGAACCGCTATCTAGAAACGCTGTAGCCTCTACAGCACGACTATTTTTGTCGAGAATTACCACAGTGGCCGTGGGAAGCAGACATTTTTGCTGTGATTTTTCAGAGGACATTACATTGACTATATTTTCTGCCGGCGAATTATTAGAAGCAGGATTGTGCAAATAATTACTGTGTTTTGCGTTGCAAATACTGCAACGAAAGTTACTACAATTGGATTCGTGGCCGTTTGCGCCAAGGCAAACACGACAACAATTGTGATCTTTCACAAATTGATCACGATGCACAAATTTCATTGTCTTGAACTTGTCACAGCGATAGAGAGGATGTTGCGCATTATGACAACAAATACAATTGTTTCTCGTGGGCTGATGCTTGACCTTAGCTTTGGTAGTGAGAGCAGAAGCAGGCGCAGATTTAGCAGACTGACTACGCAGGGCTGCCTCCGTCATCTGCAACACCCTGACTCTCGACTCCAAAAAGCTAAACAAATCTTCGAGTTTAGGGAGCCTACCAAGTTTAATTGAGGACTCCCAATCCTTGATTAGACTCACAGGGAGCTTATCCACAATTATACGTGAAATGATGAGGTCAGACAAGGAAACCTCAGTATTCAAAGCGTGCAGAGCATGCACGGTGCTTACAAAATGGTCCAAGTAGCGTTGAAGCGACTCTGCAGAAGACCCTACTATGGAGGGTGCAGAGAATAAATGATCTAAGTGCGTATTTGCAATCAAACGATCATTGTCAAACCTTTCTGCTAAGGTTTTCCAAGCTACTTCGAAAGTAGCAGATGAAACGGGAATATTTTGTATAACAGTCATCACTTCAGGTGACAAACATGATTTCAGATATTGGAATTTATCCATATCTGAAATGTGGCTGTGATTTATGATGAGGGATGTAAAGGTATCCCTGAACTCAATCCAATTCCTAGGATCGCCGGAAAATTGAGGTAATTTTAATTCCGGGAGCTTGGGCAAATTAGGGAGATGAGAGTGAAGCGATGAACGCTGACTAATCGATTGAGATTGTTCAGACTCATACAATAACTTGTTGTCGAGAATGAGTGAATCAATAAATAAAAAGGCAGCAGCATATTCAGTTTGAATATGTTGTTCTAGCTGCTCAGCCTCCTGATCCGAAACATCAAAGAATTGAGGACTTTCATCCCTATATCTATCCATAAGCCTTTGAAGTTCGGAACGATGGAACAAAGCCTTACGGTATGAGAGTTTATCTTGAATCTCAAATTCATGTATAGTCTGAAATATATTGAAGAGCTGAACCCTTAACCGTTCAAAACTAGCAAGAGCTTTAGCTTTGGCCTCGGCCCTTTCTTGCTCAGCCTTAGCTCTTTCCTGTTCGGCAATAGCTTTGGCTTCAGCTTCTTTGCGTTCGGCTTTAGCATTAGCCTCGGCCTTTTCTTGTTCGGCTATAGCCTTAGCCTCGGCCTTTTCTTGTTCGGCTATAGCCTTAGCCTCAGCTTCTTTAGCTTTATTGAAAGAAGTAATCTGTTTATTATAATATTGAGTAGCTCGCTTAATAACTTGCTCTACTTCTAATCTGTAAGCTTCTTCATGTTCAGAGTAAGCTAGCTCGTCTATTTCAGATTGAACCTTATCATATTCATTTTCAAACTGGTCTAGTTTACTTTTAAAACTCAAGAAGTCTTGGTAAGATCCTTCATCATCAATAACTGAATTAAGGATATCATTAGCCTTACGCGTGATCTTCGCCTTTATGGGAGTACGCTTAGCCTTAAGGGACTTTAAAACAGCCTCAGGATTATCCATGATGTGATATTCGCAATTAATTGTCCAAAAAATCACAATACTTCACTTATTGAAGTTGGGAACCTGAGCTAAGTCTAAGGTCAATTGTTGCCCGCATTCGGGACAAATACAAAGATTAATAGTTGCCCGCGTATCGGACAAAACACATGATAAGTGTAACTGGTTTTACAAAGGTAAGTACAAGCGTGTAACACATGAAAAGTGTAACTGGTTTTACAAAGGTAAGTACAAGTGTGTAAATACAAATACCCTTGAAAACATTCACTGAAATCAGCTGTTGAAAATGGCCTCACACGTGTAAAACACGGAGGCGAAGCACTAAAATTAGCTTGAATGATAAAGATGTAGTAA
Source organism: Ectobius pallidus (assembly GCA_964059195.1). Taxonomy (NCBI): domain Eukaryota; kingdom Metazoa; phylum Arthropoda; class Insecta; order Blattodea; family Ectobiidae; genus Ectobius; species Ectobius pallidus. Next base: position 18,614,701 of record CAXKWD010000007.1, read on the forward strand.
TATTTACTACGCTCAAACTGACCTAAATGGTCAGGAGAAGAACAATGTGCTTCAATAGTCAATAATATAGTTAAATATAGTGCTCAAACAGCAATATCTGGAGCACCAACAGCTTTAAAGAATGAACTTATATTGAATAAGTCCGGGCGGAATGAAAAAGTAGTGTCGTTTACAATAAGTCTGTTACAATAGAGGTTCCATCCGGCCCGGAAAGGATCCAAAAATGTACAACGTGCATCTCAGCGGACTGTATGATAGATAATTAGGGCTGATTAAAATCAAAATGCACGCCATACATTCGATAGAAAATAAAATAATAGGTTTACAAGAAACAAAGACCATAGGCAATGTAACACGACACTGAATTCTTCTTAAGCACAATCACTCGCTAATTCTTGGTTGATGTCTTGAAGATCTTCTAAAAGCAGAGATGATTGAATCCGCCCAATAAAAAACCTTGTTGGCTTCAATATAGATTTATTTAAATTTCCAGAGGACCACTTGACGATACGTCGAGAACTTGTAATTATTAATTAAGCATATACATATAGCAATTGTATGCTATAAATGTGATTTACAATTAATCTTGTGATGTCTTTTAATCTCAAGTCACAAACGCAATGCTAATGTCAATAAATTAATTTGCGTGTTGTGTAGCGTCAAAGCAATATTCAAATATTTATGAATGTTAAAATCTTTTAAACACTCACTTGTGTAATGACTCCTTCTTGTGACGAATAACACTACAGGAAATAATCCTGAGGTCCAATCAAGCTATATTAAAGCTAGTAGAGAAGCTTAGCAGCGACGTAGAAGAAATTCACCATTTTGCGGCGAATAATAATTAGAACTGCTTCTGTGCAGATAAAATTAATGTTGATAATTCCTTGAATCGTTGTAAACAGATTCCAAGACGAATAAGTATTATTAGCTGCTGCTAGCTGCATCCAGAGAGAATTGAAAATCCTTTCAGAGGATTACACAATAGACGAAGAAGGAAGACGAATGAAGAAGTAAGGTTTGAATTGAAAACAATGACTTGTAACAATACTAAAAAATCAATCCCATTGGACGAAGATAAAAACGATTAGGCAATTTAAAGACAAAAGATTGTATTTTGACAATAAAAATAATAATTACTAGAAGGCCGTGAGAAAAATTAACATTGAATAAAATCTTACCAAGGCCGAAAAAAGACAAGAATAATTATTAAAAGATTATTATAGAAGGTCAAGAAAATAAAAAACTACGTCAAATCTCAAGTATCAAACATAACTGAACAGTAAGATCCATGATGTAGTGTTAAAAGCAGTGTGGGAAATCCATGACCTTAACCAAAGAGTGGAAGGAAAGGAAATAGACATTAAATCCATGTCTGGGATATTAATACAAGTAAGAATCAGCTTGAAAAATTTCATGTCATAACCGGGATTTGAACACGGATCTTCAGCTTAACGCGCTGATGCTCTACCATTGAGCTACCATGACAACATGCCAGTCTGACATCAAATTCCTCAACTGATTCAGAAGACAAGGCAAACCACAGGAGGTTTCTCTCCATTGAGAACACACATCCAAATGGCGTCCTACCCTTGTAGGTACTTTGAAGCCTAGTTATTATTTATATACTATTAATTAAGTGGAAGGAAAGGAAATAGACATTAAATCCATGTCTGGGATATTAATACAAGTAAGAATCAGCTTGAAAAATTTCATGTCATAACCGGGATTTGAACACGGATCTTCAGCTTAACGCGCTGATGCTCTACCATTGAGCTACCATGACAACATGCCAGTCTGACATCAAATTCCTCAACTGATTCAGAAGACAAGGCAAACCACAGGAGGTTTCTCTCCATTGAGAACACACATCCAAATGGCGTCCTACCCTTGTAGGTACTTTGAAGCCTAGTTATTATTTATATACTATTAATTAAGTGGAAGGAAAGGAAATAGACATTAAATCCATGTCTGGGATATTAATACAAGTAAGAATCAGCTTGAAAAATTTCATGTCATAACCGGGATTTGAACACGGATCTTCAGCTTAACGCGCTGATGCTCTACCATTGAGCTACCATGACAACATGCCAGTCTGACATCAAATTCCTCAACTGATTCAGAAGACAAGGCAAACCACAGGAGGTTTCTCTCCATTGAGAACACACATCCAAATGGCGTCCTACCCTTGTAGGTACTTTGAAGCCTAGTTATTATTTATATACTATTAATTAAGTGGAAGGAAAGGAAATAGACATTAAATCCATGTCTGGGATATTAATACAAGTAAGAATCAGCTTGAAATATTTCATGTCATAACCGGGATTTGAACACGGATCTTCAGCTTAACGCGCTGATGCTCTACCATTGAGCTACCATGACAACATGCCAGTCTGACATCAAATTCCTCAACTGATTCAGAAGACAAGGCAAACCACAGGAGGTTTCTCTCCATTGAGAACACACATCCAAATGGCGTCCTACCCTTGTAGGTACTTTGAAGCCTAGTTATTATTTATATACTATTAATTAAGTGGAAGGAAAGGAAATAGACATTAAATCCATGTCTGGGATATTAATACAAGTAAGAATCAGCTTGAAAAATTTCCTTCCACTTAATTAATAGTATATAAATAATAGAGCCAGTCTAGCTTTTGGGCACATACCCACGGCCTGGAAGCAGGTAAGAGTGGCCTATATACCTAAGCCTGGGCGTCCCAATTACTTTGACGCCAAGGCCTACCGACCAATTTGCCTATCATCTTTTCTGCTGAAGGCAATGGAGAAACTTGTCGATGGGTACATTAGGGAATGCGTGCTGAGGGATTATCCTCTTCACAAGTACCAATGTGCTTACCAACCAGGCAGATCTACTGAAACTGCTCTTCACTATGTTGTAACCAACCTGGAGAAGGCACTTTATGATAAGGAGATTGCTCTAGGAGCTTTTCTGGACATTGAGGGCGCTTTTGATAGAACCTCTGTCAAGGCCATCATCCATTCGGCGAAGGAACATGGTATTCCAAGCACTGTTCTTCGGTGGATACAATGCATGCTGGAGGACAGGAGCAATATATCGACGATATGCGGAGAGACCATTCATGTCCTCACATCAAGGGGATGTCCTCAGGGAGGCGTACTATCGCCCCTGTTGTGGAACCTTGTTGTGGATGGCCTGATTAGGGATCTCAACAGTAGTGGCTATTTCACGGTGGGCTACGCTGATGACATAGCAATTATAATCAAAGGGAAATTCCCCGGCACGGTTTCCGATGTGCTACAAGTGGCACTAGGAAAAGTAGAAAGCTGGTGCAACAGATGTGAACTGTCTGTGAATCCAAGCAAAATGAAAATTGTACCATTTACCAGACGCCGGGATCTGGGGAACTTAAGGGAACCCAGACTCGGGGGGCGGGTAGTGCAATTCTGCAATGAGGTTAAATACCTTGGAGTTATTCTAGACAAGGGACTAACCTGGAAAAGGCAAGCAGATGCATGTATCGACAAGGCTTATAGGGCCTTTTGGACATGCAGGACAATGCTTGGCAAAAAGTGGGGACTAAGACCTAAGCTGGTATACTGGATTTATATCACAATGGTCAGACCCATTATTACCTATGCTGCTTTTGTTTGGTGGCCTAGGACTCAACTGAAGTCATGCAAGGATCAGCTCTCCAAGCTACAGAGACTGGCCTGCATTGGCATAACAGGGGCTTTTAGGACTACTCCTACAGCTGCCATGGAAGTCCTATTGGACCTGCCCCCTCTTCATATCTGGGTAGAAGCGGAGGCGCGAGCGGGTCTTTATAGACTTCGGTGTAATGGCATTGAAAAGTTGGAACTACAATGCTTCGGTCACATGCAATTCTCTAGGGACAAAGGTCTGGACCATTTTATGACTATGGGATCAGACAAATTGATACCTAAGAAAGCAAGTGAAAGGAAATTCACTATAGCATATCCAGAACGTAGTGAATGGGACAAAGGAATTGAAACCAGGATTCAAAGTGGACCTACATGGTACACTGACGGATCCAAAACTAAAGAAGGCACTGGGGCAGGACTGTATGGTTGTGGTAAAGAGCTTTCATACAGCCTTGGCTTGCATGCGACTGTGTTTCAAGCAGAAGTCTATGCCATCATGGCAAGTGCATGGGAAAGTATTAGCAAGGGCTACATGCATACACACATTACTATACTTTCTGACAGCCAAGCAGCCTTAAAGGCTCTTGAGGCAAAGGAAATAAGGTCTAAACTAGTCCTCGAGTGCAGGGAGTCCCTAATGACACTGGCTGAACACAATGCAGTTAAACTGATGTGGGTGCCAGGACATAGGGGTTTCCATGGCAATGAGAGGGCTGACGATTTGGCCAAAAAGGGGGCAGCTCTGCCCTTTGTGGGACCTGAGCCCTGCCTGGGACTGCCCTATGGTTCTATCCGAGGAGCGGTTCGGGAGTGGGCTAACAGGAAACACAACAAACATTGGGTAGCTGTGACAGGTCACAGACACTCTAAGATGACTATCAAAGAAGTCATCAAAGGCAGGACCAGAGAACTGCTTAAGATGGATAGATTCCTACTCAGCTGGGTTGTGGGATTTATGACTGGACACTGTCGGCTGCTGGGACACCTTCATAAGGTTGGCATAGCAGACGACTCGATGTGCAGGAGATGTCGAAAAGATGAAGAATCTGCTCTTCATCTTCTGTGTGATTGTGAAATACTTGCGGCCATTAGGGCCAAGCATTTCAACTACTGGTTCATGCCAGCGGATGAACTGTCCAAGGTCTCAATCAAGAAGCTGGCACTCTTTATCAAAGAGTCTGGCCTTCTAAGGGACTAAAGCTAGGGGCGCACAATAGATCAGTAATGGTCGCGGTGCATAGGGCAATAATGCCCACCCTTTCTCAAAATAAAAAAAAAAAAAAAAAATATAAATAATAACTAGGCTTCAAAGTACCTACAAGGGTAGGACGCCATTTGGATGTGTGTTCTCAATGGAGAGAAACCTCCTGTGGTTTGCCTTGTCTTCTGAATCAGTTGAGGAATTTGATGTCAGACTGGCATGTTGTCATGGTAGCTCAATGGTAGAGCATCAGCGCGTTAAGCTGAAGATCCGTGTTCAAATCCCGGTTATGACATGAAATATTTCAAGCTGATTCTTACTTGTATTAATATCCCAGACATGGATTTAATGTCTATTTCCTTTCCTTCCACTTAATTAATAGTATATAAATAATAACTAGGCTTCAAAGTACCTACAAGGGTAGGACGCCATTTGGATGTGTGTTCTCAATGGAGAGAAACCTCCTGTGGTTTGCCTTGTCTTCTGAATCAGTTGAGGAATTTGATGTCAGACTGGCATGTTGTCATGGTAGCTCAATGGTAGAGCATCAGCGCGTTAAGCTGAAGATCCGTGTTCAAATCCCGGTTATGACATGAAATTTTTCAAGCTGATTCTTACTTGTATTAATATCCCAGACATGGATTTAATGTCTATTTCCTTTCCTTCCACTTAATTAATAGTATATAAATAATAACTAGGCTTCAAAGTACCTACAAGGGTAGGACGCCATTTGGATGTGTGTTCTCAATGGAGAGAAACCTCCTGTGGTTTGCCTTGTCTTCTGAATCAGTTGAGGAATTTGATGTCAGACTGGCATGTTGTCATGGTAGCTCAATGGTAGAGCATCAGCGCGTTAAGCTGAAGATCCGTGTTCAAATCCCGGTTATGACATGAAATTTTTCAAGCTGATTCTTACTTGTATTAATATCCCAGACATGGATTTAATGTCTATTTCCTTTCCTTCCACTTAATTAATAGTATATAAATAATAACTAGGCTTCAAAGTACCTACAAGGGTAGGACGCCATTTGGATGTGTGTTCTCAATGGAGAGAAACCTCCTGTGGTTTGCCTTGTCTTCTGAATCAGTTGAGGAATTTGATGTCAGACTGGCATGTTGTCATGGTAGCTCAATGGTAGAGCATCAGCGCGTTAAGCTGAAGATCCGTGTTCAAATCCCGGTTATGACATGAAATTTTTCAAGCTGATTCTTACTTGTATTAATATCCCAGACATGGATTTAATGTCTATTTCCTTTCCTTCCACTTAATTAATAGTATATAAATAATAACTAGGCTTCAAAGTACCTACAAGGGTAGGACGCCATTTGGATGTGTGTTCTCAATGGAGAGAAACCTCCTGTGGTTTGCCTTGTCTTCTGAATCAGTTGAGGAATTTGATGTCAGACTGGCATGTTGTCATGGTAGCTCAATGGTAGAGCATCAGCGCGTTAAGCTGAAGATCCGTGTTCAAATCCCGGTTATGACATGAAATTTTTCAAGCTGATTCTTACTTGTATTAATATCCCAGACATGGATTTAATGTCTATTTCCTTTCCTTCCACTTAATTAATAGTATATAAATAATAACTAGGCTTCAAAGTACCTACAAGGGTAGGACGCCATTTGGATGTGTGTTCTCAATGGAGAGAAACCTCCTGTGGTTTGCCTTGTCTTCTGAATCAGTTGAGGAATTTGATGTCAGACTGGCATGTTGTCATGGTAGCTCAATGGTAGAGCATCAGCGCGTTAAGCTGAAGATCCGTGTTCAAATCCCGGTTATGACATGAAATTTTTCAAGCTGATTCTTACTTGTATTAATATCCCAGACATGGATTTAATGTCTATTTCCTTTCCTTCCACTTAATTAATAGTATATAAATAATAACTAGGCTTCAAAGTACCTACAAGGGTAGGACGCCATTTGGATGTGTGTTCTCAATGGAGAGAAACCTCCTGTGGTTTGCCTTGTCTTCTGAATCAGTTGAGGAATTTGATGTCAGACTGGCATGTTGTCATGGTAGCTCAATGGTAGAGCATCAGCGCGTTAAGCTGAAGATCCGTGTTCAAATCCCGGTTATGACATGAAATTTTTCAAGCTGATTCTTACTTGTATTAACCAAAGAGTTTATAGGCTAATCTTGACGCAAAGCACACTCCAATCATCGATACTACTGAGATACATTTTATACACTGGTAACAGAACAGACTTTCTACAGAAATATGAGATTTTCGATCTTAAATTACAATAAAAGACTTAAAATTATTCTTTGTTGTAATTAAATATATGTGATAGATAATGATTTGCTATCTAAAAATTCTTCTACTAGTTTAATAAATTATTGAATAGAAATTAATCTGGTAAAATCCATTTTTAGATTAATAATCTAGCTTTAAAATTAGGCTACATGTTTTATGAATTTTCAAGACATAGACCCCTATTGTCATATTTGAACTTGGCAATTAAACACTGGGCAAATGCTGTCAATCTGATCAATGCACAGCAGCAAGGGAGTTAAGGAAGAAAAAGTCGTATGTGAGAGTTACAAGAGCTAAAATTATAGGTAAGAAAATTGCAAAATCTTTTTAGGGTAGAGAAAGTCATGTGAGTGTTTGAAGAGCTGGAATCAGATGCAAGAAAATAGTAAATTTAATGCTGAATATAGAGTCATGCAAAAGTTACAAGAGCTAGAATCAGAGACAAGAAAATTGCAATATATATGTGTGTTTTAGAACACAGAAACAAGAATTTAATGGAATCAAATCTGATGATGAATAATTAAAAACATTCCTGTTTTGATCATGTACACTCATGCAATCCTATCGTCAAATAGTGGAACTACAAATAAGAGTGTAGCAGGACGTTATGTGATGGGAGAGCTGCCCAGTGATGGCCTGCGGCTCAGAAGAGAAGTGAAGTACTAAAACAGTTCCTGAATATGGATACCTGGTAGTGATTTTATTTATCTTACTTTATTTCTTGTAGATAGATAGATAGGTAGAGAACTTATACTGGAGAATTAAAAGAATGTATAGCAGTGTCAAAAGAAAACAAATTATTAGCTACCAGTTGACAATAAAAATGTGTCAAGTTCATGCCTCCAATTTAGACTTTTGCAACCTCTTGAAAACTTGAAGTGGTAATGTCTTATTACTATCAGGTAAACTACTGAACAATTTAATAGACACTGTGTTAAAATTTTATTAAAATAAGCAGGACCTAGGCTTTGACTCAGTAATCTATTTAAAAGTTTACTTATTTTGCTAGCAATAAGAGTTGTCCAGCCCAAGCCAGGTTCAACATGAATACCTAAGAATCTAAAGGATTTATCATAATCAAACGCTGGATAACTAATAATAAATTTAAAATCAACTGTTTTATCATCACTTAATTTAAGCTTGTTAGCATTACAACAAACAAGAACCTTAGAAGACATTTGATCAACTGTGTTTGTTAAAAAATCAGAATTCTATTGCACTATGATTAGTGCCAAGTTTCAGCGAATAAATAAGATTCTAGGCATTCATTTTGAACCATAGATAGATCATTTATATATAATATATAGGCCTAATAAACAGGACAAACCCAAGAACGGAATCCCGAGGGATATAATTAAAAATTTGCTTAAAGTGATAAAGTTTTTCCATTGGAACACACGGATTGGTATCTCCCATTTAGATAAGATGATAATAATTCAATGCTTGCATTAATAATTCCATACAAGGCAAGCTATTGCTTTAGGTCAGGTCAAGATAGGTTCGCGAAGTACCCAAGTTCCCCATTATTCCAAACGTTCTTTTTCACTCCCAATAAAAACAAGCCCAACAGCAGGCGCGGCTCATGGCTGGGAAGTTAGGTGAGGAGCTAGAGAGCGGTCTAACTAGGAAGACGCCTGACACCGGTAAGGATAGATTGCATGGAATGGAAGTCTACCATTGCATTGCACCGTAAGAAGAGCGCAGGCGTAGGTAAAGTAGCACTTCCCCTGAATAACCGCCACTGCCCAACAGAAAAGATTCTGTAGGATAAAACTTCCACATAACCGTGAATATTGACTAAACCAATTACTTTTAAAATGTAGCTGAGATAACTTCTTTTCTCCTTTAACACTCACAGAAAAAAATGGGGTAAGAAGAATGAATATTAACAAGTCTTTCTTATCCTTTTTCGGATCAACGAGAAAATGATGTCTCTAATAATGAATAATTTTTTTGGATTCATTTGTAATATCAACTAAATTTAACAAAACACCAATAAAAATTTTAATTCACTAAATTCATTTGTATTTTTCACAAAGCAACAGATAATACTGAAGTGCTCTCTGTCTCTGAAGGGTGGATTCACACACGTCGGGATGGGATGTGGAAAGCGAGGTTGGTCTCGAACAGGTCTTTTCTTTTTCAGAAGAGATGCGAACTGGCACGTCAGCTAAAGTAGGTCATCAGTAGGGCCTGGATTTGAAGGTTTTAACCTGTTTTATTTCCAGTTTTTAATTAGAACATTTAAACATATTTTTCCGTTATATGCCCCTTGCTTCTTATAGTTCTATAGGTTCTAACCTAAAAAGGGCTAAATCGGGCTGAAGGGCTTAAAAGGGGCTAAGAAGGGCTTTTGCTGAAAAACTAGGGGCTAAAGAGGACTTTTGGGGGAAAAAAAACACGACTTTTCCAATTCATGTGAAAGGAAAATAAATATGTGAATTTGTGCATTTTAAGAAAAGACATAATAAAAATAAACTTATACAACACACTGAAATTAACAATGCACAAAAGGAACAAATCCATGACACTCAAGTCTACTTATTTTTGTAGATCAATAGTGAATTGAGTGTTTTGAATAATTGTATTATTAAAGGGTAAATACCTCAATTCTTTATGCTATTTTTTTAGTGCCATTACAAGAAATAATTACTTGTTTATTCTGTATTTAAAAAACCTAGAATAAATGTCAAAATTATAGGCTAATACAATTTTTGGTATTAATATTAGTGTTCATGTTTTATTAAGACGGCTAAAATCGTTTAAAACCTAAAAAGGGCTATTCCACGAAAATAAAAGGCTAAAATACCTTTTATAAAAGCCTAAAAATCCCAGGGCTTAATCATCTCCCATTACCAACAACAGCAACCCCTCAGAATCGCTACACTTGAACATGTGTAATGTCTGAGAAAGAGTAGCTTTTTGACAATCCAGTCTGGCACTGCATCACCTGAGGAAATAGCCACAGAGACTTGGTAGAGAGAGAATAGCCTATGTGCTCCGGACTGTGCTACATCCAAACTCTTTCATACTACCCCATCCAAGCCTTTCCTTATGCTTTCAGAATTCAGATACAAAATTTCCATGTACGAGATAAAAAATGTTCAAGCAAATTTGTTTTACTTAAATTTTAAAATAATATTTAAGTGAAGTGCCACTTCAGTCACATCACCTGGTGCGCTGCCATTGAAGCTGCCCTACTATTTTTAAAGATTACTGGCAGTGAGTAACAAGAGCTGCACACTAGTACTTACAGCACTCGGCAAGCAATGTTAAGGGCAAGTCATAAACCCTCCCATTTAAACACTGTAATCATAAACTTAAAAAGGGCATTTTGAGTCTAAAAAATCAGAAAAGAAATTTTGACAGAAAACAACACAATTTTAGGTTCACACTAGGATCCTTTCCCCAACTCTCTAGTGGGACCCACCTGGAAAGGAGGGGTTTAGGATTCAAATGTTGCCTCCTAGATGTCTCACTATTTTAACTACTGGTACTAGCAATGCCATGTATTATGCAAAAGGTGAAACTGGGGAAAAAATATTTTTCCTTTATTATCTTCTTCTCTTCCTTTTCCTCTCACCTTCTCCTCGCCCTACTTACCTATTTGGGACCTATTAGTAACAGTCAATTTAGAATCAACTGGTATACGAACTCGTGACCACTAGCACTGTAACCAGCAGCCTTAACCACTACACCACGAGCGAATGCTGGGCGGTGAAGAGAAAATTCATCAATACAAGTTTAGAGAGCATTACAGTACACGAGAAATAGCAGTTTTGGTGCAAGGGTCTGTTTTTGGTAATTGTGAAATATTATATTGGCTCTAAACACCTGCTGCACTGCAGGCCATTAGACCCCGAGAAAAAGAAGATACAAGATTTAGGGGGACTCTATTGGGAAGCAAGAGGACTAATGGTGTAAACCAAGCTCCAACCATTTGAAAACAACAGCAATAATATTGGCTCTGAAAACAGCCGTTTTGGGGCATTAATTAAGTCATCTTGCAGGTGGCATACTACTCAATTCTTAAACTCTTCGCTGGACAATGAGAAGTAGATGGCGGAACATGCAAGTAGGTAAACAAGCCAGCGGGCAAGGGTGGGTGGAGCTTTGCCGGTGCTCGACCTAAATTTGTCTTTTGCCAAATGTAGGCCTAGGCCTATATGAGAATCGTTGATTAAGCTGCTACACTATCGTTCAGGGGACAGAATCTAAACTAATGATAGATCCTATATCTAAACTCAACAATTCAGTGACTAGGCTGCACCAAGAGGGTCTACGTGCACAGTGTCTCCAATATCACAAACATGATTACGGTAAGTGCCAACTGAACTCAACAGATGGTCAAATAGTCTAAGAATTGTAAACGACATGCCGGTGTTTTATTTTGTATGGGATAATATGATGGAAGAATACAGGATGATAAATAAAACCAGTGTTAGTATGAGTTACCTTAAGAAAGTATTATTAAATTCTAGGTCAGTGACAAGTAGTGCCTGTGATAGGTTGTTAGGTTTCTGAACAGGAATATTAGCTTAGCAGCAGCATACTGAATAGCATGTGGTTTGCTATGTGCCATACTGAATCTCTTCCTGTGGTGGGAATTTCATGAGTGTGGCAATCGTTTCTCTTTTGCTGCTCCAAACGTCAAGGACATTAGTGGCAGAGCACACCTCACTGTTACTGGCTATCCCATTGAGCTGTTCCAATTCTTCAAATAGACATTTACAAAAAGAGGAGCTGTTCCAATTCTTCAAGTAAACATCTACAAAAAGAGGAGCTGTTCCAATTCTACAAATAAACAACTTCAAATAAAAAATCGGGAAAAAATAGTTTTATGCCACGCACAAGGCTTCTACCACCAACTCTCTAATGAGACCCACCTGGGAAGGTGGGGTTTAGGGTTTCATAGCACAAGAAATTCAATGTGAGACATAATAAACCTCGCGCTATTCAGTGCACTCCTGAACTAACATAAACGTTCCTAACCTAACAAAACGGCGGATCTTGGCTGGTGTGCAGCATAAATCTATCATTTAGCTTTTATGTAAAAAAATAAAAAAATAAATAAAATCAGGTAAACTGATATAACAAAGTGCCAGAATGATTTTGTTGAATCAATTATAATTGCAATTATGATAGGCTATGCAGAAAATAAGTTTTTTAATCAGATTAAAATCGACCGTCAGCAGAACCAGATTTGTGATGTCTTGACAACTGCGCACTCACATAAAAATAATAATAATAAAAAAAAAAATCCATGTCAAATTGGCCGGCTCCGTGATTTGATTCAGGGACCTCCAGAATACGAGTCCAAGAGTTTGATAAGCACATGTGAAGGAATAGTGTTGTTTGTCAAATCTAAATGTATTGCAACTTGAAATTCTTACGCCTTACGCCGCCTTTACCCCAGGATTGCTCCTGGTACTCATTTCTGTTTGGGGCTGAGTCGACCCCAGGGCCATAGTGCCACCAGAAGGATTAGGCCAATTGAAAAACTCCAACGACCTCATTGGGAATCGAACCCGCGACCTTTCGGTTTGTAGCACAGCGTTTCAACCACTATGCTACAGCGTACCCTTCTGGTGGCACTATGGCCCTGGGGTCGACTCAGCCCCAAACAGAAATGAGTACCAGGAGCAATCCTGGGGGTAAAGGCGGTCGGTGCGTAAGGCTAATAACCTTACCACCTTCATGTGCCGAAAACCTAAAATCTGGGAGTTTCAACCTCCTGGGACCCTCTTGGCCTCCATGGCCTGTAATAGGGAACAGTTTACTTTAAGTTGGTGTGGAAGATCTTTCTTCAGTTGCCGAAAAAGATGAAAGTCACTCGGCACAGGAACGAGTTTTTGAAATCCATCGTAACAGGGGATGAAACGTGGATTCGTTAACACAATCCAAACAACGGATGCCCACAAATTTCCCTGGCTCCTACACCAACGGAGAATTTCAAACACTTCAAAATGCCGTGAAGACCCTTCTCAATACGCTGGCGGCAAGCTTCTATGAAGAGGGTACTTGAAAGTTGGTACCACGCTACGACAAATGACTCAATCGGAGCGAGATTATGTAGAGAAGTAGCTAGAAGGTGTACCTAAATGTTCCAAATAAAACAGTTTCGATTTTCACAGTGGTTTTCATTTTATGCCTCATCAGAGGTTTAAAAAAAACAGCCCTCGTATTTCCGAAATTGAAGTTACTTTTTCCGAAATGGAAATTACTTTTTCCGAAATTGAATTTACTTTTTCCGAAATTGAAATTCCTTTTTCCGAAATTGAGGTTGAAAAGGTGTAGAATATCTTCAAGTGCACTCTCTACTTCATTGAATTGACTACTTACTAGTAAATAGGCTAATAGGCTAATACTTACTAATAAGTAGTCAATTTAATGAAGTAGAGAGTGCACTTGAAGATAATGTGTTTAATATTATTTCACTTCATTGTGTCTTCCCATTCTAAGTGAATTTAATAAACTAGAATTTGTTCTTCACATTCTGTAAAATTTACTATGCCTTCTCCTCCACACTACAAGCAAACCATTACCGGTATTTAAAATTTATTGTAATTATTTTAAATTAGTTTTCCAAAATCTATTACGGGTGGGACATAATTTGGAACTGATTTTAATGATGCAAAACAAGTTCATTTGCTGTTCTGCTATTACTGTTAGGGTCTTAATGTTGTTATTAATGAAGGTATGAGGGATTAAATACAAATTATAAACTGTTTCCAGGTTGTCAGAACATTTATTTAACTCATCAATAATAATTTAACAAAACTATCACAATTACGGGTGGGACATTTTGGGTGGGACAAAAATTCACTGTTTGTTACTTTACATAGTAGTTAACCACACATATTTTTTGAAGTTAATATATATACCAAATTGTACCTTAAGATTTATATTTTCTCAAATCAAAATGGACGTAGCTGATTACTCTTGACTACTTGGTATTAAAGTGTTAAAATCATGCTAAAAATGGCAAAAAAAGTAACTCAATGCAATAAATAATTAAATCGACAGATTTTACACATGAAACCATTTCAAATACACCTAAGTCCTTAATATTCAGTGAATTTGAGGTTTTAAACTTATATTTGACACCCAATTACAATAATTATACAACTTCTTTCTTTGAGGGAAAAATTCCCGCATTTTATGAAATGGCTGTAAAGCGTATTTGAGTTATCGAGCCTTTTGTTATATAATACCATAAAAAGGCACTAAATTGGGCATTATTCCAGTACCGGCCAACCAATTTGGTCCAATATCAATAGACCTCTTCCCATGGACATTATAAATGCGTATACCAAGTTTCATACAAATCCGATAAAGTGTATTTGAGTTATGGCGCCTTTGAAATATACACTAAATTGGGTTTTACTCCGGTACCGGTCAACCGATTTGGTCCAATATCAATAGGGTTCTTCCCATGGACATTATAAATGCATAAACCAAGTTTCATTAAAATCCGATGAAGCGTATTTGAGTTATTGCGCATGCAGATACATGGACGGACGGACAGACATTTTCCTGTCCTCCACACATTCTCATAAAGTATGGTACCATACTTTCAGCATATATGAATGAATAAAGAAGTTCGCACAAATGTGCATATAGTGGTGTGTCATTCAAGACAGAATTTCTTTAGGGACGCTCCTCTATTTGGGCACTTTAGTAAGTGGTATCGTTCACATTCCTGCTCACAGCGACTAGACACACACTCGCTGCCGGGTTCGTGATAAGACTTGTTCCTGCACAACTTGAAATGGAAGCCATGGACCGCCATGCGCATGACCAGGTGCCGCATCACATGCATTTTAACATGGAAACCTGGGAAACTCACATGGCCAAGGTCCTGAAGGCTAAAGAAACCAGACCCAAGACCCAGAACTCCAGGAATGACAAGCACATTCCCGCCCATAACAGAAGGCGAGATAGAAGAAGCCATCCATCATACAAAAAATGGAAAGGCATGCGGACCAGATCGCATCTTCAATGAACATCTGAAAGCGGTGACCCCCAAAATGAAGCAAGTATGGGCATCATTGATGAATGAGTGCATCAGCCAGGGGAGAATCCCGAATAGTTGGAGAAAATCGACGCTCAAGATGCTATACAAGGGAAAAGGGAATACTGGAGACCCAAATGCCTACAGGGGTATTGACCTGGAGTGCAACCTTTTCAAGATCCTCACCGGCATACTGCAAAAAAGACTGACAGCCATCGTAGATCAGAGCATACTGGAACAACAGTTCGGATTCAGAAGAGGACGCTCAACCCTCCAAGCAGTTAGCTGCTTGCAACAAGACATTGAAGAAGCCTTGAACAAGCCAAGTGGAAAACTGCATACCATCTTCATTGACTTTTCCAAGGCCTTTGACATGATCAATAGAAAACTGCTACTATCAAAACTGGAACAACTTATCGGGAAAGATCACTACATAGCCGCAATAACTCTGGACATCCTAGCAAACAATGCGATAACAATACAAGACAACGTGACCAGATCAAATGAAATTGCACAGACCAATGGAGTACTGCAGGGAGACCCTCTGAGCCCACTCCTGTTCCTCATAGTAACGGCAGATGCACCACAGGCCATCAACGACAATACAAAGATATACATGTATGCAGATGATATGGCTCTAACATCAGAAAAATGCGAGGATTCAGACAGACCTCATTCAACCAGCTAGTGGCATGGGCACAGCACAACGACCTAGAAATAAACATGCAAAAGACAGTTCACATGGTATTCAGGAAAGGGGGCAGAATAGCAACAGCTGAACGGATAACCCACAACAACAGCACTCTAGCAACGGTAAGCAGTTTCAAATACCTCGGTGTCACATTCAAGACCAAAGGCAATAGGCCTATATTTACAGAGCATACAATAGACAGGGCTACAAAAGCAATACAAGCAATCAGTGACATCCCAGACATCACCAGGATGTCCATCAGGGCAGCCATGCAGCTATTCCGAGTAAAAATAGTTCCAATAGTAACCTATGGACTGGAGGCAACATGGAAGGCACTGAGCATTAAAAACCTGAAGCACATCGAGAGAGTTAAGGCGACGTACATGAAAAGGATACTGGGGGTGTCAAAATTCACATTGTCCCGCCTTGCCTACGAGTTGACAGGGGAGATATCCCTAATTGAAGAACTTTGCCTCCAGATGCTGCTGCCATCTACACCAAGCTACGAGCAACTGCTCTCAGAACTGCAACAAAAAAGAGCGCACATTTGGAAGGACTTTTATGGAACGGATGCTATGGCAAATAGGGAGTGGATGCGTGCAAACTACGAGATGCGGCACCTTTCAGCATATATCTACACAGATGATATGGCGCTGGCATCAAACGACAGTGAAGACCTCCAAAGGGGAATGGACACCCTAGTTGAATGGGCAGACAGAAACGAGCTGCAGTTGAACCAAGAAAAAAAAAGTTAGTGATCTTCAGAAAAAGGGGGACGATTATCAGCAGCAGATGAAATAATTTGCAAAGAGAAATCACTAAGAGGAAAAACATGTACAAATATTTGGGAATAACAATACAGATGACCGCAAAATCGTTCTCAGTGCAAATTAAGGAAAGACTAATAGCATCAGTGAAAGCAATTAACAAAATCAAGAATTTGCAACTCCTCTCACTGGCAACAGCCATGAGACTGTTTGAATGAAAATACTACCCACGCTATCATGGATTGGAGCTCATTTGACAGTAAAACAGCTGGAAGACATGGAGGGACTCAAGGCCAGATTCCTAAAAAGAATTTTGGGATTATCTAAATACACACCATCCAGACTAATCTATGTTATGGCGAAAGAAACTTTCTTTTTAGAAGATCTAATCCTGAAACATCTGCTGCCAAAGACACCAGCGGTGAAAACTGCTCTACGGAACAGACAGGAGAAAGAAGAACAAATATTTGAAGACTTCTATACGACCGAAGCAGTGATGGCCACAGAATGGAAACAAGCAAATCAGGGGAGAAGATGTGGCACATAGTGACCAGGATGGCGGTACACAGATTTCATGCCAAATTATGCACGAACAGGAAGTTTCATAACCCCGACAGTGACTGCATGTGCGAACTTTGCCACGAACATTGCGAACGCTACCACATCCTAAAGTGTAAATCACGAACGAAAAGTATCTGTGAATATTCGAACATGTAATGCAAAACTTTGCTCATCTTCCATGTATTACAAAGTACCATAGTGGCACTTAATAAATAAAAAAAACTGGAATATGTAACAGAATGAAACCTGTAAAGGTTAACCCTTGTAAATACGACTAGCGCCACATCTGTTTAAATTCGTGGCACATTTACGTCAAGTTTTTCCTCCACTTGTTTTGGTATTAAAACATATATTGAAAACGTATTAGAATAAGAGGATCTCAAGAATAAAAATTATGGATTTCAATTTACCCTTACAGGATACTATATTATATTCCCAAAAGACGTACTTTACAAAGCTGTAACCCTATTACTTACTAAAATTTGTCCAACGTTTCTAATATTAGGTAACATTTTGCTATTTTCAACAGATATTCTAGAGAACAGAAAAGTATTTTATCTTCTGCTCTGTCCTACAGAGATTGCCAACCCTCAATATGCTTGAAAGTTTCAGGCTGTACAATCTGAATAATGACCGATCTATTGAAACTACGCACAATGAACGTAACCAGTGGTTTGGACTGACAATACTCTGTACATGAGCCAAACAGCAGAGGAAATGTTTAAATTTGATTCCCAGAGTAGAAATTAATATGCATTTTGTGTGATTACAGGGAACGGACCACTAGACTGGAAGTCATCAACATTCATTACACTAAATAAAATCGCTTGCTTAGTCAGTAAAGTCAAGCTATTCTGCCATGTATGTATGTATGTATGTATTTTTATACATCCAGTAACATCATTATACATGACATTGGATACGTCTCAAATATACACAAAAAAACACAAATTAAGATGAGATATGTACAAATCACACAGCTCTGCAAAACTAAAAAAAAGAACCTTAGAATCTAAATAAGAAACAAATAAGAATAAGAATAATACCTCAAAATTTACAAATGAACAAATACTATAACTAAAGACAACAGATACATTAATATTTTATATTAATTACACATTTCAATAAACTCGTTAATGTCATATGGACAGCAATTCAATAGAAATCCCCTTAATATTACTTTAAATTTCTGGCATGAAGGTATTTCCTTAATGTACGATGGTAATTTATTGAATAAGTAGAGGCCGGTGTAAAGGAAACTTTTCTGGTAGGCATTAGTGTTATGTAATGGAGTAAAGAGATCATGCTTAAGTAAAGAGATCATGTAGTTGTAGTTGTTGTTGTTGTTTTGTTGTTGTTGGTCTTTTGCTATTTCCAAGGTCTTGCAACAAATGTTGGAATAGTTCCCACTCGCATAACATCCCCCCCAAAATATTAGATAAAAGGACCCTTTGACCGCGTTAGATTAAATTTTGGAGCAAGAAATGGGAGATAGGCTACCTTCATGGCAACAACAATTATTGACTGGAGTACCATACACCTCCTGGCGAAACGTTGCTAATAACCATCCAACCGGACAAGCTGTGACACTTATCTCAAAATTATGGGGCAAATGGGCTTTGCCTAGGTACCCATTGGCTACTACATAGTAGTGGGCATAAAAGAGGAAGGAGCCACGTACTAAAGTACGTTGCTGATATTTATTTATTTATTTATTTGACAAAAAATGATCCCAAAGAGCCAATGGCTCGTAGCAGGGACAATTCGATTCCGATATGCAGGGGTGCCCACGGGGGGGGGGGGTTAAGACGCAGACTGCGTCATTGAAATTTCTGGGGGGGGGCAAAATATTATCTTTTTATGAATTTTCTGGGGGGGGGGGGTTGAAAATAGTTGCAAAATTAGAGTTAAAAATAAAAACGGTCAAGTTCTATAACTTCAAAAGGTCTCTTCTAATTCTTTATAGAGATAAAGATGAAGAATTTCGACAGTTATGGGCGCCCATACCCGGGGGCGGGGGGGGGGGCGCAAGGAAAAAATGTATATTAATAATTATTATAGTCAGTTGTTTTTCTTTTAAGACAATTATTTGAATTGCAGAAGTTTCACCAAATCGACAACATGGAAGCAGAATCCACAGTGGATTAGGAAAGGGGGGTTCAGGGGGTTTGGACCCCCAAGAGTCAAAACCTAAAATTCTATATTTGTATTAAAAAAAAAAAATATATATATATATATTTATTTAATTAAATAAGATTTGTTGGTGTATCAAATACGATATAGCAGTTATTTTCTTTTCATATCATAATGAGTAGGCCTATTATGTCCACTGTTCCATGTGCTATTTAACTTTTCTTATAAATAGTAATAAGTATTATAATTTAGGTAACAATTTCTTGTTTAAGTTGCCATGTCTTAGAGTATAGTAAACAAATTTGTTAACTAGTTTTACAGTGCTAAAATAGCGTAAAATGTGATTTTCATTAGTTCAACATTTAAAAATTTCCCGGGGGTGGACACCCGACTTAGGTAACATTTTCTTGTTTGCAATGGCATGTCTTAGAGTATGGTAAACAAATTTCCTAACTAGTTTTTTAGTGCTAAAATAGCGTAAAATGTGATTTTCATTAATTCAATATTTAAAAATTTTCCGGGGGTGGACCCTCCAACTAGGTTATGATTTCTTATGTACATTGGCATGTCTTAGAGTATGGTAAACAAATTTCATAACTAGTTTTTCAGTACTAAAATAGCGTAAAATGTGATTTTCAATAGTTCAATATTTATAAATTTCCCGGGGTGGACATCCGACTTAGGTAACATTTTCTTGTTTACATTGGCATGTCTATTAGAGTATGGTAAACAAATTTCCTACCTAGTTTTTGAGTGCTAAAATAGCGTAAAATGTGATTTTCATTAGTTCAGTATTTAAAAAATTTCCGGGGGTGGACCCTCCACTTAGGTAATGATTTCTTATTTACATTGGCATGTCTTCGAGTATGGTAAACAAATTTCCTAACTAGTTTTTCTGTGCTAAAATAGCGTAAAATGTGATTTTCATTAGTTCAATATTAAAAAAATTTCTGGGGATGGACCCCCGACCCCCTCTTTGGGGGGTATTCCAAACCCCCCCGGCACTTCCGACCCGAATTATTTTCTGGCTACGTCATTGTTGCACTTATTACATTATTATTATTATTATTATTATTATTAACATAATGTTACAAAGTGGCCCAAGAAGTTGAAGCGACAAAAAATAAATTAATTCTCCCCCCTAGAAAATATCATATGGGCACCCTTGTCGACAGCCAATTGGGGTGGGGGTGAGCAATGAAGTTTGTGGGGTGAGCAATGAAGGGTGAGTCATGACGTTTGGGGGGGGGCACCCCTGCGATATGGATAGCATAACAGCGCCGCCTGTGCCTGGGAGTGGTAGATACTTTGTCAGCAGATATAAAGGTACGTGTAGATGCAAATCTGAAGCATTTATTCTTAGAAAATGTGTATGGTGTAAGCTTAGATTAATTCAGAAGTTTGATGTACCGTCAAACTGTTCACAGTGTAAAGGTTGTTTGGAAGTTTTTGTAAATAGATCACTAAATGTACATATTAAATGTTTTGAAAATTCTATGAATGATCACCTAAAACATGTATAAAAATGTAATGCCAAATAAAAAAAAGTGTGCGTGGAACGGCACGCGACAGAAATGAAACTTGTTTTAATTTTAATTTTTTTCCATTTTTGATTATTGGATTTTTCAATTTTGCATTATTGGACATTTTAATATTGGGTTTTTGGACTTTTTAAATTTTGGATTTGTGAATTTTTAATTTTGGATTTTTTAAATTTTTTATCTTTGAATTTTTTATTTTTAAAATTTTGGATATTAGCATTTTTTAAATTTTGGATTTTTGGACCTTTAAATTTTTAATGTTGTTTTTTAAAATTTTGGAAAGCAGCCGGTTTTTTTAATTTTAAATTTTAAATTTTTTATTTAGGATTTTTTAAATTTTGGAACTTTGAATTTTTAAAATTTTGGATCTGAATTTTTGAATTTTAATTTTTAATTTTTTTAATTTTGAATCTTTGATACTTTTATTTTTTGGATTTTTAATTTTAGATTATTGATTTTTAATTTTGGAGTTTTAGATTTTTTCAATTTTCGATTTTTTAATTTTAATTTTTTTATTTTTTCAATTTTGGATTTTTGGCTTTTTTAATTTTTGATTTTTTAAATTTTGATTCTTTGGTTTTTTAATTTTGTATTTTCGTTTTTAATTTTGGATTTTTAGATTTTTTCATTTTTGGATTTTCAATTATTTAATTTTTTAATTTTTGTTTTTTAAATTTGGATTTTTAATTTTTTAATTTTGCATTTTACATTTTTTAAATTTTTAATTTTTTTATTTTTTAAATTTTGGATATTTGAATTTTTAATTTTGGGTTTTTTATATTTTAAATTTTGGATTTTTGGACTTTTTAGTTTTGGATCTTTGATTTTTTAATTTTGGAATTTTGGATTTTTTTAAAATTTGGATCTTTGATTTTTTTATTGTTTGGATTTTTTAAGCGCGGTAATGAACCTCCGGGTTCCATAAAATAGATAATATACCTTTAGATTACTTAGGCATTGCCTATTGTCATTGAGCAAGTAAGTATTATTATTATTATTATTATTATTATTATTATTATAATATTCTTAACAAAAACAACCTAATAATTAGAGACCGGATTTTAAAGGGAAAATTTTCACTGAAAAAAGGGAAAATTATTGTCAAAAAAGGTGGGGAAAAAGGGAAAATTATTGCCAAAAAGGTGGGAAAAAAGGGAAAATTATTGCCATGAAAAGGTGGGAAAAAAGGGATATAAAAGTAAGAGAGAGTAAAAATTCAAGAGAGAGATACATGTTTGTTTTATGTAAAGCCTTTGCTTGCTCTACAACTGCTGATTCTGTAACATCTAATGACTGAAGAAATTTTTTGATATTGTTGAAATTCTCACAGAGGAAAATAGCACACGAAATCCATGTTCCCCACCTTGTTATAATGGGAAACTTAGTCAATGGCAAGCCTGTGATTTCCCTGAAACGCTCTATTCTGCTGGGAATAATGATTTTTTCAATGGTGAATCAGTGAAAACAGTTTTTAATGTTTTCATATTAACAAATACTGGGTAATTTACGATTTTTTCAAAATAAATTAGCAAAAAAGTTACTGGAAAGGGAAAGTTCCTAAAAAAAAGGGAGATGAGCCTAAAAAAGGAAAAAAAGGGACGTTAAAATCAGGTCATTTGCAGTTGAAACTTACTCAGTAATGTCCTGTTCAATTTTATCACGTTTTGTGATGAAAAAAAAAAAAAAAGGAATTCCCTTTAAAATCCGGTCTCTACTAATAATATCAGACAAGATAGAGACGTCCAGACCCATAGAACAAAATAAAGGCGTCTTACAAGGAGACCCCCTTAGCCCTACGCTCTTCAATCTATTCACCAGTGACATCAAAAATGTAGTAAATGGCTCAACAAATATGTACATGTATGCAGACGATATAGCCATAGGATCTACCTCAAAGGAAACCCTTCAAGATACTCTCAACAAAGTGTATGAATGGGCAAACCAAAATAAATTAGATATAAATAAACAAAAGACCGTACATATGGTATTCCGCCAAGGAGGACGATTGAAACAAGATGATCATATCAACTTAGGACCAGAAGCACTGAATACAGTCAATACATTCAAATATCTAGGACTAACTTTTCAAACAAAAGTGACATGCTTCACAAACCATGTAAAGGATAGGACCACAGCTGCAATCAGGGCAATATATGACATACTAAACTTAACCAGACTGTCAATCAACACTGCCATGTTATTGTTCAAAGCCAAAATTGTTCCCATACTAACATATGGAATGCAACTGATTTGGGAACAACTAACAATGTCAAATCTAGAAGAGATTGAGAAAGTTAAAGCAAGATTTCTAAAGGCTACCCTAGGTGTATCCAAATACACAAAATCCCGCCTTGTATATGAACTTACGAGGGAGCCTTTCTTCCTAGAAGATCTACATATGGAACAGCAAATGCAAAACACTAAGCAATATGCACGAGTTCTAAAGAAAGAATATGACAAGAAAAAAGAAATATGGAGAGATTTCTATAGTACAGACGCCATGGTGCACCGTCAGTGGACACAAACTAATCAAGACTACAGAAGTGCTATAACTAGAATGGCAATCCATGGATATCATCACAGGATATGTAAAAACACATCATATCATGAACCAAATATCACTTGCGTGTGCTCGCTGTGTGAGGAATCATGTGAACGTTACCACCTACAAGACTGCAAGAAGAGAACAAAATCCTTGATGGAATATAGTAAAGAATAAACACTGACACTGCACATAAGTGCGCATTCTTATCTTATTATTATTATTACTACTATTCCCATTTGCAGGTCCTCGTACTATTTCTGAAAAATTTCCTTTGATTACTCCTAATCATTGAATTGATTGTTTTCTGTGCAGTCCGCTCCGAAACACCCTACTAATTTCGTGACGATCTTTTAGCGTTACACAAGTTCCCGATTTACCCCTACCGCCGCTAAAGAAGTTTCACTTCAAAAAGTTATGCAGCTGTAGGAAGAACACATCCTCCATGGAGCTACATCCCTGAAGGAACAAGACCTACCACCCGACCGTTGCGTCAACTACCATAGGCAGATGGCAGGATTGGGGGCATGTGGTCAGGCGTTAATGGTGGTTTCCATGACCGGAGTCGCTATTTCTCAATCAAATAGCACCTCAATTTTAATCATGAGGCTGAGTGCACCCCGTTCTTGACCTCCCTACCACAGAAAAATCCGAGGAGATACCGGGGATTGAACCTGGCCGGCGGATCTGTAGTCATCGACGCTAACAACAATACAACGCCGGCGGTCTCTGTAGGAAGAAGTTATCTAAAAAAGGACGTTTATTTTCATTTTATTGGAAGTCTGTAGCTGCAAGCATTTAAATGTAGACTCTCATTGTACTGTAAATATAAATAAGCCCAAGATTTGTCTGAATGTATGTATCTAATGCTGGTTTAACCACAAAGCAATTCTCTTCCTTGCTTCCCAATACTTTGAACATAAATACTGTATAAGTTTATACAGGCTTATATAAATATGTAAATATTTTACATATGTACTGTATTATTTCTCAACATCCTTTCTGCTTTCCATTATCAATAAATACTGGTCTCATCAGTATTTTAATTAAATTGGGCAATGCTTGTAAAAATGAAATTTCTAGTACAAACTACTCGTATACTTCAGTATTTTATATACATTGTATGTATGCTAACGTATTCTTATATTCTTGAGCTTCATTCAACACAAGATCTGCAGAACCAGATATCCACATATATACCAACTTATATTGTACAATTTTGTAATAATCATATTAAGTTTGAAAACTGACTCGTGTTCTAGCATCAAATAAATATTATAACAAACCGTTTGTGAGTGCATTTCCATGGTAATAATAATAATAGTAATAATAATAATAATAATAGAATTTTATTGTCATTAAACTTTTTCAGCAATAGGCAACGTCAAAATACAATTCTAAACTTAGATGTACTATATACAAGATTCATTACACATACATACCTACTCTACATACATAATACATACATACAGACATACATACATACAGACATACATGCATACATACATACATACTCTATGGTAAGTTTTTCTAAAAATACATATTAAAATACAGTAAATTCAGTTTTGAGAAATTCTTCGACAGTGTAAAAGGGATTGTTAACAAGTAATTTATATAATCTAACTTTAAAAATATTTACAGACGATTCTTTTAAATTTATACTTAGCTTATTATACATCTTTAAACCGAGAACTGAATAAGAGTTTTGTGACTTTGATATGGCACATCTATACTTGCCCTATTTCTGGTATTGTAGTTGTGTACATCTCCTCTCAATACTACTTCTGAAACATTGCTTTATATGAAGTTATTTTAGAGTAAAATAAAATATTTATTTAGATTGTTATTTAAATTGTGTGTACAAAACTTATTCATGTGTTAAAAATTGGCTTACCATCAGAATTTTTTAAATGTAAAGGTGTCAAACGTTTCCAAAAGAATTTACATATTGTATAAAATATTTTGCGAATGCTATGAACTATATTTTAAACCTAATTTCCACCAAAATTTATTAAAGCGAATAAATAGTTCCAGTAGGAATTAGCCTATTTTTTAAATTAGTGTTATAGTTAATTAATTAAGTTAGTCTAACTGTAATGTAAATGATGTTATTTCTCAACCTAATTCCTGCATCAGTAAGCACAAAAATAGGCTACTGTGACTTTAAATTATATCTGCACCTTATAGGTTCCTTAAGTAGCTTCTGAGGATGCAACCACTCCTATTCAACAGATGACACCAATGTGCCAAATATTCTGCACATTTTGTGCGCATTCTTTACTATATATATGATAAACGGCTGCTTGTTGTTCAATTCTCTCTGAAAGTGAAACAAATGAATACAGAAAATATTCGAAATAAACAATTGAATGTAGAAAAGTCGAAGCGAAACAAATGGGCAATCCGGGCGGTTTTGAGAATTTGAGATAGCAGGTATTTGAAATTGTGACTTCAGTTAATTCCTGGTGTGTTGTCGTTTGTTTGTCTTGGAAGCTTTCAAACAGAAGGTAAGTTCTTGTGTTCAATATGTTTTTTCCTCACGGAACGTTTAATCTTTTACCATTCCCATACCGGTACATTAAAAAGTTCCACTTGTTGCAGACCTCAAGATGAGTGCGGCAATGCCAATTAACCCCAAACCTTTTCTCAACAGTCTTGTTGGAAAACCCGTTATGGTAAAATTAAAATGGGGCCATGAGTATAAGGGATTTTTAATCTCTGTGGATGGATATATGAATCTTCAACTAGCCAACACAGAAGAATATATTGATCAGACAGTTTCTGGGAGCCTGGGTGAAGTATTGGTGCGGTGTAACAATGTCTTGTATATCCGTGGTGTGGAAGAAGAGGATGAAGAAGGAGAAATGAAGGACTAATTTGTTTTTAGACTGAAGGCGTCCCAAACTGAATTTAAATTTCCATTGGAGAATTTTGTGTTTGACTATTGAGAGGCGGGTCTAGTGTCATTAGATGGTTGGAATGCAAAAATCCCACTTCTAAAAATTAAGTTAAATGTAAACATACATGGGTTTGGTGATTCATCTAGGTATATTAAATTGATCCTTAGTTAATGTGGTAGTTAAAATTTATAGGTTAGATTGCACTAAACCAGAGGCGAGTTTCTAAATTCATCGGACTGATGAGCGATGGATTCTACCGAAATTTTTTCTCAATGGATTCATGATGACTGATGAATTAAAAAATTATTCGTTGGCCAAAGCAATGTTTTTTGGGAGCGCCACGTAGTAACTACATATAAAATTGTAAAATATTAGTGAAGGCTTTGTTGGTAAACCGGTTTTTCCCACTAAAAACTATAGGCCTAATGATCGTCTGCAATTACATTAAATACAATGGAAAATTATAATAATAATATTAAATCAAATAAATAAACAAAAGGAGATCTGGGGTTTAGTTTCCCACTCTACTGGATTTCGGCACGCGATGTTCGGCGTTGGTATGCGGTCTCTGGCTTGCAGACCAACACTCCCATTGGCTCCCAACGACCTTGCATGTCATTGGTCTGTTCCATACGGTCCTGCAACCTCTACATAAAGCTAAATAATGCAAAACACTAACCACATTAGTTAAGTGCGCGAGCGGAGGCGGCAGCCGAAGCGAAGCGCCCTTGCATTTTAGAATAATGTACGATACACTGTTTGTCGGTTTCGAAAATGTGGCATATTATATCTTCCGGAGGGTTGTCTGACCATTATCACGTTGGCAGCTGATTCCAGCACCACGTGACCCATCGGCTTCTTCCCAGCATGCACCTGCGCTGTTTCTAGCAGCTGATTCTGTATTATTGTGATTCCAATCTGAGTGCCATTTTAGGTTAGTTTTTTGTGAACTTCTTACCGATTTTACCCATATTTAAAATATTCTTAGGAACAAAATGTGCCCTTATATGGATTCTAAAACTTCTGGAGAATAATGTTACATGGAATTTTGCCGTTTTACGTGAGTAAAAAACAAAGTTAACGAATCCAGTAGAATGGGAAACTAACCCCGAGATCTGCATTAAATTAACATGATCTTACCACAAAGATAGTTTTACCAGTAGCCTATTTTGTTAGATAAAATAGGTTTGTCACAGTACCTAGACAGTCTGTGTGTTTTATACTCTACATATTATAGTACTGTACAGTTTATACATTCAGAGCTGAGCACTACATGCATCACAGGGGAAGGGAGGAGAAATAAAATGGGGAATTCTTCTCATGCACATTCCAATGCCCAGCCACGTGGTCTAGGAATTCACAATTATAAGCTATTGTCCGTCTACATGAGGAAAGGTCTGCACCGTATGAGAGTCTCAGTGAGACTAAACTGTACAACCCCCTCAAATCGTTCTCCCACATAATGAACCTGGCCCGATCTCCTGCACATCATGTTTACAGTGCTCACCTCTGATTGTATGTACTGTAGTTATGTTTTGAAGTTGACCTGAAATTACTAAAATACTAATAGATATCTACATCTACATCTGTATTTTATAACTTTATCAATTTCAACCAAAAAACAAAACAACTTAAGTGTGACTTAGATGCATGCCATTGTAAGATTACGAGAAATTGGATAACAAATCCTCAAAAATATTTGTCATATAATCCTCAAAACTATTTATTTGTGTGTCAGTAAAATTTTTGTCTACTTTAAGTTGTTTTTTAATCTTATATAGGCATATGCACTGTCTCCATTACACAATTTTGAATTGCCAATTTGTCATAATGGTGGTGATTCATCTGAACCATCAGACGTTCAAGTACGATGGAACCGATGTCAGTCGATGGAAACTAGTGCAAACTCATCAGAACGCTTTGATGGATAGCCGATGGATTCCATCAATGAAATTAAAAATACCCTTTTGAAAACTCGATGCCATTGGATGGATCCATCCATGAACTTAGAAACTCGCCTCAGGTTTAAGGCTTTGTGGCCAAATTGATTAAAATGTACACTTGTGGTCTTTGAAATAATACTGTGTCTCTCACACTGCTGCATCTCACTATGGTGTAGAGATGAATATTTCTTGTAAAATAACAAGCTGCTGAAGCTCCTGCCTAGGGTGTCACCTCATCAACACTGACGGTTTATATAAGGTCGTCCTTATGTAAACCATCAGTGTCAAAATAAGAAACGAGAAGATAGTAATTTTAATGATTGAGAGAAATAAAGTGGTGTGTTCCAAGAGCTGGAATCAGATGCAAGAAAAGAGTAAATTTAATGATCGAGGTAGAGGAGCAGAACACAAGCTTGGGGTTGTGAAAGCAATGTTTGTGAATTTAATGCATTCAAATGTAGCAGTGAATAATTAAATACATTAAAATCATTCCTGTTTTGAGTAGTGGTGTACCCACGCAATGGAAAACTAGTGGGATGCAGTAGTGTATAAGAGACACATTAACTTATTATATTCAGACTACTCACTTGTACACCTGCACTTAGAAGTGATGTCAGCAGGTGTGGTTCCAAATGGATTCCATACAGAATGCAGGTGTGGGTAAGAGTGCAGTTGGAGCAATTGTAGGCTAGTAGACTCACTGTGCACTCGATGGCAGCCATTTCGAAATTGAGTTGTTCTTGTAAGTGTGCACATACCGGTAGAGAAATAACCATTCTGCAATGTTTTTGGATCATATTTACAGAATAAATAATGATTTTCATGAATCAAACAACTGATATTATCCCCAAAAGTTCATAGGATGTTTGCTTTATGTTGATGGTGGTGCATTCGAACCTCCACATCTGGTTAAGTTGTTCAGATGAAAATTATTTTACCGTGCGATGTCTACAGGCATGATTCAGGAGGAGGGGGAACCAAGTACAGATCACGAGTGAAAATGAGGATATGCACTTTAGCCTTATGGAATCAAGCCCGTGATTACAAACTTATTCTGTCTCAACAGGTGTCCAAGGTTCATTGTGGGATGGTTCATTGTACTTCACCTGTCCAATGATTAAGCTAGGCCTAAGCCAAATATGATATTAGCTATAGCTGGATAGAGTATTAACCTATAAGAACCTAAAAATCCGATATCTACTGGGTATAAAAAATGAACAATGAATGGCACTTGCCAAAGTTTCCCTGGTACTCTCTGGAAATAATTAAAACTTTTGTATGATGGTCTACTAAAGAAGTTGCTTTGGGCAGCAGTATTGGTCATTTGTGTACATTTTTTCTTTCACCACAGAACTTCTCTTCATTGTGCACCGTTATTGATTTACACTGACCTAACTATATTATATTGTACTTTACATATAAGTTTTGTTCTCGTTTCACTTCTAATGTTAAAACAATTGCAACGGGTTCTTGCAGATGGAAGTTTACATTGTATGTAGCAGACAGAAGCAATATAAATAAGAAATTGTTGTTAGAAGCAGCTTGCTGCTAATAAGAAAATAAGCATTCCATAAAATGACACAGCACCCAGATGTATTAAATGCTCTATTTTATGAGATTCCATTTCTACTTTTTGTCAAATGACTTGATGTTCATAAATTCTCATTTTGTTTTTAAAAAAAATTTGCTTTTCTTCTTTTTTTTTTTTTAAACCCAAAGGCCATTTTTAGGAATTGTTGAACCTATACCAACGCCACCCTTAGAAGGGAACCTGATGTAAACAAATAAAAGTGCGTGAAGTACTGGACTGAAATTGTATTACTACACCATGGGCGGGGGGAGCGCACCATTTGTATTTGACAATACATGCTTGTGTCCTGAACTAACCGAGCGAATTAATGCTTACAAACATTTAAATATAAATTTAGGGAAAATAATTGAAGATCAATGTTCTTTAATTAACAGTTTCCTGTTGACCAAGTATGATTTTATAATTAAAATGTACCTTACTTATTGAGATAATAGTGGTTCAGTTCAATCCCTTTCCAGCTGACTGTCTTCGGCGCCACTGGTGTCGGCAGGATTGTTTAAAACGCGGTCAACAATGGCATCGCACGTAACTGTCTGATTCCAAGAATTTTCTTCCTTTATGATATGTTCAACACACTGTCACCACTTGTTAAATGTTACTTCAATTATTGGCCTATCTACCAAGACCTTGACATTTTTGAGTTTGAAAGACCTATTATTATTCTAAGGACCCACAGAAGCTCTGGCACTGATAGGGAGGGGGCTGTAACACTGTATGACCCGACAGTCTTTACGGAAACACCAGTACACTCAGACAGTAAATTAACAATATCTTCAATGGCTAAATCCGGATACTTTTCACAAAACTTCACATACACATTCAAAATTATTGTCTTCAGCTATACTGTAATAGACAATTTGAACACAAGCGAGCTATAAACATGCAAGACTGACCAAATGTATTATAACAGAAAATGGTGCGTGTGCAGATCTCAATTCATTATGTTATTATTATTTACTACATGTTTCTAAATTCAGTGTGAACTAAAATTTCACAAATACATTCATAATTATAAGGTTTGTTCGCAAAGCAAATCCGTGACTGCTTGAGAATTGGTTGTACTGCGCATGTCCAGTCTGTAACTTACCCGTGATTTGCACTTTGCGAACGGTTAGAAGAATTTGGAATCTATAGTTTCTGCGTTTAATCGATATGATATGCAAATAAAATATATATTTCCCTTTAACATGTTATACATGCAATATACATCGGGAATATAAACTATATTTTGGGAAACTTTTAATTATCTTCCATTATTCATACATATAAGTAGCCTATGCTTATAAATCTGGAGCAAGGATTTGGAGGGAGGAGTCAGGCGCGTGAAAATAGGTTACTGCGCATGTCTCTGATAACAATTCATGGTAGAGCCTGCAAATTTTTCTTATAGTACAGAAACTGTCCGTGAGAGCTTTGCGAACGCGTGTGGAGAAAGAGCGCATGCGCGAACGATTTGTTCCTGGTTTCTGACTGCTTTGCGAACAAACCTATTGTCTTCAGCTATATTGTAATAGACAATTTGAACACAAGCGAGCTATAAACATGCAAGACTGACCAAATGTATTATAACAGAAAATGGTGCATGTGCAGGTCTCAATTCATTATTATTATTATTATTATTATTATTTACTACATGTTTCTAAATTCATATTTTAAAAATGTTTAGTTTTTTAAGTAAAAAAAAAACTCTTTAATAATATGAATCAAAATCAATTTCTGTAATTCTACATGGAACTATGTTGTAATCAGCGGCCGATGCACAGCTCTGCCAGCTGGCAGTACACGTGCTATTTGTTTTGATCAGGTTCCCTTCTAAGGCTGGCGCTGGTATAGCTATATGTGAATTTGTATGTAGTTCTGCAATATGCCTCCTTCAATGCTGAACATGATAATATTGGAAGTTAACTCTCAGAAGTATTTACTATAGTTAAAGATTATAGATGCAACAGACTTGGATCTTCTGTGGATTAATTGTTATACCAATTTTAATCTGACTACTGGTTTTTAAGCACAGCATTGGACTCCTTTTTGACCTTGGACTGCTCCTTTTAAGAGTGGAGGGTTAAATAACTTTTTTTTTTAAAATAAAATGCTATATACCTCACTGTATATATGCACTCTCACGAACTTCTAAGCCTCCCTAATTATACATTTAAAAGGCTGCAGTCATTAAAAACATTTTATTCCATATACATGCACACTTCAAAAATTATCAACGCTTATACTTTTCATTTTTTCTTGTATTAAAAACAATCTTCTCCTACAAATTTTGTAATAGAAGATTCATATTTTTACTGCATACTCTACATACAGGGTCTGTCCGGAAAGTGATGTCAGTGAGTCAATTACAAGATATTTATTGATCCGATCGGTACAATACATTAAAGATTTCAAAATAGGTTCCTCCTGTGTTGATATGTCGCTTCCAGCGAGATTTCCAGGCATCAAAGGCGTCACGGTAGGCCTTTTCCGGAATGTCCTTTGCTCCCTTGGTGCAAGCCACTTTGATTTTGTCAACTGTCCCAAAATGATGTCCTTTCATGGGAGTTTTCAAGCATGGGAACAAGAAGAAGTCGGGGGAGCCATGTTAGGACTTTAGGGCGGCTGGGGAACCGTTGGCACCTTTGAATTGGCCTGGAAACGGGTCATGAAGAAGGCATCGTGGTGAAGTTTCAAATTGACGCATTGTTGGTCAGGATGCATTCGTTTGAGTCTCTTCAGCACTTCTACTTAGAATTTGGCATTGACCATGAAAGGGCATCATTTTGGGACAGTTGACAAAGTCAAAGAGGCTTGCATCAAGGCTCCAAAGAACATTTCGGAAAAGGCCTACCATGATGAATTTGGTGCCTGGAAATCTCGATGGAAGCGACGTATCAACACAGGAGGAACCTATTTTGAAATCTTTAATGTACTGTACTGATCGGATCAATAAATATCTTGTAATTGACTCACTGACATTACTTTCCGGACAGACCCTGTATATCTACATATGTGTGAGAACTACAGTATTTTTCAAATGAGAAGTCATTTCCTTCACTGCCAATCATGTGTACGAGCTAACGAAGTGCCGCTAGCAGTAAGAGCCTTCCCTCAGTCTCGCTGTCTCTGATTGGACCATGTGTTTAAGCAGGAGAAGGACAAACTGCTTGTCATCTGCAAAACACTGTAGTATCTCTGATTTGGCAACTTTTCAGGAGAGAAGTAAAACATTTAAATTTTAGCATTATAAACATGTAAATAGTCACACTACAATCTATTACTCAAGACTTTTCACATACAAGGAAGGCTTCACTAGAAACTAATTAGTGTGTCCCCCCCCCCCCCGGATATTTTACAACTATAACCTGAAAATGACTGGTAATTTCAGTGATATGAAGCCTCTCTTTTTAACTGATAATACGATGCTAATGTTTTAGAAACACTTCAATTTTATGCAGTATATTAGCATCTGAAATAAAATAAAAGTGATACCAGTTGCTCAACCATGATTTATTTTGTAATTTGCCGCCTAAGCCTTTCGGTGCGCCTGCACCATCTTCAGGGTATCTTTTCGCTGGCTTGGAGTCCCAATAATTAAAATTAAAACTGCATTTTGTCACATTTATATAATAAGATAAAATTCGTAAAATCTCATAAAAAGCACTGTCACTGAATTTCCTTCTGTGGGTTCCTCGCCTCGTGTCCATTGATTGAGCTCAACAGTATTGGACATGTATTTTAATAGCATCTGAAATACAGAATTACTAGACTATTTAACATGTAAATATGAATATCTACTTAAAATTCTGCCTTCTGGAAATGCATGTTTTAAATTAGTTAAAAAGTGACAATTATTGTGATATGCACAAATAACTTTTTCCAGTTGAGCAATAAAATTCTAACTGGGTTTATTTTAAAGCTAAAGACATATTTTTTAAAACGTATGTTTCAAGTCAACACTTTATTTCTTACTTTTTTACTTTTTACTTGATCTTTCACCTTTCTGTAATGATAAAAAATATTTTCAAAATTAAGAAAAAAAGTTTTAAGCACTAATAATGTCAACATGCTAATAATGTCAACACTTCGGGATTAGTAATAATGATCACTAGAGATGGTCAATTTTAGCAGAACAGATTTGCCTGCACATGTGTCATGCTCTGACGAATGCACCCAAAGTCTTCCAGTTTGGACTTAGAATCTGGATCCCGGTATGCATATGGCTGGTTTTTAAACTCATCGATGGATCCCTTCATGTAATTGTACTTCCATCAGTGGGTTCACAGTCATTGATGACTCAATCAGAAACTCATCAGAAGTTTTTATATTGGCTAATGAACTTGTGAATCAGTCAAGAAAATTGTGACGTCATATTCTTGAATCAGTGCAATCAATTACTCATCAATTTGATGAATTTACAAACTTGTACTGCTCATTAAACTGGTTGGTCCACCTCTATCGATATACTGCTTTTCGGCTTTTACCATTATGTGAACTCCTAGTTCCTGAAAGAAGACACTAAGGGAAGAGCACGAAGAGCAAGGAAGGACACGTGAAGACTGAAAGAACCAGTTAATCACAGTTTAGGATCTATTGTAATATAAGTATGTTACTTAACTGATTTCACTTTAAAAATTGGGATTAGCCTACCAACATATTGGGTTGAGATGAAAACAGAAAATTCCTCTTAACGAAGTTTCTCAAGCCAGGTGTCTAATAATCCTCCGATCAGATTTAATGGTTTCTCCTCTTTCTGAAGGCGCGAGAATGAAGTAATGTCTTACTGATATAAGAATATACAGAGTACCTGTAAACACTTTTCCAGAAAAAAATAAAGCACTGGATAAAATCCCAAATTGTGTGGAGAGAGTCAATAATTAAACTGATGGCGATCCAAGAAGGAAATGATGATTGTTTTCAGCACTTCATTTGGAACAGGCATTCCTCATATCTGTTCCATAGCTGCCAAAGCCCCGAACATACTGCTTTATGTTGTCCGAGGTGAATCGTTTGCCCCTCAGAGCCTTTTTTAGGGGACCAAAAATGGCATAATCGCAGGAAGAGAGGTCTGGACTGTATGGAGGGTGACCGAGGACCTCCCACTTGAATTTCTGCATGAGTGCCGTGATTTGGTTGGCCGTATGAGGCCTTGCATTGTCGTGGAGCAGAATGACCCCACAGGTGAGCTGGCCTGGTCGTTTTGATTTGATTGCTTGACAAAGGGCGGTCAAGGTTTGCGAGTAACGCTGGGCAATCACTGTTGTCCTGTGCTGCAGGAAGTCTATCAGAAGGGGGCCGTCTTGGTCAAAGAAGAACATCAGCATAACATTTCCTGAACTTGTGTGGATGGCCTTGGATTTTTTTTGGTGGTGGTGACCCTGGATGCTTCCACTGGAGACTTTGCCGTTTCAATTCTGGTTCGAAGTGATGACACCAAGACTCATCTCCAGTCACCACTCGTGCCAGGAACTCATTCCCTTCCCCGGCATAGTGCTGCAGATGATCAAGACAGTGGGCCATTCGACATGCTTCCTGTTGTGGTTGAAGACTGGGGCACCCATTGAGTGCACACTTTGCGCCAGTTCAGTCTTTCCGTCATGATGGTGTGGACACTTCTGACACTCAATCTGATCTCGGTGGCTACGGCTTGTACTGTAACTCGGTGGTCCTGGCTAACGAGTGCATCAACCAGCTGGACAATGCCATCAGTAATGCAGTTTGGTGTTTCTAACCATGCATCATCAGCCAGAGACAACCGTCCTTCCCTGAAGTGCTTGTGTGCCATGCCTTAATCCTTGCAAGGGAAATGCACCGTATGCTTGTGACATTCTTTGATGAATGTCCATTCCTCTTACTCCTTCCGTGGTCAGAAAACTAACAACACCTCTTTGCTCTTCTTTTGACGCCTCCATTTCACTGTTTCACTGCTTACAATGCGAATGACCATGTTGGACGACTGCTGCATGCTTCTGCTAGCTTTGTAGTCACGTGGCATGCACCCGTGACCCTCTAGCGGCGGTCTGTCAAGTTCCGAGCTCTTGTCGGAACCACGCTTTGTTACATACGCAATGATATTACAATTCTGTCACCAGTTTGCACATTCCAGACTACGGCTCGTTTCTCTTTGAATGCTCCTCATATAATGCAGAAGACACTATTCACAAGGCAATTTCATCAACCTTCCACTTAATTCCCCCAAACCCTTTGCTCCTGAACCTCAGACCGATCTGTATTAATAGGTTAATTTTTGAGTGCCAGACTTTAGACATCAATCCAATAAGAGTCACACTCATAAAGGGGCTGGTCTAGACATTCGTTGTGATGGTTGCCTACAGCCACTCAAATGAAACTCCACCCCCTTTCACCGCTGAGCATTGTTCTTTGGCTATAATGCATGTGGTCGGACTTAAACTAACACCAATAAGAGATTGCCTCACTCAGGGCTGGTGTGGAACACAAATAATGAGGAGATTCAATGCCAACTTTAAATAAGGAAAAACACTAGAAAAAACCAGAAGCATAGGAAAGTTTCCATGCAATCTAGTGTACAGTAGCGCCGATAGTTCTCTGCCGGTGTGTTTTCATGCTCTACCCAGTCACTGAGCCTAGCCTGCCAGTCATGCTCAGTATAGAACATTTTCAGCCGGCCGGTCATGCGCAGGACATTAAATATTCAGTTTGGAAGAAGATCTCGAAGTTGTATAGTCTCGCCATCGTCGTGTGCGCATAGGTTGTTTTAAAATTGAGTGAATCGTGAATAGTAGGCCTACTTGTTTCATGTTTTAGTTTTTTTCTTGTTAGTTATGTTTTAGTTGTTGTTAGTGTTTAGTTAGTTGTTAGTTGTTAGTTTTCTTCGTGTTATGTATTTAGTATAAACTAAAATGCCACCAATTCAATCTAAACTTGGCAGAAAAACATTGCACAGTCAAACCCGAGAAGTTGTGTATAATGTGCATTCATTTATGAAAAGTGAAGCTGCTTCTGGGGAGCTTTTAATACTGCTAAAAAAGGTCCAAGAGAGAGTCAAAGCTGCTACTAAAGTGCCCGAAAGAACAATAAGAAAGCTAATTAATGAAGGGAAGCAATGTGCAGAAGAAAGCACCTCCTTTGGAACACCAGGTAAAGAACATAACGTACCAAAGCGCATTACAAATATTGAATAGTTTGATAAATGTGTGATACGATGAACAATACATAACTTTTACATAAATGAAAAAACAGTACCAACGATCAGTAAATTGTTGCCAAAACTTCGAGAATCCATAAAATTTAATGGAGGTAGCACAAGCTTAAAATCTGTTTTACGCGAGATGGGATATAAGTGGAGAAAAACAAGGAATAACAGAGCCGTATTAGTGGAAAGACATGATATTCAAAATCTGCGTGTATCATATTTGCGCGCAATAAAGAAATACAGAGAAGAAGGCAGGCCTATAATATACGAGGATGAAACTTATATTCACTCCACTCACACAAGACCAAAAAACTGGAGCGATGACAGCACTTCAGGCTTAGTGGTACCCGTGTCAAAAGGGGCAAGATTAATTATTATTCATGTGGGAAGTGAAGATGGTTTTGTTCCTGGCGCATTCCTCATGTTTAAATCTAACCGAAAAACCGGTGATTATCATCACGAAATGAATGCCGCAAATTACACAAAACGGTTAAATGAGAAATTAATACCCAACTTGCCCCCTAAGTTGGTTTTGGTAATTGACAATGCACCTTATCATAATGTGCAATTGCATAAAGCCCCTACAAGTTCTTCCAGTAAGAATGCAATGCAAGAATGGCTCCGATTAAGTAATTAAATTTAAGAGCAATATAATTATAATTAAAACATTATGCTTACTAACACTTATGTACGAATCATTCATAAACTAAACGATTATAATAATTACATTGAAACAGCTAAAAGTCCTGCTTTGGAATGCATTCCACGATTAGAAAGCGCCGCCTGGGAAAACGACCTCAGATTCGATTTCCTGGGCCAGAAAACCCCTGCAGAGTGAGCTCCGTCCAAATGGATCAATGTTTGCCCATTTAGGTCTATTTTCATTATCCCTCCTCTTCTGTCTAGGTTGAAAGTTTCAGATGTCTGTGTGCCTTGACATTGTAAACAAAAGAATCGACCAGGGTGAGCTCACAGAAGCAAAGCGATTGACAATTCCATGCGATATATTGAAAATATTGCGATGCTTTTATTTCCAACCTATGACAAAAGAAGGCAAAGCCATTTGCAATTGATTTGACAATACTGAAATGTATTACCGATAACTGATGCTTCGATAGCAAAAAAAATCACATTTCCTGCAGTTTTTCACTCATAACTTGCGAACGGAAGCAAAAATAAAAAACCTGGGTTCAAGGTGCATTCAGCCACTCTTCAGTCCATCTATATGTAAAATTTTAGATCTCTGCATTCAGTAGATTTCGCTGGGCATCGCGCACAGACAGACAGACAAAATCTTCCTCTTATTATTTTAGAGACGACAATTTGACCTATACTTGAACACAGTTTCTGCAGCTTTCAGCTATCCCAAGTATAGTTCTGGTTTGTTCCCCAAATTTCACAGACTGCTCCTTTGGGTTTGAAAATATACTAAATAAATAAAATCAGGTAAACTGATATAACCAAGTGCCAGAATGCTTTTGTTTAATAAGTGATAATTGCAATTATGATATGCAGAAAAGAAGTTATTTTTGTAATCTATCTCTGTTAAGCTCCAAATCGATTCATTAAGCAGGGAAGAACAAAGGTCTAAAGTTTGATACTTAACCTTAATTCATACTCGTATACACTGATATAAGAAATTCTTAAAATATGTAAACATTTCACAAAATGAACTGGCAAAGAACTCCGCTTAATGTATGTAGGCCTAATTATTTCACAGTAATATACCTTCTATATATAACAGTACACATGTAGAACTCATTTCAACTTGATCAACAAAATAAACAAGCATCTGACGGCATTGGAGTCAAGGCCCTTTAATTAGCCGTTACTCCAGTAACGGTCAACCGGTTTGGTCTAAAATAAATAAGCATCTTGCCATGGACATTATAAATGCGTATACCAAGTTTGATGATTATCTGATAAAGCATTTTTGAGTTATCGCGCATATAGAGACATGGACAGACAAATATTTTCCCGTCCCGCACACAATCTCATAAAGTTCCATACTGGCACTTAATAAATGTGGAAGGGATGTTTTCATAATTTTATGATTACATTTGAGAAGCGTTGAATCAAAATGTGATTAGTCCACCTTGGATCATAATTTAGTTTGAAGCAGGTTCGCACTCTCAGAGGTGTTCTGCATGATACAACAAAACATTTTCGTTTCTAGTTGTAACTTTTCACTGCTAAAACTGAGCCTGAAGTATGGGTTTCGATTCAATACAAGCCAGCACTCGGTTCAGAACAAAACATAATTTGTCCATTTTTTAATACGGGATCACTCATGAAACAGGTGGTGGGGTGAATGCTGAGACATCTATTATTGCACGTGTTCTTCTAATGGAAAAATGTCACCAGACGACGAAACAGATGTTATATTAGTGGTCAATATGAAAAGCACAAGAAGAATACACATAGATCAAATTCACTGTATGGTATAAAGAAATCTATTTTTCTTGTTGCAATATCACAGATTCTATATACCTTTAAACGAACTCTTTGCACATTGTGTGCATTCCATTTTGCATTCAGATCCCTTTGCATCAACCTCCCACAGGTGCAACCTTAGCCCAACCTTCCAATTGGTGAGGCATGTTACTCGATATATTACTGATGTAGACAATAACCTCATTTCTTCTGTTGGACAGATATCAGGCTGGGTGAGGAGCAGTTGTAGTGGCTGTTGATTGACTCATTAATTATCTAAATAAGTGTAATTTTGAACAAAAAATAACATCTTTCTGTTTTTTGCTATGGATGCATGGGGCAAAATAATAGCATTTATTCTGGTTTTTAAAGAAATTGCCAGATTCAATGAAGGAGGTGTGTATGACAATTCCAGTGCAGGGAAATTTATTTTTACCTGCAGACAGAATGATTGGCCTGTTTAAACATGCTTTTTCTATTATATTTTCATAATAAAACAAGAGAAGTTCATTATTTTCGAAACTTTCACCTTCAATAAAAGATGTAAACAAAAAAAATGATTTTGCACACCAGTAGGCCTACATTTAACTCTATGTTAATGACTTATTCTAATCCCTTCAAGAATTTGTATGTTTGTTTGGTAGCTTGGCTACAGACAGTTTTTCATCGTTCGTGAAAAATGATTCATGGACTGATCACGTTTTGATTCGATGCTCCTCATTTATATATAAATCTTAAGTGTTTTTAATATTTTTTAATTAAAACGACACATACTTAGCTATAAAAAGGAACAAAAAAAGACATAGAAAGGCAGTAAAAGATAATGAACTGAACAATTTATACATCCTTGAAGATGTAAATGATGATGTTCTGAAATTCAATGTGAACACTTGAAGCCATAACATCCATAAATAATGCAAGATGTGAATCCTTTTTTTCAATCCCAAGAAATAATGTGGGATTAGTTCTAAATGCGTGTGAGTTTTATTTCACTCACCCTTTGAATTAATTCCTCCTAAGATTACTCGTGTATTAGTTCTCCATAGTAAGCAGTTACAGCGATCATTCTTTTGTCTAGGAAATTCTGCTCTATTTCTACTTGTCCTCCTGGTCCTGCCAACATCACAAGCTGAAAAAAAAATGCCAAGATTATAACTACTGTACTATAATTCAATTTTTAAGCACATCAAATTGAAGTGTCTGTGATATCTAGTAACAGATCATTCTGAACTGAAAGATCTACCAAATGGATAAGAGGTTTTGAAAGGAATAAAATTCTTTGGCTATTTTTCTATCTGCAGCAAAAAGGTTAGCCTTCAGTTTTCTAGCCGGAATTCCTTGCAAAAATAATGTACTCAATAAGGCTAAAATGTAGAACATACATTTATAAACATAATTTATTTCTTTTATTTACAATTTGTAACATGAATGAAGAAAGGTTTTACAAATGAAGATGCTCATATGTATTAATGTTTTGATAGAATAAGGGAAAATGATATAAACAGGTTTTATGTTATAAAAACCTTATTTTATCACTCAACTTCACTTTTAAGTGTTCACTTACACATAATGCGTTTCACAATGACTTGCTTGCATCCTCAGATGAGGTCCCCTGCCGGGTCCGTTGCTGGGCTGATAGATGCCTCTGTAGGATGGATCATTCTGGAGATAAGGTTGCTTTCCTTTGGCATGTCAAAATTTACTAAATTATTCTTATTTCTTTGGATGAAGATTTTTTCCCATATAGTCAGATCAACCGGTTTATGAACAGCTTCTAATAAATTTATATCATCTTCAAACTCATGTTCATTGGTCCAATAGTGATGGACAACTGCAGATTTTTTTAATTGTTTGTACCTTATATTCTGTAAGTGTTCCTTGAGCTTTACAGTCAAATTTCTTTTTGTCTTGTCAATATCTCCAGAATGATCCATCCTACAGAGACATATATCAGCCCAACAACGGACCCGGCAGTGGACCACATTTGAGGATGCAAGCAAGTCACTTGTGAAACGAGTTATGTGTAAGTAAACACTTAAAAGTGAAGTTGATAAAATAAGCAGGCATTTCATAAAATACGGGAATTTTTCCCTCAAAGAGGGTCAAATTTAAGTTTAAAACCTCAAATTCACTGAATATTAAGGACTTAGGTGCATCTGAAGTGGTTTCATGTGTAAAATCTGTTGATTTACTTATTTATTGAGTTGAGTTACTTTTTTTTTGCCATTTTTAGCATGATTTTAACACTCTTTAATACCAAGTAGTCAAGAGTAATCAGCTTTGTCCATTTTCGTTTGAGGAAATATACATCTTAAGGTACAATTCGGTATAAGATTAACTTAAAAAAATATGTGTGGTTAATTACTATGTAAAATAACAAACAGTGACTTTTTGTCCCACCTGTAATGTCCCACCCATTAATGGTGATAGTTTTGTTAAATTATTATTGATGAGTTAAATAAATGTTCTGACAACCTGGAAACAGTTTATAATTTGTATTTAATCCCTCATACCTTCAATAATAACAACATTAAGACCCTAACAGTAATAGCAGAACAGCAAACGGACTTTTGTTTTGCATCATTAAAATCAGTGTCCAAATTATGTCCCACCCGTAATACATTTTGAAAAACAAATTTAAAATATTTAATGTAAATTTTAAATAATGCTTTGCATGTAGTGTGGAGGAGAAGGCATTGTAAATTTTACAGAATGTGAAGAACCAATTCTAGTTTATTATTTATGATATGTAATAAACAAAAATAGTTTTTATAATTTGCTAGAATGTCCTGCCCGTAATTATGAAATGGCTGTAAGGTTTTTATAAATTTGACCTCTTCACTGTGAGTCCTGCAAACATTATGTAAGATTTTATATTATTAAATAACAATTGATTTAAAAAACACATTTCTAATGCCAGTCTAACACTGCACTGGCATAATAAATTAAAATTCAATTCAACTGTAGATCAAGTGAATGGGTTGTGTATACTGGTACATTCTCATGAAAATGTCAGCTCTTCTACAGCGATAATAATTTAGTTACATATTTAAGGACAGTTTTAAGCTACTCATTTCACACACAAACTAAGGATTTAATCTGACCTCCTGAATAATGCGACTTTGAATGAGGCTGATACAATGGAATGCATACTGCAATACAGCTGTGTAATCTATGCTGGAATATATTAATGGTAAACGAAGTTTTGCATTTCGTGTAAGATTTTTCCACAGTAAAAAATGTCTAATGAGGTTTTAAAACAACTATTTTAAAAGTAATAAGGAGACATAACTACCAATCCCAAGATTATGTAATAAGATTACAGTTAAAACAAATAGACATGTGTGACTGGTTGAAATCAGATGAATTTTGAAAAGGTTTATTGTCTAGACAACCGATGTGTCGAGGTCCACTAATGTGACACCACAATGTGAAAGGTGCAAGATGAACTTTTACCTATTACCCTATTTTAAGAAATTAATATAGTGCACACCGCTTATTGTGATCACTTCGGGATGCAGCTAATCTGATAATATTAATTGATAGGATAATAGACAAACTAGTTGACTCATTCTTACCGGATGAGCAATTTGGTTTCAGAGCTGGAAGATCGACTCTGATGGCAGCAGGATGTTTACTCAGAGATATCCATGAAGCCTTGGGCAGGAAGCATGGCAAAATGTATGTCATATTTATAGACTACTCTAAAGCTTTCGATATGGTGAATAGATCAAAATTGCTACAGAAGCTAGAAGATCTTATTGGCCATTCGTGGTTAACAAGATTAGTGGTCAGCATCATGGCAGAAAATGATGTCCAAATAAGTGACAATATCAGCAGGTCTACATGGATTCGACAAACAAACGGAGTGTTGTAAGGAGATCCGTTAAGTCCGGTACTCTTCAATGTGTTCACTCATGATGTCCTGAAGGAAATAACGAGGCAGACCACGAGGGTCAAGTCATACATTTATGCTGATGACATGGCTCTAACGTCGGATAGACTAGAAGAAGCCCAAATGGCTTTGTATCTAATTGTAGACTGGGCAGAGGATAATGGAATGTCCCTCAACACAAACAAAACAGAAGTTGTAATTTTCAGGAGGGGTGGTAAATTGTCGGAGAGGGATTATATTACCTGCAAAGGCCAAAGACTGAAAATCAGCAACTCCTTCAAGTACTTAGGAATTACAATCCAAGTATCAGGAACAACCTTCTCAATACATATGAGAGAGAGGTTAATAGCAGCTTTACGGTGCATTAATGACATCAAACACCTTCCGATGCTATCACTGGAAACAGCCATGAAATTGTTTGAGGTGAAAGTGGCCCCCGTAGCCACCTATGGTCTGGAAATCATCTGGGATCACCTGTCCAAAAGACACCTACAGGAGCTGGAAAATCTAAAAGCAAGATTTCTGAAAAGAGCACTACAGATGTCAAAGTTTACGCCTTCTAGATTGGTATATGTTCTGGCAAGGGAAATCTTCTTCATAGAGGATTTAAGGGCGAAGTTACAGCTGCCATCTACAACGAACTACAATGAACTGCTACAGGAGCTCCAAAACAAGAGAAGCACGATATGGGAAGAGTTCTATGTGACCGATGCCATGATCAACAGAGAATGGATACGTGGAGAATATGAACTGAGACACGTAGTGACAAGGTTCGCTGCGCACGGGTTTCATCACAGAGTGTGCAAAACTGGAAATTTTCATGACCGGGATCAGGAGTGTGTTTGTAAGTGGTGCGGTCTCCACTGTGAAAGATATCATGCAGCTGTTTGTAAACATATGAAAATGACCCTGACACAATTAAGTCAAAACAAAAGCTAACTATTCATGCACATTGTGCGCATTCCCTACATTATTATTAATTGATAGATAATAGTAGCCAAAAGAATTAATTGAAGGTTATTTATTCATATATATACAGTGAGTCCCACACAAGAGTTGGCCAATGAAGCGAGCTCCTGCGTTGCGGCGGGCACTCCTGAGCGATCGGGTGAAATATCTATGCAAATAAAGCCGTGATCGGTGTAATGATTCAGGTTCTCACATTTACAATTAGAATTAGAATTACAATGAAAATAACCACGTACCTCATCACAAGAGATGTTGGAAATGTTCTCTTGCATCCACACAATACTGGCACCTTTTTAGGAAATTTTCTTTCACGTGCATAAGTTCAGCTTCCGAGATAGAGTTCATTTCTCTTGTGATAGGTCTATGTGATATTGTCTTTAAGTTCTTCTAACAGTATGTGAATATTATTTATGGGGAAACTTGAAAAATAAAGTGTATAGGTC
Organism: Ectobius pallidus; assembly: GCA_964059195.1. Classification (NCBI taxonomy): domain Eukaryota; kingdom Metazoa; phylum Arthropoda; class Insecta; order Blattodea; family Ectobiidae; genus Ectobius; species Ectobius pallidus. Next base: position 18,659,383 of record CAXKWD010000007.1, read on the forward strand.
AATTCCGGGGTGCGCGGGCAAAGAGAGTTAAGTCCACTTTATTGTTACTGAGAATTAGAGTGACTTAACGCACTATACCAGCCCAACATAGCTTTAGAGATGGATAAACCCATGAGGCACACATCCATAACTACCGTACAATTTTGATTATGACTTACTGGACTTAACACAAATGTAGAGAACATTTTTATCTATAACTCTATGGGCATATATCAATTTTTTAGGATGGTGGACTTAACTCTCTTTGCCTGCGCACCCCGGAATTTCTCAAACATTAGAAGAATTTAAAGACAATATCACAAGAGAAATTAACTCTATCTCGGAAGCTGAACTTATGCGCGTGAAAGAAAATTTCCTAAAAAGGTGCCAGTATTGTGTGGATGCAAGAGGAGAACATTTCCAACATCTCTTGTGATGAGGTATGTGGTTATTTTCATTGTAATTTCAACTGTAAATATGAGAACCTGAATCATTACACTGATCACGGCTTTATTTGCATAGATATTTCACCCGATCACTCGGGAGTTGGAGCTGTGCCCGCCCTGACGCAGAAACCCATGTCATTAAGACAACTCTTGCGTGGGATTCACTTTATAAGATAATACACTACTAAAACAGGATTAAAAGTTATTTATTCATACTTACACGATAATACGTAACTGTAAATCATTGAACCACTGATAATATAGTATTGGGCTGCAAGCAACTATTTTTGCACGTCAGTTAAAAGGTATTAATTCATTCTGTTTCCCTTTGGAGACCATTATTGTTGAATCTCCGTTTATTGCTGCCCTATTTACAACATTAACCAGTATTTCATACTCATAGTGTTTTGGAAGTGGTAACACCACTTAGCAAAACATCTAATGCCTGTCTGTTCAAATCTCTTAATTTGATACTAACTGGTCATCCTGTGAGCTGGGAACAGTACCGTTACTTCCAAAACATCACAATACACAAACTTTAATAACGTACAATACTTGGAAATAAAGCCTCAAAAAGGAAAATGTGACAAAATAAACCGAATCTTTGATCACAATAAGCAGCATTATTTCAAATACATTGGCATTACTCCATACGGGATTTAAAAGTCATAACATTACCCGACTGATAACATTATTTGTGATACATTAAGCGGCGTATTATTTTTGTGTTATATCCCAGTAACTGGGTTGTGCTTCATTCTCTGTAAACAAGATGGTTATGTTTATTAAGTGCCAGAATGGCACTTTATGAGATTGTGTGGTGGACGGGAAAATGTCTAACCGTCTGTACGCGTGATAACTTAAATACGCTTTATTGGATTTTCATGAAACTTGGTACATGCATTTATAATGTCCATAGGAAGAAGCCTATTGGAACAAATCGTTGACCGGAGTAATGCCCAATTTAGCACCTATTTTATGGTAGTAATATTAGAAAAAATTTATCAAATGCAAATCAGTTCTCATGACAATATATTGTTTTACAGTGTTCAATAACTTTGGAAGTTGCAATACATTTAGTTTTGACAAATAACACTACTCACATGTTCCTTCACATGTTCCTTCATACGCTTATCAAACTACACCGTTAAACCGAGCGAGGTGGCCGAGATGGTAACATCTTGTACTCACATTCTGGAGGTCCCTGGTTCAAATCCAATAGCCAGCCAATTTGAATTTTGTTTCTTTGTATTTTTATGTGAGTGTGTGATTGTCGAGATATCACAACAGTTTTGCTGATGCTGGACAAATTTAATCTGATTAAAAAAAAACTATACCTTTGTTCTTCCATAAGCCTTGCTTAATGAATCAATCCGGAGCTTAACTCGGAAATTGATTTAAAAAATAACTTATTTTCTGCATATCTTAATTACAATTATCACTGATTAAACAAAAGTATTCTGGCACTTTGTATCAGTTTGCCTGATTTTATTCTATCTTAAATGCTCAAATTTTTAAGTATTCTAAAAAATTTAAATGAAAGTTAATTACTCACAGCTGTAGTATCATAGTTCTAATTACTCATATTTTGTATTTCTCTCCTTTACCGCTGCTCTATGTGACTTCTTTGTTATATTCACATGTTTTGTGCATATACTTCACCCTACAGTGTGAAGATCAGCAAAACTGGCCTTATCTTTTATTATTTTATTATGTTCTGGTATTGTTCTATGTTTTCAAGTGACAGTACACCCATCCAACGTTAGAATTTATTTTAAGTAAATTTAAGTATGTCATATTTTTGTTATTATTATTATTATTATTATTATTATTATTTTTTTTGTTTAGGTACAGTTTTTACAATTATTTCAGATTTTTAATCTGATTGCAGCTATCTCAGAAATGGCAGTAAATATGTTTGTTCCATTTCTGACTACATATTTGCATGTACAATGATTGAAATTAAAACTTAAAAAAGGGAGTTGCAAAATCATATTGAAAATTCTTTAACAGTAAAATAAAAATGTATTTCCTACTGTGAATGAAAACAACGTTGTGACGCTCTATCCTTTGTGGGACTAGACCTAAAATCCTACCGCTGCATCATCTACCATAGGCAGGATTGGGGCATGTGGTCAGCTCACTGACTCCCATGGCTTTTGGCTTTTGTGACCAGAGCTGCTACTTCTTTATCTAGTAGCTTCCCAGTTGGTGTCACAGGGCTGAGTGCACCTTGTACCAGACCACCTTACCACAGAAAAATCTGAGGTAGTACTAGGATCAAATTCAGAACTGTAGGAACCCTAAACACTAGACAGTCAGTCTCTACAGTGAATTCAAGTTAATAAATGCATGAAAGAATAAAAAAGAAGCCATGAAAAAATGATATCGAAAGAAACACAGTAGCCACTGGAATTGAACTGTTTGTGTTATGTTAAATGATCAATCCAATTATAATAGTAATCTATAATTGCTATAACTATAACTATAATAATAGTAATCTATATATGTACATAGGAGGTATTCAACAAGATTTAATGTTAAAACAAAGTGATTATTAAAAATACAGAGAACTACAAATATTTAGGCATAAAGATTCATAAAGATGGTGGAATTGAGAAAGAAATTCAGAATAGAAACACTCTGGGCAGAAAAGCGATATCCCTATTAAATGGAGTATTGTGGGACAGACATATTATCATGAAAAGGAAAAAACAGTATATTTATGATTCAATAGTTAAGAAAATAGTATAATACGGTTCAGGGATTTGGCCAGTTAAAAAGAGAGAGGAAAGAAAATTATTAGCAACGAAAATGGATTTTTTGGAGAAGAGCAAATACAACTTCTAGGATGGAAAGAGTTAGAAATGAAGAAATTCTGGAACAAATGGAAGTACAACACACTATAATAGATGAAATTAAAGAAAAGCAACTCGTGTGGTATGGTCATGTGAGTAGGACGGGGAGGAGAGATTACCAAAGAAGATTTTCAGATGGAATCCTCCGGGCAGAAAGAAGAGAGGCAGACCAAAGAAGACATGTTTTAATGGGATACAAGAAGACATGAAGGAGAAAAACATTCCTGAGAATATGTGGGAGAATAGAGAGACATATAGATTGAGAATACAGAAGATGTAGATATACATTAAAAAAATTGTGATGATGATCTATAATTGACTACACTTACCTGGTCTGTGTTAATATTTCGAGGAACATAATAAGCAATGTTTTCTGTGATATCTGAAGAAACTTTATATAACTTTGAGCCTCCTATTGGTTCCATTATAGATTCTATGTTATAGGCATCAACATTAACATATTGTGGACCTCCCCATGGTGGACTTAGAAAAACTACATCGGCTTGTAGAGATGGAGCCAAATGCATAAAGTCTCCTACAATAAATTCTATGCGGTCAGCAACTCCATAAACATCGGCATTATGGCGTGCAAGAGCAATCTTGTTTGGATCAATGTCTATTGCTATCACTGAAATGAAAACAAACACAAAATCATTAGGCAATTAACACAGTAATTACAGAATATACAATATTAGAATTATGTAAAACTCATGTACAATGGTCAGAAAAGAATAAATCCATTCCGCACAATATGGGAGCAATCTTTTACCATGGTGAAGTGTGTACGAATGGATTGAAAAGTTCTTTCCTCGTCCTTCATACTTCCATTTTTGAACTTTTCATTCCATTCGTACATGCTTTGCCATGTTAAAACATTGTCCCCATACTGTGCGGAAAAGTCTTCGATAGATTTCGGCTCCTGGTACACCTTCATATGACAAAAAAGGATTGCTGCAGGCTGTTCTTCTTGGATGCAAATGATGAGCGGTACGACCATGTTTAATATGCAACAGCGCAACACTCAATGGAGTCATAATGGTCAAATATTCCAGAAGTGGAGACAAATGAACAACATGTAGATGTGCGCGAGCTCAAAGCAGCACAGCCAACCTACAGAAGATTAAACAAAAAGTGCAGATACCCTCTTTTTCTTAATACAATATTGTGGGCTTACTTCAAAAACCCTTTAAGTACAGCTTACCAAGTCTTGAGAAGATGCATTTTAAGTTTGTTTTTTACCTGAAAAATCGGAGTACTGGAGTAGAAATTTTATAATGCAGTGATTAATACCTAATATGATGTACAAAGCAATAAACATGGACAACCAAATGCTTACTTTTTGCACACAGTATTAACATAGAAAAGGTAATTTAACATCCTCAATCAACGTTGCTTAAAACATGAATATTTAGTTTTTTTCTAGAATAAAGCATGTTACAATCATTTACCAGCATTAATGTCCTGTAATTAAGAAAATATTGTAAACTGTGTGGTAAATAATAGACTATTGCATTAAATGTCGATTGCACTCTATACTAAGGACCCTCTCGACAATGTTACTGCAACTTATTCATCTATTACATCTCCAGATTCAACACTGTCACTATCATTTACATTACTTTTAAGAAGTTTTTAATGTACATAAATAAATAAATACTTTATCATCACATACGTCTACAATTGAGCAATGCTCGTAAACAGGTGATTCGTCACTTAAAACTAAACAAAAGTTAAATATGAATATGAATATAAACATGAAATACAACACAATATAATAGTTAGGTCTATTACATTCAAACACGGGACTGTACATAATCTTCAATGGAGTAGAAGCAGTGATCAAGAAGATATGCTTTGATTTCAGTTTTGAAAGAAGACATATTTACGATTTTTTTTAATGGAGGCTGGTAATTTGTTATACAGTTTTACTCCCATATTCATTGGTCCCTTTTGACAGATTTTAGTGTTAAGCCTCTCATGGTGTAGATCTGATTTTTGTCTTGTATTGTGAAAGTGAATTTCTGTATTACTTATAAATGAGGTGTTGTTATCCGAAAGGTTTTTTTTTGTGAATAATAGAAGTTCATATATATAAATACAAGGAAGGGGCAGTATCTGTAATTTTTTGAAAGCAGGTTTACACGAGGATCTCCAAGGTAAACCTAACATTATTCTTATTATTCTTTTTTGCATTATGAATAATTTATTGCAGGGAGGGGAATTTCCCCAGAAGAGAATACCATACTTCAAAACTGAATAGACATATGCAAAATACCTATTTTTTACTGTAATTATATTTACATAATTAACGAGAGACCTGAATTGGTAACAGATTACACATAATTTCTTTAAAAGATAGTTAATTTGATCGTCCCACTTTAAATTGTTTTGTATCTAAAGTCCCAGAAATTTTGTGCTTGGTACGTATTTTATTACTTCATTATTAAAACGAATGGTGGTTTCAGTAATGTTTAGGTTTTGATGTGTATGAAAAAACATTGCTGCTGTTTTTTCTATGTTAACTACTAGTTTGTTGGCATTGAACCAATTATAAGCTTCAGTTGTAACTGAGTTAATTAGTTTTTGTTCAGTAATTGAAGAACTTTCTATTAATAGGCTAGTGTCATCTGCGAACTGAATGGGACAAGGAAGTGATACATTAGCTTTTAAGTCTTTGACAAATATAAGAAAGAGTATTGGTCCTAAGATTGAACCTTGCGGAACACCAGACTTTATGAATTCTTGAGCAGATAGATAGTTTTTAATTTCCCCATTATCATTATGGATAATTTCTACAAGCTGCGATCGCTCATCTAAATATGATTTCAACCATTTGAGAGCATGTCCTCTAATACCTTGGTGTTCCAATTTTTGTAATAAAATGTTATGTTGTAATACATCAAAAGCTTTGGACAGGTCAAAAAATATCCCTGTAATTTTAGTTTGTAGGAGACGTCTTGCACCATGGATGAAATTCCTAGTTAATTGCTCCTTCTTGATTGAAGAGGAATAATGCTGCTATATGCTAATTGCTATTCTGTCTCCCACAGGTGTCAGGAAAGAAAATTATTTCCTTTATTTCACATCAGAAACTACGTAACATATTTCACGAGATATGCTCAATCTTTGAACAATTTCTTTTACCATCTAGTTGAGTCCATGCATAACAGAATGCATCATCTGGCTCAGATATTTCATAAATATAGCAGAAATAGCAGTACATCTGGCTTACATTATTAGAAGGTATTTGATTGCAGATTGAATGTCGAGCTCATAAATGTTTTGTCAGTTTACAGCTTTCTTTATTGCCCAGTTTTGCTTCATTTGCAAACATTTTTCTCCTTATTTACCCATTACAGTTTTGAATGCTCCCTTCTCTGCATCACATTTCGCTTTCTCGTATGTCCATTTGTATGAAAATTCCACTGCCACTTTTCCCTTAATATGCAGTATCAGTGACATCAGTCAAATACTGTCCTTGCAAGATCTGGTTCCTAAAGACAAATTCATTATACCTGCCACCTTCGCAATATTGTTATGCGACTATCTTCTTGCACAGTTGCGTCAATTGTGCTGATGTTAACTTAAATTTTTGCTGTTATGGGTCTTCCAGGGCGCGGAGAATCTTGAAGGTCTTCATAACCATCTTTGAAACGTTTGTGCCCCTCAAAAGACTTGTGTTCTGCCTAAGGCATGGTCTTCATATGCTTGATGCACCATTTCTAAGGTTTCTGTAGGAGTTTTGTCTAGAAGAACACAAAACTTTATCAATGCGCATTGCTGCAATTTCAGTTCCATGTTGGGTACAGTAAACACCACCTGCGATATCTGAGTCTAACTCCTAACTGAATTGTTCTGCATGACTGGGAATCACAGCACTGCTAGACGAAGGATTCACCTTTCTGCGGCTAGCTTATTTAAATACAATTAAATCAGTCCGGTTATTTACTAATACACCCTCGTATATATATCAATGCTGAAAACTTGAAACCAAAATTCCTCTACCGATAGTAAGTTCCTTTATGGAAACTTCTGTCCTATGAATGGTGCACAATGAAGTTCATTTAATGTGACATCTTTGTATTAAATGTTAGTTACGGGATAAAAGTGTTGCGCACATACAGTGCAGGATCAAAAGTAATTAGTTTGAGTAAATGGAGTAAAAAAGTTTGCTATAAATATTTCACTCATAGCATTAGACAATGAAGTATATTTAATTTGTATGGATGCTACGATTTTCATTGTTCTTAATTTTTTAAATATTATATCGATCAATACTGTAAAATAGCAACTTAAGCCAACTGTTACAGAAGCACTTAGCAAGAATTATCTTCTAAAGAAAAACTTACCCAAAAACATGAATCTATACTTTACAAATAAATTTTTGTATCAAACACAAAAGAGGAACCAATCAAATCACACTTTGAAGGCCACTAGTCAAAATATCTGCAATTGAAGAACATTATCCTTATCAATGACAAAGAATTCCAAAATTGAGAGGAAGTAAACCCTATAGATGGCAAGAATCCCGCCACTATGTTATTGAGACAAGATCATGGTATCATGCAGAAACTTGTGAGGGAGATTTTACAAATTCTGATGCCATGATACTGATCAATATTTGCTGAAGACTACTCCTTTTTATTTTTCAGAAATGCTGTATGTAGCATCCATAAATTGTGCATGTTACTCCACCATAACAGACTTTTACAAAGCTATATATTATGCTCACACTTCATCTTGAGCTGAAAAAATGTGGGGGTGAGGGGAGCTAATATTGCATGCAGTATAACTGTATAAGAGACTGACTATTGCAGAAGGCATTGAGTTTAAATTGATGTGATTTCTGAAGGGCTGCCAACCACTAGAAAATATAACGAGTGTAGTTTTATGCTGGTACACAGTGGAACCAATTGTAGTTCATAGCAATTTCAACTCTTGCTACCAAACTAAAGAGTTTTTACTGATATTATAGTAGAATATATTGCTGGAGAAAGGAATTAAGTAATATATTTCTTTAGACAATCTCTCTCCCAGTCTTCAGAATATAGAAAATTGTATAAAAGTCGTAGCATTGTACATCTGGCCTACGTGAATACGCACTTTCACATGCCTGAATTAATATAATATAACTAAATATCTTTCACGAGAGTTTGTAGATAATTAATACAACTTTCTAGCAAAATAATCAAGACTGACTTGTTCTTTCCTCCGACAGATTGAGCTTAAAAGACATTAAATTGCTTTCCCTTCCATTTCATTTATTTGGTTTATTGTTTATTCACTGATTTCCAACACTTCCTGGTTTAAAGAATCTTCATTTTTAACTTTGTTGTCACCAGGGTTGATAAAAAACATGTTTTTTTTTTTTAAATTTGTTTAAAACATGTTTTTTTTTTTAAAACGTTTTATATGTGAACAACAATGTTGGTTGTTTTAAACGTGTTTTTTTAACGTTTTTTATGTTTACAACAAAGTTGTTTGTTTAAAAAAAGTTTAAATCGTTCATTTTGTTTAAATCAACCATATATACCTGTATTATTATATATACATATACATATATATATGTATTTATATACCCATTACAGTTGAAATGTTTAAAACATTTTAAAGAATTTGTTTTAAACATTTTTTAGCATATGTTTATAACACTTTTTAATTGGGTGTTCCGCCGCCATGGGTGAGTCGGTAGCACGCCTGCCTTCCACTCCGGCGGCCCGGGTTCGATTCCCGGCCGGGTGGGGGATTTTTTCCGCAGTGAAAGATCCTCTCCCCGGGTTCAGGACTGGGTAGGTTAAGTCTTAGGTTAAGATAATGCACATTGTGCGCGATTCCTTAATTATTAAATTTAATTATGCAGACAATTTACATTTTGTCAATCCAATGACACCCTGTGCTAAGATGTTCAAGATTTACGAGTCGTAGACTTAATAGTATTTGAAAATACATTTTGTACCAGTAGTATTTGTTTATGATTTAATAGTTCATGATTAATAAAAAATAATACAAACTACTGTTTAATTACTGCCTTTACTGCTCAACTGATGATTGACTTTCACCATGCTTTACGTGGTCTTAGCCGTCTTACATTATCAAACTTACAAGGAATATCCTACTACAGTGTTGCCAAATTGACACATTCAATATTTAATATTAATAATCTCTTTATTTAAAAAGGAAGACCACAAAATAGATGGTAGGATGCAGTCAGAAAAAATTCAAATCAATTACTCAAAATCAGAAACTGGAAGCTGGCGACAAAGGATAGAGACGTCTGGAGGAAAAGGATACAAAAGACACCACCTCACGTAATTTTCTGGTATTCTGGCCCTAGTTTTTTTTTGTTTTCTGTTTACAACACTAACAGGGTGTCACTGACTTGACAAAATGTAAATTGTCTTCATAATTAAATATAACACGCAATTAAAAAATGATTTAAACATATGCTAAAAAAAACATGTTTAAAACAGATTGTTTAAAATGTTTTAAACAAACTTAAAAAAAACACAAGCACTTGTTTTAAACACTTGTTTTAAACATTCCAACCCTGGTTGTCACTTATATCGACCATTTCCACAACACTTTTCTTCTAATGTTCCTGGATTTAATTCTGTCATGTTGTAATAGTATATTGCGATACAAGTGCCGTAAGCAGTGCATACGGATCGAGGAAAGTTTTTTTTCAATTTCCGAGATCCGTTATGCGCTTATGGCACGAGTATTGCATGGTGATTATTTATATCAATTTATTTATATTATTTGAGATATTAGCTGAAAATATTATCTTTATACACTATTGAAGATGGATGCTATATTTCAGAAAGTGATTCGCATATGTTGGTTGTTATGGGGACCGAATAGTTGTCCTGTTAAAGTCGCCACAAACTGAGAGGCCTTGGTTCCGGTCTCCCATAAAGGCTTGTATTATGATGGTTTTACTTATGGCACTTGTGCTTTTTGTAATTTTTACCGCACGGAGATTTCATTTGTTTTCATAGCAACCAGATTGCGTGCGGGAATGTCAAGTTACGAACCACTGCAACAATATTCATAAGTACCACTAATTTGTTACGTCGTGCAAAAATAAATAGATGGTAGTTCAAGAATGCCGCTACGGGAAGTTTTTTGGGCATGGCAACACTGGATACGGGCCACAATCTTCAATTTTCGAGTGAGGCCTTCTTGATATGGACTGTTTTTAGCATTATGGAGTGTTTAGAACAAGATAAGTGTGAGCACTATACACGTATATATATATATATATATATATATATATATTTATTTTTTTCCACTGGCTACCTGGTATTATTCTTGCTGAGGCCATTACATTGAGTAAGAAGAAGAAGGGAAGAAGAAAAATAGGAAGACTGCCCTCAACTTTTTGTAGTGACTGATCTATTTCAGTGATGATGTTCTTTCTCACTTTGCTATGACAATCAGTTCAGGGCATCTGCAATTAATTTCATCATTACAAATAAAGAAGGAAGTGAAATAAACAGTAAAGCTATTGAATCATTATTAAAAATGGTTGATTTATAAGGGTTATTCTCCAGAAAAGGGCAGATTCATGTCGCAATTGATTTCCTGGTGTAAAATAAGTGTTTATGGATTATTAATTATTATGATAAGTTAGATTGAAAGAAGGTCTATTTGATCCCATAGTCCACGTTTTAAACAAAAGTTACAATTTTCTGCATTTTAGGGCACAGTATGTGAGATCTCACCTCCCGTGTCATGTCCCCATGCCTGACTTGTCATTTTCATTCTTTCATATTTCAACAGACTTCAATTTGTATCTCATTTTAGTGTTATAACAAGAACAAACAGCTCAAAAAATGAGTCATTAAAAACTGAAAAGCAAATATATCATTTTGTAAAGACAACTTTTTGCACTAAACATGCCTGTCCCAAAGTGAGACCTCACCTCCGTGAAACATTATAAAAGTTCAATTATTTCCACAGAGATGGCACTGTAGTCTTTCTGTCTTCCTTGGACTCTGTGCTTTTCTGTGTTGTTTTGTTTGTGTAAAAGGGCTAAATGCAGAGTTGGTAATTGGACTTCCTCACCTCCGAAACCTACATCCAATGGTAAGTTGTATGTTTTTATATTTACTCAAAATGGAAGCAGGACTGCCACAAGGCACAGTATCCAGCCCTACCCTCTTCAATCTATTCATAAATGATTTACCAAAAAATCTAGATGCAGGAGACGACACCAAAATAGCTATGTTTGCTGATGATGTAGTCATATATATGAAGATTAACAACAAACAGCTAAATAAAGAAACAATTGAAAGGAAAACAAAACACCTCCTGCAAGCACTCACCAAATGGACAAATAACAATAACATGCAGATAAACACGGATAAAACCGTATACCAAATATTCTCCTTAAAACACAAGATTGAAGAACCTGAAATCCAGATAGATGACAGACCCATAAAAAGAAGCAACACTACAACATATCTAGGAATAACACTTGATAGCAAACTCACAATGAAACACCATATAAACTCAATAACAACAAAGGCTCAGAAACGCTCAACAATACTGAAAAGGCTAGCAGGAAGTAAATGGGGAGCTGTATTAAATAACACCTATACAACATATATCAAGCCAATTCTCAAATAAGGAGGAGAAATAATACCATTAGCTGACAATACAAGCAGGAAAAAGCTGGAGGCTTCCCGAAACGGAATACTAAGAATAGTAACGGGTGCCGTCAAGACAACACCAACCATAGCATTAAGAGTCGCAACAAGTAACAACCCTCTCCAAGATAAACATGATATACAAGCATTATCATTACACGAGAAACTAAGTGCAAACAAACATGAACATCCCTGGTACCAGAACAACACATGTGAAACAACCTTGATAACTCAAAAAAAACTTTTAAAGATAAAGTAAAAGAACTCAATCCAGAAAGAGCAACAAGCAAAATTCTACCCAACCCACCACTCATAAACCCACTAGAATACATGGATATAAAATTAGAATTAACACTCACACAGCCGATATCCAAATCAAAGGACTTACCAGCTACAATGTTACAAGTATCCTTAGAAACTATAAATACTAGATATCCGGCAGAAGAATGGATAAGGGTATATATACTGATGGCTCACTAAGTAACACAGAAGATGGAGCTGGAGCAGGAATACACAGTGAAATTTTTTCCCAATACATCTCACTTGGACCGGGAGAGACAAATTTTGAGGCAGAGCTGAAGGCAATAGCAACAGCGTTGCAGAACGTCTTATATAGACCCAACATAAGGAAACAGATAGTAATATTGATGGATTCAATGCCAGCACTACAAGCAATAACTGGAAACCACAAAACACTCCCATCATTCAGGATATCAGAACTATGTATAAAATTATTGTGGAAGCACAAGGTAAACACATTATGTTTCAATGGGTACCCTCACATGTGGGGCTGATGGGAAACGAACAAGCAGCCCGTTTAGCAAAGAAAGGATCCAAAATCAAACAGAGAACAGCAAAAGAGATAACGATCCAAAGGAGGCAACAGGAGCTTAAACACAAAATATATCAAAACAGAAGACAACAGGATACAAAAGACCTCCAAGGCAGGAGATATGAACACATAGCTAAATATGCAGAAAAAATCAAACACCTCCCCAGAAGAACAGCAGTAGAGCTCTTCAAACTAGAAACAGGCCATGATTGTCTAGATGACCACCTTAATAGAATGGGAATTGTCCCCAGAACCAACGGATGCTCCTTGTGCAGTGAAAGTGTCCTCCTAAGCAAGGAATGCCTGCTGCACTGCAGGCGATTAGACCCCGAGAAAAAGAAGAAACAAGATATAGCGGGACTCTATTGGGAAGCAAGAGGACTAATGGTGTAAACCAAGCTCCAACCATTTGAAAACAACAACAACATATTTACTTTTGCTATAAATTATAATAATAAGAAATGCAAAGTTAAACTCTAGAACTGAGACCTCCGTTACTGTTACTCTTGAGTCCTATCTATGGAGGTGTAATTAATGTTGTAATTGATGACATATTTAACTGTCTGCATTTATTATTTTTGTTGAAAGAAGATACTGGTATAGCCTAAGACTTCATGACAATATACCATGTTTTGATTTGAAGGTGATAATCTATTTTAACATAGATAAAAATAACTAAAAAGTTGTGTGTTAATCCATTTGTATGGCAATAAATATTCTTCTTTTTCATGATAACATTTAATACAGTAAATTTAATCTAATTCTCACATAACTTTATATAATTACTATTTCTTACTATTTTCTCATCTCCGGGAATGCGCCATTTTCTAATCTTATTAATTTAATGCAAAATACCACTCGGTAAGTAGGACTAGTACCTCAGTAGTACTCTGCAGAAAGGAATATTACGTAAAAAAATTACATGGTGCAAAATAAAAAATATTTTTTTAAAAATTCCTAACATTGAAATCTGCCTTTTTTTGGAGAATGACCATAAACACTTACAGAAGTTATTATTTTGTTGGTCTATCTTGCTATGTTTATATATTTGAATATAAATTATTGCAATTAGTTTCGACCTAATCTTTGATATTAAATTATCCATATTTTAACTGAAACCAAAATAGAGGTATATTACTGTTAATAATGTAATTAAATTTTTTATTCTCCACTTATGTCTCATTTTTATGGACTAGTTTCGGGGAAAACCATCATCCCTATCCTTAGCTACAGGTTGATTGGAATTCTCACAGCAATGGCTGGTATACAAACTAACTAAATGGTTGGTGGACAAGTTTAAAAAATTTTTGAAATTCATTTCCTTATGCATATAAAATTTGTTTGAACTAGTAGAAAAAATAAAAGAGACCCATATTAAGGATATTTTCTCTTTACATATTTGATTAATCTTATATTGGGTCCAGATCTTAGCATTGTTAAAAGGTATGTTACAATATGGAGTCTGTTTAATGTTTGTCCCTTTCTTTGCGAGGAAGTCAGCAGCTTCATTTCCCATAATTTGACAGTGGGCAGGTATTGAAGCTGTAATAAGATATTACAATAGCCTATAGGCATATTTTAATTCAGAAATTATGATTTCAATATTAAAGTTTTGATTAGTAAGTCAGAAAAGCTTAATTTCAGGATTTTCTCATGATGCAATCAGGGTGACGCTGTACTTGTGCCTGTCATACTCTAAGGGATAGCAGTAACGCTTGTGAACGGGAATTCCCCGTTGAGTCCGTTTAACAGAGTTTTCAAAGAAAGACGCTGGAGACAGTTGAATAATCAGCCAATGGCAGAGCCAGATTAGTTATGGGATTAAAGTTGTAAACCCTTTTATACGCGAGATATTGTCACTCACGAGAACAGAATGTGAGGTTATATAAATGGCAATTCTTCAGCACCCGCACGCATTATTCACTCATCAGTCGCCATGTAACAACGCATTATTAGCTAGCCACCCGCCGAGTACAGACGTCCTCCAGATTCACCCATACTGCCGCCTCATTGCACTAGTTTTATTATAATATTACAGTGGCTAATATCGGCGTACAAGTTTTAAATAAACTACAATCAACATTATAAGTGTGTATTATTTAAAATATCGACCACACGAAATCCCTGAGAGAGTTTCACAATATAGCCGTGGAAATACTAACATCGGTGACGACCTTCTTCAAATGGTGGCGACCAACTGTGCGGCGATCGTAACTCCTTCAGTATCCATTGAAATGCAATGTCTTTTTTTAATTTTGAAGTATTCTTGTTGCTGTATGTAATTCTCTTACTTTTTTGCTTTCTGGGTATGGTGATGCAATTGCTTGCAATGCAGTCTTTGAGTCCGTGAGGATTACCACTTTGTTAAATTTAGTTATATGGTTTAAAAGTTGCTCGAGAGTTGTGCTTATTGCTTGTACCTCTCCATCATAGTGTGTTGACAAGGGTCCGAGTGATATGTAGAGTTTGAAAATGTCACTATAGATTCCTGCGCCGGCATTGCAGTGTTTGTCCAGTAACAACCCATCTGCACCCATTCTGGATTTGGGTAGCGTGTATGTATGGTTTCTAGAGCTAACAGTTTCAGTGTATTTAAGTTCATATCCTGTTTAGCAGCAATGTGTTGTATTAGGTTGTCATCACACTTTACATCTGGTAGTAAGAAGGGATGAGCAGGGTGTACATGATACTCTATATTATCAGAAGTATCCAATTTGTATTTTATCTTTAATTTTCTGATTCCCTGAAGGAATCCAGATTGGGTTTTCAGTTTACGGTCTTCATGCTTGGACGATCTCCAGTAATCCTCAGTAGGAAGTCTTCGCAATTTCTCATAAAGGGTAATACTCTCTTTTTCAATCTGAGCAATTAATTTTGTAAATTCCAGCTTTTTTGTAATGAGGGACCTTATCTTTCTGGTTGGTTTTTATAAGATTTTTCAAACTGAATTTATTCTGCGGTGCCAATTTGACGTTTACTTTATTGAAAACCTTTTGAAATTTGTTGTTTGCCCATGGATGGTAGGTGAATCTTTTATGATTTGTGTTTTCCTTTTCATTTATTAGTGTAGTTGTCTCTTTAACCTTCTTCTGTTTTTTGAATTTCATTACTTTTTTGTCAATCAAATCTTTCTTGAAAGATTTGCTACAGATATCAACACTTCACTGTAGATTTCCATCTAATATTAATACTGAACTTTTGATGTTTACTTTATTGAAAACCTTTTGAAATTTGTTGTTTGCATTCTGCAAAAATGTAAGTAAAAGTGAAGTCTAAACTGTTTAAATGTTAACCATCTCATTGAATTAACATGTTTTAATCATTTTTATGTCTCCACTATAATGAATACGAATAAAACAATTTTAATAGAAGTAGGGACTTAAACATGAGATATCACTTACCACGTGAACATGTGAAGGCAAATTGTATTGTGTTGCCACCAGCACCACAAAATGCATCAATTATCAAATCACAGCGACACCTTTCTGCTATGTGGCTTGCAACACGTTCTGGTGTTACTGAAAACCAACTCTCTGAAACATAAGAGTACACTTATGTATCACCAATAAGGGTACTTCGAGATAATTCACACCTCAATACTACGAGGGCTATTTTTTTTTTAAAGGTCTGATCGGTCACAAAACAAAAACCACAGCAAAAATCAAAGCTGTGCAGTTGTACAATTGAACTGAATTGGGTAAGGAATCTCAAACACAGAAGCATGAGAAAATCCATAAAGCTGTGCAGTTGTACAATTGAATTGAATTGGCTAAGGAATCTCAAATACAGCAGATATTAAAAAATCCAACAGAGAAGAAAATTGTTATTTTAACCAATGGACATTCAAGTAGTAGCAATTTACAAATAAATTTTGATCTTGAAAAAAAATCATTTTTATTTTGTTCCTACTTTAGCTTAGCTTAATTTTGAGGTTAACTCTTTGATTACCACTTCGTTAGTAGCATTGCTTAGTATTCCATAATGCAGACTGCTCATTAATTTAGTATGCCGTGATCTGACAGCTGACACTATTAACAATTTTATTTTAAACAAACCGAAATAAATATTTATATTTCAATATATTATTTATGTAATCCGTTACATTTTATTCATGGGATAGTCTTAATAAATCCAACTCAAGATTACGCGTTTCTTCAGATAAACTCGTAATCTACTGTGGGATTACCTATGATAAAAATGATGTCCAAATCAAAACAACCAACAACGATTGATCAAGATGGCATCTACAAAGACCAAGCTGATGACTGGTTCCATAGAGCAAAAGTACAGACTTGGACACTAGAGAGCATGCGATCAGTGCTCAACCAAAATTTGTATTTTGTGTTTGGCAAGCTAAATGGAAATGTAATAAGCGAGAAACCTAATTATGTTATGGGAACATTCAAACTGTAAATAGTACAATTGGGACAGAGACTTCCAAAAATTGTCAAACTACACATGAAAATGTGGAAATGAGGAACACGCTAACAAGGTTTCACTGTGCTTCTGTTATTTCAAGCAATTTCACAGCAATTTCACATAATTATTATAATTTTAAAGGTCAATGAGAAAAGTATATCTGCCAATTTTATCAACTTTCCTGAGCGTGAATTCTGAAGACATTTTCATGTGCTCTGAATGAAATTTTAATTTTTTTTTCATTTTGATACATTACCTTCATCTAACTTGATGCCTTCGTCAAATTTAGAGAAGAGCTGGTATCGACGGATCCAATATTTCCTAAGTATTTTGTTAGATGCTATTTCTTCTGGTAGAGAAGTAAGTGATGCTCTTTTGTTTTGTTTCTTTTTCTTCTTCTTTTGTTGAGATTTTTTGACAGCCATTTCACCACCATTCTCCTCATTAGGGAAGGCCTCTGAGTTATTCTTGACATCTGATTCCTTCACATTTGATTCCACAGATTCATCTGCATCTACAACCTTAATATCACTGGTTTTACTTTCTTCTGTATTTTCAGCTGCATCTACATCCTTAATATCATTGCTTTTATTTTCCTCTGTATTTTCCATTGATACTGCATTATCAAACTGTTCCACATCTTCATAATCGCTCTCTGCCAACTCCATATCGCCTTCTACACTATGGCAATTCACAGTAGCTAAAGGTACTCTTCTCTTCTCCCTTTAAAAATGGCATTTCATTATTAGTAATAGCAATAACATCACAATTATATTTACTATCATCATTATGAGGATGTTGATAATGATAAAGAAAATCATGCAGATATTTAAATCGCAAGATTAAATTGTTAATTACCTATTGGGAAATGTACTGCTTCGAGGAACAGCTACTTCCTCATCGTCAGAACTGGAATGACCATCATAACATAAAGCTGCCTTTATAGCTGCTTCTTCGGCAGATTGTAGTGCTTCTATATCGAGAAACTGCTTAGCCTATGAAAAGAAAGAATACCCTTTTAATAGATATGTGATGAAAGAGTAAGTCCCAGATATTAGCTATTTACTTGTATTATAGGAAAGTTTCTAGCTTATGAACATAATCACTGAACACTGTATACATAGTACAATAATATTAATTTACAATAAAAACCTCATTACCCAAACTATAACATGTTTTTTCTGATACCATGGAACTATATTGAGCAGTGAAAAGAAATAAATATTACTATTTATGCATATAACATTGTAATGCTTGATAAATTAATTTTGAACCATAACATGGATATTGTACACTACTTCTTCACACACCACATGACTGAAAACAAAGAAATTTCTTCATTAGCCCTTCTTAGTCTCATTTTTTCTTGGAATTTTATAGAGCAGTACAGTAGTTTGTATAAAAGGTGGTGATCAAAAGATAAGGAACCCAAGAATAACTTTCAACTGCTGGACCCAAATACTAATAAAACAAGTAGAAACTGTCTAACTGGCACAGGGTTCCTAGCTGATGCAAGAGCCTTGACACTGTATAGGTTTAAACGCCTCCTATACAAGCTCCTTCTCCTTGATATCTCATCTTATTTGTGAAAATTATCACCTCCTATCACACTCAACAGACTTCATAGCATCATTCCAAACAGCCATATCTTCCTGTAATTCCATGCAAGAGGGAGTTGAATGGGAAAACTGCATCATCTATCCTCTTTAGCTTGTATGTGAATAACATACCCATACTCCACAGCCACATCAAAAAGCACTTTACGCTGATGACACTGTCCTTGTGGCAACAGCAAAGTAACCTGCATTAATCGGCAAAAATCTCGACACCAACCTCAGAGAACTAGAACTCTAGCTGACAAAGTGGCATTGTGTTCTAATAAAAATTATAAACTTTATAAATGGAGCTTCAAGTTCCACCAATATCACTGAGAATGCAGCTTTGTTTTTCAATAGAAAGCAAAGAACAGCTCTGCCGAGACATGTGCAGTTCTACTGAGTGCCAATACAATGGTCTCAATAAGCTCAAACTTACTGGGCTAACCCTTACCAGACGAAAAGCTTTCCAGTGGCTTGGAATTTTAGCATCATTTCTCTCTAGTACAGGAGGACTAATGAAGGCTTGAAGATTATTCGACCTTTGCTTACTGGACAAAGCCAGTCCGGCTAGGAGGTCTTTCAAACATTAAAAAAAATTAAATATAGTACACGCAGACTAAAACAGACCTAAAACACTCATGAAAAAATCAAACCGTTAGGGAAGAAACAAATATTGTAAGGGCAATAGTTGGCCTGAATTTCATAATAGCTGTTTCTTTAAGCTTATCATTCAAATTAAGAAATACAGAAGCCAATTCTAACCTAGCTACAGATGAAACCCACAATGATGTATACATTATTAACTTTTTTTTTCTTGTTCATAAAACGTAGGGAGGTAAGATATTAATGCTCTTCATATTTATACAAGTGGAATATATTAATTTTACAGTGCCTACAATCACTTATTTTGCTCTGACACATCTATTCAGCATTACTGTAGGGTCCTCCCTCATTTTTGGAATGCACTGGCTGATAGAATTTTTCCTTACATGTGGGTAAGAGGAGAGTCCATGGAACATATATGTCACTGGCATAACATACTTAAGCGTCTTTACACAGCATTCCTCCATGGAATTGCATTTTAGAAGTCGTGAAAGTGAGAGAGATTTGAATTGGCAACCTGTTCTGTTTTGAAGCTGTAACGACAACCTCCAAATTCTATTACGAATGAAACTTTCCTGCTACATTTTAGCCTTAAAACGTTCCCCACATCAGTTAAAATTACTTTAACAGCACTTTACTATTACAACATGAATTCTGCAATGAGCAGAAAAATATTCTGGTCGAGGTTTGATAAGCTGGAAGGTGCCGTGTTCATGCTAGCAGACAACTCCTTTCCATCTCAGCATCAGTCAACATTTGAGACTGAATAGCTGCACTGTAATTTTATTGGAAGTGTCTCTCGCTTAAAATTATTCTAACATGTCCTTATTTTTGTATTATCTGTGCTGAAAATGCCAAAAGACAAATCAAGCAAAAATGCATTATTTAAGCAATAGATAGGTTCTGATACAAATATCATCAATTATCAACTGTGCGCCAAAGAGGTTATAACTATTTTATAACTATTTAAATATTAGATAGTGATATATAGTTTAATATACGAAAAATTATTTTTGTATATTTTAGGTCAAATGTGAAAAGAATTATAAATTAGAACATCACAAACAAACAGCAATACAATGTAAAAATGTAAGGGAAAAAATGACAGGATCAATTACTTAAGTGGATTGCCGTTCCTGATAACAATCAGAAATATGTTTTACTAAATTGTGCGCTGCAAAGATTTCTGTGAATATCCCTTGGGCGAAACTTAGAGAATCCCATTTTCAAAGCTTACCTCACAAAATATGCCAACTGGAAGATCCCCTATGAATCCACATTGAGGAAAGGATACATGCATCCATCACACTTATCCGTAAGTTTCTTTGTTATTTACACTTTAAATGTTGATTTTAAGTAGGTTTTAAATTAATTTAATCAGAGTACTTCTGAATATATTAGACAATGGAAGACAACTATGTCCAGTGATGACGTTTGTGAAGGAAGTGCACGGCAAGTCATTGTGTGTGACATCAGGCAAGAGCGCATCCCTGCCACAGAACTAATGCCCCTCTTAGTCCAGTCAATAAACGTCAAAAATCACCAAATAGAAAAAAAATAAATTGAGTAGTTTTGTAATTTTGCAGAGTTGTCGGAGGGAGTGTCCTGAACAACATACTAAAAGTCCCCGAAGGTGGGGGGTGAGTGGGAGCAGGTGGCCCATAGAAGGTCCCTTTTTTAGGTTTTTCGCTTTTATCTAAACAATGGTGCTTCGCAGGGGAAAAGTTGCTATATACAAAATTAAAGATGGTAAAATTTACTACAAGTTTAATTCTACACATTTCTTCCTATTCCTAATAGTTTTCGAGATATCCGTCAGCAAAAATAACAAATTTTCGAAAAAAGCTCTTTCTCCTCGCGCTTTTCAACACACTTTGCATTCTAGGACTTCAGCCTTTAGGTATACAGCAATATTCTCATGAAAGAAGTTGTAGGAAAATAAATTAGCTTTAAAATGAGTAGACATTTGTTATTTTGTCTTCAAATGTTCAAAAGTTATAACAATTTTAACTTTCGGTCAAATTTCGAGATTTCTAAAGAAAACCGTACATCACACTTTCTCTAAATTAAGGTGTTATATCTTTGTATACAAGCTATATATAGTGTACTTACATGAAACAAGTGGAGAAATATCACACAACCATTAAAGTTGAATTTATAAAAAATCTGATCACGGTACTAGCACAGTACATGTATTGGAAAACACATTACATTCCAAGCAAGAAAGGAAAAATAGGGCCAAAAAAAATCATCTAGTTTTGAAATTTGGCAGAGATGCGGGGGAAGGTGTCCTAAACAACATAATAAAACTCCCCATGGATAGGGGTGAGCTTAAATGTCATTTCCCTCATTTTGTGTCATTTTCCCTGAATACTCAAAAAAGTATGGGCTCTAGCAAAACACAGTTTATGCACAAAATTAAACTACATAAAAGTTCTTATAAAATTGATTTGAACGATATTTCTGTAGAATTAATAGTTCAGGAAATAGAAGGATATGAAGTATGACATAGTTCTGGAAATTCTGTTTTACATACACCTATATATTATATTAAAAAAATAATAATAATAATAATAATAAAATTAGCACGATGCCAAGCAAGCAAACTAGTTTGTTAGAATAATATTCGTACTAAAGCTAAACATCACACATAAAACTCATCACAATTATTATTAATATTGTTATAAAGCTTATAAATATCACATGGTATGAGTGCACTTTATAAGAAATATAAATCAGGCCTATTAGCCGTTATATTTTTCGTTTAAAATATCATTTGGAAAAATTGTAAAGAGTTAGATATATTTAGATTGTAGTAGGCCCATTTCGTACTGTAAATAAATGTTTAGTTGTCTATTTGTTTCAGTCTCCAATACTGGAATCCTAGTACATCGTATGATAAGTTAAGGTTATGTTTTTCTATCTACCGAACACTCAGCATTTATACACATATACAACATTAATTAAAGAGTGCCTAAACAACTTATTCTGCTTGGACGTCATTAATTTTAAACTCATCTCCTTCTTCTAATGGCATACTGTTGGTGCATGTACCATAACAGCTTCCACAAACGGATGAGCATTTAATACCAGCTTTTCGGCATCCATATCTTAAACCACACCGATTTGCACAGTGACAAAATACCATATGCAAATATTCTCAAGAGCCACATAGACAAGTAAACATTTATTTAAAGTAATAGGTAGGTTTACTATTCTTACAATTTCTAAATATATCTAATTCCTTACCATTTTTCAAAATACCGGTAATCTTTTTTAACGAAACATAAAACGGCTAAGCCTTACAACAAGAATATTAATATTATTATTGTTATTATTAATAAAAATAATAATAATAATAATGAGTTTTATGTATAATGTTAACCATTAGTAAGTATATTTTTCTAGGAACTAGTTTGCTTGCTTGGCATCATGCTAATTTAATTATCATCTGCTCTCTTTTTTGTTAAAAATATAATACAGTGAGTCTCAGACAGATTGGTGCCGCTTGTCGCGCGCGCCGTTTTTCTCTTGTGATGACTCAACACTACCCGGTCGTGGCCAGCTCTGGCCCCGCAGATAAGTAAACAATTCCTGCATAGCCTGCAGTTGAGCATTGTTCTCGTGTTGTACAGACGTGAAAGTGTTATTCGGTAGTTGTCACAACTAAAAGAAAACATTAGGATAGAGATAAACTCAATAATAACGGAAGAACTATTAATGCGTATTAATCGGAATTTCCTATCACGATGCCAAAAATGTGTGGATGTAGGAGGAGGTCACTTCCAGCATCTCCTGTAATAAGGTAGGTGCCTATTTTCGTTATTTTCAAACTTATTTCAATTATTTTCATTGTCACGCACGGACAAGTCAGTCAACTGCCGGGCAGTTCCTTTGCCGCATACCGGGGATAGGAGCGTCATCTGCGGGGAACCCAACGCGTGGCGCGGCGGCACCCATCTGCCTGAGACTCACTGTACATAGGTTATGTAAAACAGATTTTCAAGAACTATGTCATACTTCATATCCTTCTATTTCCTGAACTATTAATTCCACAAAAATATCATTCAGATCAATAATTTTATAAGAACTTTAATGTAGTTTAATTTGGTGCATAAACTGTCTTTGCTAGAACCCATAGTTTTTTGAGTATTTAGGGAAAACTGAGAGAAATGACATTTAAAAGTGCCCCTATCCATGGGGACTTTTACTATGATGTTTAGGACACTTTCTCCCATATCTCTGCCAAATTTCAAAACTAGATTTTTATTTTTTTTGTCCCTATTTTTCCTTTCTTGCCTGGAATATAATGTATTTTCCATTATATGTACTGTGCTTG
Organism: Ectobius pallidus; assembly: GCA_964059195.1. Lineage (NCBI taxonomy): Eukaryota > Metazoa > Arthropoda > Insecta > Blattodea > Ectobiidae > Ectobius > Ectobius pallidus. The sequence goes on from CAXKWD010000007.1 coordinate 18,683,108, forward strand.
TATTGTCATCGGATTTTTTATAAATTAAACATAATGGTTGTGTGATATTTCTCCACTTGTTTCTTGATGTAAATACTCAATATACAGCTTATATGGGTGATTCTTCAAATACGGGAAAATTTGTGTTCCGGAGTGATATTTCCCTTCAAATTCAACTTTTAAACAAAATTAAAATAAAAGTTTGTTTCTACTACTTCCATACTACAACTATCACTTTGAAATGTCACTAACTTTAAATACTGATATTCCAAAATCAAATTTAATTCAATGAAATGTCATCCACATGCCCTGTCCCATACCCCGGTTTTGTATATTCTAATGCATTTTTCCACAAAACAAAATGTTATTTCCTTTTCAACTTTTTTCCTGCCAATGAGTATGAATGTGTGAAGAATATTAAAAGGTAAAAAATAAAATGAAATAAAATTGTCACCCCACCTAATGAACATAAAGAATGTCCCAAGGGTTTTTGGTCATCCACATGGCTGAAAAAAATGGAATTTTTTTCTGCAGAAATGAGAAATTTGTATAACTGGCAACAGTGTTAGAAAGCAGCTTGTGGTTGAATTGTAAGGTTGAATTTTGCTTGCTTACAAACAGTTTGGGATTAACAAAGGACTTTGCATCATTTTCAAGGAAAGCGTTTTTATTCCCCGTCATTAACATGACTTCTAGAAAGTAGGCAGAAAGTGAATATTAATTAATTTTGATTATGCACTATGATAAACCTACCAATTCAAAGTACCTGATTAAAGTTTAGCCTACAGAGGTTTAGGAATGGCTTGCTGAGACCACTTAAAATCCTTTTTTGTCATCCACATGCCTGATTTTTGTGTCATCCACTTGCTTCATGAAGGGGTATGTGGATGACTCTCAAGTCATGTAGATGATAAATTTAGGGTTCTTTTGTGTTTGCGGTGTCTGTGACCTGTACTTAAAATCTTAAAACTGATTAAATGAATTTCTGCTTGATTCCCCCCCCCCCAAAACCATAAAAACACAGTCTAGTTAAAATTACATTAATTCCGGAGTATGCACACAAATTTGCAAATTTGGTGCAAAATCAACTGAAGCACACTGAGAAAAATATGAAATCACATAAAGAAAAGCAGATTGTTGTCAAAGTTAGTCATTAATGTGGCCTTCTGCCATCCACATGTACATGGATGTCATTCACATGGCTTTAAAAAAATAAAAAAATTAAAATAAATAAAAATATAAACATTTAAGCTCTGCTGGTGTTTTTTTTAATCAAGTAACCCCTGAAGTATTTTAGTAATTTTTTTGAGATTTTGTAAACAAAGTAAAAAATTTGGATTTTACACACTCCAAATTTTCCCGTATTTGAAGAATCACCCATATACAAAGATATAATCCCTAAATATACATAAAGTGCGATGTACGGGTTTCTTTCGAAATCTCGAAATTTGATCGAAACTTAAAGTTGTTATAACTTTTGAACATTTGAAGACAAAATAACAAATGACTACTCATTTTAAAGCTAATTTATTTTCCTACAACTTCTTTTATGAGAACATTGCTGTATACCTAAAGGCTGAAGTGCTAGAATGCAAAGTGTGTCGAAAAGCGCGAGGCGAAAGAGATTTTTCGAAAATTTGTTATTTTTGCTGGCGGATATCTCGAGAACTATTAGGAATAGGAAGAAATGTGTATGATCAAACTTGTAGTAAATTTTATCAGCTTTAATTTTGGCAACTTTTCCACTACGATGCACCATTGTTTAGATAAAAGCGAAAAACCTAAAAAAAAAAGGGGGACTTTCTGCGGGCCCCCCTGACTCCCGCTCACCCCCCACCTTCGGGGTCTTTTAGTATGTTGTTCAGGAGACTCCCTCCGACAAATCTGCAAAATTTCAAAACTACACGATTTTTTTGTTCTATTTTTCATTCGTTGCATTAGTTCTGTGGCAGGGATGCGCTCTTGCCTAATGTCACACACAATGACTTGCCGTGCACTTCCTTCACAAACGTCATCACTGGACATACCGTATTTCACCGCATAATCGTCGCATTTTTTAGGCCATTTTTCCCGTGTGAAAACACAGTGCGACCATTACGCGAGGAAAGGTTGGAACTTAAATGTATAGGCCTACAGTATACATACCTTACAATGAAAGAAAAATATATTATTAAACTACCACAGCACTTTACTATTTACAGTTACAGAATTATTAAACTGCATGTGCAATGAAATTACGTCAATCTTCAAATCAATTCGCGAAAAGACGATCAATCTGACAAAGTTAGAATTACTTTGTGTTATTGTGTTTACCTGTAAATATTACGATTGTGAAAATTTATTGGGCACGATGTCTTGAAATACTAATTACACACAGTGGTATTAATCAGAGGTGGCAGTCAGATGCGCGTGAGAGAGGTGACGCGTGTAGGAGGAATCATGGGGAGGGGTAAGAATATTCTTCTTTGTCCAATGAATCACGGCAGAGCCTGTATCGCGCGTCTTTCCTACAGTTGCATCAGAACCCCGCCATCCGCACCTCGTGCCGTCTGTTGGAAATCCCCGTCTTCTTGACGCTCTTAACAATGATCTTTCATGAGAGATGTGATTGCAACTTTAAATTACACATGAATTAATGAGTCCCAATTATGTGCGCTGCTGATTGTGATTGCTATTTTGTCTATTGTACCAATCTCGTTCAAGTTTTTTGTTCACTGAAAACTCCCTGGTTTCTTTTTTCTTCCGCGAATGTTATTACTTTCAAATGAAAACTCACAGTATAATTCCTATTTCTTCCCCTTTCCTACAGTACACAGTACAGTATAGTGTACTGAATCTGACCCAAATGGTGTTACCGCAATTTCACGTGAATTGCCACCCCTACACCCTGCTATTGTGTCAAGCTAGCGGTCTCCGGTCAGCACATTCCTTAACCTTGAATGCATCGGGTGGAGGCAGTGTTGCTAACCACAAAAGCTAAAATCTCTTTGACAACTCCATAAATTTTCTTTAAATTTCTTTGATGCATTAAAAAATTATATTTATTTAATCATATAGGCTATTTTATCATCAATAATAATTAATAATAATAATTAAGATTCATATTAATAAAATTATTTTATTAATATGAATCTTACCTCAATTTAACTGCATGCAATAAACATCCGAAGACAGCATGGGTAGTAAAGCACAGCACATTTAAATAGTTGTAGACTGCTCTCTCGCTCTCTATTTAATTTTTTGTCCAAATTTCCGCTTTATATGTATTAATTATCTATGGAAAACAGTAAATTAATTTTTTCTGTAGATTTGGGACGAAATTCTTTGATCAAGACATCAAGCGCCGAGAGAGAAGACTTTTATGCTGAGGTGTCGTTTTTAACAGGGCACAATGTACTTATTGTAAGATTAAACTGTGCCTTGATGACCTCATCCGCTCTGCATAGTTCGAGGGCATAAATGCGCTGAGAGAAGAGATAAATTTTGTGCTGAGGCGTCGTTTTTATCTCAGGCGTAGCCTATACATTTAAATAGTTGTAGACTGCTGTCTCACTCTGCATTTTATTGTTTTGTCCGAATTTCCGCTTTATCTTTATTAATTACCTATGGAAAACAGTCAATTAATTTTTTTCTGTAGATTTGGGACGAAATTCTTTGTTAATTATACTTTAAATGTTGATTTTAAGTAGGTTTTAAATTAATTTAATCAGAGTACTTCTGATTATATTAGACAGTGGGAGACAGCTATGTCCAGTGATGACATTTGTGAAGGAAGTGCACGGCAAGTCATTGTGTGTGACATCAGGCAAGAGCGCATCCCTGCCACAGAACTAATGCCCCTCTCTTCCCTCCCCCTGTTCAATGGTGCTTAAATTTCACAAACTCCTCGCAGTAGTCTTACCGCATGAAGGAAGAGCAGGCTGCAATGACGTCACAGAGCAACCTTCTGTCCTCCCTTGCCATGGTGCAGCTGGTTCAGGTACTACACTACAAACCAGAAAGCCATGCATTCGATTCCTGTTAAGACCACTGACATTTTTAAATTTGCCTAACCCTTTTGGTGGCACTATAACCTAGACTCGACTCAGCCTCTAAAAGAAATAAGTACCAGGAGCAATACTGGGGGTAGAGGCGACAAGGGCATAGGGCTGACAACCTTACCATCTTTACATACCAAATATCTAAAAACCTGAGAGCCTCAAAATCTTGCAACCTTAAGGGCCTCCAGATACATCAATTTATTTTACTTTACTTCTGTTGTCATTGCAGTCCTGCAGTCCCTCCTGAGGGAAGTTTAACATCTTCAGAATTGGAAAATCTACAATTCTGTCCCTCAACAGAATACTGTTTCAATTAAGATTATAATGGAAGTTAATTTCCCATTGGGGGGGGGGGGGACAGAGAGAAAGGGAAAAATGAAAGAAAAAGCAAAGAAACAAGAAGGAAAAATAGAAAGAAGAAAAAACACTCTCTACAAACCAAATGATACTCTTTCACTTACCTTATCAATTGCAGTAACAGAGAAATTTGCATTTGCCTTCTGTTGCTTTAATGCTCTTCGCTGGTGAAGGTGGATTTTTAACTGCCGATTTTGGTCACGAATATTTCGTTTCTTATAGAGCACGGAACCACGATGTATACTAGGGACTTCGGTGGTACTGGTGGTGGAAGAGTTTTGCTTGTTAGGTGCAAATGCTAAACCCATAAGTGTAAAAGCACTCTTGACTCTCTCCAAACTTGATTCATCTGAATCACTTTCATGACTGTAAGGAAAAATTCATGAACAATACAATGCAATCATTACTAATTCTAATAATATATACCTGCACAGATATATGGCACTAGATCTTACAATCTGAACATTATTTAGTAACATAATCTTCTACAGACATTATTTTGGCAATGTGCACGGTGCCATGGAATCAAGTCGTTGGCTGGTAAAGGTTCATGTATAGTACATAACTCCTCAATTCAAGCGCACGGATTTCTGGATTAGTCCTACAGTTAGAATAATCACCTACCTTTGTCATAGAAGATGTTGAAAAGTATCTCTGTCTACCACCAAATATTTCTGACATCCTTTAAGAAAGTTTGCATTCACACACATTAAATATTTTTGTGAAATTACTGCAATTTCTCTTCTTAAGTTCTCTTTCAGTTCTTCAATTGTACAGTATGAGGGTTATTCTTGTACACTTTATTTTTTAAGTTCCCCCAGAAATAAAAATCACTTACACTAAGACCCGGAGATTTTGCTGGTCATAATCCCTTACTAATTACTCTATGGGTTATGGCCAGCAAGTTCTCCAGATATTACTCAATGTGATTTTTATTTTGGGGGGAACTTAACTGAAAGAGAACATTAGAAGAGAAATTGCAACAATTTCACAAGAAGAATTAATATATGTGAATGCAAACTTTCTTAAAAGATGTCAGAAATGTGTAGACGGAGATCATTTTCAACATCTTTTATAACAAAGGTAGGTGATTATTCTAACTGTAGGCCTAATTCAGAAATCCCTGTGCTTGAATTGAGGGATTATGTACATGAGCCTTTACTGGCCGATGACTTGCTTCAAGGCCACAGCATGGACCATACGTTATCGGCACATCGCAAAAATAATGTCTCTGTATATTGTAGTCTACAGATATATTCAAGTTAGGTTAATTTTTCCAACAGCCCACAGATACCAAAAGTTAGCACCCTCATTGTTGCACGTGATCTTATCTCCAATAATATAATTAGCAATTCTCTTCCCTATGGTAAGTAGTAATGTATTGTTTAGTGAGGACTAAGAACAAATTCCAAGATATCTATTGATTCTGGCCCTGGCTACTATCCCAGTAGACACCAGTTTTCAAACACAAAAACACAGATTTACTAAAATAATTAAGAAATTAATATTATCTGAACAAAGGAAAACGGATGTTGAAAATATAGTTTAGTCCAAACAAAAAAACAGCACAGTACAAACATTACAGGCTCTGTTACATATATAAATTACTAATTACAAATATAAATTATTAATAGTTAAAAACTTATAGCTTTTCCTTACTACTCAGTTTAAAACCCTCAATTTCTCTGGTTTTATTGACACCTATATCCATTTGCTCTTTTTACCTATTGCAATCGATACCATGTCATGACTTTCGAAAAATTCTTTCATATCTTTACGTTTCATGCTTCCCTAAGTACGAAACCACCACCTGTTAAAAAAAAAAAAATGTGATATTTTATGTCTTTACACGATAGCAGCCGTAATTTTGAAGATATTTGAACCAAATTTTATTATGTTATTTCTAGGCCCAATAGTTCGGAAAATTGAGCAAAATTGGCCCAAGGGGGTGGTCGGGGGAGGAGGTTGAAATTTTAAAACATTTATATCTCGGCCCCTATGAAGTATAGAGGGAAACTTTGTTTGAATAAATTAGAGTACTCCCTATGGAGTTCACAGTGACACCAACGATTCGGGGGTTTTGGGGGTACGAGTGGGGGTGGGGAGATGGAAAATCGAAATTTTTTTAACTACGTCTTGTGGGGTATCATTGAAAAGCTCTTGATGAGTACTCTACAAATCAATAACTAGTTTCTTGATAGTTCTCATATAAGGCGAGATTTGAATGTTTGAAAAAGTGCTCTTTCCTCTTTTTTGCAGTTATTATTGTGGGTTTGTCATGCCAAGGCTAAAGAAGAAAAGTGCTATGCAGCGACAATAAATTAAACCAAAAGCACTTCGAAATCTACCTCAGCCTGTAGGCTTGCCTAAAGGGATTTTTTGCTAGTTTGTTTCAGTCATGGTCCTTGAGTAGGCTTACCATTTTCAGGAGGGAAAACCTGGAAAAATTCACCTAACTGATAGTCAATACAGTACTGTATTGTACAATATTATCATTGTCAAATTCATTAAATTTTAAGTTTTGTCGATACAGTAATTTATTGTACAATATTATCACTGTCAAATTCATTAAATTTGTTTTGTCTGAACTCCTTTCTTTAAACCAAAATGCTGGACTAAAAAAGGAAACATTTTAAAATACAGTGAGTCCCATGCAAGAGTTGGCTAATGATGCGGGTTTCTGCATCGCTGCGGACACAGCTCCAACTCCCGGGCAATCGGGTGAAATATTTATGATAACAAAGCCGCGATCGGTGTAATGATTCAGGTTCTCACATTTACAGTTAAAATTACAATGAAAATAACCACGTACCTCATCACAAGAGATGTTAGAAATGTTCTCCTCTTGAATGCGCACAACAATGTCACCTTTTTAGAGCATTTTCTTTCACGCGCGTAAGTTCAGCTTCCGAGATAGAGTTAATTTTTCTTGTGATACTGTCTTTAAGTTCTTCTAACAATAGCCTACGCGACTATTATTTATGGGGAGCTTGAAAAATAAATTGCATAGGTCAAGTCCCAACACATTAGAACATTAGAAGAGAAATAAACTCTATCTCGGAAGCTGAACTTATGCGCGTGAAAGAAAATTTTCTAAAAAAGGCGCCAGTGTTGTGCGCATGCAAGAGGAGAACATTTCTAGCATCTCTTGTGATAAGGTACGTGGTTATTTTCATTGTAATTTTAACTGTGAATGTGAAAACCTGAATCATTACACAGGGGTGCCCACCCCCCCCCCCCCAACCTGATTGGCTGTCGACAAGGGCACCCATATGATATTTTCTAGGAGAGCAATTTTTTTCTCTTTAACTTCTTGGGCCACTTTGTAACATTATATTAATAATATAATAAGTGCAACAATGACGTAACCAGAAAATAATTGCGAGGAGGGTCGAAAGTGCTGGGGGGTAGGGGGTCCATCCCCAGAAATTTTTTAAATATTGAACTAATGAAAATCACATTTTATGCTATTTTAGCACAGAAAAACTAGTTAGGAAATTTGTTTACCATACTCTAAGACATACCAATGTAAACAAGAAATTATTACTTAAGTCGGGTGTCCATCCCCGGGAAATTTTTAAATATGGAACTAATGAAAATCACATTTTACGCTATTTAGCACTCAAAAACTAGTTAGCTTGGCAGTTTTTAATTTTAGCATATAAAACGCTAATTTTGCAACAATTTTCAACCCCCCCCCAGAAAGTTCATAAAACGCTAATATTTTGCCCCCCCCCAGAAATTTCAATGACGCAGTCTGCGTCTTAACCCCCCCCCCCTGTGGGCACCCCTGCATTACACCGATCGCGGCTTTATTAGTGTAGATATTTCACCCGATCGCTCGGGAGTGTGAGCTGTGCCCGCCGCCACACAGAAACCTGCGTCATTGGCCAACTCTTGGGCGGGACTCACTGTAGTTTGGCTAATTAATAACATTTACGCTGAGATGACTGGTCACTATCTATAAAATAAGTGGACAGTAATAAGTTCATTTTCAATCATGGCAGAAGCATTATTACCTGGCAGCAATTTTAGTTTCTAAAAATTTCAAAATTTGTAACAACAAAAACAGAATTGCAGACTTGTTTGTTTGTTTGTTCTTTTTCCCCCAGATGTGTTCTTACACTACAAAACTGCCGATTTTCCATGGAATCCGTGACATACGACATTCCTAACCTTGAGGAACAAAGAAAAGACCCCTAAGAGCTGACTGCTCATCATCTGTTTACTGTTTGGAGTCATGTTGTCATGTCATGTCACTATTGTCACTGTCCTCGCCATCCAAAGATTCAGTTCTAAAAAAGTTAGCAAATTCTTATATATCTTTAATCCTAGAGTTTCCTACAAGTAATAAAAGCAAGGATCATTCGGAGAAAGACACCAGTGATATTATGGCACTATGCCAAGCTCACAAGTTTTTGTCTGCAGCACAGCAATTCTGTTTCATAAGTGCGAAAGCAAGATAATTTTTCTATCACAAGTTCATCACAACAAAAATATGGCATTTGTTCATTATTTTTTAACAATGATTAAGACATTTTATTTGAAAACGTAATTTTCTTATCACAATAGAACCCCGCTAGCTTGACATGAGACCGGGTGCACTGTCAAAACACAAAAATGGGCTGCTTATTAGAGGAACATTTTTATATGTAAAATAATTATATAAAGACAATGTTTTACAAAATTGAAAATGTTGTTGACAGTACTGTAATACATATTATGAAGTAAAAGTACTTGATAATCAAACATAAACAGCACTGAAAACTGTTTGTAAATCACAAAACAATCTGGATAGCACACTGTTGATGTTCATGGCATTGATGGCAGCAAGGTTGGACTAAGTGGGGAGCTGAACCATTATCAGAAGTCGGACTGACTGAGTTCTACTGCATAGGTATTTTAAAACTATGTTGTAATCACAATTCTTTTTTAAGATGAATAGAAAACTACGTATTTGGGACATGACAGGATATTAGATCATTTCATCCATTCAATTGAGAAAGTTCTTTGTGACTTCCATTTTGAACAGTGAATGCAATTAAATATCAACAAATCAGCAAAGAAAGAAATTTCTGCTGAAAGAAACACCAGATTATACTGCTCCTAACTATACACAGCTGACATAAATAATCTTAACTCTATATGAGAACAGGCTTAACAAAACCTACACAATTATGCCAAACTGAAGCATTAGGTTGGAATAGGGGGAAGGGATTGTAACTGACAGCATCAAAGCCAATAAATAACTATTATCTTAAGAAAATACCTTCTTTTCAAAGTAATGTGTCTCTCTTCTGGCGGATCATCTCCTGAATCTCCTCTGGATAGTGTTTTTATAGAGGTTGTACTATCAGTATGTTTGAAGGAATTACTGCCATTTTCTGTACCTCTATTTTCATCTTTTTCCAATTTTTGTGAATGTTTGTTGTCATTATCACCAGCACCATCCTGAGTTTCTGCACAGGACTGATTATCTAGCATACTGAGCGTCTTAAGGAGATGTCCCACAGAGTCCATTATAAGTCTGTAATTACAAGCTTAATGAATGAGTTGTTAAAACAGAAGGTAGCTACTGCACAAGGCATTGAAAAAGGGCCACTTTATCATGCAAGAGACATTTAAAAATAATGGAATAACTCTCCATATTTTTAACTTAACGAATCTGAAAATTGCTGTTATCAAAATGGAAGCACTGGAAATCTGTTTGGTTCATAAAGAAGGTACAAATTGCTACATGTAGGATTTTAGGCATGAAGAATCTAAATACGCTATATTCATTATGTTTGTGTGAACAGTGTAAGAGATAAATGAATATATTCGTTCACTTTTGGACCACACCACCATGAATTATGACATAAAATTGTTAGAATCTCTACAAAAATCAAAGGAACTGACTGACAAAAAGTCTTCACTCGGAAAAACAAAAATCTCTTGACTTTTGACATTCCAGAGGACAATGACCACATCTCTAAATTTGGGACTCCTGGCAAAGAGATCTACCAATATCCCAATAAACTCATCAGCTGATCTCAGTTGAAGATGAAAATAAGATATCTGTGAAATGACCTTTTTTAACTGCTAACTTTTAATAGTGAAGTTGGGGGTAATTCTATTAAATGTTAATGTTGAAAGGGTACTTCCATTCCATCAATTAAATTCCGTGATGTACAGAGCGTGGAGTTGCCTTATTAGTTGAATATTATGTCTGATTCATTAACACAGTACAAGAACTGCTGGAGATTATTAATTAAATATATGTAGTAAATGGAAATCAACAATAGGCATAGGAAGTTAACATAGTGAAGTTATATAACATTAGATATACAGTGGAACCTAGTTAGCACCTTCCTCGTTACCACGTTTTCCTGCATATTATGACGGTCTCAATCTTACTGATTACATGTTTGAATGTTCCTTTAACATGTTTTGGTTTCACGCTTAGTATGTTCGTATTTGCCTCACCCACCACACATTACCAAACCAAAACTTTGTTTGCACATCCGATTGTGTAATCTTGATGTCAGAATTTTTGTGCTCTCTGGTGTCTGAACCTTTGCTCTATGGGACCAATCATCAGCCTCTGTTGCTGCTTCTCATTGGTCATTTTGACTTTGTGCAAATTCTCCAGGATCAACTATTTAGCAGCCATTTTTTATCATGATAATTTAGTTGTGTTCTCCAAAGTGATGATATGTTTTTAATTTCCTATGGTTCGTGTGCTATAGAGAAGAAAATTAGAATGTCAGAAGAAATGTAGGCCTAAAAAGCGGATTATGCTCATAAAGTGGACATTGGCTCCCATTTCATTAGCAATTTGCAGCTGTGAAAATTACTTTGCTTACTGAACACTTCAGCATGTGTGAAACTTTACACAATTAGGCCTACACTTCCAGTTATTTTATGTTTGTTAATAAATGTGGAATGCAACTTATTTCATCTTTGATGCTTCAGAATAAAGTGGATGCTTTTTAGTGAATTTCGGCTGGTCTTTTCATTAAATATAGCTCCCATACAGCCCTTCAGTTTTAGCAAATTTTAATTTTTTCGAATCAAATTATTAGGCCTGTGTATTTATTTATGTAATGTGAATCTGTTGTAACTAATGGCTTGGCATAGAAGTTCCTGTGTGTAATTCTGAGGCATTTGAATGCCCTTTAGGGTGGTATTGAGCATCTCAGAAAACATACCTACATATTCACTTCATTTTTTTTTTTAATTTTCAGTACCAGTAGTACATTTTCCTGCTAAGACATCTATTTTTTCAGTCCCTAGAAACATGTTAACGAGATTCCACTGTATACAAAATGGAATATTTACCTTGATCTTCTTCTGGGAGTTATTTTCTTTGATGCAGGCTTTAGAATAGACTTTTTCTTAAGGGGATTAATGCTATTGCTGAAAACATCATCCTTCATTTCCTGTATAACATTGCTAAATATATTTTCCTCATTTTCCTCTTTATCTTCATTTAACATGTCACTGCTGCTTAGAGAGCTGAGACGCTTTTCATATTCAAGTTCCTCAAAGCTGTTTTCAGCACTGGGGCTCAATTCCATTTTGCCAGTAGCCGATGTATCGTTTTCTGTCGAGAGTGACTTATGTCTTATTTCTCCATACATTTTTTCTACCTCAGAGAAAAGATGCTCTTTTGAATGGTGTAACTCTTCATCACTCTGATCTGTTCCTGCACTGAAATCCATCTTTCCAATACTGGATATGTCCTCTTCTACAGATAAAGTCTTTGTATTATTAAGATAATCATCTGTTAGCGTCAAGGAGCAAGAACATGATAAATTCCTCTGAGAATCTTTGAGATCATCAACTCTTGAACTGCAAGACTTGCATTTCATTGATGTTTCAGTTTCCCCAAGAGGTGAGAGATCATTACTGATATGAATGTTTTCCGTCACTGAAGTACTGCTAGCAGAGTAATAATTCTCCACAAAAGTTAAATTACAATCACTGTTATTAATGCTTTTGGAACTATCAACCACTTCTGATTCAACAACATAATTTCCTTTGGCACTTGTATGTAACTCTTTCTTATGTATTAAGGGATAATTTGATTCTAAATCTTCAGAAGTAACAGTTTCTTCTTCTTCATTAGTTTCCTTCAGTTCCCAAGCCACGAAGGCATTATAATGGGCATAATACTGTTCGTTGAAATGCCGTTTCCAAAGCTGTTGCCAGTAACGATCAGCTTCATCAGTTGCGCAAGGAGCACTACCAGAGCTTGCAGATGACGATGATAATGAGCTGTTTGGAGCTGAATTCTCCATATCACCATAGCTTAAATCCAAAGAAGAAACTGTGATTTTAGTTACATTTGTCATTGAGTCAGATGTCATGGCTGTGTTTGCAATGCTTGCTGCAATCACACAGCCATCTGCACTTCCATCTCCCGAAGAATCGTCTGAAGTTGATGGTGACAAAGGACTCCATCGGTCAGCTCCAGAGGAATTACTATCATCATTGTTGTATGTATCTTCCTTTGTGTTCAGATCTGGAGTTTCATCAGTGGATGAAGTTAAGTCACAGGTTTTATTTTCACCATCAGTCTTTACAGTAGATGGAAGCACAGCTTGAAAAGAACCTTGCCATTCAGTCTTCTTGTCATCTGATTGTGAATATGAAACATCAGCTGTGGTTTCATCCAATAAAAAGGCTTTGGAAGTTGTTTTAACAATTGTTTTTGGTATACAGAAAGAAGAATCGCTTTTTGGTGAACTGAATTCTTCATTAGAAGCTTGTTTTTTAAAGGAACCTTGGAATGTATTTGCTTGAGCAGAGTCTGGAGAATCTTTGACTGAAGAAAGATGGTCACCAGCAGAACTAGATTGATTTAAATTTGAATCATCATTCTTTCGCTGAAAGATATCTGATGGAATGCTATCCTCATGACGCTCAAGATAGTCTGGATTAATATATTCTCCATACTTGGCAATCCAACTCTGCCAAATAATTCTCTCTCCATTAGCAGACCAGTATCTCTCCCAGTCCTCATGTCGAGGTGATGATGATGAGTACTGAACATCTCCACCACATTCAGACAGATCGGCACCACTGTCACTCAGCTGTAGACCACTTCTCACAACTCCCACTCCACTATCATGTTCATGTTCATCTGTGGAATAGTTGTTGTCTGTGTGAGATGCACTACAGTAACAGCTCACGGTTTCTTCCTGAAATCATGCAAAGTGTTATAGATCAATACCTTAATATGCAGACTATTATACAGGTTGGAAAATACCATGGCACATACGAGTGAGCCAATTGGCTCCACTGGCTGTGTTGCTCGCTTTACACAATATTTAGTAGCTACGTACGTAGCAACGCCTTCCACATGCCATTAAATATTACAATACATTTGGCAGCATTTATAAATTATTTACAATTAACAAAAAGGTAGGGAGTGAGATAATTTATAATTTAATAATAATAATAATTTCATCCAGCCATCATCACTAACAAAAGCTCTGGTTTCATATAAAACAAGCTGTAAGTTAGCATTTACTCCAAGTCGACACAGCTAGCAGAACAATACCAAATAAAGGTGTGGGCTCTTAAGATAATGATAGCAATAATAATAATAATAATAATAATAATAATAGTAATAATAATAATAATAGTAATAATAATAATAATAATAATAAACAAAACAGCCTCAGTGTGGATTCCAAATGGATCAGTTCAACAGGGTTGGCATTCAAATCACACACATATATTTTTAAAACATTTATAAAAAATTGCACTCCAATCTTTCAGTCAACTAGACTGACACTAGAATTGTACTTTAAAAATAAACCTGGCATTGTTATGCCCCCTTAACATTAGGGAACAATGTAAAGAAAAGAACTGAAGATGGTAATAGAAGGTCGAGCTCAAAGGATAAAAAATTATACATATAAAATCTCATAAAAATGCCTTTATAGGGGACACAGATGTTACCTGACCTTTGCACAACCAGACATACAAATAGGAGTGCAAGTTTTTGTCACTGAGGAAAGAAAACAATAACATATAATTCCCGCGTTAGTGAATGTATAGGGAAAGTTTTCCGGAAATACGGAATAGTACCCGCATACAAAATGGAAAAAACTCCTGAAAAAATGTTTTCCCAGTATAAACCTCTTGGCACGAATAATGACAAAATGAATTTTCTTGCAGTGTATTCAGTAAAATGCAGTGATTGTGAGGGAATTTATGTTGGGGAATCAGGAAGGGACTTTAAAACTAGAATCTGTGAGCATGTAAGGGATGTAAGTAGTGGTAAATGCTCTACTGCAGCGTTTCTCAACCTTTTTGAACCCGAGGACCTCTAAAATGTATAAAAATTTTTACGGACCCCTAATTTTACATCCCATTTTTAAAAGAAGGCCTATATTCTTAATATTTGGGGTATTATAACGAAATATGTGAAAAAATTTTACTTCTTTACTTTCCACTTGCTTTATGATAATTTTTAATTATGTCTGAGGACCATCTGCACCATCTTCGCGGACCACCAGTGGTCCGCAGACCATAGGTTGAGAAACGCTGCTCTACTGGACTCAGCCAACATATGATGGAAAACAAACATAATGTTGGTGACGTAAAGACTTTAATCGAGGATGATTGCATAAAAAGAAAGATATATGAGGCATGGAGTATATTTGGCAACTGGGGGTGTGTTTGAATAGATATGATGGTGATATAGGTGAGGAGTGGTCGGATGTAATGAGGAGACTGAGGAGGGATAATCCGGTGGTAAAAATTCCCCTGCCTCCTGTGGAATGCATAGAGGAAGCAATATTTGATATTCCAAAGGAACAGAAAAACAGATATTTTAGGAATAGTGTTTTAATCGATTGTGGGCAAACGAGTTACTATGACGAAACTCAATCTTCCTTGTGAGCAGTTTAGAATGAGTTGTCACCTGAGGAAGACTCAAGGGTTGAGTTGAAATGTATTTTGATCTTTTAACTTTTATCCACTGGTTAAAAATGATTTTAAAAACATCTTTTAATTGTAAGAAAATAATATCACCTTGCTTAAAGAATGGGAACCACATTCGATATTTCGGAGTCAATTTTGCTGAGGAGATAAATTCTGAACTTTCTGAATACTTTCAGAAACTAAAATCCTCCTGAGAGATGCAAATCTAGTCCCTATTGTTGCAAGTTAATAAAAATGTTGTCATAATTACTTCCTCAATGTGTCTACCTTTAATATATCTTTTCTGACAGTGTCACCCAACAAAATCCATGTCCACTTTCTTCATAACACCAATAACATGAAATGGGGCGCACTAAAGAAATATTGAGACTACCCAGTGATATTCCCAACGCATAAAGTTCAGTTCTATGTGCCATGGGAAGTACATCTGCAGCACATAAATGCCAGCAAAATAATAACATCAAAGATCCCATTTCTTTTATCTCCAAGGCAACTATCCCAGTAAATTTCATCTAGTCTGAAAGTGATCATCTTTTAAATAAGCAAGACTTTGTAGATAAGAGGGAGGTACATCAAGATTTAAGATTGGCAAATCTTGAAAAGTGAGCAAGGAAATCACATAATGGAAACAGTCTGATCCTATTAAAACAGTAAACCAAAGGAAATAAATGTATTTGGCATTGGTGGCCTTACTGTGAGTGAATGATGAGAAGGCATCAAAATAATAGTCAATATATTTGCTGTGGATTGTATACAAGGCAGATCTCAGGGCAAGAACCTCTTCAGATGACGCAACAGAGAGTTTACAACAGTTGCTCATGTCCATATGGTGACCTTCTGGAAAATTCTCTACACTACACCTCACTATAAAAACATTATTAGCCAATGCTAATACTGAGTAGATATTATTGAGTTTCAAGCCAAAACATTCCCAAGGATTCATCATAGACTCCCAAGTTAGATCTGAGGACCAAGAAAATCAGCCAGAGGAGGTGGATAACGAAAAGAGGATTAAAGAATAACCGTCTCTAGTGATAGCCTGGCCGTGCTGAATGTGGCAACACTGCAGCCCGTCCTATGAGACAAGCCACATGCCATGCACTGCAATGTAATATGCTCTTTCGCTTTTGCATTTTTGTGAATATTATAATTGTTATGGTGTAGTAAGGTACTGTAAACATTCTATAACTATGCCAGATAGATATGTAGTGCCGGGTGTGTAAATAACTACAAAAGGACAGTAAAAGAAGAAGGATATGTAAGTTGTTTTAGATTTCCAAAGGATCCCGAACTACAGAATGCATGAATTCGTTTGGGTCCACATTCAGACTGGTCATCAACCAACAGGTCAGTGGTTTGCATGAAACATTTTCAACAAAGCGACTTGAGTTTTGTTGAGAAGTACGTACATAGGTAAAGATGGAAATACATTTTTTTCGAAAACGCAATCATCTGGTTTTGTGTGAAGGTGCAATTCCGAAGATATTTCCAAATCTACCTTCACATCAAAGTACTCTAATTGCTAATTTTTTGGGCTGGTTTAAGGCATGGAAGGAGATTAGCAACAAAACTCCAAATATGTATTGTTTGATAGTCAATTCATATGCCTTATGTCATTGTACTTATGTGTTGAGAGAAATTATTGTATATGCTTTAGATAATTTAAACGTGAAATATGTTTTACCTGCTAAATTTCAAACAATCTGGATTCAAACAATCTTGGATTTGGCCAAGACAGACGATTAGCAGGTGGTAATTACAATATAAATGTGACACAAATAATGAAAGCTGAAAGAAAAATTATGGTTAAGAGTGTTTTAGGCCCGTATTCATGGTTGGCGACTTAAGAACGACTTAATAAAGCTAAACTTATTGGACAAGTAGACTTATATATTTTTCGAATTCACAGTCTTCTTTAAAGTCGTACTTTGATAAGTCTGACTTCACAAAGATTCTACATATTAAAGTGGAACATCATATTATGAAATATCGCACGTTCATTGCTGTAACAAGTGAATCAGCAAATCGCGTTTAAGATTTTTTCAGTCTTCATAAAATGCAAAGCCATCGAGGTACGTATTTTGCTGTTGTGAAATACAAATAAGACGGCGCTGTGCATTGTGAACAAATAATGCAATTCATCCATACATATTATGCAGCATGTAAGTAAACTGATCAATAGTTTCTGGAAAATATTCCGTGTGTATATATTAGCTTGGACATCGTTCCGTATTAATACCGGTATGCTTATGGTATTTATTTCGATATTAATTAGGTTGTAGAAAGATTCAAAACAGCTTAGGAAGCTTTGGGCCAATATGAAATGGCATCAGAGAGAAATGCTGATGAAGGAAAGCTGATTGATATTTTCAAAATTGAATTTTTCTTCAAACACAACCTCGTTTTAAATTCATTGTCACTGTAGAATTTAAATGGATTCATCATGTTTTGCAAATAAAGCTTTGGGGCACATTTTTCTTTTAATATCTCACCCAGATCCTCAAAATAAGTGTCCATGGTTCTGACTTAAACTGAAATAAGTCAAGGGGAGCCTTAACTTCATAAAATTTAGCTTATTTCGACAAATAATTTGTACCTGAGTCAATATGAATTGCAATAAGTTAAACTTTATCAAGTCTCACTTTATAAAGTAACTATGACATAAGTATAAGTATAAGTAGAATAGAAATTCAACTTAAGACGAGATTTAAGTTCGACTTGGATATAAGTACGACTTATTGCGACTATGAATACTGGCCTTAGGCTTTCATTCAGCAAGATATGAGATTTAAGTTTGACTTGGATATAAGTACGACTTATTGCGACTTTGAATACCGGCCTTAGGCTTTCATTCAGCAAGATATGGGCAGGTAAGGTTTTCTAGTGAAATGTTGGAGGAAAGTTCTGGCATTCATACACATGACAAAGAAATAGATGCCTTTTTTTTTTTTTTACATTTTAAATAGTGACTATTTAGGGAATTTAAAATGTGATGAGCAGGGCCTGGATTCTGATGATGTGTTCTTTTTATTGGTGCTAATCATTGCCTCTAGGTTACAGAAATGCATTTTTATTAGGTAATTTTTTGTCATTTTATATTTTCAGGGCATTTATTTCAATTTTACGTCATTATTTTGTCATTTTCATGCATTTACATAGAGTATATTAACTTTTTCTTGTCGTCTAGCTATCATCGTCCCCATCGGTGCTGTCTTTGAAGTGTTGTTTGTTTAATGCAAGAAGGACACACTCTGTGCTGAAGTGTTGTCATGTCTCAGTCAGAAACTAGAATCAAAGAAACGCCAAAATTTTGTATTACATCACCGTTGTTATTAGATTGACTTTGGCACCAGTGTCTGCTACCTGCTTGGATTTGAGAGTGCAAACTACAGTTTACCCTCAATAAACAATAATAATCCAGCAGACCACAAAAGGAAATGCCAAAGTTTGACTCGCCAGTGCCTCAGTGCCAGTATAAATTTCCATGAGGAAAGAACATTCATAACAGTTACAGTTAGCAGAGTGATTTTATTTTTTACTTTTTGCCACATTTCAAGTAGGCACCCATTGTTTCGGGGGGTACGCCATAGCGTAGTGGTTGAGGTGCTGCGCTACAAACCGGAAGGTCGCGGGTTCGATTCCCGATGAGGTCGTTCAGATTTTTCAATTGGCCTAATCTTTCTGGTGGCACTATGGCCCTGGGGTCGACTCAGCCTCTAACAGAAAAGAGTACCAGGAGCAATCCTGGGGGTAAAGGCGGCCGGTGCGTAAGGCTGACAACCTTACCACCTTCATGTGCCGAATGTCCAAAATCTGGGAGCCTCAACCTCCTGGATCCCTCTGGGCCTCCATGGCCTGTATAGGGATCACTTTACCTTACCCATTGTTGCGGCGGATGGAGCTTCTCCACATATAAATGTATCCTTTCAGACAATCTGAGGTCATTTACCTTCGATAATCTCTGTATGCTGACAGTGTTAAATACAAGAAGATAAATAACTTTTGTAGCTCTAAAACGGTAATAAGGCATGTCATGCCATTTACTAACAGAAAGTTAGAATAACCACACATTAAATTTTATGATCGTTTTATAACTTGAGAATCTATATGAAACACATCATGTTGTAGGCCGTTGGATAGAGAATTTTTTCAGCTTTAAAATGGAATTTGGCATGTTGTGCCAACTACTCAGAGAAAACTAGAATTAACAGAAAAGGAATAGTTTGCTCAACCCATCTGGCAGCTGGCAAAGTATGGCAATGGGTTAATAACATATTATGTATTATGTTAAATATTCATTCCAACGGTCTTCAAAGAATAAAAAGTAGTCCAAAAGGAAACTTAAGCAACTTTTATAGATTACCACTGCATAGAAAATTAAGATTAAATGACATGTATTTAATTTTTGTGCCTTTATGCCCAAACGCAAGTGAATAACAGCTATGGATAATTTACAGAAATTTCAGTACATAAAATGAAGATGACTAGCCTATTTAAATGATAATGCCAGAACTTATGTAATACAACCAATTTTCCTTAATTACTTTGAATTCTGAACCATGAATAAGGTTCATGTGCCTAATGTGCAGTAATTTGCGTAATTGTTCCCCGCACGCAAGTTCCTCTCTTAGAAAAGATGGTGTGCAAAGTTATTTTTCGGCGAGTCTAGCGCCATTGATTGTGTCTAGCTTAGGGGGTGTTTCCCATAAGCTAAGAGCATTCTGTTTCTGCCTTCTGCTGCGAGATGAGATCCTGATCATAAGTCGAGATTGCGACGGTTGAGTGGCCAACTGGACTTCTTGTTGCAAGCTACCAGCATGTTGTGCAATTAAGTATTTTATTCAGTGGACAGTTGCCGAAGAGATTTGGTTTTCCAGGTGAGCTATATACATATGTATATTCTATTTCATGTTTTATGTTCAGTAAATTTAAATTCAGTGCTCACCTGTTTTCGGAGATCAAAATTCTGTTCTGGTTTCGTGTTTTGTTTTTAATATTCTTTCGGGGGATTTCGAATTCTGGTTTTGGGTTTTGAAAATTCTGTCCGCTGTTTGGGGTTTATGAATATATTTTCTTGGGTGGGTTAAAATTCAGTCAAATGCACTTCAGGGCAGGGGGGTATTTAGCTACTTAAGCGCCCCTAGGCAGAGAAAAATATTTTCGCCCCCTTATTTCCACATGAATGTACCACAAAGTAACCTACAATAAGCACTGTAACTGAAATAGTAGGCTGCTAATAATAATAATAATAATAATAATAATAATAATAATATCAGAATGTCAGATTTTAATCAAAGGCAGTTGAATGGAAAGAGAGTTGTTGTCAATGTTATTCATTTCTATTTCATTGTGCATTACGTTAGTTTTCTATTTTGAAGAGTTATGAATAAAATAAACTTAAAAGGAAAGGAATGGAAATTAATATAGAGAAAAGCAAGGTAATGTGGGTGTCAAAACAAGAGACAAAGGATAAAGAATTAAAAATAGAATGTGAAGGGAGACTACTGGAGAAGGTAGACAATTTCGAGTACTTAGGAACAATAATAAGTAATGATGGGAGAATAGAACAAGAGGTATTGAATAGGGTTAAAAAAGCTACCTCAGCCTATTATGGAATAAACAACACAATAATAGGAAAAAAGGAAATAAACAATAAAACAAAACTGAAAATATATAAAGCAATCATAGAGCCAATAGCATTATATGGAACAGAAAGTTTGGCATTACAAGATAAACATTTAAGTAAGTTTACAGCAGTGGAAATGAAATGTCTGAGAAGAATAGCGAGGAAAACTAGAAGAGATAGATTACGAAACGAAAGAATTAGGACAGAGGTAGGGCAGAAGAAAGCAATGGTTGATATAATAGAGAAGAGACAACTAAAATGGTATGGACAGGAAATGGGCGAGGAAAGAAAAATGAAACAGGTGTTTGAAATGCAAGTGGAAGGAAGGTCTGGCAGAGGGAGACCACGAACGACTTGGGAGGATAGGATAGAGAAAATAGGGCAGAAACATGGAAGAACATTGGTAAAGCTGAAAAAGTTAATTGGGGATAGATTAGAATGGAGGAGGTGGATTGAACGAGGCTACCCCGACGCCGGAAGGCAGTAAAGGGAACTGAAGAAGAAGAAGATGAATAAAATATTTAATACAATTAAAAAAACAGTAACAACTTAAAAGCCGCCCCTTCAAATCTGCCGCCCTAGGCAGCTGCCTAGTCTGTCTAGGCTTAAATACGGCACTGCTTCAGGGTTGGTTTAAGTTTTTTTAGCTGGTGCATGCAACTATTCTGCTCGTGGATAAGCTTGGGAATTTCCGTCTAATTTATCAGCCCCACAATATAAAGATCTGCACATGGCCTACAATTTTTGGAGCCCCATTTACTAATGTAATTTTGAAGTTCTTTAAAGGCAACATAATTTATTCTAGTAATTTCTTTTAATGTTTGTTCTATCTATATGGCACACATTCTATTTATATAATAAATTGTCCGAAAACTGAAATTACATTTATCGTGAACCTCGATAAAGTCCTTTCTCTCCTCCGTCATGTGTGATTCCAGGTCTATAAAAACATATTTCCAATTTTAGGTTTGATAATAATTACAAGCTCAGTCGTAGACAAATAATTTTGAAAACTTGGAGAATCCTAACTATCTATGGACCAGTGTTGGGCAAATTTTAATTGTAAAGACAATTAAAGATTAACAATTGATTAATTGTTAATTGTAGTGGTAGCAATTAACAATTGATCAATTGTAATTGTGGAAAATGCAATTAACAATTGATTAATTGTTAATTGTAGTGGTTGCAATTAACAATTGATCAATTGTAATTGTGGAAAATGCAATTAACAATTGATTAATTGTTAATTGTAGTTGTAGCAATTAACAATTAATCAATTGTTAATCGTAATTTGCTACAATTAACAATTAATTATTTTTAATTGTTTTATGAATTTAAATAAAAACTAACAATTAAAAAGGACTACTGTACGGGCCTGGTATCATAACAAAATGCGTAGGTAAGATACTGAAATACACATGTTAACTTAGTTACAAATAAAACACTGATATAAATACACATGAATGATTTTAATTAAACCTGATTACACAGATAACGACAGACTATAATTTCTTATAATGGTTTAGATTGCATTTTAACACGACTCTCTTTTCGAAAATACTGTCGGTCAATTTGTGACTCTTCGGCAGATTTGTCATTGTTGCAAAAGAAAAAAGTCGTTCAACTGCAGCTGACGATGGTAAAGGTGTGTTATATTTAATGAAAACGTTTTTTATCTCAGGATATCTGTTGAGGAGTTGCAAATCCTGGCTTTCTTCTGCAAAAAAGTGCAGCATTAAAAGTTCGGCTTTAGTCATGCACCGACTTGTATTTGAGGCCGGTGCAATTAGTTCTTTTTCCCGCTAGAGTTCGCTACCTTCCTAACAGAAACAGTTGGCTGGACTGGTTTCTTGCCTTGGGCTGCTCTTAACTGAGTGTCTCAAGCTGTGGCCAGACTCCCGTACTGATAGCCGCGGGCAGACGGCTGTGTGGGCTTGTTCCCGCGTCAACGCGGCTCTAGCGAGTGCTGCTGTCTGGTGGCGGTTTCTGTCTAGGCTGCGTGAGCGTTCTTCCGGCATTCTCATTCTCAAAATGGCGTTCACTAAGGTATGTTGCTTTCCGGCCATGGTGCAAACAATGGCAGGTTTTATAACCATTAGCTTGTGATTTTGCTATCAATTCATCGCTTTGTGTTTAGTCTGTGATGTGTACTTTGTTTTGTCGTAGTTTTGTGTTCTAAGTGTTGTTAAAATGAAGAAACATGTCCACGGCGTCATGCCGGGGGCAGAAGCCTAATTCCCTTGCTCTGCGCGCAGTGTAATATTCACCTCCTGTTTTTGGTAACTTCATTTGTGATACAGTTTAGTTCCTGATTAGTTTTCATTCATTTTGTACACATCACTTGTTAATTAGTTTCCGTGTTTTTAGCACATACCAATAACCCATTTTAAGGAATCCCGTGGCGTGGGTCTGGAGGCGGCCCATGTGGCGGTAATTTAGTGTTGCCTCCCATTTAGCTAATCCGTATTTATTTCAGGCATCCCACCTTCTTTCCCATGTTATGGTAGTTTGATTTTTAATTGTATATAATCTGAAACTATTGCCTTTTTCGAAAATCAACTAAATGAATTTTATCTATCCATTTGTTATAAATTGTAAAAGATTTTAGTGAATTGTTAAATCTTCAAAGTTTTATGTAAATTACTAGTAATTTGTTTTCTTTCCTTTTTTGATTTGGTAAAATACTGTAAATTTCATTTTAACTCAAATTTTGTGAATCAAAAGAAACCATGTATTATTTGAAGGCAGAAAACATTAAAAAAAAAAACCAAATCACTCTGCTAAATATACTAAAACGAGAAAGTACTTTTATGTTGCTCTGTGTAGTTTAGTTGCCCCACTCTGGGTTCACATTCATCCTTTGGGCGGGCTCACTAGTAAGGTTAGGTTAGCTTTCCTGCGGGTGGTAACCTTTGCACTCCTTTCCACATTCCCTTAGGGGTGGGCGCAATAGTTGTATGCAGAGCGTGGTTCAGTCCACAATTATCTGCAGCCCTTAGCTTTTGCATTTTCTTTTGTCCCATTAGTCATTAATGAATTTGAGCAACATGAATCCTTTCTTGGTTTGGTTTTAAAATGATTTTATTTTAAACAACCGGTTTTTCTGTATTATTTGTATTTTATACTGTTAAATATTCTAAAGTCTGTTTAATTTGCCTTTCATGTACAAAATGCAACGAGTACCAGTGCCGTCGCAGTATTTACTAAGAGAAGACGTTGAATATGAATTGAAAATCAGGAAGGTACCGTTTGCTGCTAGTGAAAAGGTGGCTAGCTTGAGAGAAAAACTGGACAAGATGGCCCAGGCACCAGTGGATCTGCAATGCCTAGGTGAGTCCGATGCAGAAACTCAATTGAAAACTATTACTGATAAAGTGAACAGTATTAAAAATTTAACTAAATTAGGGAAACTAACTCCACTTCAAGAAATAAAGTATGCTCAAAAGCTGAAGCAGCTTTTTAATGTTGTCAGCGATAGGCTGCATGTGATAAAGAAACCTGAGGTTTATGCTCAGTTCTTAATGATTCTGGAGGAAATCACAGAAGTTTTGGAAGGATTTGAAGAGGTCAGAGACCTTCCTCAGCTGTCTGTTTGTCCAGAATTCAGTGAAAATTTGTCAATGCCTCCCAGTAAAGATATCACTAGTCAAGTCCAAAATGAGATCCCTTTGCTAACGGCTAGTGCCGTTGAGCCGAAGCGTTTTTCCCCTGAAAATCAATTTGAATTTTTCTCTCCTGAACGTGTCACCTTGCCAGTCAGTCATGTGCAAAATCCTGACTCACTTGAATTTAGCCGCTTGCCTCATCCTTTGGCCCAATCCTTGGAGACGGTCTATCGGTTTAGTGATAATTCTTTAGAACATGTTTTAGAATTTTTGAAATTTATTTGTGAGCTGAAAAGACAAGCTGTTATTTTCAAATTTAACCAAGTTTCTCTACTGGCGATCATGGCGGCCAAGCTTAATGGTGGGCTTAGAGAAGTGGCAAATGAGGCGGTATTTTCTGGTTCGGACTTAGATAATTTTCATGTAAGATTACTTGAAATTTATTTTCCTGTTAGGGCAAGAAGCTCTCTCTTGAATAAATATTTCTATCGTGTGCAGGAGGAAGGTGAATCCTTTGCTAGGTATGTTTGCTCCATTAAACAGTATGCTGTAATCTTCCGCCTTGAGTTAAGCGAGTCAGAAATTGTTGATAATGTTATTGATGGCATGGCTCCGGCAACAAGGTCACAAGTTATTTTCCAAAGGAGGCCATCTTCTTTCAGAGAGTTGGAAAACTTATGTGCTCGAGTTAACAGTGTGAGCTATTCAGATTCACTTCGTGTAAGCTCACAGACTGTAAATGTAAATAATAATCCCAGATTTGACAGGAACCGGGGGAGGAATGTGACTAATAGAAATTCTAATGACAGGCGTAGGTGCTTTGAGTGCGGAAGTGAGGAACATTTGAGGAATGCGTGTCCTGAGCGCAGGAGACCTTCTGGTGGTGAAGGTGGTGACCGGTCTGCTCAGAGGCGTTGATATCACGCGCACCCCAGCCGGCAGGGCGTGCGTGGTATCGAGCCGAGCCACCGTCAGCATCTCCAACGACCTAGGTCGGGTTGTACTGCGGGTGTGCATGGTTCTGTATATAGGGATGAATGTGAAGTTAGAAAAACAGTTTCTTTTGTAAATAGTTCTTCGCCTAGTCAAGATAGTGTTGCTGCGGGCAGCAATGTTGTAAATAGTGAAGCCCCTGTGTTCGGAAGTAAACCGAAAGTGTCTCGTAAAAATGTAAATAGGCTTAAACATGTAAACTGTCTGCCGCACAGACAACGGAAGCATTTATCTACTGGAGTGAAGGGCTTGGTTGATTCGAGTTTGCCGCTCATAGAAGTGGAGACTTGCAACCATCTCTTTTCAGCTCTTTTGGATAGTGGTGCGACTGTGAGTTTGCTATCTTTGGATTCTTACAATAGGTTGCGTTGTCGGGAGAAAGTACCTGAGTTGACCAGTGACGTGGAACCTTGCAGCACTGCTGACTCAAGGTCCCTCGCCATTGCGGGGAAAACCAAGTTGAAAATCCGAGTCCTCGATTTTACCTGGATGGTAAATTTTGTGGTCGCGGACAACTTGGTTATGCCCTTGATACTTGGTGCTGACTTCATGCAGCGTACCGGCCTGTTGTTGGATGTGCAGGAGCGGCAGGCATTTTTCAGGTTTAGCCCAGCTTCGAAAGTAAACTTTGTGAACTCATATTATTGTAGACAGGTAAAACCCACTAGGCCTATTGAGTCAGAAAGTCATAATTTATCGGTTGAGGTGGAGAGTTCAGTTAATGTTGTAGGCATTGATCTTACTCACTTGCCGCAAAAACAAAATGACCAGGTTACTTCACTGATTAATGATTTTCCCGACGTTTTGACTCCTGAGTTGGGACTGACTAATGTACTTGAGTATGAAATTGAACTAATCGACGATCAGCCTGTTAGGCGTCCTCCTTATAGGCTAAACCCAGTTAAATTAAAAATTCTGAAGGAACACATTCAAACTATGTTAGACCAAGGTGTCATTACAAAGTCCAAGTCTAACTACAGTAGCCCCATTTTTCTAGTTGAGAAGTCTGGCGGTAAGTTTCGTCCAGTGGTTGATTACCGATATTTGAATTCTAAGATTAAAATAGACTCAGTTCCAATTCCGGATATTCATTCGTCATTTAGTTTTTTTTCCAAAGCCAAATTTTTCACTTCTTTGGATTTGAACCAAGCCTATTATCAGATTCCATTGACGGAGAAGTCTAGGAGACTGACTGCCTTCGCAACAGACTGGAATTTGTTCCAGTTCACCCGCGTGCCTTTCGGGTTAGCCACGGGTGCCCAAGTCCTGACCAGGCTCCTGGATGACATTTTCTCAGACGTCAAGTTTGAGTATGTCTTCCACTACCTAGATGACTTGGTCATCTATTCAGAATCGTTTGATGAACATCTAGGTCACGTACGGGTGGTGCTCGAGCGCTTGAGAGCGGCTGGACTCACAGTGAATCCGGAGAAAGTCACTATGGCTGCCCGGTCATTGTCGTTTCTTGGTCATATAGTTTCTGCGGATGGAGTGACTATTGACCCGGAACGCACTCGTGCGATCCGAGAGTTTCAGCCACCCAGAGATGTCAAGGGTGTAGCTAGATTCCTCGGCATGCTTAATTTTTTTAATAAATTTATTCCAAATTTTGCCCACATTGCTTCTCCATTAAATGCGTTGCGTCGAAAAGGTTCTAAATTTATTTGGTCTGAGGATTGTCAGAAGGCTTTTGATAACCTTAAACTTTGTATAGTTAATCCCCCAGTACTCATGATGCCAAATTTCAATAATAGGTTCATTTTGCAATCCGATGCTTCTCATGTTGCGGTTGGCTGTGTTCTGCTGCAAGAATCTCCTGATGGTCGTAGGCCAATTGCTTATGCTTCGAGAACTCTCACTGCCCAAGAGCGAGTGTATAGCACTTACGAGCTTGAAGCTTTGGCGGTTCTGTTTGGGGTAGAGAAATTCCGCATGTATTTAGAACATGTGGAGTTTGACCTGGAGACGGATTGCCAAGCTCTCAGCTGGGTGTTGGCTAAGCCAAGAACTACCGGTCGCATTGCTAGATGGGCAATTCGACTTTCCGCTTTCAAGTTTTCGGCTAAACACATCAAAGGCTCAGATAACAAAATAGCGGACGCGTTATCCCGTATGTTTTATCCAGACCAGATTACAGAACCTCCCCCAGAAGTTACTTCCGATCCAGAACCCCCGCCTCAGTTAGTTGCTGGCATCTTGTCAGATTTTCCTCTAGCATTCAAGTCCATTCAGGAATTTCAGAGCAAAGATGAGGAGATTGGAGCTATTGTTGAGAGAATAAAAGCTGGTGAGCAGATGACTCAGTTTGTTCTAAAGACTGGCATTCTTTATAGTGCACCCTCTAGGAGAATGCCGTCTAGAATAATTCTGCCATCAGCACTGATTGATATTGTATTTAAGTTTTTTCATGAGTCTGCGATAGGAGGTCACCTTGGTTTTGATAAAACAAGGAGTAAGATCAAAGAGTATTTCGTGTGGAAGGGTATGGATGCCGACGTCAAGGCGCGTGTCAAAGCTTGTCAGGTTTGCTCCTGCTCTAAGCCGGCCCAAATGACTAAAGTTGGTTTTCTTGCCTCGGAAGTTCCGAAAGCTCCTTTGGATCGACTATTCATTGATTACGTGGGAAAACTACCTCGATCAAAATCGGGGAATGCTCATATTTTAGTCATTGTAGATTCCTTTACGAAATTTGTCTGGTTGTTTCCCGTGAGAGTGGCTAATTCTAATGTTACCATAGAATGTTTGAAAAAAGTCTTTGCTGTTGTTGGATTTCCTCGGTCCATAGTGTCGGACAATGCCGCGTACTTTGTGTCGAGGCAATTCAACAAGTTTTGTTTTGAATTAGGTATTAG
The DNA here is from genome assembly GCA_964059195.1 of Ectobius pallidus. NCBI lineage: Eukaryota > Metazoa > Arthropoda > Insecta > Blattodea > Ectobiidae > Ectobius > Ectobius pallidus. Next base: position 18,711,498 of record CAXKWD010000007.1, read on the forward strand.
ACATATTAAGACCTCTCCGTACCATCCTTCTCCCAGTTTTGCCGAGCGTTTTAATCGCAATCTGAAGGCTGCGCTGATTGCTTATCACTCGGAGGATCATTCCTCCTGGGATAAGAATCTGTATTGGCTTCAGTTTGCTTTTAACTCTGCGAAGCATGAAGCTCATATGTTCCCACCTGTTTCTCTCATGTTAGGTTTTCGTCCAAATAATCCATTATGTAATTTGTGGTCTATCAATGACCTCCTTCCAGACCCTAGAGATAATGTAAAAATTAAGGAGATGTGGAAGAAAGCTTCTGCAAATTTAAAACTTTCCCACGACAAAGTCATGAGTAGGTATAATAAAGGCAGGCAGAATGTAAAATTTAAGGTGGGAGATGAAGTTTTTGTTAAGAATTTTCCTCGCAGTGATGCTGCTGCCAAATTTACTTCGAAGCTCGCTCCCAAGTTCCATGGTCCTCACGTAGTCGTTGAGTTTCTGACACCGGTCACCGTCTTGGTAAGAAATAGAACCACTGGTAAGACCTTTAAGTGCCATGTCTCGCATGTCAAAACTAAATAAGATGTGAAAATTTAATAATCCTGATGACACTGGTTTTAAATTACAATTTTAGTAAAAATTTTAAGATCTTGTCACAAAAGAAAAATTTTAATTTAGATTAGAGTGTATTTTACTTGTACCCTCCCCTTTCACATGAATTTGTTTTGTTCTTTTGGCTGCCGCTTGGAAATTAATGTTTCAGAAAGACTGTAAGCTGTCAAATGGGAATGGTTTCTGACATGCTCTGGATGATGGACTGGCGAGGACAGAAAAGCTACCCTGTTTGCACTCATCAGTGATTGTTGGTCTGGCGCAGGCTCTGTGCACGTGTAAAACATCAACTTGAGGATCCTCGCCTTGCTGCCTCCAACGGAAATCACAATCCTGCTCTAGTGTCGCTCAAGTATAGCTGCCAGGGACGGTCATGTGTAAGTGTTCATAGGCTGTCGGAAGGACCTGACGCATCCAATCAGCAAAAAAAAAAGGGTATGGCACTTCATGTTTTAATGACCCCCACAAGTGTAGCTGAGTGACGCATACTAGTGCTCCAAAGTTTCGATATTGATGTTTTGGAATGGCAAAAATTCCTCAACTGGGACCGGACGCAAAAGTTGCTTGGATTTGCCGTCCAAGGGTGCTTCATCAAGTATCGTACAGTTTCCCGAAGAAGACTACACCGATTTAGACGAAGAAAATAGTGCAAACACAGTAGGGTAAGGCAAACACACTAAAGAAATGTAATACTCGCCATAACAATTTTGAACTGCTTCAAAACTTTTGTTTAAATCATGCATGTCAGTTTCCAAATTTTCTCCCAACAGCATCAAGAGGACTCTGATGTATTATGTTTTGTACAATAAGTGTCAATGCAAATGTATAATGTTTAAAACCGGTAGTTTTAAAATAGGAGAGGGGTGTATTGCACCGACTTGTATTTGAGGCCGGTGCAATTAGTTCTTTTTCCCGCTAGAGTTCGCTACCTTCCTAACAGAAACAGTTGGCTGGACTGGTTTCTTGCCTTGGGCTGCTCTTAACTGAGTGTCTCAAGCTGTGGCCAGACTCCCGTACTGATAGCCGCGGGCAGACGGCTGTGTGGGCTTGTTCCCGCGTCAACGCGGCTCTAGCGAGTGCTGCTGTCTGGTGGCGGTTTCTGTCTAGGCTGCGTGAGCGTTCTTCCGGCATTCTCATTCTCAAAATGGCGTTCACTAAGGTATGTTGCTTTCCGGCCGTGGTGCAAACAATGGCAGGTTTTATAACCATTAGCTTGTGATTTTGCTATCAATTCATCGCTTTGTGTTTAGTCTGTGATGTGTACTTTGTTTTGTCGTAGTTTTGTGTTCTAAGTGTTGTTAAAATGAAGAAACATGTCCACGGCGTCATGCCGGGGGCAGAAGCCTAATTCCCTTGCTCTGCGCGCAGTGTAATATTCACCTCCTGTTTTTGGTAACTTCATTTGTGATACAGTTTAGTTCCTGATTAGTTTTCATTCATTTTGTACACATCACTTGTTAATTAGTTTCCGTGTTTTTAGCACATACCAATAACCCATTTTAAGGAATCCCGTGGCGTGGGTCTGGAGGCGGCCCATGTGGCGGTAATTTAGTGTTGCCTCCCATTTAGCTAATCCGTATTTATTTCAGGCATCCCACCTTCTTTCCCATGTTATGGTAGTTTGATTTTTAATTGTATATAATCTGAAACTATTGCCTTTTTCGAAAATCAACTAAATGAATTTTATCTATCCATTTGTTATAAATTGTAAAAGATTTTAGTGAATTGTTAAATCTTCAAAGTTTTATGTAAATTACTAGTAATTTGTTTTCTTTCCTTTTTTGATTTGGTAAAATACTGTAAATTTCATTTTAACTCAAATTTTGTGAATCAAAAGAAACCATGTATTATTTGAAGGCAGAAAACATTAAAAAAAAAAACCAAATCACTCTGCTAAATATACTAAAACGAGAAAGTACTTTTATGTTGCTCTGTGTAGTTTAGTTGCCCCACTCTGGGTTCACATTCATCCTTTGGGCGGGCTCACTAGTAAGGTTAGGTTAGCTTTCCTGCGGGTGGTAACCTTTGCACTCCTTTCCACATTCCCTTAGGGGTGGGCGCAGTCAGTGGTGCATCGAAGGAGATTTGGTTTGTTTCTGTCGATGAAATATCGGGAGTCCGAGTCAGAGTTCAAGTTGAAAAAACTATTTTCTTCGGTACTTTTTTTTTTGTTGCTACTGATGTTTCTACGTTGTCATTCATTTGTTTGGAAATACAGGTCTTGAAAACGTTTAGAAGTTTTGTACGATCCGCGGGCTCTAAACAGGTTAACCATTTATTTTTAAATCTTGGGTACAATGCCGTAATAGCCGCATTTACTGCTACAGGAGTGCTGATGTCATACATTTTTTCAAATCTTTTTTCGACACTCTCCCTGTAATGCCTTGATCAAAGGGTTGCAAAAAGAAAAGTTGTTTTTCCTTTCAATTTTGTGTAGTTTTTTTCTTAATGCCTGAAAGCACGGCAGGACTATCCCATAATATGCGTTGGTCTCACTCTGCATTATGTCGAGGGCTTCTGCGCAGTAGAGGTCATGTCCGTCGCCGTGGGTGAGTCGGTAGCGCGCCTGCCTTCCACTCCGGCGGCCCGGGTTTGATTCCCGGCCGGGTCAAGGATTTTTCAATAGTGAAAAATCCTTTTCCCGGGTTCAGGACTGGGTGTTTGTCAGTAGGTTAAGATAATGCACATTGTGCGCGATTCCTTAATTATTAAATACTCGGGTATGTAATCAAATTCGTTCTCTTTGATAACATAGGTAAGTAAGTTATTTGTTAGTTTTAATTGTTTCATAGAACAATTAAACAAGTTAATTGCAATTATTTTAATTGCGAGTTACGATTAACATACATTAATCCAAATAATTTAATTGCAATTAAACGTTTAATTGCAATTAATTTAATTGTAATTAATTTAATTGCAATATGCAATTAAACGTTTAATTGCAATTAATTTAATTGCAATTAAATTTGTAATTGCAATATGCAATTAAACGTTTAATTGCAATTACTTTAATTGCAATTAATTTAATTGAAATATGCAATTAAACGTTTAATTGCAATTAAATTTTTAGTCAATTAACGAGTTGATTGAAAAATTAATTGATTAATGCCCAACACTGCTATGGACCTAGGGTGCTGTGCATCTCTTATAAAAGGGGTGGCGCAATTCCCACTCAAGAGTTTATGCAGAGAGACCATGCCTCCACTGCTTGCTGTTGGCTGCTAGAGAGCCATGAGTCAGAGAACATGCATAAGCTGTGATGTCTCGCTCAAAGTAGCAACACTAAAGTGATGTCCTCTATCTCACTGCAACACCTTTCTACTGACAAAACAAAGCAAGTGACATCACGGTTGTCATGGCAACCAACCAGTTAAGCTCCGTGTCTGTAGACCTTGCGGAAAGGGGCTATTCTACACCTAGTCGGCCTTGTCACCAACTTCCATGTACAAGATCAGTGCTTTTTTTCATGAGACTTCTGAAATCTCGACGATGTTCGACACTAGCACAAATAAAACAAATGCTGTGCATGAGAAGTCAGTCCCACGTTCACACATCAGGATAGCCACAAGAGATTGGCACACAGTACAAAAATAGGGAATATCGTTTCTATTAAAAACCAACATACGTGATAAGGAAAAAAACTTTTAAAAAACAAATCTGGTAAGGTAAAAATATTGGTGAAGTGCCAGTTCACCTACTTTTCCTAAAAGGTAATCTTTGTTTAAGGCAGTCTACACTTGCTGTGGGAAGAATATTTAAATAAAAACACATACATGCACATTCAGGTCAAATATTAGTATGGCTGTTGTCAATCCAGGCAACCTTCAGACTTCAGAAGACTTTAAAATACTTCATTCTTGTGTCCGACTTTAGCATTGTGTATTAAATAGTTGAATAAAAACACTTTCCTTAACGCACTTTATTTACCTTGGTAAACTTCTGGGCGGCCGTTTCACCTAAGTTTACCAAGGTAAATAAAGTGCGTTAAGGAAAGTGTTTTTATTCAACTATTTAAAATACTATTTGAATAAATGTTTTTTCTCCTTATTTCCTCTAATATTGACAATGACAACACACTGAAACACTTTAGGAGAGAACCTAGTTTATTTTGATGGCTTTTTTACATAAAGTAATATTAAATAGTAGGCCTATATACATTCATTGAGACATTCGTGGTGCATTGGGGCCAATGAATATGTTCACATACGGTAATTAAAATTAAATTAAAACAGCACGTATAAAGAACAACAAATTATTATGTAGGCCTATATTGTCAACTAGTAGAAATTAAACAATATTTAGTAATAGTAAAAGTACAATAACATACCTTAAAGGCTTTCCAAATATATTATTTGGAGTATCTTATGCAAAATGTGCAAATCTTTAGCAAAAGATGTATGCAAAAAATTAAAGATTAACATTTTTAAAGAATAAAATAATAAAATGATATGGATTACATACAGGTCTATATTGTCAATTGGCTAAAATGTATATAAATAGATATTTCTTATAGGCTTCCCCTATTGTGCCAAGTGTCTTATCACAAATGAAGATATTAAAATGAAGAGAGAAGACAGAAGTTCATATATTATAGGCGGAAAGTGCTTGTTTCTTTTTTCTGTTACAGCTATGATATTCTGGCAGGTTTTGTCGGTGAGTTTTAGCCTCCTGTATTGATGTCCAATGTGTTGTGATGTTATTTAAAAAATTATGCATTTTGGCAATAACTATATTATGCTATCATCAGTTCCTTCTTTTGTGTTGACCCGGAACTTCTCACAACTTGTGAGAAGTGATTATTGACTCTATAATCACTTCTCACAAGTTCCTGGTCAACACAAAAAAAAAGGAACTGATGATGGCATAATATAGTTATTGCTGAAATGTATTTTTTATTTTATTTATTTATTTTTTTTTAAGCAACATCAGAACACACTGGACATCTATACAGGAGGCTAAAACTCACCAACGAAACCTGCCAGATCATCATAGCTGTAACAAAATCAAGAAACAAGCACTCTTAGCCTATAATATGTGAACTTCCGGAATCTAGACATTTTAATATCTTCATTTGTGATAAGACGCTTGACACAATGGGGAAGCCTATAAGAAATAACTATTTATATTGTTGCGTAGATAGAAGACAACACTTATAGTTATGTATCTGAGTTTGTATTAACTGAAGCATACAGTTCAATCTCTGGTACAATACTGAACTTCCAGTTGTACATATAGGGGTATTTATACTAACATGTCAAACTGAGGAATAATCTAGAACTTAAAGGCCCTGTTAACTTAAAAATGCATTTTTAGGTGAAAGCTGGTTTAAAAAGAGGATATTGCGAAAACCCGATCTTTCTATGTTTAACCGTTCGCCCGCAATCCAAGTAGAGAAGTTCCGTCAGTAATGCGATATGACGTCACAGCGCTCTCACCACTGTGAGGAAGCATTGGAATGCCATATGTAGCCGACACATCAGTCTGTGTTTGCTAATTCATTGCTGGTGTCATAGGCGTAATGAGGGGGGGGGGTTTGAACCCACCCCCCCCCCATTGATTAAAAAAGGAAAATTGTATAATTTTTAAAGTCTGCCCATAAATTACTTAATATAAGTATAAGGCGTGGGAAGCTTAAAAGTCGTTATTGAGCATCTTAATTTTTTTAATTTTCCAGGGGAGGACCCCCGGACCCTGCGGATGTTACAACCCCCCCATATGGTCGGCCTGGTTACGCCTATGGCTGGTGTCATCTCGTGTGTTATAATTATTATAAATTTAAAGTTTCTCGTGTCATGTCTGGAATCAGGCCATATCAATTTCGAGCCGAAAAATGTGTAATTATAAGGTCAGATGAAGAAAATACTGGGAATGCTGACCGTGTAAATAGTACTGATTAATGCAACTGCGGTGAATGTGTTTTTTCAGCGATTCATAATGAATGTTTCTGCTGTTCTGAAAGTGTTATGATAAGAGATGTGAAGGGAAGTGCTGACTGCATTACATTCTCATAATTCCCTTCATTCTGTTGTATTAAATAGGGACACATTGAACACTGCTAGGCCCCTTATGATGGTGAGAGCTGAATCCAATTTTGAAAGGGAACGGTTACGAGTAGCGAACAATAGGAACATGCGTTATGTAGCTTACAGACAATTCGGCTACTGGATTAATTCTTGGAAGCCTTTTGGAAAAGGCAATAGAAAAGTCATACCTTCATGCATAGTTAAACAGATTAGGGACGAATACCCTGAGCCTAACAAAGAGTACAGACAATTTCAACCTGCTGACGGAAGAGATATTTCGTATTTTGATTAATTGAAATTTTAACCCTGAATCCACAACTACGGTGAGGCGAAAAAATGTTATACAGAGTTCTTTTTACAGTACTAGGCTTATGTCTGTAAAATATTTAGTTTGGTCATTTATTTTCATGCAAGTGGAAGAACAATAAATCCTAGAAAAAAAAGTATTATAATTTAAATTTTGCTGTAAATAAGATCAAAGTTGTAAGTAATATACTAAATTTAAACTAATAATTAAATACCGGTACTGTAAATACATATCGAAAGTTACTACTGGACAAAGTTGTTACTGCGGTATCTTTAAAATCCTTGGAATCTCGAGAAAGAGAATCTCTCCAAAGCTTCCAGCGATTCAGGATGGGCCACTGGAGCGATACATCGTGGAACATCTTTAGCCAGGTAAGGATCTTCCACAAATTCAATGTTTGAATTATTCACGTAATGTAATACCCTGTTCACTATGTCATTACGCCACTCGTTAGTTTTACTTTCATAAACTGAAACCATTACCCACTTTTTTTTTGTTGGTTTTGAGTATTTCAGTTTTTCACTTGTAACGTTTCTCTTTACATTATAGTTATAATCTATAATCGCCAACATTGATTGTAGTACCATTCCGTCGTAACTAAAGTGAAGCTTTTTTGGCTTGTATTTTAGTGCTACATTATGATAAGACTCTAAATGTCCTGTATGACAATAGTTCTTTGCGTGCTTCAAATCTTCAATGAAATTCCTGTTTTTATAACAGATGACAGTAACATGTAATCGTTTGACTCCTTTCTGATCCATTCACTTGCTTCATCTTCAATCATTTCTTCATGTTCGCACTGATTAATTACGTTATTTCCAGTCCAGCTATGTACATTGGAAATATGAAATAACACCGATTGAAATTTTTAAACCAACACACTTTCGTCCCCTCCACAAGTCTGACATGACCACCATAGGTGGTTAACAATGCTGTCTTTCCAATAATAATAATGGTGAATTTTTTCCGATCTCTTTGAGCTTTTTAGAAAGACTTAGACAGATGCCACACATCAAACTACAGCGACGGCACGCAGGCTGTGGGCAGCTAGAGCGCAATGACGTCACTCCGCTGGAAGCAGCATCAGTTATTATTCGAATTTGCAAGAACGATGCATCGTAGAAACATGGGGTTTTCACTGCTGTATTTTACTAAATAAACTCTTTATTCTGAGAGTCACTTGATTTTAAGTTAACAGGGCCTTTAACAGAACTTAACAGAAATAGACTAGAAAGAATAACTAAATGATTTAAATATTTCTATAAGGAGAAGGTGGGGTTCGAACTCGCGAAGTTCAGTTCCGTGACCTAGTGCCTTAGCACGCGCGGCCACCAGTACATACACTGCGCTGAAGTTCAATTACGCTGCATTACCCCCTCTCCTGGAAGAACAGCGACCCGCTGTTCAGAATTAGTTCGACTCCTGGAGCGTGTTACAGGCCCTTCATACATCCGGTTAGGAGACGGCTCGTGAAATAAGGTGTTTGACTTTCTTTCTGGAAGGGATGGGTCTTCACTCACATCTTCCAGCTGCTCATCTGGGTTCAAATATGGTTTTATCCTCAACACATGTACCACCTCGATGGACTTACGGCGTCTCGGCAGTACGTCACAGCCCTCTACTTCGTAGGTCACATCAGAAAGACGACGACGAACTCTGTAGGGGCCGAAGTATTGTCTTAGCAGGTTCTCGGAGAGGCCCACCTTTCGTACAGGAATAAAAACCCAAACCAACTCTCCAGGTTGATAGAATACTGGTCGGTGACTGGCGTCATATCGTTCTCGTTGCCGAACTTGAGAGTGCAACGTCCGAATACGTGCAAGCTGTCGGGCTTCCTCGGCTCTGCTTACAAGATGACCCACATAATTGTCCTTGACATCGTCGGGGAGAAATGGAAATAACGTATCCATTGTCGTCTCTGCTTCTCGTCCATGCAACAAGAAGAAAGGTGTAAACCCTGTTGTCTCCTGTCTTGCTGTATTGTAGGGAATGTGACAAATGGGAGCACTGTGTCCCAGTCCTTTTGTTGCACATCGACGTACATGGATAACATGTCAGCCAGGGTCTTATTGAAACGTTCAGTGAGTCCATTCTTTGCGGATGATACGCCGTTGTCATTCGGTGGTCGACTTGATAGAGAGAAATAACTTCAGCAACCAAGTTGGACTGAAATACAGCTCCTCGGTCAGAGATTATGACTCGTGGGGCCCCGTGTTTTAAAATGACGTCTTCAACCAAAAATTTTGCAACCTCTGGGGCGTCAGCAGACGGTAGGGCTTTCGTCATAGCATAGCGAGTCATATAATCTGTGCAGACGATGATCCACCGGTTCCCTTGCAACGTCTTGGGGAATCTCCCAAGTAAGTCGACTCCGACTCTATGGAATGGTGCAACAGCTGGTGGAATAGGTAGGAGCTGCCCAGGTGGAAGTTGTGGCAAGTTCTTCCGGCGTTGGCACTCTCGACAATGTCTCACGTAACGTCGCACTGATCGATACATACATGGCCAGTGAAACCTCCGACGTATTCGATCCAGTGTCTTCGTGAACCCTAAGTGGCCTGACGTTGGGGTGTCGTGGAAGAATTTCAGGATATCACCTCGTAGCTGCCTCGGAATGACGGAATGCCGAATGGGTCATAGTTCCTTTTGCACAGAGTGCTGTTGACTAGATGAAATTCTCTCTTGGATGGCTCGTTCAGCTCCAAGGGTCCAATTATTTTTGACATTTCTGGGTCCTTCCTCTGTTCAGCCGCTATATCAGTCAGGGTTGCCAAAAACGGGACGTCCTCGTCTTCTACAGTGTCGTCAATTACGGGATTATGACTCAAGCAATCGGCATCCATGTGCTTATGCCTGCTTTTGTAGATAATGGTAACTTCGTACTCTTGCAACCGAAGTGCCCATCTTGCAAGACGTCCCGAGGGGTCCTTCAGGTTCATTAACCAGCAAAGAGAATGATGGTCAGTGACAATGGTGAACGATTTTCCAAAGAGGTATGGCCGAAATTTGGTAATAGACCATACAGCGGCGAGGCATTCTCTTTCCGTCGTTGAATAATTTTACTCCGCCCTGGAGAGCACTCTGGAAGCATATGCAATAACTCTTTCTTCGCCAGCCTGTATCTGGACCAATACCGCTCCAATTCCATAGCTGCTGGCGTCGGTGTGTAGGAATGTGTCGGCCCCTTTGTCGTAAGAGCTGTTTTTAGTGCTTCGAAGGACCTCTTATGTTCTATCTCCCACAAAAATACTGCCTCTCCCTTAAGAAGTTCTTGGAGTGGGTTAGCTTTGAGACAAAAGTCTTTGATGAACCGTCGATAGTACGAGCAGAGTCCTAAAAAACTTTTAACGTCTTTGATGTTCTTCGGCGTTGGAAAATCTACGATGGCTCGTATTTCTCAGGGTCAGGCTTGATCCCGTCTCTATTTACGACATGGCCCAAAACCTTAATATCGGAAGCGGCTAATATAGAATACTTAACCATGTAAAGGAAAGATCTCCTCTCAGGATTATTAATGATATTCATAACATGTCAGCTATTTGCATAGCAATACGAATAGGAACTAACATACATATATTGATAATAATAACAGGTCTATTTAATAATACTGATAAGAAGAAATAGTAATTAGACAAGAAAATGAGTTAGTACAGTGCTATCAAACATCCAAAACAATACTAAGCATTTTCCCAAAGCAAAATAAAATGTCTAGACTATATTTCAAAACCTTACAATTATACACGAAGTTCCATTAGAACCTCCCGGATATCAGTTAATCATTGCTAACAAGGTATGCTGAGGATTTATGAAATGAGACTGGTAAATAAGAAAGAGAAACTCAAAGAATTTGTATTTCATATGTTTGAAGTTGCTTGTTGTGTCACTACATTGCACAACAATTGCATAAAGAAAAATGGAGACAGCACAACAATGCGGGCAAACAGTGGTGTGATGTGCGGAAACAAAACCCGTGGTTTCAACACAACGAAATTACAGACAAGTGTATGCAGGAGTTACATCTGATGCAAAATTAATTAAGCTTGGTTGAATAAGTTGCTTATGTGGCAACATTTCATGTGTTGGGTGTTGTCAATTGCCATAATGTGCGGATCTGGGGATCGGAAAACCCACTTGTGTACAGAACATGTCCATAACAGTCCAAAACTGAACATCTGGTGCGGTCTAATGAAGGACAAAACTGAACTGATCGGGATGTTTGGCAGTCCTACACTACAGCATTTCATAATCAACAGATTGGAAGTGACAGACCAATATGATGGCCACCACATTCACCGGATCTCCGTTGGATTTCTTCCTCTGGTGTTACGTGAAGAATCGTGTATTTCCGACTCCAGTGAACAATATACCAGAGTTACAAACCCGAATCCATGATGTGATTGTGAGAGTAACAGGTGAAATGTTAGAAAGAACACTCCGAGAAGCCGAGTACATGTTTGATATTGTTTGTGCTTCCAATGGGGCACAAAATAAAATATGAGTTTTTCTTGAATTCTCTGTAAGTTAATTTTATTGCCCTATCTTTCATAATTTCCATTTTATGATTAATGAAATCTGGGAGGTTTGAATGGAAGTCCATGTATTTCTGGGTATGGAAAATAAAGAATGAAAGGAGATTCTGATTTAAATATTTTGCTGGTAGCTAATTACTATAAAATACATATTCTCTGATGTTAATGATATTTACTTGCTTCTCCCATTTTCTCTTAACTATGGAACAATAGTCTACATAGAGAAATCAATCCAAGTTAAATAAATGGTGCAAAAATACGTTGCACAAACTTTCTCGCATATACGTGTTAAAGGCTAGCTCAGAAAAAATGAAGTTAAAGAGACAATTAAATTTTACTTATTACATTTTCATAAAACTAACAAGTATCTAGAATGGAAAGCATCAGGGTCGATCTTTATGTCCAATGCTTTTACCATGAAATAATAATAATAATAATAATAATAATAATAATAATAAGAATACACGAGACGGCACAATCAGGTCGCAGGAATCATACACCAGGCACTAGCCCACAAAAACCAATTAATTCAGGAACGTATCCCTTACTACAAGTAACATCCTGTACACCTATTGGAGAACGAGTCATGTAAGCTTTACTGGGACACTGGTGTGGTGACAGACAAAACAATCAACCATAACAGACCAGATATTATACTGATCAACAAGAAAACAGGGACAACGTTTATTGTAGACATTGCAGTACCTAACGACGTCAACATCGACAGGAAGCACCATGAAAAGATCTGCAAGTATAAAGAGCTCGCAGAGGAGGTCAAGAGGATCTGGAAGGCTAAGCTAGTACGAATAGTCCCTGTGATCCTGTCGGTCAATGGTCTCGTCCCCTACACACTTCACAAGAGTCTGCAAGAACTGGGTCTTCCACCGAACACCTACAAAAGCATGCAGCATTCTATCATCCTATCTACATGCAACATTGTGCGATCGTTCCTGTCGCAAGAATGAAGACATTAATTGAACTCTTGTATTACAATTATATGTAAATGTTTTATGTTATTGTGAGGCACTTGGTGCATCCCGTGCCCTGTTACTACCCATATGTGATGTGGAGAAATGTAAATAATAATAATAATAATAATAATAATAATAACAATAAAAATAATAATAATCAATGGCAGTAAAACTGCATATTATTAGTACTACTACTACTATGGGAAAATTCAAATATAAGTCACAACTTGGTGGTCCGTGGACCATAGGTTGAGAAACGCTGGTCTATATTAACAACTTATTCACGGCATGTTTCTATTGTTTAGTGATGTCTTCTTATGTGATATTCAGTTTGAATGATTATAATATCCAGTGACATAGCGGCAATGAGTTATGGAAAATAAGCAAGTCCTACAAACCCGGCGTTCGCCTTTGCAAACGAGGAAACCACGAAAAACCCAAGTCAATTTGGGCGGCTACGAGGTTTGATTTCAACTCAGGACCTCTTCCCTGTTAGCCTATACCACCTCGCTGTAATTGGTTTTGGTGTGTTCATTGCGACTGAGCTAAACTGATTGCATTTCACAACAATAAGTACATTGTTACTAGGGGCAACAAAATGTCATTCATATTTTAATTGACATTTATGTTCTGAAATTTGCATTTAAGCTGTCCTTATTTCATTTTTATCTTGATATCTATTAAATGTACAAAGAAATGTGTTAAACAAAAAATTTCATTTTAAATTTTTCTACAACTTTACTGTGGTAGGTTTTCATGTATCGCCTACTGTAATGGATATAATCTAGAAAAATTGAAAATGAATACGAATAAAGTATCCCTTAAGTCATTTTTGCAGAAATACGGATATAGCCATTTAATTAGTCATAGATAAGAGTTTCCAATTTTAAATTTTTATTAAAATCGTTAGAGCCATTTTTTCAAAAAACAATTTTTTTTAAAAAGTTTTCATGAAAAGTCCCCTTAATATTTCAGTTGTAAAACTAAATTTCTGGGCGGTTCGACAAAATTTTGAAAAAGTCCTTAATTCAAAAAATGAAGTAAATACAATGAACCATTTACCAGCTGTGCTTGTCCACGGACAGACGTCATTCCAAAAATATTTTTTTCGGTTTCTAGGCTTCATGAAACATGCTCTCCCGGTGTTATCTCGACTTCGATTTTTTGTCACGATCACAATACTTTCTCTATACTACGTATATGCGAGAAAGTAAAAATGCTTTAGTATTAGTGATAAACTTCAGAATGCTTATTCTAAGGATATTATCATCTATAAGTATTTTGTCATGCTATCATTTGTACTACATGCTCTGCATCTCCCTTGTGATTACATGAATGAGAACAACCTCTCTTAAAGTTAACTCTAATCTTGGCAAACTGGTGTATCACAACCACCTGCCACATACCACTAGTGGAATGTACCATGGTTTGAAAACCCCTAAACTACAGGAATAAATTTATGTAATTGTAATGCATGGATTGGTATCCGTGGTTCCAAGGTTCATGGAATATTTCCGTTACGGTGAAAACCACTGACGGTGGGCTCACGAGCTCGTTGCTAAGCACGAGGCAGGAAGCGGCTAGCTAGTCATGTCGGGGGATGTGACATAGTGTAGAAGTGTTGGGCAGAAGGTGCCAGGAATGTGTGTAAAATGGAACTACTGTAAAACTTAGATTTGTGGCGAAGGGAATAAATGGGTAGAATAGCATATGCTGTGTTTATTATTTAGTGTCATACATATTGCAATCCAAGAGGGATGGGGGAACAATGGTTTTTGAAACAATGACGTCAAGATCCAGTGCATAATCTCAGACTTCTGGGGGCAGCGACGGCAAGAGAACGTCGTAAACGATTCCATCCTGGTAGGGTGCTAAAGGGGCACTCTACATAATGTCCATTCAGTCCTATACAGTAGTTTTACAGCAAAGGGGCCCTGAAGTTAGCAAATTAAACATTAGCAAGATGGTGCATTTATTCTCCCCTTAAAACTTTTTAATCTATGCATCATGCTATACATATTATAAGTAACACATATATAGACATTAAACTTACAACATCATGTTTTGCTGCAGCCCTGACGGCATGATGTTCAGTCACAGTATTAGTCACATGGAATGGAATGGCAGGGGCCTTGTCATATTCATCGTACTGTGTACTGTCATCTTCACTTCCTTCAGCCTTCTCGCACATCCCTTTGGATAAGTTATCACCATCACTGCAATATGAATGAAAAAATATATGTACCAGTACATTACTGTAGGCCTGAAAGAAAATTAACATACAATTATGATGAATTCTGATAACACAAGGATGTTCCTGCCACCTATTTCACTATAATAAATGTACAAGATTCATGGCCAGTGTCCGAATGGATAGTTATTGCAAACATATGTTATCTGTGGCTTGATATGCTGACATTTTAAAACCAATCAAGTTCAAGCCAGATCACTGGCACCCTAATATTAACTTACAAATTCGCGGGTGTGCGGGCAAAGAGAGTTAAGTCCACCATCCTCAAAAATTGAGATATGTCCATAGGGTTATAAATAAAAATGTTCTCTACATTTGTGTTAAGTCCAGTAAGTCATATTCAAAAATGTACGGTAGTTATGGATGTGTGCATCATGGGTTTATCCATCTCTAAAGCGATGTTGGGTGGGTAAAGTGTGTTAAGTCACTCTAATTCTCAGTAACAAGAAAGTGAACTTAACTCTCTTTGCCTGCACACCCACGAATTGACCAATGAGAAATTAAGGGCCTAATTTTTACGAACTACTTCCAGTCGTTGTGAAAAGTGGTGTTGGACTGGTATGAGAGAGGATCTATAGGCGGGCTAGGCAGCAAAGTGTGTTCTAGATATTCGGAAGAATATTGGACTTAGTAATTTTTATTTGTAAAACGTAAGTACCGGTAATTTTCTATTGAGCGAGGACGTAGAAATATTTTGAAGTGTCATAACTTAAATTGAGTGTTGATCAGTGAGGGAAGTGAGGTGGTATGTGCCGGTATGGAATACCATCACTGGTTTTAAAGGTCCAAAAGCATACCGACACTGGTTTCAATGGTGAAATAGCATACCGTCACTGAAAATCAATGGCTATTTAATACAAATTGGGGGTATGTGGTCAGCATACCGACACCCACTGCTGTTATTCATGGTTTCCGTGATGAGAAATAAATACAGATCTGTCAATCGACAGTACACGATGTTCTAGTCTTGTGTTGTGCTCCTACTTGGCAATCATCTATAAAGCAGGGTTGGTTACTCATGAAGGAATTAATTAAAAACACCACCAAGTGGATATAACATATCCTGCATATCACATAATTATCTTGTAAAGGAGGGATGGCCTTTTTTTAAATTGAGGTAGCCTATGTTAGCGTAAATTTTGGGACAGCATACCGCCTCTGGATTTTTCTCACTTCCTTTACTGGTGTTGATATTCCAAGCACAGTTTTACAAAGTGAGTAAATTACAGTTCATTGTGTGGAACATCTCCCTGGCGAATAATTAATTATTACAGACATTTGCTTAGCACTAAATCTTTAAGAGAGATCCAAAAAGTTTGGCATCAACACGACTTCTAGCAAGCAAAGACAGTAACCAAGTGAGTCACTTACTGTTTGTGTTTAATTTGTGAATAAACATTACTCCTACCAGAACTTTGCCGTATGATTTCATCTTGACTGAAATTCCATATAACACTGTTCCCTCATAAACAGAGTTCACAGATCTGAGGCAGAAATTATCACAGGAGCAGCTGGACTTTCCTTGACACGTCAGTGACTGGCGCCTATGGACATTCATCGCAGATCATCACATCTGATATTAGGTGAGTAAAATATCAAAACCAAGGTTCCAATCTACTACAAAGGAACTACGAAAGGAAACATTATTCCCAATGACGCCCAACACGGTTTTATAAGAGAAGTTCTATTCCCAAACATTGAAGTGTTTTATTCCAAAATGTCAGCACAGGAGAAATTTCAGAGACTACTAGAAAATAGTTTTGTGTCGAGAGGTTTGTGTTGGTGAAGGTGAAGTTGAAGTCCAGAAAAAGAAGAAAGACTCTTTCCAATATGCATCCATAAATTTAAAAAATGTATTGGTAATGAGTTTTGTTCTATGGGGCTTAAATCTACAGATACTGAAAAACATCTTCAAGCTTATAGAAATTGTTTTTGTTGTTGACTTCCTGGATATAGCTTATCAGCCATCCTGCTGGAAAGAAGAGCTAAACAAAGTGGTGTCAGGATGAGATACACTTTTGAAAATAAGAATTTTTATGAGCAATTATGTTAATGTCTTAAATATGATATTTTTGTTAAGTTTTGAGCCTTCATAAATAGTTCAGCCTGTATGAACTGGTTTCTATTCATATAAGGTAACGTATCTAAGTCACCCCACAATTTAAAAAAATTCATCTCGCTATAATATAAAAACTACTTGGCAGATTTAAGTGAGAGGTGAGATTGATACATTGGTTAGCTTCACCTTTCATTGCATGCAATTTTAACCCTTTATCTGGCAGACAAAATGAAAATTTATGCCCGCTGGATAGGCAATGTTGCTCTCAGGCAACATGGTATATCACAAGTCATGATTATTACCCAGCAGTTATACCTCCTATCTGGCAATGGTGCCTATAGGCAACAGCTACAATATCTCAGGTAACATCTCCCAATAATTTTTTTCATATTCTAACAGTTAGATAGCCATAGGAAGTGTTTTTGTGGTCCAAATGCAAAAGAGGCTTGCCAGGTTCAGGGAGGTATTCATAGGGGTTAAAGACCCTATCAAAGTGAACCCCACATGGAGGGGTCTCTTCGACACACCATAATTTTTTTTCTCTTTGTATGTTACAAATGACCTGAAAGTGAACAGGTTACTTAGAATCTTCAAAACAAGTAGAATATGTAACAATTTTTTTTTTTTAGATTTGTTTTACTTCATTACTTCAGAAACTAGGGCAGATTATAAGGGGAAAGATATCATATGAGAAAAGCTATCATATAAGTTCAGGCTAAGTTGAAGATGGAGATAGAATTTCTTTATTTGTTCTTTTATTTCTTGGTTTATGTATCTCACTTCAAGGTCATCATGAATTTGAACTGTGCTGATGTACCAGTTGCTACCATGGATTAATCTCATGGCTTTATTTTGTGCTACTTGTAATGGCTTCAGGGTGGAGCCCGTGATATATCCCCATACAGGTGAAGCATATGTTATAATATTTTGGCAAAATTAAGGTTTTAAATAGCTGTATCTTTTTCCTTATGGGGATTCCTCCAGCTTTTAAAAGAGAGTATAAACGAAGAATTTTACCTTTGGCTTTTCCTTCAGTTTGTTGGATACGTTTATAAAACAGTAAGCTTTGTTCCACATACACTCCAAGGTACTTCACAAACAGCCTATAAGGTAGTCACTTACGTGAAGTCTTGGTATACACTTTAGTGAACACTGTGTGACAAAGCACATTGCATGGGTTTTGTTGGTCTTTATATTTATTCACCATTGCTTGGACCATTCAACGAAGCTATCAATATGAGCTTGAATATGTCTAGCTGCTCTAGTAGGATCATTGTCAATAGAAAATAATGCAGTATCATCAGCATATTGGGCAACAATGGTATTTGACACAGTAGGTATATCTGAAGCATGAACACTATTCAGAAAGGATACGATTACTGATCCTTGTGGGATCCTGGCATATATATGATGTATTGGTAACAGAACAGATACTAGCAATGCAATTTATCAAGCAAGAGGTGAACGGGGAAAAAATTAAATAACTTATTTCTCCTTTCTTCTCTTCTTTTCTTCCTTTTCCATTTCCTTCCTTTCTCTTGCCTACCCTTCACACTACCTACCTATTTGGAATCTACTCCTAACCGTAAATTTTACATAACGACTGGTATGCAAATATGGGACCACTAGCATCATCCCTAGCCTTAACACCTATAGTCACTCGCTGGGGAACATGGTTGGAAGCAGTGGAATATTATGCACAGAATTTTGAAAATTTCAAATCTGTTGTAAATGAATTGAATGAGGATGATGCTTCATCAATTGAAATTCTTCAGGATTTATTTAAGGGCAGTTAACTAAAAAAATGAACTATCTTACATATCTGCAAATTTCAGTTTTTTGTGTCACTCAATAAAGAAATTAGAAAAATCGACAAAATTGTTGACTGAGACGGTTAATGAAGTGCATGACATTGAGAGAAAAATTAATTCACTCAAAGGCCCTAAAATTACCGAGATTAAACAGAAGTTTAAAAATGTGTACTACGCCACAAATGATTGCTGAGCATTGAAGGGAAAATTCATCTATTTAAGTCGAGAGAGCCTTAATACATGAAAAATAGCAGTTTTGGTGCAAGGGTCATTTTTATAGTTGTGAAATAGGCCTATTATGTTGGCTCTGAAAAGAGCCGTTTTGGTGCAAGGGTTGTTTTCACTACTTTAATTAAGTTGTCTTGCAAGTAGCATACCATTCAAGTCTAAAACTCTTCGCTGGACAATATCATAACATGAACTCTTACTTCTTTTTCTGCTCTGATCCCAGTACCTGTAGTAATATTTCATAGTAAAATGTATGTGTGGTTTCAACCTGAAATATTTATTAATGCTGTGGAGGCATTCCATGTCCAACTGACAGGCCATTGCCATATGGCAATAATCATCCCATCAGTATTCTCCAACTTAATGTTCCACCACAGATTTAAGTATTGGGGCCATTCTCTTTTATTCCCGATTACATCCTGAACCAAAAGCAATGGTACAGATAACTTCTTACTTACGGTAGCCATTTTCAAGTACAGGACCTTGACTACAATTAGAACAGAGTCTCATTGCAGCTGTGAAGTACAGTATCATTAGTATTTGCCTAGG